>CM050452.1:8436839-9636839 GCA_027563935.2 Costus lasius | reverse complement strand
GAAAAGGGAGTAAGGATGTCTACGACTGAATCGTCCCGCGAGCACAATGTCTACATGGCGAAGCTGGCGGAGCAGGCCGAGCGCTACGAAGAAATGGTGGAGTTCATGGAGAAGGTAGCCAAGACAGTGGACGTCGAGGAGCTTACTGTCGAGGAGCGCAACCTCCTATCTGTGGCTTACAAGAATGTCATTGGGGCTCGCCGGGCCTCGTGGCGGATCATCTCTTCTATCGAGCAGAAGGAGGAGAGCCGTGGGAACCAGGATCATGTGTCCGCGATCAAGGAGTACCGCGGCAAGATCGAAGCCGAGCTTAGCAAGATCTGTGATGGCATTCTGAACTTGCTTGATTCACATCTGGTGCCCTCTTCCTCCTCCGCTGAGTCCAAGGTGTTTTACTTGAAGATGAAGGGCGATTACCACAGGTTCTAGATAATGGCAGAGTAACAAGATTAACTTGAATTATATGGTGACATTTATTCTTTCCAAATAGGTACCTAGCGGAATTTAAGACTGGTGATGAGAGAAAGGAAGCTGCTGACAACACACTATCTGCCTATAAGTCTGCTCAGGTTTGATCCATGTTCTTTTCATCATAAATTTAGCTAAACCTCACTTGGCCGATCTGTTAGCCATTAGATTTTCATGAGTACTCAGGCATGTCTAGTTATCAAGTGTCAAGTCTTATTATGGTGTGGATTTTACCGAATAATTATTGTTCTCATGAGCGCATATATTGTCTTATTTATGTAACTAAATATCCCAAGTTCCTTAATGTTCACTAAATCGTCAAGTTCAAAATTTGTAGGATATTGCGCTGGCTGAACTGTCCTCAACTCATCCTATTAGATTGGGACTGGCTCTTAATTTCTCGGTGTTCTATTATGAAATTGTCAACTCACCTGATCGTGCTTGCAGCCTTGCAAAACAGGTTGAACTCTTTATACTTATTTTGTAGACATGCTTTCTCGGTTTTGTTTGTGTGTGCCTCTTTGATATACTATCATGGTTTAGTCACAGTTTGATGCTTCGCTGTATGACTGCATCTAATCATTTTGATATATCATGCCTATTTTCTAGCATGCAATGCGTCCCTTGAAGTTCTATAGTAGGCTTGATTAGGACTCATAATATTTTTTGGATACGCTTAATTGATGGGTATTCACTAAGATGATCTTGGATACGCTTAAAAGATAGGCATCTACTACTTAATGCGTTTAACTTCCAGTTGGACCATATTCCTTTTTTTTTATGGTCCTCGCCATTAATAGATTTCAATTTAGCTAGTTGTTTCATTTGTGTTATTTTTCTATTTCACATAAAATAATTGGACAAAACTGACAATCTTTTCATGTCTTAAGTTCTATCTGGTGTCTCTTTCCTGCTCTTTCTATGCAGATTTGGCATGTGCATGTCGTTTGACTTTTAGCCACTGACTCTGTATACATGTACTTGACATGGCGTGTAGGCATCTACATGCCTGTGATTAACATGGGTGATGTGTATGCTTCCTTGTATCAGTAACTATCTCTTGTATACTCAGATGTTTAGTTCTGTAATGCTTAAAATCTATTTGTCTTTTCTTGGAATCACCATCTTTCTTCTAGAATTTATTGCTACATGTATTTCTTATATGCTTCTGACTTGTTTTTTTCATAGTTTTCGGATGATTAGTTTGTTATGCTTATGAGGCTCAAACTTCTCACTTCCAAATTCCAATAGGCGGCTAGTCTTAGTAACTCTAAACCTCGAGAGAGCTAAGCATTCTTCCCTACAGCAGTAAAGCCATCAAGAATTCGCGACGGACTAGGAAAGAGATTGTTTGACCATTGATTCATAGCTGTTACGTAAGGGTTACTGTATTACTTTCTCTAGCAGCTCTGCTTCACAAAAAGAGATCAAAAGACACAAGGTTTAATCTAGAAGGTTTGGCTTAATATGCTTGTGAGAGTTCAAGCTCATCACTTTTAATAGACGGCTAGCCTTAATATCTGTGATGAAAACCAAACATGAGAATAATGAGGAAGACCTGGGATGTACCATAACCTAGATAATATACGAATGCATCAATTCATTTACTTCACCCGCTTAAAACCTCTAACTCGCACAGTTTGCTCAATCATCAATTTCCAAAGGGGTAACAGTGACAAGGACACTGCTACCAAGGTATCCAATACTGGTCTGTATTGCTCGATACAGCCGGTAAAGTTATATTGTATAATATATAATATAATTGGTACCGGTTATCATATACTAGTATGAGCAGTTTTGGTTTTTTAAACCTTGATTATCAATATTGTGGTTTCAAGCTACATTG
Organism: Costus lasius; assembly: GCA_027563935.2. NCBI lineage: Eukaryota > Viridiplantae > Streptophyta > Magnoliopsida > Zingiberales > Costaceae > Costus > Costus lasius. The sequence goes on along the minus strand of CM050452.1, from coordinate 9,634,525 downwards.
GGAATCACTTTTTAGAAATTTTACAGGTCACCATGCAGAACCTTTTGGTAGCGTTTACATATTCCATCTGTCGTCATAAGTTTTGCATGGTTACACTAGCAACTTCACAATGATAAATTGTATCAATGAGCACATATTCTCAAAATTGGTTCAACCTTGATCAAATCCTATTTGAATGAATAAAGTATGTCAAAAGTTAAGAGCTAAACTTGTATGTCATAATTGTGATTTAGTAGTTGCTAATATGGATTTCTCTTCTTTTTCTCAATGACGTTTGTTATAGTTTTGAAATTTTTTTTTTCTAAACTTGTTTATATCTTGTTCTACCTGGTTTGCTGATCTTGCTGATATTGGTCTCTTACAGGCTTTTGATGAGGCCATCTCAGAATTAGACACTCTGAGTGAGGAATCTTACAAAGACAGCACATTGATCATGCAGCTTCTTCGCGACAACTTGACCCTATGGACTTCGGATGCGACAGTCTGTTCCTGTCCTTTGCAAATTAGTTTGCTGTTCATTTGTTTCACAAATTCTTTGTAAACTTTTCACTGTTATGGTTGCCAGGAGGACGGTGGGGATGAGATCAAGGAAGCCGCAAAGAACGAATCTGGAGAGGGACAGTAACAGGAAGTAACCTGCACTTTGATGATCATTTCCTCTAATCCTGGAGTTCCTGGTTTCTTTTATGTAGTTACGGTGTTAGAATGTTTCAATTTTTTTTTCTTTCAACAATTTTTGGTTTGACCTACAAGGAAGCATGTTTCTAAAGACCGATTGGGCTTGTGATCAAAGTTTCTAAGCTTTAGGATTGTCGTATTTTTTGTGATTGTTGATAATTTATTTGATTAAAGATCAAGATTAGATTAACTGCGGGGTGAGATTGCCAAGAAAGAGAAAGATGCTTAACAATACCATTTATTATCCTGCAAATATAGGTTTCATTTATAGGTACATAAAACTTTTGGTGTTCCTTTCTTTTTGCTGTCTTCCGTTTTGGCTTAATCCACAGAGGGGTCTAGCAGAGGTGGAAAACCTGTTAGTATTTGGTTTTATAATTGATCACTTGAGTCGTTTATATTTCATCCGTACGCGCGCAATATTAACTGCAGGGAAACTCAAGTGTTCGTAATTTTATATTCTTTATAATTGATCGCTTAGGTTTAATACTTAAACAAGTTTTAAAAATTAAAAATTATCAAAGATATTCATAAGCTAAACAATTTAAAAAACTTTTTAAATATATATCTCATAAAGAGACTAACATCTTAGAATTAATTCATTTAGATATATGTGATTTAAACAAAAAGACTTAGAGGAGATATTAAATATTTAGATAAAATTTTAAAATATTATTACACTTTTTTATTAAAAACTAAATATAAAATTTTATTTAAATTTAAAATTTTATAAAGTAGAATTTAAAAATTAACTTAATAAAAAATAAAATTATTAGATCCTATAAAGGAGAGGAATACACCTTAAATGAATTTGCTTTATTCTCTAAAAAATATGAGATAATTTATGGAGTGACTGTCCTTTGCTCTAATGAATCTAATAGAATAGCTAAAAGGAAAAAAATTAAACATTGTTAAATATGATGAATATCATTCTACAAAATTATGAGCTTCCTTAAATGTGTGGGGGGAGAGGTTATCCTGATAACTTATTTTATTCAAAACAGAATTCTTCACAAGAATAAATCTCAAACATCTTATGAAATTTAATAATGTTAAAAACGTAATTTAAAATTTTTTCGAATGTGGAGGTGTTTAGCTAAGGTCAACATTCCCGAACTCAAATGAAAGAAAATTGAATCTAAAACTATATATATTGTTTTTATTAGTTACTCTCTAAATTATAGCACTTAGGCTGTGTTTTGTTGGAGGGAGAGAAAAATAGGAAGAAAGAAAAAGATAGGAGAGAAGAAAAATGGGAGGGAGGAAATTAAACCAGAGGAAACGGGAAGGGAAGAAAAGAGATGGAGGTGAGGATAGGGCTTCAGTAGGGAGCAGGTGAGTGCAATAGGCGGCAGGGAAGCAACAGGTGGTGAGGTAGGCGAAGGCAATGAGCGACGAGTGGCGAGCGGCAGTAGCGATGAGGCGAGCTTGCGGCACTTATGGCAGCAATGACGGGCAGGCTCACAGCTTTCACGCACGACAAGGAAGCGAGTGAGTGGCGAGCTTGCTTGTACCCCAAGCTTGATAGAGGCGGGATTAAACCTCCGCTCAATCCCTCGGCCCAGAATATATGGAAAGACATGAGAGATTCGAGAGCAGGTACTTATAAGACAGTCTGAACTTTTCAAAAGTCGTGAGAGGGTGTCGAACACCGTCGAAGGGGCAGGAGATGGTCGGAGAGCTGCGCGTGAAAAACAATCATGAGAGCAAGGGTTTCACAATTGACATGGGAGAGAGTGGGTTTCAAAAATACTATTATACTAAATTTAGCCCTAATCCAGCGCTATGTTAGCCTTCGTTACCCACTGGACAGCCGAGTCAACATAATGTAGACTTAAATATCGTATAATACTAAGACGTTATTGTATAACGCTTATATCATATAATATTAATAGAATAATGTTTAACGCTTATGTCGTGTAACATTAGCAGTTTAACATATAACTCTTATATCATACAATATTACTACTTTATCATATAACATTGATATTATATAAATCAGATAAGAGGACGCTTTCAGATGAGTGCTCGGTAAATGGGAGAGTACCATCCCGCTCGAAAATTTTTTCGCATTATCGAGCTTCTGACGCGTGTTTGGTCGTACTAGCAAACATGAAACAGGACTGCCCGTACAAATTGGGGACACAACAATTGTAGAGGTCGTTGACTACATTCAGACGCATGTAAATTGCTTCATTCAAGATATCAAACGTTCACCGATGCTAGGAATCTGAAGCAAATGGACGAAATAGGTTTACTTGCCCCTACAAAATTTTGAGTTTGTGTCTGTCACATTCGATATAATCACCATTGATACTCCAGTTTTGAAATTTTGAAATTGTATTTGACCATTAGAAGAGCAAGTAGAAAATTTTGAGACAAACTATAAATCTTGTCACGTGAATCCGATTTCGTTTCTTAGGACTCGGTTAACAAGTCAAATGCCTTGAAACACGAGAAGATCTGTCGATTAATTTCTACTTAAAGTCGAATCGTTATCGAACTTGGAACTCCAAGAATACAATCCTGCCAATCCCAACAAACTCCAAACTTATGTGAGAATGTTTAATTATTTACTTTGAATCTCTGGGAAAGCCCGTCGGATTTGGTAAACACCACAACTTACTAAATCAATCAGCCCTTGAAAGTAGGAATGCGCTATAGGAATGTTTAATTATTTACTTTGAATCTCCAAACTTATGCCAACTTTTTTTTAAGAAGAAAAAATATCACGAAACTTGCAAATAACTCCACTTCTTTTCCCTTGAAAGTAGGAATGCGCTATCCGCAGTAAGCACTAAGGACACCTTAGTTATTCTTAATTAGAAGAAATCTCCATTTGGGTTTATATAAACAAGGAACACGCCACTATGATCAGTAGAATACCAAGGCTACTCCATCTGCCTCACCTTGTCAGCTACACAAATCTCCTCTTTTGATTCCATGGCTTTGCCAATTCTAATTATCATACCCTGCATGGTCGTCTTCTCCCTGCTCCTGAGAGCCGCATGGATCACCATCTCTTGCTACTACTTGATCCCCAGGCGCATCAGGAAGCACATGGCAAAGCAGGGAGTTCACGGCCCCGACCCCGACTTCCTCGTCGGAAACCTCAAACACGTAGCAGCCCTAGTCAAGAAGACCACCTCCGCCGACATGGAGGTCATCAGCCACGACATCGTCGGCCGCCTCTTGCCCCATTACGTCCTCTGGTCCCAAATCTACGGCATGATCCCCTGATCCACCACCATTTCTAATTAACAAGATCACAGCGACGTTATTTATTCGTTCGTTCGTTCGTTCATGCAGGGAAGAGGTTCGTGTACTGGTACGGAAGCGAGCCGAGGCTGTGCTTGACGGACCCCAACATGATCAAGGATTTCCTCTCGTCAAAGTATGTGCAGCTCACTGGCCGATCTTGGCTGCAGCAGCAGGGATCGAAGCACTTCATCGGGAGGGGCTTGCTGATGGCCAATGGCCGCAACTGGTTCCACCAGCGCCGCATCGTGTCCCCTGCATTCATGGCAGATCGATTAAAAGTACGTACAACCTCACAGCTTCTCTTCAAGGATCCCAATTTATATAATCGCTTCAAGTAGATAAAGAGTATTAATTGTCAATGCAATGTAGAACCACGCTGGCTACATGGTGACATGCACGAGGACCATGATCAAATCCCTGCACGAAGCAATTGCGGCCGGCAACAGCGAGGTGGAGATTGGCGGCTATCTGACTCGGCTCACGGGTGACATCATATCGCGAACCGAGTTCGACAGCAGCTACGATAAAGGGTGGCAGATGTTTCAGCTCCTCGAGAGCTTGCAGAGCCTCACTGCCCGATCAAGCAGCTACTTATGGATTCCCGGGAGCAGGTGAGCATATATCTTATTATATATATTATGCTTAAGTCACACCCACGTGTGGTGTTCTTTCATGTTCAAAGCTGTCGCGTTCAAACAATTCGCTTGGATTAATTAATTCGGCATCGCCCTTGGATTTCGTTGCAGCTTCCTTCCGAGTAGCTTCATGAAGGAAATCAAAGAGCTTAAAGTAAAAATAGAAAAGCTGTTGATGGAGATCATAGAGAGAAGCAGGAACGGCGCGGAGTTGGGGCGGAGCTCTTCGTACGGCAAGGGGCTCCTCGGCGCGCTGCTGGCGGAGACGACGACCCAAGGAAACAGCCTCGCGCTAGTAATGGACGAGTGCAAGACATTCTTCTTCGCGGGCCACGAGACCACCGCGCTTCTGCTGACGTGGACCGTGATGCTACTCGCCACCAATCCGACGTGGCAGGACCGGGCCCGCGCCGAGGTGTCGCATGTGTGCGGTGGGCGGCCGCCTGCGGCCGAGCACCTCCCGAAGCTGGCGCTGTTGGGCATGCTCATAAACGAGTCGCTGAGGCTGTACCCGCCGGCGACGATTCTGCCGAGGATGGTGTTCGAGGACATAAAGCTGGGAGATCTGCACATTCCCAAGGGGGTCTCGGTTTGGATTCCGGTTCTGGCGATGCACCACGACGAGGCAATCTGGGGTGAGGACGCGCACGAGTTCAACCCGGAGAGGTTCGCCGGAAGATCGTTTGCGCTAACTCGGCAGTGCTTCTTGCCCTTCGCCTCCGGGCCGAGGAACTGTGTGGGGCAGGCGTATGCCACGGTGGAGGCGAAGATAATTCTGGCAATGCTTCTCTCCAGCTTCAGTTTTACCATCTCGAGCAAGTACAGACATGCGCCGGTGAATGTGCTCACCTTGAAGCCCAAGCACGGAGTGCCTGTTTACTTGACACGAATCGGACCTCAAGTCTAATTCCTACAAATTAGGAGGTCCTTTTTCAACGTTCATTCACTTGGTAAAATTTCAAAGTTAACCAATTTGACCCACTAAAGGCTTTATTCTTTTTGGATCAAAAGGGAACAGGTTCAGTCATCATGATTCATTTTAAGAACAATTTTTTTTCCATCAATGGCCCATTTCTTGGAGGTAGAGATTCCCATGAACTGTGGCTAGTAGTTTATGAATTGTCAATTCATGCAAATCAAATCAAGGATTTGGAGGTTGATGATCAAATACTATTTATCAGTTGCCAACTTTGGTAGAGCTGTACAATAACAAGACGCAGGCTAGGTTGGATCGGTTTCTGATAAATTTTGTTCTTTTGCAAGCTGGAAATGAAGCTCCCTGACAGAAGAACAACTTAGGTTTGACAAAAAGCTAGTGACAAATTTTGAAAAAGCGTCCGGTGTGGCAAAGGGAAGAACAATTCATAGAGGAATTTATGAGGCACTCGAAACTTACTCTCATGCATTCATCCAGTGCCAAAAAGGATGATAATGAATTTACAGTGTCGTTTCACTTTCTATCATATGAAATCTTCATGATAGAGTTAAAAGGACGATGTTTGCACATGAGCTGTTACCTCTATGCCTATTAAGAAAGCATGAAGTTTCAAAGGACTTGGTCAGTCTTGATTTTACATATTCCGTCATCTCATTTAGAGTGAATCTTCACCTATGACAAGAATCAGTAAATTTTTTTTATTCATGCCAGGATGAAATCAGGGCAAGTTTTTATTTTCAGTGGACAATCACTCTCCAAATGCAAAAAAGCGAAAAACCATTGTTCTAAAGAATTCTCATAAACTCTAGTGACCACATAGTAACTCTTTCTTCAATAAGACGTGCACATAGCTCTATCAAGGAGAGGGCCAAGCACACCTCCCCTACATCAAAGCAAGCTATGTGCTTATAACTCTTTCTCCAATAAGCAATTGGTTTCAGCATTAGTGATATGTATACCAAAGATCACCTAGCAAATTTGAATGTGCAAGTAGTCCAAATATGTGCTTTCTACATATGGAACACAAAATTTACCTCTGCCTTTACCAACCATTTGATTATAATCTTCAAGGATGAAATATTTTGTAAGAGCACATTGACTTCCAGACATCTGCTTTGCAAAGAAATCTTTAGCAACTAATATATGTTCTATGGGAATGAGTAAATTAGAATGAGTAAAAGAAAGATGTTTCCATTGCCTTGTAAGATCCATTGAAAGCCTAGCAAGCTACTTACCACATATCTAACTTGAATGGACTTAGAAGCACTCTTTTCACTGAAATCAACACAAAGTTTTAGATCTCTACTACCCCTCTTCCCTTATGAAACACATCCTTACATCTGTATTTGTTTTGCCTAATGGTCTACATGTGAAATTTTCATATTGAATGTATCAAAGCCTCTCTATTTGATTGAATACATGAAGCAATCAATGTTGCTTTCATTTGCTTATGTAAGTTGCGAAGAGGATAGAGTTCTGAGTTTAGATGTGGTTTTATATATGTGGATGTGTGTATTCTTTTCTCCTTTTTTTAATTGAAAATAAGGCAAAATTTTCAATTTTTTTCTCATTTGGTATGGAGTGATTTTTTGGGGGATTGACAGCATTCGAAGAGCATGAGGATGCTGCACAAATGACAAGAAGAGTACCACATATGTAAACGGTATGTTAAAGCATGTGTGCAGTAGAGAGAAGTAAATTCAATATTATAGGAATTATTCTTGTTCATAGAGCAATTTAATTTATTTGATAAGAGGCAAACCAATACGATGCATGTAATTAAGGCCTCGCTCATAGTTCAATTTGCTTACAAGTTTAATTACTCTAGGCAAGTCTCTAATTGAATCAAAATTAGATATCTGATTTCCTGTCTCAGATTGGAATAAGATTCCACCAAATAGGACATTTATTCTTCAGTAATTCTCAATGAATTAACGGTTCAAATCCATGCACCTGGAGTCTTATCCAAGCATACTTTGTCCCAGCATATTAGAAAAATTTTGATCACTGAGAATATGCTATGAGTGTAGTCAACTCTCCAAATTACTGAACCTCAACAACTTGGCATTGCAGTAACAATGTTATGCATCAAAATCAGACGATTAATCAAAGATATGTCTCTTAATTTTCAATGTGCAATTTGCCATTAGTTTTGTTGATCAAATTGTTCTGACTTGTTCTTAGTATAATTTTACTAATGTACATGCCCAAATATATATGGCAGGCAGAGTGTTGAAATTACGGCTCATACTTTAAACCAACCCAATGACCTCGTTAAGATCTCCTCCCATTTGTAAGAGGTTATTTAGCTTCATTTTATCTTGAGGCTGGTAAACATAACAAACAGATAAGAATTAGTCTGATGTTCTTGATGTGTAGGAATTGTTTTGTTGAAGAAGATTGTATTATTAACAAATTGAACAAGAGCTACTCTGTGACCTATATTGTTGTATTGAGCTTCTTTAAGACTCTCCAAAGCAAGTAAACGAGTATAATGAATAGGGAGGGACAATCCGAGCAGAATCTGAGATTCTGCACTGAATTGAACCCTTTTAGAGCTCTCCTTCTCGTCGAGGAGATGCAAAATATTATTTCGTCTCTCCGAATTGAATATAAATTACTTTGAAGAGCATCAATATGTACATAACAGCAGTCCACCTGGTCTCCCAGTTGAATGGCATTTTTTGGTGATTCCATCATCCGGAATAAAAAACTAGTCCGATACCAGCAGTACAGCACAGTCGATCTTATACTGATACTAGCACAAAGTTGATATTGTCGGTTTTGTTTAGCGATATATCGGTATGGACTGGTATCTTTTATAAAAGCTTCCAACTCTTGTGTGCATGGCATGCTTCTGAAAATAGGATTCGACAGGTTTAAGAAACTCAATCCAACAGTGAAGCAGTGGTTACTCCTCGATGCTGCCTTCCTCAACCTTGGAATGGCATCGAGCTCACAAACATCCAACTCAAATAGGGCATAGAAAAATGAATGAGCAACCAATTACTGAGCTGGTTGAAATGTTTTTGAATAGAGCTGTGGCATTGACTTCTCATCATTTCTTTTTCAATTATTCTTAATGCAAATTTGTCATCATACGATTAATTAGGTGCTGCTCGTGTCATTTGGTTGTTGAGTTTTTTGCTTCAGTAGGCCACCACTTGTAAAAGATGATTGTAATTTATGAAATCATTTGTCTAATTTAGTAGAGCCATGAGTGTTCATACCAGGAAGATCAATTACAGCTGGAGTTAGGAGGAAAACAAGGAAAGAATATCATTAGCCTAAGTGTCAGTGTCAGATAATTTTTCTTTTAACTAGAAATCTTGCATCGAAACTTTTAAAGCCCCCAAACCCTAATCTAGAGTGAAGTGTCTGGCTATAGACACTTAAGCAGAAGCACAAGGACACTCAATCACCCACGTCCAAAAGAGGTTCGGTGACTCACCGCCCCTACAAATATGCTCAAAAAAGCCACACCACTAAATCTCTCGGCCCACACTCCTCACTCGTCGTAATATCCAAATTAGGCCGACGGACAACTAACTGGACCTGTGCGCAAGAGCAAGCAAGGCTAACCCTTCGAGGGGCCGAGCTAAATAATAACAATTATTAAGCAGCTAGCCCCATATGGGCTCACACAATAATCAGAAGAGGCCGGTGGAGCAGAAAGCCCAGAAAGAGCTCGACCGATGGTGCAGGTACGACAGTTAAGTTCTAAGTCCTGAGGTCTTCAGCCGTAAGCTCAATTCGCTTTGGAAAAATGTTATGGCCTAACCCTCGGCTCCTGGCTCCTTGGGCCGCAGCCCCCTTGCTCAGCCTTGCCTATTCCTCGGCTTTGGGCTCCTTAGCTGGCCTTAGGCCGACCATAACACATCAAGACTATGGCCTCGAATCCCAGCACGATTCCTTGTGAATATTCCGTCTGCAGCGGGATTCGACCCCTAGACATGACCCTCACGGAGCATGACCCCTAGACATAAGTCGGACTATGGGCTCGCTAACAGTTTAATATGAACGTTAGGTCTGTTGGTGTATATGCCCTTGGACCCGTTGTTGGTCAAGATTGTACTACTTGATATTGATATTTATATATCATTCTGGCATTGACGTTATTATGCTATGTTTACATTTGCGATTATGTACATGGATAATAATGTCCCTAGAGATAAATTGTAACTGTGCTCAAACGGTGTGTCCCCGGTCGAATACCTGAGTGGATAAGGGAGAGCTCTGGTATATGTGAGACTGGTATATGGGCTGGTTACGCAAGGGGTGCTAACGCAGGCATATGGGTATGTCAGTGGTGGATATACTGGACCGACCCGCTGTGAGGCTTTAACTTGGTGTCATGAGTTAAGCTCACATGTGACAGGAGATGCATTGATCTCTCGACTTGAGGTCATTGACTCTTCTATATGGTTAGGAACATGCTTTGATACAACATAATGCCTCGCCGTAGCAGGGAGGTCATAACGGTTGTCATTGGGTATGTGATGACCCATATGAGAAGATCAATGGACAGACATAGGATTTGCCCCTTCCTGCGGGAAGCTTGATATCCATGGGGCCCCCCTATGGTTGCATGACTGAGAGTGTATGGTCATACCCAGGTGAAAGCCTGATCTAGTCATGACCATGAGATTGGGTGAAAACAAAGTGGTGACGCACTTTATCCAATCGGATATCAGTTTGGCAAAGAGACTGTAATGCATCGGTATCTTGTTGCGATGATGGGGATGTCGATGCTGATATCCATTCCGAAGACTTGGGTAGCAGTGATGCACTGCTAGGTGCTACTCACTGCTTGTGATGACTTAAGTTCATCACTGCCAACGTCAGAGGAACCTACAGGGTCGCACAACTTGAAACTCGGGTTCTCGTATTGATCGAGCAGCCTAATGATCGAGTTATTAGATAACTCAGATCTTTTTGGGAGAATCTATCAGTGCCATTGTGCCTGATGAGATGGAAGGGACTTATTGGAGCTAACTTCATTTTTGGGCCAGATGGGCCTAATGGGCCCTATAGGCTAATTGGGCCAAATGGGCCGAATGAAGTGTTAGCATGGACCATGGACCAATGGGCCTCCAAGCCCAATGGGCATGAAGCCCAGTTGGGGCGTGAGGTACAGTGGGCCTTGAGGCCCAATGAGCCGTCAGGCCTAATGGGCCATGACAATAAGTTGCCTGGGCCCAATAGAAATTATGAGAATTAAATACTGCATTTAATTCTGGGAATTAATTCTGTATTTAATTCTGCATTTAATTATGTATTTAATTATGTAATTAATTCTAAGTTTAATGATGAATTTAATTCTGAATTTGATTCTGAATTTAATTTTGAATTTGAAGAGTCACATCATTAATGATCATTATGAGACTTTATTTCAAGGTTTTAATGAGTCATTATGAGACTATAATTCAGGATTTAATTCTATAATTAATTTTGAATTTAATTCTACCATTAATAATGAATTTATTACAGAGATTAATTCTGAATTTATTTCAGAATACAGGTCACCGTGATTTCTATATAAGGGCTAGGGGGGTTGAGAGGAAGCGGTTCTGGATGAGGAGAAGTCTCCAAGAGACTCGCGCGGGGAGACTTCATTCGCAAGCTTGGAGCTTGGCGATTTCGCCTTTGAGACTCCCGCTTGAAGACTTGTTTCACAAGCTTGGAGCTTGGCGATTTCTCCTTCTTCCTCTCCTCTTGGCATCCGCAAGGTTGGACCTTGGCGAGTTTCCATCATCCCTCTCCTTGGCGCCTTCTACTTGTGAGCGGCGCAAGTTCTAGAGGAGGACTCCCCAAGAGGCGTGGATCTTCTTCCCGAGGCTAGCACCGAGCGTGGAAGAAGAGAACTCGAGCGTCGGCTGTGTGCGAGACTGCAGAGGGCGAACATTTGGGCGCCTGCATCGCATCCTTCTTCTTCGCTGCAAGGTATCATCTCCTACATACCGTATCGATCTCCTCGCAAGACTCGATCTTCTGGGTTTTTGGGACTGGCCTACTTCGAGGATTGCTTCCTCTGTGCTTGTCTGTAAAAGTTTTAAAATCCCCGGGGTTTCCCAACAGTGGTATCAGAGCAAGGTTATGAACTCGAACGATGTTTTATGCTTTGATTGTATGCTCACATGCCATCGGAAATTTTTCAAAAATTTGCATATGCGTATGGATTTTTTTAAGTAAGAAAAATGGTATGTTTTTCGTTCCTAACATCTATTCGATCTCTTTGGTTTTTCGCTTTCTTCACATGGTAGGGTTAGACCCATATGTGAGAGAATTAATTTCTCCCCACGCATGTAGGATAGTCCTACTGTGTGGGACTTGTCGAAGATTATGGGCACATGTTTGTCCTAATCTTGGCAAGTTAAGGATTGCAAGGGTAGACGGCAAGCGTGCTTGGAGCATGCATGCGTCACTTGTAGACTCCTGAGAGAAACGAAAAATCCTGGATTTGCGAACGGACGTTGAGGTTGAAAGACATGTTTTCTAAGAAACTAAAACTGAAGTTTTATGTTTTCATGAGCATATAGAAAAACATGAGATGATTGTGCATCGTGTTGTGGTCATAGTCAAGCCCCTTGTATGCCTGTGATGTATTTATGTGAGACCTGCGTGCCACTTTTTCTTTTTGTTTTGTAAACGCACAAAGAAGATTAGGGGCGCATCCCTCATGGAGCTTACATCTTGGCGCATCAACCATGATGGCGCATCTTACTTGGTGGCGCAAGTAAGAGCTTGACCGAACCTAGGGTTCGAGAGCTATCCCTCTTGGCACAAGCATGATGGCGCATCATGCGTGGAGGAGCCACCAAGGTTTTGGCCGAACCCTAGGGTTTGTGTGCTATGCCTTGGTGTGGAGGACCTTGGAGCTGCACTTAAAGATAAAGCTTAGTGGCGGCTAGGTTAGGTCTGGTTGGGGCTTGTCACCTAGGTCAAGCATTGAACATCCTTTGGCATGTGATGGTTCAATGTGTTGATTAGGCTATGACCACATGCTTGTTTACTGTTTTCCACTTCTGCTAAAGCATGCCTAGTTGTGTTTTATCATTTTGTTATCACTATAGGATTGCATGCCTGTAATGTTAGACAAAAGATAAAACTAAGAGGATGAGACCTCAAAAACCCTCAAAAATAATATCAAGTCTGGAATAGCCTTCTGACGCGTAGCCCTCGTCAAACTATCGATCGATGGCGTTGTGCATTGTTTCCACCCTAGTGGACACACCCATCTATCTTTAGGAGGCGTGCGGTGACAATGTTTTCCCCAGTCTAGTTAAAATCCTGGATGTGCCTTTGCAAGGAATTCGTTGGCCCTTGGCATAACGGTCAGGATAGACTTGACTAGTTTTTCATATGTGGTGGCCACGTGGTGGAACTCTAGAGGCAGCCTCGAGAAGTTAGGGTTTTGTGTTGTTCCAGCCCTAGCTGGGCACAAAATGCTTGAACTGTCTTGAGAAGGGGAATTGCCAAGTTGCAATTGGCCGGCGCGCCTACCTTGGGATACATGCGTCACCTCGTGCAGTACATCCTGCCCTAGCGGGACGCGAGGCCGTGTGAGGAACAAGGATCTCATCTCACTAGGAAATCTCGGATTTCCTGATTGACTTTGTGGGTTGTCAATTCGATTATAATAGTGGGAGCCATGATCATTTACTGTAAGTCCAGATTAAATGATTCGAAGTAGTACTCATCTGCTTTCTTGGTTGTTGTAGATCAAAGGCTACAAACAATAGCAGATTAATTCTGCGATCGATCCTTTGGAAGGACGAGATGGACTGGTGTCGAACCTTGAGGGGTGACCTCAAGCTCGAGAGCTGTAAGAGGCATCACCAGAAAGAAGAGAAGAGAGGGGTTACACCTTAGTCTTCAGGCTCTAGCATTTGCGTGGTTGAAGTCAACCTGTCTACTTCAAATACATGGGTATTGGATACCGCATGTGGAGCGCATATTTGCACAAGTATGCAAGGGATCAAACGAAGTAGGATAGTGCGACCAGGAGAGAGTGACCTTCGGGTCGATAATGGCTCACAGGTTGTTGTTGTAACTGTAGGAGACTACACTCTCTCGCTGCCGTCTAGACTTCAACTAGAACTGGAACATTGCTTCTTTGTACCGTCGATCACTAAGAATATTATATCCATTCCTGCTCTGGCGAGGAAAAGATTTTGTTTCGCAATAAAAGAGAACACATGTTCTTTTTCATTGGCAAACCTATTCTATGGATCTGGTACACTATGCAATGGGCTTTATGTCTTGGACATGCAAAGTTCTGTGTGCAACGTAAATGCTAAGAGGATCAAGTCAAGTGGTTTGAACAATACTTATCTTTGGCATTGTCGTTTAGGGCACATTAACAAGAATCGCATCCAAAATCTCCATGCAAATGGATTCCTAGATTCAGATTCCTTCGAGGAATTTGACACATGCGAGCCTTGTTTGTTGGGCAAAATGACAACAGCGTCATTCACCAAACATGGTGAGAGGCCCATTCAACAAACAAGCTAGAGGTGGGTATGTTTACTTCATCACATTTACTGATGACTTCAGTAGATATGGTTATGTCTATTTGATGAGACATAAGTCTGAATCCTTGGAGAAATTCAAGGAGTTCAAGACTAAAGTGGAAAACCAGCTTGGACGATCCATTAAGGCTCTTCGGTCTGATCGAGACGGAGAGTACTTGAGCCATGAGTTTGCTAAATATCTTACAGAGTGTGGGATTCTTTCCCAACTCACTCCTCCTGGAACACCTCAATGGAATGGTGTGTCCGAGAGGAGAAATCGAACTTTGTTGGACATGGTTCGATCTATGATGAGTCACGCAACTCTACCTCCATATTTCTGGGGTTTTGCATTACTTACAGCGATCAAGACACTGAATAACGTTCCGTCAAAGAGTGTTCCTAAGACCCCACACGAGATGTGGACTCGGAGACGCTCATTGCTATCATTTATGCGGATCTGGGGATGTGAGAGTTATGTCAAACGTCAGGATTCTAGTAAGCTAGAACCCAGATCAGATAAATGTGTGTTTGTGGGGTATCCTAGGGAAACCAAAAGATACTACTTCTTTAATCCCACCGAGAACAAAGTTTTTGTTGCTCGGACTGCTGTATTCCTTGAGAAAGATTTTCTTTTGAAAGACACTAGTGGGAGAAGCTTTGACTTGGATGAGGTCCAAGGTCAACCACAAGACACAGCAGGTGAGATGGAACCTGAGCCATATGCACTGGTTGCTGAGCAACCAGAGGCTCAGACACAGGCCCTACGTAGGTCTGGGAGGATTCGTCGTGCACCTGAGAGGTACGGGTCGCTGCCGACCCAACACGATGGGATCTTCATCGTTGATGATGAACCCAGGACCTATGATGAAGCGGTCGCTGGACCGGATTCCGAGAAATGGCTTGAGGCCATGAGATCCGAGATGGATTCCATGTCGGCTAACCAAGTATGGGATTTGGTTGAGTTACCTGATGGGGTAAAACCTATAGGGTGTAAATGGGTCTTCAAGAGGAAGACTGACATGGATGGCAACATAGTTACCTATAAGGGTAGACTTGTGGCTAAAGGATTCAGACAAGTTCACGGGGTGGACTATGATGAAACCTTCTCGCTAGTTGTCATGTTCAAATCCATTCGAATCCTGCTTGCTATAGCTGCGTATCACGATTATGAGATATGACAGATGGATGTGAAGACAGCATTCCTTAACGGAAAGCTGATTGAGGATGTGTTTATGACACAGCCTGATGGCTTCATCCATCCTGCAGAGGCCAATAAGGTCTGCAGGCTAAAGAAATCCATTTATGGATTAAAGCAAGCTTCTCGAAGTTGGAATCTTCGATTTGATGAGGCAGTAAGAGATTACGGCTTTATCAAGAGCGAAGATGACGCCTGTGTATACAGAAAATTCAGTGGGAGCTTGGTCACATTTCTGGTATTGTATGTCGATGACATACTACTCATCGGAAACGACATCCCTAGTCTTCAAGCTGTGAAGATATGGTTGGGGAAGTGTTTCGAGATGAAAGACTTAGGGGAGACCGCCTATATCCTAGGCGTGAGGATCTACCGGGATAGATCCAAGAAGCTCCTGACCCTTAGTCAGAGTACTTACATTGATAAGGTCTTGGAGAGGTTCAGCTTAGAGCAATCTAAGAAAGGATACCTTCCAGTGAGACATGACCTTATTCTCTCCAAGAGCCAGTGTCCCATCACACAGGCTGAGAGGGATGACATGAGTCGAGTGCCCTATGCTTCGGCAGTAGGTTCGATCATGTATGCGATGTTGTGTACTAGACCAGATGTGGCTTATGCTGTGAGCATAACTAGCCGATACCAATCTAATCCAGGTCTGCAGCACTAGGTGGCTGTAAAGAACATTCTGAAGTATCTGAGAAGAACTAAAGATTTGTTCTTGGTCTATGGGGGACAGGAAGAGCTCAGTGTTCAGGGCTACACTGATGCATCGTTCCAGTCTGACCCTGATGACTTCAGATCGCAGGCAGGCTATGTGTTTAAGTTGAATGGTGGCACTGTATGCTGGAAATCCTTCAAGCAGTCCACTATAGCTGATTCTACGACCGAGGCTGAGTATGTCGCCGCTTCTGAGGCAGCCAAAGAAGCCGTTTGGATTCGGAAGTTCAGATAACTTCAGGTGGTTCCCTCTGCTGTGGATCCAATCGAGCTTTATTGTGACAATAATGGAGCGATTGCATAGGCAAAGGAACCAAGGTCTCATCAAAAATCCAAACACATACTTAGAAGATTTCACCTGATCAGAGAGATCGTTGACCGAGGTGATGTCAAAATAAGTAGAGTTGACACAGACAACAGTCTGGTAGACCCACTGACCATGGCTTTGGCGCAGCAGAAGCGTGTTGGTCATACGAGGGACATGGGGTTGAGTTTTCTCAACAACTAAGTCTAAGTGCAAGTGGGAGATTGTTGGTGTATATGCCCTTGGACCCGTTGTTGGTCAAGATTGTACTACTTGATATTGATATTTATATATCATTCTGGCATTGTCGTTATTATGCTATGTTTACATCTGCGATTATGTACATGGATAATAATGTCCCTGGAGATAAATTGTATCTGTGCTCAAACGGTGTGTCCCCGGTCGAATACCTGAGTGGATAAGGGACAGCTCTGGTACATGTGAGACTGGTATATGGGCTGGTTACGCAAGGGGTGCTAACGCAGGCATATGGGTATGTCAGTGGTGGATATACTGGACCGACCCGCTGTGAGGCTTTAACTTGGTGTCATGAGTTAAGCTCACATGTGACAGGAGATGCATTGATCTCTCGACTTGAGGTCATTGACTCTTCTATATGGTTAGGAACATGCTTTGATACAACATAACGCCTCGCCGTAGTAGGGAGGTCATAACGGTTGTCATTGGGTATGTGATGACCCATATGAGAAGATCAATGGACAGACATAGGATTTGCAAGAAGTGTGATGACCCATATGAGAAGATCAATGGACAGACATAGGATTTGCCCCTTCTTGCGGGAAGCTTGATATCCATGGGGCCCCCCTATGTTTGCATGACTGAGAGTGTATGGCCATACCCAGGTGAAAGCCTGATCTAGTCATGACCATGAGATTGGGTGAAAACAAAGTGGTGACGCACTTTGTCCAATCGGATATCAGTTTGGCAAAGAGACTGTAATGCATCGGTATCTTGTTGCGATGATGGGGATGTCGATGCTGATATCCATTTCGAAGACTTGGGTAGCAGTGATGCACTGCTAGGTGCCACTCACTGCTTGTGATGACTTAAGTTCATCACTGCCAACGTCAGAGAAACCTACAGGGTCGCACAACTTGAAACTCGGTTTCTCGTATTGATTTAGCAGCCTAATGATCGAGTTATTAGATAACTCGGATCTTTTTGGGAGAATCTATCAGTGCCATTGTGCCTGATGAGATGGAAGGGACTTATTGGAGCTAACTTCATTTTTGGGCCAGATGGGCCTAATGGGCCCTATAGATTAGTTGGGCCAAATGGTCCGAATGAAGTGTTAGCATGGACCATGGACCAATGGGCCTCCAAGCCCAATGGGCGTGAAGCCCAGTTGGGCATGAGGTACAGTGGGCCTTGAGGCCCAATGGGCCGTCAGGCCTAATGGGCCATGACAATAAGTTGCCTAGGCCCAATAGAAATCATGAGAATTAAATACTGTATTTAATTCTGGGAATTAATTCTGTATTTAATTCTGCATTTAATTATGCATTTAATTTTGTAATTAATTCTAAGTTTAATGATGAATTTAATTCTGAATTTGATTCTGAATTTAATTCTGAATTTGAAGAGTCACATCATTAATGATCATTATGAGACTTTATTTCAAGGTTTTAATGAGTCATTATGAGACTATAATTCAGGATTTAATTCTATAATTAATTTTGAATTTAATTCTACCATTAATAATGAATTTATTACAGAGATTAATTCTGAATTTATTTCAGAATACCAGAGGTCACTGTGATTTCTATATAAGGGCTAGGAGGGTTGAGAGGAAGCGGTTCTGGATAAGGAGAAGTCTCCGAGAGACTCGAGCGGGGAGACTTCATTCGCAAGTTTGGTGCTTGGCGATTTCCCCTTTGAGACTTCCGCTTGAAGACTTGTTTCGCAAGCTTGGAGCTTGGTGATTTCTCCTGCTTCCTCTCCTCTTGGCATCCGCAAGGTTGGACCTTGGCGAGTTTCCATCATCCCTCTCCTTGGCGCCTTCTACTTGTGAGCGGCGCAAGTTCTAGAGGAGGACTCCCCAAGAGGCGTGGATCTTCTTCCCGAGGCTAGCACCGGGCTTGGAAGAAGAGAACTCGAGCGTCGGCTGTGTGCGAGACTGTAGAGGGCGAACATTTGGGCGCCTGCATCGCATCCTTCTTCTTCGCTACAAGGTATCATCTCCTACATACCGTGTCGATCTCCTCACAAGACTCGATCTTCTGGGTTTTTGGGACTGGCCTGTTTCGGGGATTGCTTCCGCTGTGCTTGTCTGTAAAAGTTTTAAAATCCCCGGGGTTTCCCAACAAGGTCCAGACCCATAATTACGTGCACACCCTTCGCATGTGTTAGGGCGAGCATTCGCATCTCTATTACGCGTCTTTCGCTCAAACTCCCAATTAAGGTGACCAATTGGGTCGACCCTTGATGGACTCGAGCTCAGGCAATCTCAGTGCTTGTCCACCACTCCAGATGACTTGAGATTAACATCAACCGTCGCGCTCGATGTGTTTCGGGTTTCGTACTAAATCCTGGGGCATCGCACTGGGTAACCTCTGAATTGGGAGCTCAGACTAAGTCTCTATCAACTCTCTCAACACGAATTCAGGCAACATTTAATGGCCGTTTCCCACCTTGACTTGAAGCATTAATCTTTACCCGAACTTACATACAAAGAACTTTCTAGTTATGATCATCCCGTCAATCACGGGCTTTGGTCTCCTAACCCCGGGATCTTGTTCTCTTCACACAAGACATGATGCCTACTTAAACATTTTAAAATCTGAAGGTGAAGTGGACGTGTTAAATCGTTAGTCCAGCTGATCATGTTTGATTAGTCACTACAGTAGAAGAAAACAAAGGTATACATCTCCTTAGTTAATTCTTCAAGCAAAAGAGAAGAAGAAACTTGTTTCCTTTAAATTTGCTGGATTGTGTGCCGGCTTCTGAATATCTAGTTCACATGATTAGTTTGACAGTTTCTTCTCTCCCTTTTTTTCGGAGTCAAATTACAAAGTACTAAAGTTCTTAATTGCTTTCCATCTAGAAGACTCATTGAACTTTTCTATGAAAGCAGAAAAATGTTGCTGTAATTCATTTAATTAAGAAAATGAAAGTAAATTACACTGAAGAGAAAAGTAAGCAGAGAAGAAAAACAAGCCACCTAACTGGTAAACGCAGCAAAAGGAACTAAAATCAATCTACTGCTTAATTACGTCAGTCTGAAATTCTTAAACCACAAACGAAGGACAATTCTTTAAAATGTATCATTTCATTACATACCACCACCTACCATGTGGGGCTTCAGCATATTAATAATAGGTCCATTAGCACTGTTTGAAACTTTGAAACTCCAAACTTTCTGAAAAGAAAAAGGCATCCCATCAAGATCAAAAAAAGGAAAGCTAATCTAATTTGATGTACCAAAAGTTGCTGACAGCAATAGGCACATGTAATGCAACGGCAAATTAGAAACTTATAAAATTTAAATTTGGAATTGAAATAGGATATAGTAGACAATTGATCAAATCTAGGCCAATGATTCATTGTGGAGTTCATAAGGAATTTCTGAACTGAACTTGTTTGTTCTCATTACAGGAGGGGAAATGGTGCAGTAACAGCTATCCATTTGAGTAGTAAAACTTTTGAAAGCTGATGAGTTAGTTTTTATGGTCAACTCCATGGTTGAAAACTTTTTTTTTTAATTGAGCTTGTTAGGTTGATACAGATTGACATGAAAACCAGCTACATAACAGTCGAAGAATTGATAGGTCAGTCGACATTAGTATTCAAAACAATGATTGCATCACGGTCTTTACTTTAGTCTCCTAATTAAGATGAAAAATAAGAGACAAGAAAAAAGAGAAAGGAGACCATAATTGTACTGTCCATAATGAACTCGTTTCAAAATGTCAAAAAGCTTTGACTTGCACATGCGTTGATCACTGCATTGGATTTCACTCACATATCTCATCATATTGGTAGGTGGCAACTTAACAAATAATTTAGTTACCCCGTATTTCAATGTGGCAGTGAAATTTAAGATCACAAGCAGAGCTCATATATGTAAAGTAAAAAAACAATTCTCATTCAATCAATTCTTTTGTCGTATTATTAGATTTGTGGAGTTACAATGCAGTGCAAGATTAGAGCGATTTTTTCTTAGTTAAGTGAAGGTGGAAATAATAATAATAATAATAATAATAATAATATAAATAAATAATCATCCTTTCGGCCCGCTCAGTCAAACTTGGAAACAACTTGGTTCACTGCCTCATTCTTTTGACCAAAAAACTGTTAATAAAAAGTAAACTTCCCATCTTTCATCTCTCTCTGCTCCTCTGCTCTCGCCTGAATTCACTCCTCGTCTCCTCCCATTACCCACAGAAGTGACTGTTTGGTGATCCAGAGATGGGTAACAGCTTCAGCGGAAAGAAGAGAAGCATAAAGGTGATGAAGATAGACGGCGCCACCTTCAAGCTGAAGCCGCCGGCTCAAGCGGCAAAAGCGTTAGCGGGGCATCCTGGCTGCAATCTCCTCGACGCCGAGGAGGTGAAGCGGATAGGCCTCCGAGCTCTGCCGCTCGAGCCGGACGCTCCGCTAAAGCCCGGGAAGCTCTACTTTCTAGTGGAGCTGCCCCGTGCAGCGGATCCTCGAGCCCCGACCCGGCGGGCCTGGTCCGGGGCGCTGCACGTCGGCGCTAAGGAGCGGCTCGAGAGCTTGAAGATCTCGCGCCGAACCATGTCGGACCTGTCGTCGATCGCGACAAGGCAGGGGGCGGCGGTGGAAGCGGAGGAGACCAAGGACGGCGCGGTCCGCCTCAAGATGAGGCTCCCAAAGGCCCAAGTCGAGAGGCTCATGCAGGAGAGCAAGAGCGCCATCGAGGCAGCCGAGAGGATTGCGGAGCTCTGCATCATGAGGGAAGGCGGCGCGCCGGAGAAGGCGCCACTGCCGCCGGCTACTTCGGCCGTCAGAGGCGGAAGGAAGGAGGTAGGTGCAATCAATTATGGCAATTTTCTTGCATTAACGTACCTATTTATTTGCATTATATATATTTTTCTATAAAAATCTATTTTTTCTGCTAAAATCGACGTTGCAGTAGGCAGTATCATGTGCTCATCACTTCGGTCTCTGCTGTTAAGTGTGCGCAATTCATTTGCAGAAATTTTTAAGCAGAGTTGTACAGGAAAAGGACCAACAACTTCGAACTTTTAGCGAGAAAAGGTTAGGTAATTATTAGGTTTAGGGACACACCATGTGCCCGTCTTAATGTCCTTTTGCATTCAATTAATGAGTGGATCAAAATCATGCATGTGCCTTTGAGGTATGCGTCCATTCATCCCCTGTAGCAGCATCAAAGGTACTAGCTATCGTCCTCCCGGCCCTCTAATTTCTCGTAGCCATCGCCAAGATCGACCTGCCAACACTAACTAACAAATCTCGCACCAAGAGT
Organism: Costus lasius; assembly: GCA_027563935.2. Taxonomy (NCBI): domain Eukaryota; kingdom Viridiplantae; phylum Streptophyta; class Magnoliopsida; order Zingiberales; family Costaceae; genus Costus; species Costus lasius. Next base: position 9,612,815 of record CM050452.1, on the reverse strand, counting down.
CATTAAGCCAACGGTTTGGTGGTTGACTAACAACTTGGTCTTCGTGTGGTGCATACTAACTAGATCTAGTAGACGGACTCCTTGTACATCAAAGCTGACTTTTGCGAATTGTGCTGTGTTATGCGTCTCCCAACCTTCATGGCATTTTGTACCGGTAATGAGAGTGACTGCTGCAATAAAGATTATCAATACTTAGCATAAATGCATAATTCTTTTTGTAAAGTATATATTATTGTATGCATCAAAGTAAACTACGGCTGATTATTGTTTCTATTCCTCTACTGCAGAAGCGAGCGAGGTTTGCAGAGATGCCAGCTGAGGTTATTGCCTGAACACTAGCAGCTGATAATACTTAAGTATAAGTTTGTCTTGAAAGTAAACCTTACTGGTGGAACATGAGAAGCTGCTTTATAATCGCTTCCAATTCTTCCACTTGGGTTAAATATATATGGATTTTGTTTTTGTAGAGTTTATGAATGGGAACTGTTACTGGTTAGGTAGATGGCTCTTTCATGGTAAGATTTTGCTTTTGTTTCTAGTTAACAATAATAATAACTTCTTTTTTCTTCTTCCTTTTAGCTATTGTGCTGGGTTCATATTGTCAATGAGAATTAGGAAGTAAGCTAGCTCTAAAGAAAGTGGTATTGCATGAAAAAGTCTGGCATCTCGCTCTTTTCACATTGAAAATATTTACAAGTTTGGTTGAATTGCATCAGGTTATTCCCCACTCGGAGAAGATGTCAATTCAGCAAGTCATTGCAATTTCTAGTAAATTTAATATTAAGTGATATTGTATATTCTTTTTTTTTTGTGAAACCCTGATCGTTGGATCAGTAAGCACATTCAAACAACTTTAGACTTAGCTCAGGAACAAGGGAAGAAGCTTAGCAAACTTATCAGCTCCCTGATTTATAGGGAGGAATCAAGTTAAATAAGTCAATTTGCTCATTAAATCTACTGTTTTCAACACTATTGACCGGGAGAAAGTCAAGCATAGAACTTCTGAACAGGGAAAGGTGTGAAAAATATGATAGCTTCAAGTTGCATGCAACATTATCCATGATCTGCATAAAGAAAATTTAATTATCCATGATCTGCATAAAGAAAATTTAATTCTTGTACTAAATGTGAAGTTTGCATCTCTTTAGTGGATCAGAACAATCCTACAAATATGTTGGCTATGACCATAAAAAATTAGTGCTCATTCAAACGAGTCAATTTACTTATTAAGTTAGACTACTGTTTTCAACACTATTGACCGGGAGAAAGTCAAAGCGTATAACTTCTGAACAGGGACTGTTGTGAAAAATATGATAGCTTCAAGTTGCATGCAGCACTATCTATGATTTGCATAAAGAAAATTTAGCTCTTTTACTATATGTGAAGTTTGCATCTCTTAGTGGATCAGAACAATCCTACAAATATGTTGGATTTGACACTAAAAATCAAGTATTTAGGAGACCTTCAGACAAGGCCAAATCGCATGAATCCAAACCCTCTTTGAATGACATTTTTGTTGCTAGGAAGGTTAAATCACGACAATATGTGCAGCGTTACTATTAAGGCTTAGAGTTAGAGGGTGGGCTGCCAACTGACTTGTGAAGGAAGTATTCAACTATCCAATTTGGCCTAGTCTAGCATGGCGAATCTATATTGCTCTTAGTGTGATTAATTGTCGCCATTGATATTTACGAAAAATTTAGCTAAAAGATATGCATTGGGAGTTGGGACATGCCAAGTCCAAATTCCGATCCATTGGGCTTTCGGATGACCTTTTTTCAGGCTCAACAGTAGCGATTGAATGGTTCTGCAGAGGATCAAAATTGTAGTTTGCTGGTGAGTCATTAGGAGTCCAACGGTGGGTACGTCACTGAAAAATGGCTTGAATAAGCATGTTCTAAGATTAGTTTATCTAGTTATCAATAAAGCTTCAAATTCTGCAATCATTTGGAAACATGTGTGATTTGATCTAAAAAAAGGCTCAAATGGGACAAGTTTTGTGTCATCAAATGATTGATAAAGATTTCGTGTCCGCAGATTTCTCCTCATATGATATGAGTTCTGAAGAGACACTGATGATGAACTGATCAATACTTTTTGACTCTCCGTGACACTAAGGATTTACAAATCAAGCACCAAACTTGTATGATTTTATCTAATTACTAGACCTTAGAACTGACATTCGTTTGTTGTTGGATCGCTTAAGTGAGGGAGTGAAACTTGCTTCAAAACCAGAATAATTTCGATTTTGACTCATAATAAAGTCATCAAACTGATTCGTATTGAGCTATAATTAAATCAGAAACAAGTCAATCCATCAGCTACACGCGATTGGATTGTAGTCAATAATTCAAAATCTTGGTCCTTTGTTGTGCCATGTATGCATACCGGTGTCCTCAGCCCAACTCAGTGGCCCATGAAGAGAGAGCTACGCTTATGCCAAACTGTAAAAGGACAAGGAGACCATGATCAACGATTAAATCCTAGTCTATTTCTAGCCTCGATTGTCGTATACAAGCAAAACCAAGCAGCAAGGGTGAACTGTTGGACAAGCAGAGTCGCTGTGGTTCTTCAAATGAATGTAGCCTGCTACTACGTCCTGAAGAGTTAGTTCGATATATAAAATTGCCTGTTGTCTGTTCGGTAGCTGCTGAGGAGGATGTCCTGGTCATGCTTGTCTGCCCCCATGGATGGTGAACCGAATTATATATGATCAAGGCGGTGCATATAATTTGGACTGCTGCTTTTGCTTTCTTTTCGCCTTCATTGGTTTGGACTTTGGGCTGCTTTGATAGAAAAGTTGCAACCTTTGAGCTGCTGAATCTGATAGCAGACTGCAAACCACCAAATGCAGTATTCAGATGATGATGAATCGGCGAGGGTCAAATTGCAGAAAGATTGGCTTGTATTCGTCCCCAGATACAGCCTCGCCGGCGCGGGGGAAAATTGAAGAAGAAAGACGCATACTTGTGGAGAAGCGAAAAGGCGAGAAGAGCCGTGCAAGCATTGGTTCCACTTTAGTCTCCATCGGCCAAAAAACGTGCTCAAGGGATGTCCTAAAATTATAGGAGAGAAATGAATGTGGTGGAGCCGATGGCTCATGGCTGTCTGTCGCCGAGCACCGCCTCATTAGCTGTGTGGAATCCCACCTTTTTCATCAAACCTGCTGCCCTGTCCATTTCTGCCTTTCTCTCTCTTTTCTTCTCTAAAAAAAATTTCATATTGTGCAGAATAACACATACAGCTGAGCTGCTGCTGCTGCGTTTGTTCCTTGGGTTGGGTGGTGATGTCCTTTCGGAAGAGATCGAGATGATCAATTTAATTTATCTTCCTGCCACTGCTTTTGAGACGATCATCCGATCATGTCATCGCTCATCACCCACCCCAGCTCCTATATTCCTTCTATATATAATTCATTGCCTTGTCCCCAACAAAAAATCCTCCACAGTCATCACTCTTGGATTCGCTAGAAGCCCAAATCTCCTGCAGTGTTTCTGATTTTAAGATTCATATTTTTAACGAATCTTATAGCTCGAAGCAACCTGCCCAATAGATCTTTGGCAAAATCACTACGTTGGAATTTTTCAAAAAAAAAAATTTTTTGAAGAAGGTGTCCGAGTAGTCATCAAATGTGTCATTGATGATCATGCATGATAAAAATTGATTTCATGAGTTAAATCAAGAGTAAAAAAAACACATCCAGTATGCGACGCCATCTGCCCTAAATTAGAATATCGATGTCGTCTGATTCTGATTTCTGACCCCAAAAAAATTATAACAAATGGCTAGTTCGTATATACATCCAAATATTTACCTGCTCGAAGTCCAACATGGCCGGCAGCTTTATGTAGATCATCAAATATATAAAATAAAAATAAAAAATAAACATTTCATATTAACAAATTAATAATTTAAAAAAGAACATTTGCACGAGTTTCTCATAGACGGCCTTAAATTTGTACAATTTATCATATTCACAAGAATCTTCTCTCTTTCATCACAGTAATTTTTACGTAAGCATGCATGCATACATGAGTCAGATTGGCCCTCGGTCAATATCACGTGGATATGAGTCATGGCGGCGAAACAACCGAGCAAAAAGGCGAGCCACTTCGCTCGGGGCGGCGCCTCCTCGTCCCTCGTCAACGCCATTCACATGGTCTTATGTCATTCCCTCCCCGTTGCGTCCGCAACTCATTTTGTTTAATTTCTCTATAGTGATGGGCCTAATTGCATATTTGCTTAGGCTTTTATTAAAACATCACGGGAATACAAAAATGAAAAAAAAAAAATAATAGGCGATAATACTTTTAAAACTCCGATTCATGGATTTTGAGGATATTGATATCGTGCATCGCACTATCTATTTCAATCTAAAGATTAAATTGGCTTTCTAATCGATATCTGAAGCAATACATTATTGATCTTGGGGTTTTATTAATACAATGATTAGAGGAGTGAAAGATACTTAGAGAAAAGTTGATAGCGTAAAGTTTTGACACTACTTTTCCGAAGAAAGTTTCATGCCTTGTGACTTTTGACTTTTGAAAATGACAGTAAGAACTAAGAAGAGATAAAAAAATAAACTTGATTATTAATTACTTTTCCACTCCAATATATAATCTAATATAATATAATCTATTAGAGTATTTTGGATAAGGAATAACCCACATATGCAAATTATTTAATGTCTTCTTATAATCAAACTAATTGATGACTCGATTAATGATTAATTAATGATTGTTCTTATATACATATTAGTGTGCGACTAGTAATTTAATTTGTCGACTTTGTTGACTCTACAAATGAGACATCTTCCTAAAGTATATTCTTCTTGGCTATACTTATTGACGCTCCTCTTTATTGTTTTTAAATTATAGAAGAATTATATTTATTAATAATCTTATGAAAACAACAAAATTATGATTATTTTTAGGGGGTGAGCATACGGTACTATTACTGAAGTACCGTATCGAAATTTTCGGTATTCGGTATTTTGGTACCGGTACTTCGGTATTTTGGGACTTCGGTACCGATACCGATTTTTAAATCGGGAGTGCGATACTGGTACCGAGATCAAAAAATAATTTCGGGATTTTTTATGGTAACGAAGTACTGAATTTATTTATTATTATTATTTTTTTATAAATAATAATTGACAAATGATGAAGGGCTTCGAAGGATTTTGCGGATGCGGCCGCTCGTCACAGCAACACTCGGATGCAGTCACGTGCGAAGCGTTGGGCGACGCGGACGAAGGCGTCGACGAAACCTTCAGCGGAAGAAGCAGGACTCCGGACGGGAGGTAGGCACCTTCCTCAGCAAAGGACACAGTCGCAGGCATCTTCTTCGGACAGAGCAGCGACATTGGTAGAGATGGAGGCATTCGTTCGGTGAGGACGCCTTTTTATTTCTCCCTCGTTGCCCTCACCTTCCTTCACCGAATGAACAAATGCTTGCCCCTTTCTTCCTTCGGTTTTGTTCTCCACTTTCCTTGCGTCCAACGACTGCTCCGATGAGATTCGGTGCTAGCGACGGTGAAGCCCTAACCCAACGACGTGATCCGGCGTTGTTTCCCTTCTCCTCTCGCGCGTTTTCATGCGCTGTGGACGTGACGATCATAGGCATCATTTTTCCTTCCGGCGGCATTTCCTTCGTCTATTCCGATGCAGGCGAACCCTCCTCCTCCCTTTCCAGTGTCGACAACTCGCCCTGACCTCTAATCTGTGCCCTAAACCTCGCTGCTCCTTCCAGCGAGACGAGAGAGAAGTGGAGAGCCGGAGATCAGCGGATCTGGAGCGAGAAGAGGATTTGCGGCTGTGACTAGGGCTAAGGGGGAGGGGGAGCCTCCCTGCCTGCACGCCCGAGAGCTTCCCTCTACGCTTCCATCTCTTTCAGCGATGGTGCCGGTGTGCTCACAATCGAACGCGGGATGCGTTCATTCGGTGAGGACGAACGCTTTGAGGTGTTCGCATCTAGGAGCGCGGCTAGAGTCAACGGCAGCAAGCGCGGTCCAAATTGATTTCATGGTAACAAATTGATTCGGGAGTTCGGGATTTTCCCGAAATAAATTTTGAGAGTTCGGTACCCGTCTCGAACTCCCGAAGTAGAATTCGATATCAATATCAGTACATGTGATTTAAACTTCGGAAGTTCGGGACCGGGAGTTCGGTACCGGTACCGGTACCAAATTCTCGTTTGCTCACCCCTAATTATTTTTAATATATTACATTTTAATTGAATTTTGTTCCATAAACTCATTTTGCTAAAAATATTTTTATATTCATACTCTAATGTATGTACCCAAATTTCTCTCTTTTTTAGGAAGACAGTCTCTCTAATAGTAAAAACTGATTAGATTTAATGTGTTTTTTTCAAATTCCTTTTAAGAAAACAGGGCATAAAAAGATTGTAAGAGAGAAAAAAAAATTTTAATATGTTTTTTTTTCTGAGATTCCTTTCAAAAAAGTAAGGCATAAAAGATTTTAGGAGAGAAAAAAAAATTTAATTAATATATTTTTAATGTAGGCTAGCAAAATGCTATTGTGCACCGTAATACCTATTTTAATTTATTTAAAGACTGTCTTATCTTCTGCCGAGAGTAAAGAATGACTTCGCACATTTTCTCATTTTCCCCCTTCAAAAAATTCGTTGGATTTTGAGTGGTTTTGCGGACGTTTAATTGAAGCAAAATTCATACGTCATCTGCATCCGTCTTTCCCTAATTTGACCCAAAATATTTTATTTTAATTGTTCTATTTTTTACTCCAAGAAATAAAATTCAGTTTAGTCCCTCGGTAATGGGACTATAAATAATAAGCTTAGTCGTATTTGATTAAAGAGTTGTTGAATAATTTTGAAAATCTCAATTCTCATAGATGAAATATCTTAATCAAAATTTCACTCAAGAAAATGTAGGGTTTAACCTGTGGTTAAAGTTAAACTTGAAGGGCGAAACTGAAAATGCCCTTTCGGCTCGATTTCTTCCGTCGTGCTAAGCGCTGCAAGACTATGAGTCCTTACCGAACTCTTTGCTTTCACCTTAATTAATTAATATTTATATTTCCTTAAAGCCCAGCGGGGAAGCTTTCGGTGTGCTATAAATATAAGACCCTCGGAGAAGAAGGTGTTTCTTTCATTTTATTTCATTTCACCCCTTCATTTTTTTTAATAATATCTGCGTTCGGCTTACTGGAGTACCACCGCATATCGGTGAGCCTTGCTGACGATGGGTTACGCCGTCGCCGAGACCAGCTACATCGCCGTCCGCCGCCTCGCCATGAGATACGGAGCGCTAAGCCTCCACTGCATCCTTCTCCTCCTCATCCTCCCCTTCATTTAGCTCCTTCCACTTGCTGGAGCGCCAAAACGTTCTGCCTTTTGCTCTCATGGTCAAACGCCCGATTGCGGACTCTGATGAGCAATCGGGAATCGGCTGGCAGCTTGCGGCTCCTTCTTTGGCGCTCGGATTTGGTTTCGGCCGAAGCAAGAAAAAAAAAAAGAGAGTAGGATTTTCGAGGACTATGGATGCTTTTCTGTTGAATCTTTTTTTTGTTGTTGATGTAAATAATACCACAGTCGTCGGTTAGAGCGAGTTTTGGTCTCTTCCGGAGGGTGTGGATTTACTGATTTTGATTTTTTTTTTGGGTGCTTCGTGCTTCTAATCAACTTTTGGGATTTGAGGAAAGCAGAAGGGTTGGTTTTTTGTATGATCTCTTCCTATTTGGGCTTGGGGAGGTCTTTACAAGGAGATAAAGGAACAAATTACGAAGGGAAGAAACTGCTAGGTTCTTTTTTGACCTGGAGCAGTTTCAGTTTATGGGAGTTGTTGATTACCCGATTATTGATCTGATACGAAAGGTCAGATATTGGGCAAGCGTTCTTCCAGAGTTAGTGACAGAATCGCTGATGTCATACGCCGGTGATCCTGCCATGTGTTGCGAGTGCAGAGAGTGCTTAGGTTCGCCGGGGTTTAGTTTCCGGTGCCACGGTTGTAGCCGGTTGCTCTGCCGGAAGTGTATGCTTGGTGCTGCCTCGAAGGCGGACCGAGCAGAGCGTATGCCTATTCTGTGCAACTTCTGCTCTCAAAGTGACAAAGTTAGTCCTTTTCGCTCGCCCAAGTCGCTCTTCTCCAGATCTAGCACTGACAAGCTCAGCCAGCTGGCAGAGCCTCGGCAGCTCTCTTCTCCCCGTCTGCTTCGTTGTTCTGCATACAGGTAAATCCCTCGCTGTTTAGATCCTCATTTTTTTTCCTCTGCACGTTTAGTTTGCTCAGATTTTGTCTCGTAATTGCAGGAATTGCGATGATGACCAGGGCGATGATGAAGGGCATCAATTTTTCACCCCATTGAGTGTCTTCTCTCAAGATTCATCTGACATTGATTCCATGGGTATTAGTGCTGGACATGAGTTGTTCAGCTTCAGGTCAGCAAATTCAAGTCCTTTGGACAGTCCTATGCCTGTTGAACAAAGGTCAGCGAGCCCTCTTTTGGGGAAGGTTGGCTTTTTCGATCAAGATTCTCCAGACCAGTCTAACAAATATGGATCATGCTCTGAGGATTTGCAAGAGGTTGCTAGTGATTGCACTTCTGAGAACCTTGTGGGATACAATGATGAGGACAGTCATAAGTCTGCACCGCACATTGATTTTGAAAATGATTGTATCTTTTACCCCCCCTCCACCTGAGGATGAGCACGATGATTTGGAGGCTAATTTCATCGGATGTGCTGATGAGGATGATGATATTGGGGAATCGACCAAGCTCTTCAAATCCAGTGTCTTCAATAGTGATGCTGTGCCAAACAATGAGAAGCCTAATGATTGCGACAAGGATGCTTTAAAGAATGCTGTTCATGAACATTTTAGGGCTCTTGTTTCACAGTTACTGAAGGGAGAAGGCGTTAGTGCTGAGAGTGAAATGGAGGGGATGGATTGGCTGGAGATAATATCCTCATTGGCATGGCAAGCTGCAAATTTCGTCAAACCAGATACTAGCCATGGTGGTAGCATGGATCCGGGTGATTATGTGAAAGTCAAGTGTGTAGCATCAGGCTTTCCAAGTGATAGGTATGAGTTTACAATTTTTTCCAAGTAAAGAATTAACAGCATAACAACCTTTTGATGCTGAAAACTAATATTTGATCATTATTTGGCAGTACTCTAGTCAAGGGAGTAGTTTGTACTAAGAATGTGAAGCATAAACGCATGGTTTCACAGCATCAGAACCCCAGGTTACTTATTTTGGGAGGAGCCCTGGAGTATCAGAAGGTACCAAATGAACTAGCATCTATAGGAGCTGTTCTTGAGCAGGTTGTAGCTTTGTCCCTTGGTATTCTTTGTACTCGTCTCTGTTACTTATTTTCTATTCAATTTCAACATATTCAGGAAACGAATTACATGAAGGCAGCTCTCTCAAAGATAGAGGCACTCCGTCCCAATGTTTTGCTTGTTGAAAAAAGTGTTTCCACATATGCTCAGGAATATCTTTTGGGGAGAAAAGAAATATCACTCGTACTAAATGTTAAGAAATCACTGTTAGAGAGGATATCACGGTGTACTGGTGCCCAGATTGTTTCATCTATTGATTCTATTGCACCAGCAAGGTTAGGGCATTGTGAAATGTTTCGGGTTGAAAAGGTATATGACAAATTATCTTCTTCCAAACATTCTAAGATGAAGTCCAGCAAAAATCTGATGTTTTTTGAAGGCTGCCCACGCCGTCTTGGGTGCACGGTAATGATGAATATCCTGTGCTTATCTGTATTCAATGCACATTTCTAGATTTACTTTTATTAGTTGGCTAAGATATTCTCGTATGTTACATTTATAATTGAAAGACTTGATTAGGCCTTAACTTGTCAATATCATTGCCATCTTATCTAGCTTATCTAGCGCACATCTTTTATGCTATGAGTAGATGAAGTCGTGCAAAACTAATATTCATTATCAGCTTGTTACATAGATTAATTTTGTACAAATCTAATGTGCATCAAAAATTTGATGTAGTAGTTGAAGACAGATCTTTGTTAAATTCAATATGAAACGATAAACACTGGTTGCTAAAATTCCACTTTTAGAACCATAAGGCCTTGTTTCCTAGGAAGGAAAGAAAGGAAAATACCCTTTTCCCTCATTTCTTTGAACGGATGAAAACGAGCGGATAGAAAAACCTAAGGAAAAGAGGGGGCTTTTCCCTCGTTTTTGGTTCTGCCCGATTTGGCGGAAACCCATTTCCACCACGTCGTAGCTTCTCCCGTCGCCTAGCCTGCCCATCGCCGAGCCTCCCACCGCCGATCGTTGAGCCTCCCGCCGCCGATCTCCCCTTCTAGCGCAAGCGACGAGTGCAAGCTTATCCCTGTCGTCGTCGTGCTTCTCCCGTCCTCACCAAACTTCTCCCCCATCCTCACCGTGTTTCTCCCTGGCCTCGCCAAGCTTCTCCCTCGCCCTCGCCAAGCTTCTCCCCCGCCTCGCCAAGCTTGTCCCCCGCCCCCGCCGCGAGCTTCGCCTCAACGGCTTCATCCTCGCCATGAGCTTCTCCTCGCCAAGCTTCTCCCCCTTCCTCGCCGCGAGCTTCGCCTCGACGGCTTTGTCTTCGCCGCGAGCTTCACCTCAACGGCTTTGTCCTCGCCGCGAGCTTCTCCCCCCATCCTCCGCCTCACCACTAGCTCCACCCCATACCTTCTCCTTCGTTCGCCCCATAGCTTCGCCTTCCACCTCGCCAAGCCGTTGCTCGTGGGTGTAGCTTCTTCTCCCCCGGGGAGAAGCAACGGTGAGCTCAGAGAAGCGGTGGCGAGCTTGCGAGCTTGTGAAGAATTTTTTGCTTTCACATGCTCCGCACGTGATATAATTTTCTTCCGTTGCTATTTCCTTTCCATTGATTTTCCCATCCGCCATAGGAAACAAGGCCTAAATGTTTGATTTGGGTGTGCTCGCAATATGTTAAATTCTTTAGTCAGTAGTCAAAACTAACTGCCTGTAGGCCCTGTGTACTTCATATTGAGGTCTACATTTGTATACAATACTTCTTCAAAAGTATCACCAACAATTGTGACCAGCTATCTCAAATTATTAGTAAATTTAGTTTCAATTGGTGCATGAAGTTGTGAGACCTATTTAGAAAGTTCTTCTAGACTTAAAATAGCGTGTTAATGTGAAAATAATTTCAAATAGTGAGTTACAAAATATCACACCAGACAATGATAGTATATTTCCCCCCTTGGAGAATCACTAGGATCAAACGTAGCTTCCAGGAGTCTGAATGCTTGAAAGCCTGAAACTTATACAAAATCAGAAAGGAGACTGACTTGCCCTTGTCAAGGCCTGAAGCCTTGAATCAAGAGATGGAAGTTGTACTTATGGATATAAGAACCTCACTTAATGTAACTTTTTATCCTTCAAGTAGCAATACATCACCCTCTACATCATGATCGCAATTGGATGGGAAAATATAAAATATTATATTGCGTGTGAAATGGACATGACGTGTCTCTTGTACAAAGGCTGAATTACAATAGTAATGAACATATGAAATATGGAAACTACATATTATGGTAATGACATGGTCGTAGACCTACATAATAAGGTAGTAACATTTATAGTGATAAATATGAAACCATAATAGAAGAATTGATGGTTTTGTCATAGTAGGGTGATGTTATATTTACAGTTCCATGTATTTTTCAACAATCATCTATAAACTTATGGTTGTGAAGTTCATAGTTCATACCAAGAATTTTAAAACCGTACCGAACGGTACTAATCCGGATAGCGCCCGGACTTGGAACGACTGTTGGAGCATGGCTTCGGGGCGGATGGCAGCGGGTGGTAGTGGGCGGCGGTAGAAGCCGGAAGCTTAGAGCAAAGCTTCCGCTACTATCGCTGCTTGCCCGGTATGTACAGTGTCAGGCCCCGGTTCAACCGGTCCGGCCCAAGGCCCATCGGGCCAAGAGCAGGCCCAAATCCACAACCAAGCACCAGCCCACGCAAGAAAAAAGAAGCACTGTCGCGTCTTCTTCACACGTTGCGGCAGCACGACGCTCGCATGCGGCGAGCCCTTCGCCGGGAGATTCGGAAGCTTCGGACGCGGCGTCTCCGCATGACTCGGACGCCGAAGGTATGCTGCAGCATGGTGACACACGAAGCGGAGCGGCGACGGGGTTCACAAAAGGAGACGGCTTCGAGTTTCCAGGAGAGAGAACTGGATGGTGCGGCGCTCGAAGGCATGGACGCGGTCCAAGCGGGGGAAAAGAGACGCAGCACTAGAACGAGCGAGGGAGGCAGCTTCGTCTCGTTAAAAGGAGCCGAAAAGAGGAGATCAAGGGGATCTCGACCGGGAACATCACCAAGCTTTGAGAGAGCTCGAGCAACGAGCGATTAGGAGTTTTGAGAGAATTGTAACCGGAACTAGGGAGTTCCGGCGAGGGAGGGAAGAGGGGTCGCCGGCCAGGGGGCTGACGACGTAAAAGAAGGAAGCTGTAGTCGGTTTATTGGTGGAATAAAGACTTCTCCTTTGACCTTTCCATCTCCCCTGTTCCTGAATCTCGTGGCGGCGTATCTCGACGAGTTCCGGTGGCAGGAGGCTACCGGACGACGACAAGAAATTGAAGGGAGGCGGACATGTTCTCTCTGTTCGTACGCTTCTTCTCCGGCGAGGCAGCGAGCAGAAGCGCCGTCGCTGCAATCGGGCGAGGTGGACGACGGCATCGCGTAGTCGAAACGACGAGGCGAGTTTCAAACGCGGGGTGGCGTTCGAAACGAGGCGGCAGTCAACGAATGAGCGTTGACTCGTTCAATTTCAGATTTCGGAAGAGAAAATCAAATTCGAGATTCGATTTGGGCGCTAACGTCGGCGTGACGTCAGCCAAGCGAAAAATAGGATTGGATTCGGATTTCGGCGCGGAGTTGACGATTTTGACTTCGGAGGTAATTTTAAATTAGGGTTTCATATTTCTGAAATTAGGGTTATGGTTTTTCCGTGCGAACTGTAATTTGGGATAAAAATTATTCGGGGAGTTAGAGTTTTCAATTTTGGGTCGGAAACCCTAGGGAGTTCGCATTCCAGTGTTCCGCCGGACAACTCTGAGACAACGGATAAGCACCGGTTCAGGGCTGATCCGACCGGGGCGTGACATATGGTATGGTATCGGTACTATACCGGTCCGGCGGCTCACTGGACCGAGTTGCCGTTTTACAAATCTTGGTTCATACAACCATCAATTTCAACCAAGGTTTTAATAATTGGCTTGTTCCCCCTCTTGTGCGTATGGAGCATAGTTTTAAATACAGGTCCATAATATTAGTCTATTGTTGGACTAGTGTATATTGGTTGGTACCCGTTTGTACTAACACATAGGACTAATGGTATATATATATATATACTTAGCGGAACGGATTGGTTTTTAAATCCTTAGTATAAATTGGTACCAATGGGTATATACTAGTCCGACGGTCGATTTGGACAAACCAATATTTAAAAGTTTCAACATATAAGTGGCAAAAGAGTAAAGATATTCATTGAACGTAAAGAAGTCTCAATTATCTATGAATGTAAGAGAAGAAAACACAAGTAAAGAAGTCTCAATTGTCTATGAATGTAAGAGAAGAAAACACAAGTAGGTCTATGGTGGTTTGAGAGTTAAAGTAGGCAATTAGGGTGCGCAACCAAGAGTTATCAAACTTAATGGTTCAATATTTGTTGGAAGCATGCAATTATGCCAAGGATGCAAGTGCCCCTTAGAGAGGGAGTGCAATTAGAGCTAAGGAGGCAAACAAGGTTAGGAGAGGGAATGCACACAAAGATGGTACGCCTTGTTGCATATCAAATGTCAGAGAGTTGCTATTTGCATGCAATTTATGACAATAGCCTAGTTCTAGATGTTTGGTTATACAATCACCACTGATTTGTGAAGGTGACATTTTACAGCCTTCAGTTATCAGACTGGAAACTAATTCCCTTGAAGTCAAAATCTCACATTTGCAAGAAATTATTTAATTACCATTTATTCATTGGGAACATTCAAAGTGGAACTGCACTCTTCTTTCCTTTATTTTATATTTTCACTAATTGATAGCTAGGGAAGGTGAGTATAATAGGTGAGGAGCTTTTGACAAAGTTGTAAATTTATGAAAGTGGAGTGTGGAGGATTCCTACGTGGAAATTAAGAGGCATCCTTTCCTTCATTCATGAGTGAACATTATCACTTCGAGTAGTGCCTTCTCTAGACAGAGAACTGTACCATTTTCACTTCACAATTTCATGGCCTCTCTATTTTGCGAACTATATGAATTAAATATTTTTATTATACATCCCTTTTCTATTATTTTTTTTAAAAATAAATAGTGTGGGGTCACCTCTGCAAACAGATATCATTTCTGAGTTATTACGATTATTTGCTTCAAAATAATATGTGCCATGGATCAGAGGTGGAGGTGGTTGGTAGTATTCTTCTATCTCTGTGTGGAATGTGGATATGAAGGGTATTTGCTATTTTCAAATTGGACTAGTAAAGACATTATTTAGTTGGTCTTTTCGCTTGCCTCATATATGCAGTCTGTGTTGTTGAATTTCCATTCCATAGCTTGTGCTTATTAGGAAATTATTGCTACACTCTTCTATGTCTGCGTGTCAATAATCCAAATATATCAAAGTTCAGATGCTTGATGTCAGAGATCTAGGGCTCTTGATATGTTAATATAGTCAATTCTTCGATAAAAATAGCCTTAAATCTTCTTTTTCTCCATCGATCTCTCATTTTTTTTCTTTCCCTTCTCTTTGTCTATGTTGCACTTTTGCATTATGTTTATATGTGAGTTGCTTCTAGAGTTGATCAAATCATCCCACACTCACATTAGCTTAACATGCAATCCATCTCCCTATGATCCATTGACTAGGCAAAGGGCACGGAGCAGCATGTAGCCCATGTGTGAACAGTGTTGGGCTAAGCCTTTTAGGAATGTGGGCTAACTTGTCACAACATGAGCCATGTCATGAATGATGCACTAGTTCATCATGACACGACACAATACTAGGCATGGCATAGCTTGCGAGCTTTACATGAATGATAAAATGCAGACCTAACATTATATAACTCCATTTTTTATATTTAAAGTATTTTAAAATTTCAATATATAAAGCTAAATTCTTGTGCTTTTAATATTTTAAATTTTATTGTAAAATTTTTGGTGTGAAAATTATCTAAAGGCACTCAGATTGCCATAGTGAGGCACATGGGCTGAGTGGAGTTGCGGCTAACTAATATTTAGATTGTATCATGGGTGACTTGTTACACCTCGGTTTAGTCCCATATGGGAAGTGAGATATAAATTATCACGCCCCGGCGGGAAGCCGGCTATTTCTAGCTCAGGGTTCCCCAGGGAGTAACAATATTGATAGGAACCAGAGAACTACAATAATCACATATCCTTTATTTAATAAACAATCCAAATTTAACATTAACGACTTTATAACACAATATTTGAATACAACTATCCAAATTATCAACTGAATAAAATACAAAAGACAACTATTTCAACTCGGGCTGGTATCTGCTATCTACTCTATCCCTCCCAGAAGCTAACTCTGTACCTGGAAGAGAAACAAAGGGAGTTAGCAGAAATGCTAAGTAGGAATCAACAAACATGGTGAGAGAATCAAATAACAGGATAATACAATAACTAAAATAACGATATACAAATAATATAAGAATGTCATGCAAATTAGCAAGCTGACCAACAGATCTCACTTAAGAGCCGCACTCATTTTCAGAGTGTTTCCACTGTTGCTCATGCAATGGAACGACTGTCCTAAACAGCCCGGAGTGTTGCGTCCAACACTGACATCCGTAGTATTGTCCTCAAGACAACTGGCAGTGCCGTACCGGCATCTCAGATAGTCCGATGCGCGTCAGAACTATAACTCAGATAAACAGGCCACTGAAGATAAATCATCCAGGTCAGAGGTCAATATATATCACGACTTTATCATCACAGATTTACAACGGTTCCACATACTTATACGTCAATATCTCAGATACACAATTGTTCAACCAGGCTCATAAGTCAATAAATCAGATATCTCAAAACAGGTTTGTTAACCATTCATACAGAAACAGAATATGACCAAATAATCAAGATAATTGAGTTCAACAGGAATTTCAGAAACAAACCAAGTAGACGAAGCAATCAGATATCAGTGTCAATTAATTCTATCATATGCATCATATATCAAGTCAAAGGATTAAGTAGCAAATCCTATTATTGACACTGTAAGAAAGGAGTAGGGTAAGATTCTTACCTCGAACAATGTTATCCTGAATCCTTTTGAAAAGCCAGTAAGTTGTATATCAAATAATGCAAGCCGATTATTGGATCAACCACTATGTAACATGAATTTGTACATGAATTCTATCATTAAACATTCTAATTTGAAAACCAAAACTACCAACATGTAGAACATAACCCTAAACCTAGAGAACTAGTCTCAGATCATATGAACCGAACCTAAAACCCACTGAACCGGACAGAATTGCACTGAACCGATCAAATTCACCCTGAACCAAGTTAAACCGAGACTTCTAACTTCAATTACACAAAATCTAAACTTCATCTAAGACCACACATACTACCATTGGATAGGAAATTTCATTATCTTTCCAACGGCTACCTGAACCGGCCCGGATTCGACCGCCTTGGGGTCGAACCGGTCAAAATTCAAGAACTGAACCGAATTGGAATTGAATCGCTCAGTCCGGTTCAATTCAATTTCAAAACAGCCGATGGTTTATTTCAAAATAAACCGAACCCAAAACTTAAATAAAAACTCGAACCGGCCGCCGCCGCGCCGCCCGACCTCCGCCGTGCAAGGCTGCCGGACTTTCGTCCGCAGCTTACTCCGGCGAGCTCCCGAGGGCACGTCAAAGGGCCGTTCGCTGCCAAACTTCGCCAGCACACTTCTGACGACGAGGCGAGGATCCACGACCAGCTACGGTGAGGTTTCGACGCATGGTCGAACCACCCGAAGCAGCAGAAGGTATCGACGGTGGCGCCGCCACCGTCGACACCCAAACCCTAACCAAAACCCAATAGAACTTCAGGAAAGGAAGGATACCTTGCTACGATGCTGTATCGTAGCCCAGAAAACAGAGATCGTGTCTGATACAGGTGCTGGAAGGCTGGATAACAAGGCGGCGCCGCTCGAACTCCGGCGATGGTTTCGAGCTCTATTTTCTCCCTCCTAGCGGCGCTTCAACGCTTGAAGATGCTAAAGGTTTCGATTCGCCTTAACGAGAGGCGAAGCCCTCTAATATAGAGGCACGAAGCGTCCCAGAATAGCAAAGACGCCGCCGCCGACTCATTCGCCGACCTTTGCGGATAAGACGACGAGTCGACTCGGTCCACAATTTTAAATTAAACGTAAATCAAGTAAGCAAAATCCGATATTATATTAAACTATCAAACGGTCTCGGTGGTTAGACGGAGTCGAAAACGAACGCGAGACGCGGGTTCGAATCCCCGCGGACGCGTTTTTTGGTTTTCAAATAAATTCAAATCAAATACGAGTTAACTAAAAGAAGCATGGTTTAATATCAGAAACGAAGATTTAGCCTGGTGGTTCGGTTGCACGCGAAAGGATTCGCGCGTCGCGGGTTTGGGCCCCCGCGAGCGCAAATCAAATTTTTTTTAAAAAATCAAAATTTAAAACCTTAAAAATTTTCCAAAAATTCCAGAAAAATCCCTAAAATTACAAAAATACAAATTCTGATATTTCTAAAGTTTTAAAATTTAAAATTACTAAAATCAAGGTTATAACATTATTCACCCCTTAAAAAGAATTTGGTCCTCCAAATTCAGAGTAGCCCAAAAGAATCAAAGTACACCAAAAAAATATATCATAAACACCCAAAAGAATCAGAGTACGCCAAAAGAATATATATCATATAAAAATATTTATTTTACTTATTCACTTATTCTATCCTTAACCCAATCCTAGTCCTCAAGTTCCTATGTCCTTAGGTTTTCCTACTGAACCTATGCCTCCAACCTGTGGGTTATGGGCCCACAGAAACCTATACCTCTGAATCAACCTATAGCTTTGATACCATTTAAATTGTCACGCCCCGGCGGGAAGCTGGCTATTTCTAGCTCAGGGTTCCCCAGGGAGTAACAATATTGATAGGAACCAGAGAACTACAATAATCACATATCCTTTATTTAATAAACAATCCAAATTTAACATTAACGACTTTATAACACAATATTTGAATACAACTATCCAAATTATCAACTGAATAAAATACAAAAGACAACTATCTCAACTCGGGCTGGTATCTGTTATCTACTCTATCCCTCCCAGAAGCTAACTCTGTACCTGGAAGAGAAACAAAGGGAGTTAGCAGAAATGCTAAGTAGGAATCAACAAACATGGTAAGGGAATCAAATAACAGGATAATACAATAACTGAAACAACGATATACAAATAATATAAGAATGTCATGCAAATCATCAAGCTGGCCAACAGATCTCACTTAAGAGCCGCACTCATTTTCAGAGTGTTTCCACTATTGCTCATGCAATGGAACGACTGTTCTAAACAGCCCGGAGTGTTGCGTCCAACACTGACATCCGTAGTATTGTCCTCAAGACAACTGGCAGTGCCGTACCGGCATCTCAGATAGTCCGATGCGCGTCAGAACTATAACTCAGATAAACAGGCCACTGAAGATAAATCATCCAGGTCAGAGGTCAATATATATCATGACTTTATCATCACAGATTTACAACGGTTCCACATACTTATACGTCAATATCTCAGATACACAATTGTTCAACCAGGCTCATAAGTCAATAAATCAGATATCTCAAAACAGGTTTGTTAACCATTCATACAGAAACAGAATATGACCAAATAATCAAGATAATTGAGTTCAACAGGAATTTCAGAAACAAACCAAGTAGACGAAGCAATCAGATATCAGTGTCAATTAATTCTATCATATGCATCATATATCAAGTCAAAGGATTAAGTAGCAAATCCTATTATTGACACTGTAAGAAAGGAGTAGGGTAAGATTCTTACCTCGAACAATGTTATCCTGAATCCTTTTGAAAAGCCAGTAAGTTGTATATCAAATAATGCAAGCCGATTATTGGATCAACCACTATGTAACATGAATTTGTACATGAACTCTATCATTAAACATTCTAATTTGAGAACCAAAACTACCAACATGTAGAACATAACCCTAAACCTAGAGAACCAGTCTCAGATCATATGAACCGAACCTAAAACCCACTGAACCGGACAGAATTGCACTGAACCGATCAAATTCACCCTGAACCAAGTTAAACCGAGACTTCTAACTTCAATTACACAAAATCTAAACTTCATCTAAGACCACACATACTACCATTGGATAGGAAATTTTATTATCTTTCCAACGGCTACCTGAACCGGCCCGGATTCGACCGCCTTGGGGTCGAACCGGTCAAAATTCAAGAACTGAACCGAATTGGAATTGAACCGCTCAGTCCGGTTCAATTCAATTTCAAAACAGCCGATGGTTTATTTCAAAATAAACCGAACCCAAAACTTAAATAAAAACTCGAACCGGCCGCCGCCGCGCCGCCCGACCTCCGCCGTGCAAGGCTGCCGGACTTTCGTCCGCAGCTTACTCCGGCGAGCTCCCGAGGGCGCGTCGAAGGGCCGTTCGCTGCCAAACTTCGCCAGCACACTTCTGACGACGAGGCAAGGATCCACGACCAGCTACGGTGAGGTTTCGACGCATGGTCGAACCACCCGAAGCAGCAGAAGGTATCGACGGTGGCGCCGCCGTCGTCGACACCCAAACCCTAACCAAAACCCAATAAAACTTCACGAAAACTTCAGGAAAGGAAGAATACCTTGCTACGATGCTGTATCGTAGCCCAGAACACAGAGATCGTGTCGGATAAAGGTGCTGGAAGGCTGGATCACAAGGCGGCGCCGCTCGAACTCGGGCGATGGTTTCGAGCTCTATTTTCTCCCTCCTAGCGGCGCTTCAAGGCTTGAAGATGCTTAAGGTTTCGATTCGCCTTAACGAGAGGCGAAGCCCTCTAATATAGAGGCACGAAGCGTCCCAGAATAGCAAAGATGCCGCCGCCGACTCATTCGCCGGCCTTTGCGGATAAGACGACTCGGTGCACAATTTTAAATTAAACGTAAATCAAGTAAGCAAAATCCGATATTATATTAAACTATCAAACGGTCTCGGTGGTTAGACGGAGTCGAAAACGAACGCGAGACGCAGGTTCGAATCCCCGCGGACGCGTTTTTTCGGTTTTCAAATAAATTCAAATCAAATACGAGTTAACTAAAAGAAGCATGGTTTAATATCGGAAACGAAAATTTAGCCTGGTGGTTCGGTTGCACGCGAAAAGATTCGCACGTCGCGGGTTCGAGCCCTCGCAAGCGCAAATTAATTTTTTTTAAAAAAAATCAAAATTTAAAACCTTAAAAATTTTCCAAAAATTCCAGAAAAATCCCTAAAATTCCAAAAATACAAATTCTGATATTTCTAAAGTTTTAAAATTTAAAATTACTAAAATCAAGGTTATAACATAAATGATTAGTGAGCTTATTTCTATTAACTTGGGTTTAAATATTTTAAATTAATTCATATTGTTGTTTGACTTACCAAGTTAATGAGTTAGTTTATTTATTAAGCTGGTCATAACAAATGATATCCAAACAAAACTTAATCTTAATTGTTATTAGAGGTCAATAGGAAAGGGCTGCCGTAGAGTCACTATTGGGCTGATCATATATGCTGCCAACTAAGGGATGGTTTTTAAACATGTGTTAAGCCTAGGGATGGATGCTACTATGTCGGGCATATTATGATACCTAGGTTTAATTCTAGATAGAAAGTGAGTGAGAAAATGGTATGATATATAAGATTTAGTGAGTTTATTATTATTAATTTGGGTTTAAGCAGTTTAGATTGAGCCACGTAATTTCAGGCTCACCAAGTTAATAGGTTTTTAACATGACTCTTGGTACCTTTATAACCAGGTTTTCTGTTATTTCTTCCTTGACGAGATTCAACCACACATGCTTTTGCCACTTTAACATCTCTTGCGACGTTATAAATGGTTAGAATATTCCACAAGGATCATATCTTCAGTTTTCCTAGTTAGTTTATATGTTATATACACACTGTCTACATCCTTTTCCTTCTTTTCCATCTTGATTTTGTCAATAGATTTGTGAAATTTCAAGAGTTAATTTTTCCTTTGCCAGTCTTTTCTTCTTACTTGTCAGTGGGATTACATTGTGTGCAGAGTTATTCATACTTATTTCTATTTGATTGTTTTGGCGATTGTTTATGTATTTATACTTACTGCAGATTAAACTTTAGGAAATAGCTACTCCCTATAATATTCTTTTCTCCTGTGGAAAGTTCAAGTTATGTACGTTGACCTTTTGTTTCATCTGAGCTTTTTATTCTTTGCTCTCAAGTAAGTCTACTACTTATCTGTAGGTTCTTCTGAGGGGTGCTTATCTTGAGGAATTGAAGAAGTTAAAGCATGTTTTGCAGTTTGCATGTTTTGCAGCTTATCATCTGTCACTCGAGACCTCATTCCTAGAAGATGAAGGAGCTTCCCTTCCTAAACTTCCTGTCAAGCATGCAGTCACATTACCTGCGAAGCTTGTTGAGGGTGATGATTTTGTTATGGCTGCCACTGATGAACAACACGCTGGTAACAACCATATGAAAGGTAGACCATGGAACAAACCTGACATAGAGAGTTGCTCCTTTTACCCGGATGCTATGCATTTAAACAAAGAAATAAACGAGCACAGTGCTGAGCAACAAGCACACCACACTTTGTTTGAAAGAAACAAGGTTCCAGAAATGGATGAATTTTCTTATCCTGAAAACACGGACTTTGCTTTTGAATCTTCTTCAGATGTTTGTCTTCGTGGGTCAAGGGGTTTAAACATTAAATTGCCTTGCAAGGCACCAACGTGCCTTCCACCTTTATCAATTGATGTTAGGAATCATCAAAGTACACCGCTGGAGCACTCAGTTAAAGAAAGCAGTGATTTGTATAGTTACGGGTTTCTGAGATCAAATGATGAACATAAAAAACTAGAAATTGGTTTCTCGAATGAAGTTCATGGGGATTATTTCACCACTGCTGATAATCACCAGAGCATACTCGTTTCTTTATCAAGCACATGCATAAAAAAAAGCAGAGTCTGTAAGCGCTCTCAACTTTTCCGCATCAAGTTTTACGGTAGTTTTGATAAGCCACTGGGTAGATATCTTCATGATGACTTGTTTGATGAGGTAAAATAGTGGTTCTGAATCATTATGTAAAATTTATTGTATATTTTTTTCCTTTTATTTGATTCCATGTTCTGATGTGCTGATCTTCATTGTCTCTACAGACATATTGTTGTCACTCATGTAAAGAGCCAACAGAAGCCCATGTTCGGTGTTATACTCACCAGCAGGGCAGCCTTACTATTGTGGTCAGACGACTTGATGCAGTAAAGTTGCCTGGTGCACGTGATGGAAGGATATGGATGTGGCATAGATGCCTTAAGTGTGAAAGGGATAAGGATGGAGTTCCACCAGCCACACGCAGAGGAATAATGTCTCATGCTGCATGGGGCCTCTCTTTTGGAAAGTTCTTGGAACTTAGTTTTTCAAGTCATGCAACTGCTAACCGGATTGCAAGTTGCGGTCACTCTCTCCAGAGAGACTGTCTTCGATTTTATGGGTATATAATTGCACAGATCAATTTCCTGATTTTATTCTCCATGTGAATGTCAGTTGATTTTCCTTTTTTGTGCAGCTTTGGAAATATGGTTGCCTTCTTTCACTACTCTCCTGTGGATATTTTATCAGTTTGCTTGCCACCATCAGTTCTGGATTTCACCTGCCATGTTCTGCAAGAATGGTTGAGAGAGGAGGCCGTTATGGTATTATACCTGTTTGTTTTAACATAACTTCTTTTTAGGTCAACATTTTACTTCCACATTAAAACATTATGATTTTACTTCCACAGGTATCCAATAAACTAAATATCTTGCATGGCAAGATATCTGATGTACTTCATGCAATTGAGAGGAAGATTACGTCATCTGAGGATGAACTTTTGAAAGCAAGCATCCATAGATATGTTATCAAGCTGAAGGAATTGCTTGAAATAGAAAGACATGACTATGATGTGAGTGCATTGGCGCTTATGCTTCACAGATATTTTTGTTTTAATTTATTTTTATGTGAATTCATATTTGAAGGCCAAAATTTAGATAATGAGCAAAGTTTCTCTATATGTGACGATAGGTTTTGCTTCAACCAGTTACAGTTGGAAACATTCAAACCTTCAAGGTAATGGTTGATATCTTAGAACTTAATCGATTGAGACGTGCACTCATACTTGATTCTTACATGTGGGATCGTCGACTCTATTCATTGGACTCATTGTCCAAAGAGAGAAATTGTGCTACAATTGGTTCGCAACTTACATACTTTCTATCTAAAAGCGATGTGAGAGAATGTAGGGAAGAAATACCCAGGAAAGACAGATTATTTGAGAATTTACTTGGAGAAGTTACTAGAAAGTCATCCTATCCAGCAGTGACAGAAGGATCATTTCCAAAGCTTCACGAGGAGCATAGCTTGCAGGTTTTGGAAGGTAATACATATAACATGGTTGAAATGGACTTGTCCATTGAATTTGAAGGCTATGCTGGTTCACTAGGCTCTAGTTTTATCTATAGTCAATATGAGGACTGCGATGATACATCACTATTTGCTGACACTGCAAGTACATTTTTGGAGAACTCAGCTTCAACCACTTCTAGTCTATCAGATAAAATTGATTTGGCCTGGAGTGGTTCTGGTCAGTTAGTAGTGGATCAACCAAAAAGAGCTTCAGAAGCTAATACAGACGGACTTTTTGTGGATAATCCATGCTACAGGAGAGTAAAATCCCCATTAAGAGTTTATTCATTTGATTCTGCTTTAAAATTTCGGAAAAGAGTGCATGGCGGTTTCCTTCCTGTTTCATTGCACTTGCCTTCAGCAAAATCATTTGATTATTCTGGAGATCTTGCAAGATTGAGAAAGGATCCACATGCTAGCATGAGAAGAGCCTTCTCACACAGTTCTCCAACTGTGGTTCCAAGATTGAATAATCTCCTCAATCACACCCCTGTACATATCTCAGCAGTGATGGAAAAGATGACTGAAGGGGCACGTTTACTTCTACCTCAAAGTACACTTGATGATATTGTTATTGCAGTTTATGATGATGAACCTTCCAGTATAATATCGTATACTATGACTTCCCAAGAGTATGGTGACTATATAACATCTTGTTTGGATGAAATTGAGGATTTTAATATGATGAGGAAAAGTAATAGTGTCACTAACAGCGGAAGCAACTATACAGCTGGTACAAGTTTAGTATCTCATCATTCTGATGTTGGACCTGATGATCCTCAATTTTCTCGGACTCATCTATTAGATCCTAAAGAACCACACTTCAGAATTTCTTTTGATGATGACTATTCAATTCCATCAGACAAGGCAAAGTTTTCAATTACATGTTACTTTGCAAAGCAGTTTCATGCACTAAGGAAAATATGCTGCCCAAGTGAATTGGATTATATTCGTTCCTTGAGCCGTTGCAAGAGATGGAGTGCACAGGGTGGTAAAAGCAATGTCTATTTTGCCAAGTCATTGGATGAGAGGTTTATTATAAAACAGGTCACCAAGACAGAGTTGGATTCTTTTGAGGACTTTGCTCCACAATACTTCAAGTACTTGACACAGTCCATAACTTCTGGTAGCCCGACTTGTCTTGCTAAAGTCCTTGGTATTTATCAGGTCAGAAACTGATCTTATTGATCTCCGTCCTGTTTAGTATAAAAGCATTACTCTTTACGTTCTCCTTTTATGATCCAGGTATCTGTTAAGCACTCAAAAGGTGGGAGGGAAATGAAAATAGATATAATGGTAATGGAGAATCTCTTCTTTAAGAGGAATGTCGCTAGAGTTTATGATTTGAAAGGTTCTGTTCGCTCCCGTTATAACCCTGACACCAAGGGAAACAACACGGTTCTTCTAGATTTGAATCTATTAGAGACAAAACCAATATTTCTTGGAAGCAAGGCAAAGAGAAGATTGGAGCGTGCTGTCTGGAATGATACTTCTTTTCTGGCTGTAAGAAAGCAGTTAAATTTTAATTATTTTTAGCTAAAAACTTTTGTAATTATATACTTCTAAATGCCAATAAATAGCAAATGTCAAAATTTCAGGTTTGAAATTGAACCATACAACTTCAAACGTAACTGACTAGTTGAACTTGCCCATGATATCTTGAACATTTAACGAGAAACAACATGAAAATACTGGAACTACCTGGGAGTTTACATACTATAGTTGAGCTTTTCAATTAACTTTTTCACATCAGAGTGATCTCTTTACACTTGCTTAAATTAGTTTTGAGACCTTTGATAGTAGTTAGAGGTCTATACAACATACCAATATATGTATACAAATGGGTTCCTTTTCCTAGTGTTCTCATCACTACTGCATGTTATTATATCTTCTTGTTATCACCATACGTAAACCATAACCACTAGATAGTGGATTCTGTTCTTGTGAGCTAATCAAGGTTTAAAAAGCTGGTCCGGTGACTCGGTCCGGCGAGCATACCA
Source organism: Costus lasius (assembly GCA_027563935.2). Classification (NCBI taxonomy): domain Eukaryota; kingdom Viridiplantae; phylum Streptophyta; class Magnoliopsida; order Zingiberales; family Costaceae; genus Costus; species Costus lasius. The sequence continues at coordinate 9,587,100 of CM050452.1, read as the reverse complement.
ACGGGAGGGGCAGCGGCAGCGTAGGCGATTGAAAGCGGCGGAAGCTTCAATCCGCTTGCTGCAGCTTCCGCTTGCCATTTGCCCGTCCGTGCTCCGATGATCGGTCTTCTAACGGACCGGTACAAACCGGCCGAACTGGCCGGTTTCTGGTTTTGAAAACACTAGAGCTAAAGACCAAGCCATACAGTACTCTCTAGGCAGCTTTCTAGAAGTTGACAGTGAAAATACTGGACAGTAATTCACATATTATTGTAAATTCAAAAAAAATTATATATCATACAAAAGGTCAGATTGTAATGTAACAAAAAGTAATGGATACTGCATACTGCAGAGTGTTGACCAATATTGCTGCTGAATATAGGTTGAGTTGGTTTTTGTTTTGAAAGTGATTAGCTTCCATGTACATAGGCTTAGTGTATGACAATAGATGCTTCAATAGTGAATTCGGCATAGGTGAGGTGAATAAGTGCTACGGCAGGTAGTGAAAGAACTGATATTTGGGATACGTGAGAAGAGTGGAAGTTCTAGCAAACATAAAAGGTGAGTGATGATTATTAATGGGTTGACAAGTGGAGGAGAAAACAAAATTGTTTTTAAGGTCTGAGAACATTATTAGGAGAAAAATTCCAAGTAGGATTTTTATTTCTTGATTTTGTTGATGAGGTTTTACTTTTCATATTTTCAGGTATTCAAATTGGTTTATGCGGAGCAAATGCTTATTATTGAATCATTAACCGAGAACTGACTATGATCATTGGATATGAGAAGAGATTTATTCTTTAGGATCTTTAGACAAACATATTCTAGGATGACAACAATCAAATACTTCATTGACTCTAATGATGGAATAATGTATGCAATTATTCTTCTTTCCTGACCTAGGTTCAATGCTTTTGCACTTTGTTTGAGTGGAAAAAAAAAATCCTAGCCTTAGCTAGAATTCACTTAAACTGTAGTTTTATTAAAATTTCCTAAACCTTTACACGCCCATTTTTTGCAGTCTGTTGATGTCATGGACTACTCGTTGCTGGTTGGCATTGATGAGACACAAAAGGAGCTTGTCATCGGAATTATAGACTATATGCGACAATACACATGGGACAAGCAACTTGAAACATGGGTAAAAGCCTCAGGAATCCTTGGTGGCCCGAGAAATGCCGCGCCTACTGTAATATCTCCGTTGCAATACAAGAAACGATTCAGGAAAGCAATGTCAAATTACTTCCTCACTGTGCCTGATCAGTGGTCCTCTTGACACCTACATCTGCAACACGTTTGAGGTATTGTTTCTACGGCGTTCGAGTTTAATATTGATTCACAAGCTGTTGTAGACAGATGGGAGTAGGCATATCTTCAAATGTAATTAATTTATATATTTTTTTTCAATTATCCTACTTTGTATCATGCTTTTTCAATTCAAGACGGAGGACTGAAATCTCCGGGCAACAAGTATGGGGTTTTCGAATACTCGAATTAGCCAGCGGAATTTCGATCTTTTATGTAGTTTAGCTTTCATATAGAGGATGCTCAACAGAACCGTGATTGTTCACGCCAATTGTAACATACAATTTGTAACTTATACATGCACAAATGAGAATTCCAAACATGAAGCATGTGAGAAATTGAGTATTGGAAGCGGCCCACGGGATTTGAATGAAAGCATGCATGCTTAGTGTTAGGTCCGGGTTCACCCGATTCAGCTTAGAGCCTTAGCAGGCCTAACCCAGTGGGCCGGATGGTGACCCAGACTCAAGTTTAGTCTCACATTGGAAGTGAGAGGGACCATTATATGACATATAAGGCTTAGTGGGCTTACTATTGTTAACTTGGGCTTAAGCATTTTAATATATTGGGCCACGTTGTAAATCGGCTTACCAAGTTAATGAATAGTTTGCTTACTAAACGGGATTTGGGGAGGAAAATTAGCCGGAAACCTTAGGAAGTCTGCGCTCCGGTGTTCCGCCGGACAACCTTAAGGCAACGGATAAATGCTGATCCGAGATTGATCCAACCGGGGCCTGACACTTAGAATGAAGTGGCAAATTGAATTCTTCGTGCTGTCTATATTTTGTGTTTGTGCTTCCAAGTTTGAACTTCCATGAGGCTATTGTTAGCCTTTTTAATTAAAATTTTATTTATTTATTTTCCTTTTATTTCGAAGAGTTGCATCTATTTAATTTATTAAATCAATTATTTTTAGAGTTTTTTCAATTTAATTGTTTGAAAGGGTATTGAGAATTAGTGCTCTTATCTTATAAATAGGGTTTTTTGTTCCCATTTGATAGATTAATAAAAAAACACATCTTTTTTTTTTTTGGTTTTCTTCCCTCATTTGAGGCTTTTACTTCAAGTTTATTTTATTTTTATTACTCTCTCTGCTGTTGTTTACAGTTAAGATTGCATATAGACTTTTTACTGTTTTATGTGCATGGATAATCATTTTAAATTTTAATTAAGTCTTGATACAGAAGAAGATCGAATTCAACTTATGAGAGTTGAACTTTTACCTTAAGGCTCGATTATGTGGTTTCTGATTTGCTTTTCTTATTCATTTAGTTTTTAAAATTTTAAAAATAGATTTTTTTTTTTATTTTTTAGTCTTATCGATTTTATTATGATTCGGTAATTTTACTCAAACAACTATCAGATTTCTCATTTATAATGTTTTAAAGAAATTTCCCGATAAAAAGAAGATTGAATGAAATCGACTAAACAAGAAATAGTTCAGTGGCTTCAAGGATCGCGAAACGTTGGCCGATCATTGGTGTTCCTTTTCTCGTTCTCATAAAGGTACAATAAGAAAAGAAATATAATTTTCACAAAGTTGCGAAAAATGACATGCAATTTAAGAGTTATTCCTTAAAATTTATTTTAACATTATGTTAATTTATTATAAGCTGCCTAGGAGTCTATATACATATGAACTATTTATGATAATTGCATAGTGTGTAAAAACTATTCAAATTAATAAAGGAAATATCATTCAAAAGTTATTTCAATCTTTCAATGTCTAACAAATTTATATTAGAGTTTGAAGCGCAAGGCCTTGAATATGTCATTTTCTATTCCATGTTTTGCTAGCAACTACAAAAAATTATGTATACAAGTAAAGACTTTGCTTAAATTTCATGATGTATGGAGGGTAGTAAAGAAAAGATATATTGAATCATAAAAAGATGCTACCCAAACAATGAACTAAATAATATGCTCAGGTAGGAAATACCACAAGGTGAAACCTTAGAAACAAACACAAGTTCAATGAGTCATGTGTAGCAACAAACCCCATGGATTAATGTTGGAGGTGTAGGAGTGATTGGGCACGTGATCGCAAGCGATTTGCTGGATGTGCTAAAGGATTCAGTTGTAATGCTCTTGGTGGTTTGCATAGGAGGTTCTAAATGGTGACTGACCCCTCAAATGATAGTCTCCTGGGCACCCTTCAATCTGGTATCACTCATGATGTCCCACTATGGATCATCTTTGCTCATAATATAGTCATTAGATTACAGCAAGAACTCATACTTGATAGCAATAAGACAATGGTGTAGGACCCACAATCTAATTTGTGAAACACATATTGTACACAACCTCCACATCCATAACATTGTGTCTGCATTTGGAGGCAACATTCATGACATAGAAAACCATTAGAGCATGTGAACCTAAGAGTGATGGTCATGGTGCTAGCATCTTTGGGTCCACCAATATTTAGATTGACTATCTCTCTAATGTACAATTGTGTTGATGGTCTCATTCATGCCATAGAAAGCTCCACTGTCGTCACCATCTCCATTTGCCACATGACTTGTCATGATCATATAAGTATACTCCATAATTAAGCTAACTTAACTATAATATTAATTAGAAAACAATGAAGCTTAGTTATTTTGTATTGAACTTTGGTGATGTATGAATTCATATGATATTGTTAGGTACCAATGATTTCAACCAAGTTGATGCTAAGATGCAAGCCAAAATCACTTACAATTAGCGGGGAATCTAGGATGTGAAGATAAATGAGGGCAATATAAAAAAATAAGTACATAATACATAAAAAAGATCAAATATGAAATATACATGAAAAAATATTAATATATTTGAATTTACCTATAAAAATATACAATCAAATGAGTGTTTAGAGTAAAAAAGTTCTATAATTAATAACAAAAAGTAAATAAAATAATTCAAAAAATATGTAAATAAAGTTTTACTTGTAAAGGTTTTTTTAAATTAAATACTAAAAAAAATCATAGAAGATTAACACGAATAATCATTAATTCATAATAAAGGATCAGCTAAATTGTAAGGTAAGCTACGGCCCGCAAGGTAGCACTACCCCTTGCCCTCACTAATTGCCTTGAGTTAACCATTACAACTTGCTATTGCTAGGAGGTGCCTGTTGTTTATTAAGTAATTGGCTAGTAACAACCAGTTGAGGGGAGGAGGAGAGTGTAGTGTTGTAGCTATTAACATAAGAGGGGAATTAAGAATTGTAGGCAGTAGGCCTACTCTTTATTGATAAACTTATCAATATAATATTTATAAGGTACACATATATATAGAAAACCATCCTAGTCTATATTTAGTAAATACTAATATTAACACCTCCTCTCAAACTGGAGATGCTATAAGCAGATGCAGTTTGAAACGAAAATATTAGATACGACCTACAATGTTATAACATAAGCTGACAACGAGAAGTCTGTTGCTGAGATTCTTGCCATTGATGATACTGATGATGCTGACTGAAGACATGAATCTGATGGAGATGTCGAACAATGACTTCAGGACGAATGAATCTTCACTAGTGACGTCCTGGATGTCTTCCGAAGGCGATTCCAGTTAGGCGACGCTGCCTTAGCTTTCTTGCAATGATGGAGTGACAGTGGACGAAAGGAAAATAGAGAAGAGTGACTGTTCTTCTTTCTTCCTTTGAGGTGCTGATTCATCGAACGAGAGCGACAGCTGAGAAACTGGCAGTGATCGACAGGGGATAATACCCTAGCCTTTACAAGGGATAAAACCCTAGACTAGCGATCGACAGGGGATAAAACCCTAGTCTATGACAAGGGATAAAACCCTAGAAGAACCAACCCTAGAAGCAGGGGATAAAACCCTAGAAGAAGCAGAGGATAAAAGAGAGAACTGCTCTCTTGGAAATATGCGGCCCAAGGAAAACCCTAGCCTCTAATACAATGTTAACATAAGAGGGAGAATTAAGAATTGTAGGCAGTAAGCCTATTCTCCATTGATAAACTTGATCAATATAATATTTATAAGATACACATATATATAGAAAACCATCCTAGTTAGTAAATACTAATATTAACAGTAGCCACAAGGGGCTTTAAGAAATTAACAATTTCGCATGGGGAGAGAAGGGTTGTCTTATGTGAGTCAGCTAGTCATTAACCATTTAGGCCTTGTATACTCGGACGAAAAACTGGGAGTAATTGATGAAAAAATAATTTTTCTACCGTTTACTTGAATGGATGGAAAATGACCAAAGGAAAATCGATGGAAAACTTACCCAAAATCCACCGTTTGACCATCTGCCCAATTCGAACGGAAAAATAACTCACGACGCTCTCACACGAAAACTTATCCTATCTTCGATTCTTTTTCACCATGTCGCCGTGAACCATTGTAGCAAAGGTTAGTGTTTACTCTTCTTTTTTTGTCGCCGTGAACCCTCCCAACGAAGGGCGGTGATGTTCTAGGTGATGATCTCAATCTTGACACCGTAGCAGAACTTGGCGGTGACCTCGAAGATCTCGGTATTGCTTGGGAAGTTCGGTAGTTGAATGCGCTGGAAATCCTCTTCAACCTTTTCTTCCTCCCGCTCTACGTGCGAAGCTTCCTTAGTGCTGAGCTTCCTTCTCCCTCCACCTCTTCCTCGGTGTCATCTCCCTCCACATCTTCCTCCGCCTTGCCTAACGACTGGGAAAGAAGAGCGATGAGTGAAGCTTCCTTGGTGCCGAGCTTCCCTCTCCCTCCACCTCTTCCTTGGCGCCGTCTCCCTCCACCTCTTCCTCGGCGCCGAGCTTCACCTCTCCCTCCACCTCTCTCCCTCCGACTTTGCGAGCGGCGGATGACGAGTTTGGATGGCGGGGGAATCCAAGCAAATTAGCTTCCTTATGAGTTCGGACAGTGTTGCTTTCCGTTCTCATCTGTATCACATTCACGTGATCCATTTCTTTTATCTTTTTTTTTTATTTTTTTTTTCATTCTTCAAATATTTCTTCCCTTCAAATAAACAGGCAGTTAGAGACATGGAAGGGAAGGGAACAAAAATCTTAAGCGGAGGGGGGGCGCTCGGGGGGCCCATCCGCCTTCCATCACGCTTATGAATTGCGTGAATTGCGCTCGAGGGAAGGGCTATGTACGACTTGCCTAAGCGCCGACCCCCTGCCCCTTCTCGGACCAAGGTAGTATGGGGAGGGAAGGACTACTTGCAGCTCGCCGTAGCAGTGTAGTGTGTTGTAGTTGGCGAGTCACCGTTAGAGGGGAGAGGTAATTACCACAAGCTTCTGATTCCTAGACTAAAACACAACAAATGAGGCGAAGAGGAAGTAAGGACCAAATAAGGGTCATGTTCCTTAAAAGTTGCCGAACACTACAAACAAACAAGAAGTTGAAGTTTGGACCCAGTTGCAAACCTTTTACTATTTCACTAAGGCCAAGCAGTCGGCAGATTAGCAGACACCTCCTGATGAATAGGGACATAAATTAGGATAAAAGCCTATAGAGATGAGGTGGCTGAGCTGAATGCAAGAATGCCTGAATAAAAAAATTGAAATAAAGTGATGAGTAGATGGTAGAAGTTAAAAATTGAAACTTGAACCAAACAACCAAATACCAAAATGCGAGTTCTGAAGCCTGAATTAGTGAATAGAGGATAATCTGAACACACAGAACATCTTGAGTCATGAGCTAGACGAATATAACTTTTACATGAAGCTCACACAATTACAAAAGCTAATTAAATATTTTTAAATATAAACATTAAAAAATAAAAATAAATGTGCAAACACATATAATATAGAGATTACAATGTGTTTGAGTGAGGCAAATCAAACTTTTTTTAAAATAATATAATAAAGATACATATATGTTTCAAGTATTGAGGTTTAAAGTCACCAGGGGCAATTGCCCCACTTTCTATTATGTGGTTTAACTAGTTTAGGCAAGGCCTTGTACAAAGGATATCAAGGTGAGATGCTTTGCAAAATCATTTACTTACAGGTGTCAAAGAGACTTCTTTCATACTAGTTAGTTTCTAAATGTCATAATCTTAAAGAACAATTAACCATCATGTTGACAATGCAAGGTTGCCTCTCTTCTTTTTCTAGAAAAAAAATTATACCTATCACTAAAATAATTTACTTTTCAGGATTGATTATTTCTAATTTTAATAAATATATAGCTTGAATTGAAGATGCTGATCTAAGGAAGAAAAAGTTTCAGCAAGTTGCATACCATGTCTCAGCCGAAGCAGAATCTCACACTGTGCAAATTGCTTTAAATTTTATCCATGCCATGCCTTATCAAATGTGCAGTCCTTGTGTAACACACATCTTCACTGTCCATTCCACCTTGTATGCGGATCGTATTATCGATAACTAAGATTCTTATCAGTTAAACTAACTGACATCTCCTATTAGAGTCTTAGGAGTTGTATGATACTAAAACTATCAGGATGAGGATGCAGAAACTATTAGAGGATGAGGATGCAGAGAGACTATAACCTAGATGTATCTGATGCTGAAAACTAAATGGATTGTGAGTTGCTGCTGTATCTGCTAGTACAGAAACCTGAAGAAAGAGACAAACTGAGGATCAGATACCCGAATAACGTATCTATTCAAGGTCGAACAGACAATGAATACGAGGTCGATAGCACAAGGACAGTCCACTTGATAAAAGCACGGCATCGATGTATAAGTTGATCATCTCTCTAATCCTTTTCGCAGCCAACGCCCTTATCAGTCTCAGAGTCTCAGTCTGCCTCCATATTAAGTGCAACTAATTGAATTGAACAAACTACTGTTCCAGTTTGTTTCTCTCCGGTGGAGACGGGCGACGCCTCCTTTCACGTAACTTATACGAAGATATATAATATGCTGGTGGTGCAGGAACTAAAATAAAAGAAGATAAGTATAGTAATTGACGCTTAGCCTATACGCGTAGAGCATGCATGGTTTGACCTGTGGTTGTGGCTCTGCTTGCATGTGACCCGTAACAACCTATCTACTCCCCCGAGCATTAGGAACACTGCAGGGATATGATTGGTGGACTCTGCACTGGTGGATCATCTGCAGTGACCTGAACAAGCGACACGAACAAGTTTGAGCCTACTGAACTAACCAATGGATGTGGGAGTTAGATGTGCTAGTGGGCAGCTGCTTCATTTATGCACCCATGCGCCGCTTGCGCCCCACGTCCTCCCGCCTACCACACCAACGACCTTTTCGTTCTCTCTCCTCTGTTTTAACGGCCCACACGAACGAATCTTAAAGCAGTTGAATGTTGGTCAAGGGCTTGAACTTGGCTTCATAACCGAAAAGAGAATGTGTAGGTGGGCTGGCCCAAGCCCCAAAGCATTTGTGTTATTGGGCTGGTAAATTCGGGCCCATGTATTAAATAAAATAACGAAGTGGAATCCAATATGGTGCAATTCTTAAAAATTGTTCAATTTATTATTACTTTTATTCTTAAGAAAAAGGTAAACACATGTGTAGTGGCTTTGGCCTCCTCCCATGGTGGCTGTGAGGGGATCGAGAACGGCCAGTCGCCGACGTTCCACTTGCTCAGAAAAGAGGAATAATGAAGCGCAGGTGATGCGCCAGTCTCGGTTCTCGGATCTCCACAGAGATTTGCCGAGTAAAATTCATAGCTCTCTGAATTATCTCATCGTCGATCTCAAACTGCACTCAGCCGCTGATCTGGAAGAGCACCAGTGTGTAGTTGGTAGGGCTGGGATCATGTGCAGAAAAGCCAGCGCACTACGTCCGTCCGTCGGCGACTAGGCGTCGGCGAAGATAATTAAAATGGGGCTGGAAAGAGCAAAGAGCAGTAGCAGCAGTGGCTGCGCCTTTTGCGGTGCTCCCCCGCGCGTCCCCGCGTGTGCAAGGGGCGGGGCCGCAACCACATCGGCTCCCGTCGTCACGGCTGATTCATGCGTGACGATAGCTTCGTCTCAACGGCTTAATTTCCTTGACGTTGTAGCGGTCGAAATCATTGAGTTATTGACAAAAAATAGGTTCGTAATTGATTAGAGTGGAAGATAGTTCTAGTATGGCTTGGAGTGACACCTCTTATTGATGCACTTGAGAAGATATGGCGTATAAAGCTTCCCATGTCATCGATACACTAGCTCACATGGAGATGGAGAGTGAAGGAAAAGGAAACACATGATGAAATGAATTCATGGAGTTGACTCTCCTTTGATTATGTCAAATTATATGTTGTCTGATTCTAGGGAGCTCAAAGCTAGCTTGTTCAGGTAAAAATCTTTTTGCACGGAAACAGGGAATCAAAACTCGCACGTAATACGTCTCCAAACGAACCCCTTGGGTCAACGAGGCTTATCTGAATTGAAACAGGCGTCTAAACTCCTCCGGTCAATGACGCTTGTCGCCGCAATATAAATGAACATGTATATCATTTGTCTCTTCAATATCCTGCTGCCGTGCGTTGATTTTTAATACCAAGTCAATTCCATGCGTTGATTTTTAGCATCAAGTCAAGTCCAAGCGTTTCAGTTCCGCTGTTTTTGTCAAAACGCTCCTTGTTTTACTCAAGAGCTATTGCAACTGCTCAGGCCTACATCATATTTGGAACGAAAGATGCAGGAGAAGTGGTGATGCCTTTTAACTATATCGAATATGCAAATTTGACAACACATGGTAGATATACGTTAGCTCAATTGACATTCTCAGAAGATAGGATTCTAGATATAGAACACCACATGAGATAGATTCAATCTATTTGGTCAACAACAATTGCTCTATATTATGTTGTAAACTACGGGATAGTAGATTAAGGTGAAAGCTCGATTCCCTTTGAAAAGATCTCTGTTGCAATAGATTAGTTTAGATTTTGATATCTACTACTTAATCATACCAAAATCTCCGTTGCAATAGAACTAGTAGAACACCACTATTTGCCAATCTTCACCCCTTTTGAAAAGATCTCCGTTGATCGAATAATAATTATCAATCGACTTCACACTGACATAGAAAAGTTTAGCATCTATCCTGATTATTAGAAACTAAGTTGAATTTCCAACCATTTGAGCGGATAACTTGAGCAATTCCGGCAGCAATTTTCGTAAATGGTCAACGGTTGAATTCGTACGAAGAGGAAACTCTTTTAATGTTTGCAAGATTTCATGTTCCCAATTGGCAATCCATCAGAACAGCTGCAATAAATTTCTACACCACTAGAGCATCGTGATCTCAGTAGTCATCATTTTGGATAAATCCAAACTATTCTTCGACTCTATCAAGCTGAATCGCCGCCCTTTCTCTTCGTATGCATGCATGATATAGCTAAAGTCAACTTACGAGGGTTTGGTGAAATTCTGGATGTTTCGTCTTCTTCTTTTTCTTGTCATTGTCAACTAGAGTTGAACGTCTTTTACTTAGCGATATTGACCTTATTTTGTGAAAGTCAAACCGCCAAGTTTCTCCTTCAAGTGCGCACAATTTCTATTTGCCAAGCTATCTAATTATCAAACATTTGTTTACAAAAAGGAAGCATTTGCTGCAGGGAGTGGGGTTTATACTTCGGCCACTTATCTAGTTGCTATGATAACAATTACTTTCTTTAGTGCTATTGGCTTCCTCTGTTCATTTTGTTTGTGTCACAGTTTGAGCGATTCAGCGTGGTGCAAAGTGTGTTTTTATATGTTTTTTTGTTCTTTTAAATTTAAAAAGTAGTGAGGATGATTAGATCATTCTCTGGAACCGTCTGTCATGGATTATGTGACTCATCCTTCCATTTAAGAAATGATCTTGCTGAACCAATATTTGTCATGCATGCTTGGGAGTGGCCATGTGTAATCATACAGCTGATAAAACAGGAAACCAACATATTTAACAATTCAATCATCATTTGCAACACTTTTCACCTTCAAGCACAGAAATAAACAAACTTTATTGGTTTCTTCTTTATCAAGAGAAAAAGAACAGCCTCAGCTGAAACTTATGTCTGTTCGCGGAGCATAATTCTAGCCTGTTGAAAGCACAAATTGCACAGCACACGATTAGAAAAGCTTGAATTTCCAGGATTCTTGCTCCGAAGTGGTTCTCTGACACTGGCCAAAAGGATCAGGCCCCGATTTTTCGTCACCTTGGCCGAGGTCCAAGTCCAATCCATTCAAGTCATCAAAGCCCCAGAGGCACATTGATTCAGTCGCCCACTCCATGCACGGAGCATCAAGCTGCATCTCCTTGGCCCTCACCGAGGAGCTGGAATAAGAAGAAGAGCACGAGGAATCTTCGCTCGGCACAACAATCTCATGGGGCTGAATCATGGGCACCTCGTCAGTGCAAAAGCCTGGAGACCTCCTCAGCAATGCGTCGTCATCATCAGCCGCAATTGCCACCTTGTCTTCCGTTTCCTCCTCTGAGCTTCGCTTCTCGTAATTCTCCTGATGTGGGAGGAGGGGCTTGTGGGTTAGGGGGTCGATTCCCATCTTCCTCAGCTTCTTCTTGATGTGGGTGTTCCAGTGGTTCTTGATCTCATTGTCAGTTCTACCAGGGAGGTGGGATGCAATCTTAGACCACCTGAGGAGAGAAAGAGAAGAATAATAGCAGAACCTTAATTGCTCTACAAAAAGACAAAAGACGAAAAATAACAAAGGAAGACACCTGTTTCCCAGCTGGGAATGGAGCTCAATGACAATCTTCTCCTCCTCTCCTGACAGCAGTCCCCTCTTGAGGTCTGGCCTCAAGTAGTTTGTCCATCTTAGCCTGCAACTCTTTCCGCACCTCAAAAGCCCTGCAAAAAACAGCATCAACTAAATTTCAAAATCAAAACATACGCAAGATTCAAGGGGATGGACCTGCGAGCTTTGGCACAGCTCTCCAGCAGCATTGGCCATTGGTGAGGATAAAGTTGATGAGCCTCTCGTCCTCCTCCGCAGTCCATGGCCCCTTATTCAGCCCTAACTTGTCGCAGCACGGCTGCCTCCCCATTCTATTGCTCAATCACTCAACCTCGCACTCTCGAGTGATGACGGGGAGGCCTCGTCGCACCACCTTTGCCCTCCCTTTATAGCTCGCACTCTCTCTCAGACTCTCACCCACGGGCCACGGGCGCAAGCCTCATTCACACGTGTCGACAAGCAAGGGCTAATTGCTCGCACGTGGGGGGTAAGTTTTGGGGTCGTGCCACCTCATCTATCTGACTCTCGAGTTTGGCTCGCAAGCTGGTGAGAAAAGTCGTTGCTTGCAATTGACCGAAAGTCTGAAATGGGAGCGAGTCAACTTTTATGTACCGGGACAAACATAATGTTCTGCCTGTGCCCAGAACAGTTCAGGCTTTTAATCAAGAAGTGCGCAGGAGGAGCAAATAGGAGTAGAAAGTTCCAAACTTTGGAGGAAACTTCCGTTGACCAAGAAAAAAAAGATTGGACTCGGCATTCGCTCACGTTGTTAAGCTGCGCTGTCAGTGCCATCCAAGACGAAACTGAAAAACATTTCCTCAGGCAGCACCGCCGCCCAGGATTTTTCGTGCAGTCTTTATCACACGGTTAAAATAGTTTTGAGATTCGTGCAAAAGCACAAATCTCAAAGCATAATATAATGGCACGATTATCAAAATAAGATTAAACGTATGATACGAACTGTGCACGGAAAATACTGCTTAAGAAATTTTTTCGACGAAACTGCTCCTTCTCGAGCCGTAGTTGCCAGGTCGGTCCCAATATTCCTGGAATCAGAATCTTAACTGGTTTCACACAGACGAAACTGTGAGATTAGGCTCTTAATGAGGATGGCAATAGCTAATAATAACATCACAAATCATAATTAATCAGCGGAAAATTGCTATTATCCAAATTTGGAATATTTTAACTGTTTTTATAAAAATAATTTACTACTACAAGACACTCCTCTAAAACCACACATACAAGAGGCTGCTTTCGGTTTCTAGTATGGGCTCTGGCCCATGCATCAAATGAAGATGCATGCCCACGGGAAAAGCTCATGGAGCTGGGGATTAAGATTTTTAATTTTAGTATTTTCTTTTAATTTTTTAAAAATGTAAAAGAATTTGATAATTAATTTATAAATTCAGCTAATTGAAATTATTTTGAGCTGAATCTTCCACAGCCTTCTTTCTTCCGAAGAGGCAAACCCCATTTCTTTATTAGGGTTTTGCAGCATCGCCGTCCCCTAAAAGAAATCCCCCTTCTTCCGACCACCTCCTCGGTCTCTTTGAAAAGAAATAAACTCGGATCAATCCATGGCAGCGGGCGGTCCCCAGGCGGCTGTTTCGTTCCTAACGAATGTGGCCCGGGCCGCGATCGGGCTGGGAGTGAGCGCGTCGCTGCTGAACGCGTCCCTCTACACTGTCGACGGCGGCCAGAGAGCGGTGCTTTTCGACCGGTTCCGTGGCGTGCTCCAGGATACGGTGGGCGAGGGCACTCACTTCCTCGTACCCTGGCTGCAGAAGCCGTACATCTTCGACATCCGCATTCGTCCACACACCTTCACCTCCAACTCCGGCACCAAGGACCTGCAAATGGTCAACCTCACTCTCCGCCTCCTCTCCCGCCCCGATGTCGCCAACCTCCCCACGATCTTCACCTCCCTCGGCACTGAGTACGATGAGAAGGTCCTCCCCTCCATCGGCAACGAGGTTCTCAAGTCCGTCGTCGCACAGTTCAACGCTGATCAGCTTCTCACTGAGCGGCCACACGTCTCTGCCCTTGTTCGCGACGCGCTCGTCCGCCGTGCCAGCGACTTCCACATCGTTCTCGACGACGTCGCCATCACCCACCTCTCCTACGGGGCCGAGTTCTCCAGCGCCGTCGAGAAGAAGCAGGTCGCCCAGCAGGAGGCTGAGCGCTCAAAGTTCCTGGTCGCTCGCGCTGAGCAGGAGCGCCGCGCGGCTGTGATTCGTGCCGAGGGTGAGAGTGAGTCCGCCAAGCTCATCTCTGATGCCACTGCTGCTGCTGGTACTGGCCTCCTCGAGCTCCGTCGAATTGAAGCCGCCCGTGAGATCGCCGCCACCCTTTCCAAGACTCCCAATGTGGTGTATCTCCCTGGTGGCAACAACATGCTGCTCGGGATCAACCCTACCCAAGGCCGGTGAAGAATGTACGCCCTGTTCCCTCTTCTCTCCCCTCTCTTGGAAGTTTTTCGAGTTTTGTATTGAACTAAAACTTGCTCAGATTACTAGTGTTCGATGAGGAAGTCTTTTGGTTCTGAAGTTTAATAACTCTTCATACTTGGCTCATTTGAATTATATTATGCTTGGTTGAATTGAAAGGTTTCCTTCTCTAGTGTTGCTGAATAGTTGTTTCATTTACTACCTATCTGGATTCAAATGGCCATGCTATTTGTCTGTTTCTAAACCATATCACAGTCACAATGTGCAAGGAAATAATTGATTATACATTTTTGTTTCGTACTCTGAAGTGCTTTTTTTTTATATTCAATAGCTGGTTCTTTTCTTTTTGTTGAAATCCATTGTGTTTAGTATTAATATTGTTCATTATCATTGATCTTTTCTACATTTTGCTTTTGTTTTATTTCCTGCTGAACCCTCTGCACTGACTAACTGTTTCCTATGGTAACGAAAGGAGGTGCTGGATTGGTACTATATATTAATATACGTCGTCTTCGCAGATGCAGGAAACTAGCATATACTAACCATCCAACTGTCCCTTTATCCTTTAATGCAATCACATTTTGGGAAAGAAGAAATGTGGAAAAAGTGAATATCACTAGAATCAAATTAGCCTTAGTGTATATGGATTTTTTTAGAACCTTTAATACAGTATCTTTTAAAATTAATATATTTTGTATATTTTTCAAGCTGTAGTTATTGTGGAATTGCCTAATGTGTTACCTCACTTGGAAACATGCCTATTAGTCTTGCCTTAGGTTCACAATTTCTTAATTTCCGACACTATGATGAACGTACAAAAGTAGACAAGTTGAAGAATTGTTGAAAAGGTCTGTTCTATAAAACTTGAACCCTTACGTAGTTTCAACTTTGTTAAATGCTCTTGGAAAAAAAAAACTTTGTTAACTCCTAATAGCATTACATATAGGATGTGAATTGAAAGTCATGTCTTGAATAAAATTATTGTCAGGTATAAGTTCCTTTATGTACGCTTCATGGCATACTTGATATGATGTTCAATTTATATTGTTCTCTAGATTGACTTACATAGGTGGTATGACCACGCAAGGATTATGATAGATCATGAATGAAATATTACAACAAAAAAGTTGATTATTTTGTTAATGATTAATGAATACCCTTTAGGATGTTGAATGTGCATATTGGCTAATGTTTTGTGAAACTCATCAACCAAGTCTTGCAACCTCCCATTGACAAGTTTAGAATGTATACTTGATTGGCATCATGATAGACAATCAAACAAACAATAATGAGTTAACTGGTTCTTGAGGATAATCGAGCTAAATGGTTATATGCCAATTTGAAAAAAAATGCTTTCTCATATAATATTAAATCATGTCTATAAATCCAAATACAATTGAAGTAGCTAGTGTTTTTCAAATCAAATGAAGTTCCATTTATGATTGTTGTGTTTAGGATTTAGATTGGTGAATTGAACTTGGATCTTATTGGGTTGCCTTTGATAAAGATAGTTTGTTAGTCTTGAGAAATATGTCATCTCTTCCTTACACGGAATTTGAAAAAGAGGTGCCAAGTGTCCTTTCTTTGATGCTAAAGTTAGTAGAAAAATGTGATTAATGTAATAGCACATTGTAAAGATGAATTTTAGAGCATACTTCCTCCCTTGCTCAAAATATGAGTGAAAGTTTTATCAAATCCGAAATGATATGTGTGGAAGGTCAGTCAGCTGTTAAATGATCTGAGTGAAAGGTTAGTTTGTTGCTGATTGAATCTCTTTAGTTGACTCCCCAATGAACTAGTGCTGAGTGAAAGGTTAGTTTGTTGCTGATTGAATCTCTTTAGTTGGCTCCCCAATGAACTAGTGCTTGTGGATCTTGAGGTAGCTCTTCAAGGAGCTTCCAAGTGAATGCCTTCAGTCCCTAAATGAACTACCCACTTGGAGATCTTGAATTTTGTATTTGGACCCAACCCTGAGTGCAAGGATTTATATCTTGTCAAGCTTGCCAATGTCAATGATAATAGAAATTTTATATATTGGGCTACTTTCTACAAGGTGTTCATTAATAATTTTAGCACCATCATGACATATATCACTTTCTTTCTCAAAATGCACGAGTTTCATTTGAGTGCTTTGTAATTTAGAACTTTTCATGAAGTTAAGCAAAAGATGAGAAAAACTTATATTCTTAGGCACGTTAATCTTTTTAAGACTTTTGAATCTCATGTGATGCTTTGTGGATTGTGATACAAGGTACTTTTAAGTTTATATAACATGCAAGGTGGGTAAAATCTTTTTAAGAATACACTCTCTTTTCTAAAAAAACAAAGAAAAACAAACTTATTGATGTTTTAGCAAAAATTTGAACGTTTAAATCCTAGAATTTGATCGTTTATAAGATGAATACTACACTTGCCTTAATTTTTCATATATTAAAAATACATCAAGGAAATCAACATCATTTTGTGGCATTGTGAATTTATTTGTTTCATGTCACTCACTCTATGTTCCTTGAATTTTAGGTGGTTTCTAGTATGAGAATTACATGGTGAAGGTAGTATGTCATTAGATGCCAGAGGCCTTGATGCCTTTTAGTCTCTTGGGCAAACAACTTTAGTTAGAAGCCAATTTGAAGAGCATGCGGATTTAGACGTTAGGTGTGTGGGCACTTTCATGTAGAAAAAAAAAGAGAAAAGGAATTGCAATGTCATCTTTGAGACTTGAAAGGTAGACGGTTAGCTAGTAAACATAAGCTAATCAATATATTTTTCTTTTTTAAAAAAGTTTAGAATCAATTACATATAGCAGCTTATACATAACAACACAACACTCATGAATTGTGATGCTTTGTCATGATACTTTAATTTGGCAAATATCATAACCATAGTTTTATTTGTTTTTAGACTTAAGCATGTTGTTTTACTTGGGAAGTGCTTAATGCCTTAAATAACGCTGGTTGGAGGTTCCTAAAGTTATTTTGGCAAGGATAAGATGTTGAAATTAACTATTTAATTACTAAATTAATATATTAGTGGTATATAATTAATTAGTATAGTTATTATAATTAATTAGTATAATTATTTATTATTGTTGCCATTGTTATTGTAGGGTTAGGGTTGACTATGTCTAGATTAATATGATAATGTCTCGTAACTATGTCATGTTTAAGCATATATAAAAGCTTATTACGAAACTACACATCTTGTTTTACTTGGGAAGTGCTTAATGCCTTCAATAACGCTGGTTGGAGGTTCCTAAAGTTACTTTGGCAAGGATAAGATGATGAGGTTAACTATTAATTACTAAATTAATATAGTAGTGGTATATGATTAATTAGTATAATTATTAATTATTGTTGCCATTGTTATTATAGTGTTAGGGTTGACTATGTCTAGATTAATATCTCGTAACTATGTCATGTTTAAGCTTATATAAAAGATTATTATGGACCGTAATAGATACCTCATGATTAATTATATATTGATATTAGTTATTTGTCCATCTTTCTTCCATTCCCTTGAAAGTAGGATTTTTCTTCTCTTGTTCAGTATCATAAGGCCATCATCCTAGTTAGTGTTCAATTTTTCATCATTCTTTAAGCAAGATATTACTAAAAATGTCTCTCAGCGTTGCACCTGTTAATTGGTTTAGGCTACAAAACACAACAATGATTTTTTTTTACATCATTACCTATATCATATGATCTATGAAAAGATCTTAATATGGAATTTATCTTAAGTTTATCAAAATTACTCATGGACATTTCTTAGTAGTGGTTGCTAGCTTCGTTAAGACTGTTAATTTATCCCTTACAGTAAAACTTATAATGTCACTCATGTGGCGTACTTATTTTAAGAAAAATGTAAGGTTGCATGGACTGCTTACGACTCTTATGTTAGACTAAGTGTCAAGTTGTAAGTTACTTTCCTAAGATCACTAGGTATACGACACATGCCAAGTTTTCATTTGTTTTTCATCTGTGAATAATCAGTCACATTGAGAATTGTAATTTTATTAATCTCATTGCCAGCAAAAAATATTTAGACTCTTGATCAGATTTCTCTTCCTATATCATCTCACCCATCTACACCAATGAGAGTTGTGCTGAGTGCATTTGGATGATTCATGTTGATGTTAGAGAAAAAATTATATTGTGATAATCTTTACAGTTTAGCGAAAATATAGTAAGAGTGATTATGTTCTTGAATACATACATTCTAAGTCCTTTTCTTAAAAACTCTTTTAAGAAACTCAGCCCTTGCATCTAATCCATTTTGTATAGCGGGGAACCAAGCTCAAAATCTTACGTTATTGTCAATGGATTCAACAACAGCTAAGTTTACAATATTGAGGATTTGTTATCTTAGTGGAAAACATTCAAGTCTTTTTACTTGCATATTAGCTTTGTACATTTCATATTTCTTGTAGCCTTGTATCACCAATAGTTTGAAAAATAGTTGATAAATAGACAGTCATATCACGACAAGAAACATTCTGGCGGATTGTGCACATTGGAGTGGATGGTTTGATGTAGATGATGGCTTGATTTTAGAAGAGCTGCATAATTTAATACAAGTTATTTTTATCTTAAAGTTTAGCAATTACAAGAGTCGGCATCATCACATTTGGCACCTCATATTCTTGAAGCAAACTGATACCTTTGTATGTTTGTTGCAACATTCTAGTCAAGTGCCAGTTTTAACTAATTTGAGTCCTAGTCGATGAGGGAGAATGAGGTCATAATTGGAATTAATTTTGTATTACTTTATTGTGATCGTGATTACAAGTGTAGTTAGTGGGTGCCCACCGGCCACCGAGTCAAAGTAGTAGTTGTTAATGGAAATTAGTTATTGGTATTGCAATTATGTAGTTCAAAGGTATTGCGAGGAACGCTGTGCAGTTGCTTTTTCACTAAACGTTTCTCGGAAGTCGATCTATTGTTAATATGATTATTTATAGTGTGTTTAGTAGGAAGGAAAAGAGGAGGGAATGGATGGAAAGTTAGAAGGAAAGCTATAAAATCGTGTTTAGTAGGATGGATGGAAATAAGGAAGAAAAAATAGAAAGAAAATGAGAGGGAAAATAGCTCTATTTGCTTTCTGCCCAAATTGGACGGAAAGTTGGATTTGCCCTTCTCATACTTATTTTCACTCTTTTCTTTTTTATGCTCATTCTCTCTCTCATGCTTTTCTTGTAACTTTTTTCATCATCGTTGTCATCGCTATCGTCATTGTTATCATTGTCATCGTCATCTCCATTGCCATTGTCTTCGTCATCGTCGTCGTCGTCGCCTCTTCACCGTTGCTTTTCATTTCTCGTCGCCGCTATTTCACTGTTGCCTCTCATCGTCATTATCTACATAAAAATAATAAAAAAAAGAATATGTTTATCAATCTTTTTAACTTTCTTTCCTTCTAAATAAACACAATGATGGGAAATCTTATTATTTTTTTTCTTTTTTATTTTTTCTTCTTTCTTACTTTCTTTTCCTTTTTAACTTTCTTTCTTTCTTTCCTACTAAACACAGCATTAGTTTCGTCAGTTATTTGTTGAAGGGGAAGTATTATCAGAAATTGTGGGAAAGTATTCTTTCCTACTAAACCGTTGGCATGGCAGTAAACGGCAAAATGGGTTTTCACTGCCTAAACATCTGATTATTTGCAATCAAGGATGGTCTGAAATAGTAATACCAGGGATATGTACCTATAGGGAATTGCTGCTGTTAAATGTTTCGATGGTCTGAAAACAGTAAGTCTAGAATAAATAATACTACAGTCAGTAGATTGCTAATATTTCCCTTGGACCAGCTATCTAAGATGATTCTAAATTTCACCTTTTTTTTCCATGGATATGTTCCTTTTCACCTTTTTCCCATGGTTATAACAAATATACTAAGCATTCATCTTTAATTTTAGACGTAGAATAAGTCAATTGTACCACCTTTCTAAATTTACTAGCATCTAGAAGAGCATAGTATTTCAGTAGACTTCATTTTTGCTTAGGAGGCGAGGGAA
Organism: Costus lasius; assembly: GCA_027563935.2. Lineage (NCBI taxonomy): Eukaryota > Viridiplantae > Streptophyta > Magnoliopsida > Zingiberales > Costaceae > Costus > Costus lasius. The sequence continues at coordinate 9,566,745 of CM050452.1, read as the reverse complement.
CCAGCTTTGGCTGTTTGCATGGTACTCCTTTTTTGCGGTTTACTTATATTGACTCCCTATCTCTTTGGTGCAATTACTTTTTCATTGGAGGAATTAATAATCTGGTGTGTTTTAGGCATGTTTTCGCATTAGGGGACATTTTTTATGTTATTATCAAAGTTTTGGGGAAATTTTTGATGTAATTATCAAGTTTTTTAGAATTTTAGGGGGATCTGAAGGTGCATTAAAGCTAGTTCTTTGATGAAAAATTGTGTTCTCATGCAAGTTAAATCTAAATTGAACATCTAAAGATACAATCAAAACTCTTCTCTTACATGGATATGAATGTAGAAAGGTTGATCAGTTGTTCTTTCGACAATGAGCAACCAAAACAAGAAAAAAAAAGGAGAAAAATAGCAAGGAAGAAGGCAGCTACGCAAATCTTTATATTTATCCTAGGTTTTAATGCCATTTTATAGCCAAAACCTAAGTTGCTAGGTGCCTCTTCCTCCCTCATCCTTCGTTCCGGTCGAGCGCGCCGCTTCCGGTGACGCCCTTTTCAGCTTCTTTCTCATCATCGTTTTGCCTGTTGTAGCCGTGCTCCACCGGCGAGCCCTCCCTCCTCCGGCTGCTGGCTCGCCTGCGTGCGAGAACTTCCGGAGCTGAGCTCGTCTGCGAACGAGCTTCCGTTGTGTCCGGTCGCCGCCTGCGTGCGGTAACGTTCGTTCTCCGACCGGCTTTCTCTCGGACAGAACTTCTGTCAGCGTGGAGGGCTTCCTGGTGGTCGGCGCCACCTTCTTCGACGTGGGTGTAATAGGACTGTGAGTCGTCTTTCCCTTCAGTTCAACCGCCGTCCGTGCGCGCTTCATGGCCAACGTCCCTGTCGGCCGCCTACTTCAGTAGCAGCATCTTCCTCCGACGGTGGTGCATCTGGTGGCCAGTGCCACCCTCGTCCCTGCGTTTCCTCTTAGTCGAGCTTGCTTCGTGCGAGTGTGTTCTTCCCGGAGCCGGCCGTCGCTCTCACACGACCGTGGCCAGCTGCCGTGGGGGGTTGTCCCCGGACGAACCTTCCTCCCTAGCCGCTCTCGCCTACGCGCGGGAGGGACGAGGCCGTAAGCCCTTCGTCACCTACGAGTGACGTTGCTTATGGAGCGTTGTCTGGCCTCTTTGCCGGCGTGTGAGTGAGGAGCCAGCTGAGTTCTTTTTATCACTGGCGTGCGACGCTGTGTGGATAATCGTCCACCTTGACCCGAGCTGCGTTGGAATGGCAGCGATCCATGTTGAGTCCATAATCGGGCTAGGAGTCGATTTGAGGAATCGACTCCGCCAATTGCGCCCAATTCGGTGGTTTCGACCGTTAGGATACCTGCGTTGACGCAGTTGGACTCGAGTCAAGCGTTGACTCACGTGGAAATAATTAAAAAAATATTACCGTAAACGTGGGCGTGACACTAGGTGCATCCGATTGAATTAGATGACGGCATAGCATTTGCCATTAATAGCCAACATAAATAATAAAAATAATTAATTTAAAATTAAATTAGAAAGTTTTTAAATTTTATTCCTTACAATCTCTCACAAAATAAAATGACTTTTCTAAATATAATTAAAATTAACACAATAATGAAATTAAATTACTACTCATTGTTTGTATCATAAAATGAACTTAAAATCATAATCTCTAGTAAAATTGTTTCCATCACATATAAGTTAGTTTTGAATTATTTTTCTTTAACTTATACTGTAATAATTCTACAAACAATATATGAGTTAACCGATTAAAGGGTTGCACATGTGCTTGTTGTACATATATGTTATTCATAATAGCTTCGTATTTTTGTTCAAAATTTTATTTTTATATAATTTCAAAACATCAATTTTTTAATTTATTCAAATAATATATGTTTGTTTCTAATTTGTAAATCAAAATATTAATTTGTTTTTTATTGTAATTAAGTAATTATTTTATTTTTTAATGTAAAATGTAATTTTATTTTATGAAAATACTGTTTTATTTTTAAACTTTATTTTCTTTTTAATTAAAAATATTTTTTGTTTCAAAAATATTATTTTTTTAATCTTACAATAAAATAACATGTTTCCTATTCAAAGCATCTGCGAAGAATTATGTTTACAGGGTTTGGTAATATCATGTTCTAATATTTCCTCATTGATAAAAGAGAGGTCCATGTATTTATGAAGAAGAGAATGGTCTACGAATTGCAACCGTTCTAATCATTTTATTAAACGAAAAAAAAAAGTCGGGATTATTAAAAAAAACATTAATACTTTTAAGCTTATCGAGTCTTGAACCAACCGGTCTGCGTGTGGTATTCTGCTGGTCCCACTAACCATTCCTAAAAAAACCACGGAGAATCATTCTAGAAAGGCCCCCTCATTTTGTTAACCCTAATTTTTGGATTAGTCACCTCGTCCAATTAGTTAAAAAGTATAATCCTGTTGCTTGATTCATAATTCTTATACAAACAACTTCCTCGAAAAGCAATCTGCATCACTAGATCACAACATTGGTTGTGACCCGACAACAATATTTCGTTTCGATCCAATGGCGGCCCCTTTCAAAATCTTTGCGATAGATTCTCTCCCTAATTTGTTTTAGACTTTTATACGTCTGCGTTCTTCTTCCTTGGTGAGCGTAAGCGGCGGCGCACGCAGTGACTCGTTCTCTCACCTCAAATTCGTCATTCACAATATTTTCAACAGTTTAGCTTTTCCAGGACAATCAGTTGATCGGTATCAAACTTTTACGAACACTAAAATCTCCAATTAACAGTTATACACAAGGAGATAGCCGCCAGTTACCAAAATTTACTAGCATATACGCATAATGAAGTTGCACTGGGTAAGAATCGAATCACAGACATACTGCAGTGACAACTTGGTCTGAAATTATCATGAAGCAACTGTTGTGAAATGGAGGAATTCATGCGAACGCACAAGTCCCTTCAAATCGATCTTCCTAAGAGGAAACAACCCGATTCTCCTTTACAAGACGCAGCAAAAGAAAGAGAAAGAAAAGGGAACGAACGATTCATAAAATCCTTCCCTACTGGCTTCCTACCATGATCGATCTGCCGGCCTGTCCCCCCGAACCCAGCCGCGATCTCGATCGCGAGAGCTGCCTGTTGAGATCCCGGAGCGCCGATCTGGTCTGGATTTGGTCTTCGATTTTCTCCTCCTCTTGCTTGATCTTCCTCACTTGGCTGTGGATCAACGACACACGCTGCTGGCAATCGCCGTCGCTGCTGCCTCCCCTCCCGTCTCCTCCTCTCGTCGGCTTCTCCTCCTTGTCCTTCATGGCTTCTTACTGCTGCTGCTGCTGCTGTATTGTGTAGGAGTCACGTCGGATTGAACGGGGGAGAGGGGCACGGTTTATAAGTACGCGTGAATGCGATGGCTAAAACGTGGGAAATTGGGAACCAAGGGTGGGAGGGAGGAAGGCGGTTGGAAAGAGCAGTTGAGACGGCTTCTTTTGTGCTAAGATTGAGTCGCAGTCGTTCCTCATCGCACAATCAACCATCAAACCAGGTCTTTGCCCTCTTTTCCTCGGATCGACAAGCTGCTCAATTACGCATCAGCTCTACTCAACCCCTTATTCAGCCATCGACACCTGGCACGCATGGAGGAAGCTGTGCGCTTGCGGTGGAATTCATTCAGACTTGCGACGCCGCATTGAACCAGTCCTCTTCCCTTTCAACGAGGGAAAATGTTTCTTCGGTCAAATCAAGATAATCCAAAAAGCACCGTGTACCGACCGGCCGCCGAATCTTTTTTAAGAAAGCAAAATAAATCTCTGCTTTGTTAATCCGTTCTCATCCGCCGCAGCAAAGGCACAAGTTTGGATATCAATGAACAGGCGACGCAAAACGACGACGCCATGGTCACTGACTTAACCGAATGAACAATACCGATTATAATAGTATACAAACATATAACAAATGTTTCTGCCTCTTCACTTCCTGAGACGGCAATTAATCGTTTTCCTGGAGGAGAAGGAACAAGTTTATTAATTCCCTATATTTTCTAACTTTATCTTATCACACACCCAATTTAATGTCATCTTCACACGAACATAGGGATAGGATTGGGATTATATACTTTTTTTTCTTGTTATCATTACCAAATTTATAATCTAAGAATGTTCTAGCTGCCCAGCAGAGTTTGACAAAGGATGATTTTTACAAGATTTTAACTCGGGCCAATCCTTCTCATTTGCTTTAGGAGATTTTAGGCATTTCAGCGAACCTCTTTTCTGACTTGTCATAAAAAATTTAAATTTGCTCTTAAGATTACTGTTCTATTATTTAGGTATTTATTTTGGCAACCAGAGAGATAAGATGATTATATTGTTGCTGATGCTCCATGAATCTTACACTAGTGATGATGCAGAGTAAGATAAATAAATGAGTGAATTAGCATGCTTGGATCATTGATTGATTGGGGAGGGGCTGCCAGTTGCCTTCCCTGAATTCCCGCGTCGATCGCCATGTTCTTCCTCCGACGACCTCTGCTGCGCGGGAACCGGGCTTTGCCTGCCATTGCATCTGGCGCCAGCAGCTGCCCTTGTTTCCACACCGCTCGCCACCGCTTGCGCATGCAAATTTAAGACGTCCGGATTAGCTCGAAGCCACACAACCCCGGAGAAGCAAATTCAGTTGTTGTTTCCCCTTACTCGGTACAAAATTCATCTCTGCAGCTGTTATGCCCATTTGATGAACTGTTGTTCATCTCAAGCCGGTTTTACTTTTTCGTTTTGTTTTGTCGCAGATAGGAGATGGCAGAAGGTGAAGACATTCAGCCTCTTGTGTGCGACAATGGAACTGGAATGGTCAAGGTAATCAATCTCCTACTGTTAATCGCCTTGTGTGTATTCAGCTTCTTTCTTATTCCATGTTGGCTCTGTTTCTGTTTCTCTAGGCTGGTTTTGCGGGAGATGATGCTCCCAGGGCTGTTTTCCCTAGCATTGTGGGTCGACCTCGCCATACCGGTGTAATGGTAGGTATGGGCCAGAAAGATGCGTATGTTGGGGATGAAGCTCAATCCAAAAGAGGTATTTTAACGCTGAAATATCCGATTGAGCATGGTATTGTGAATAATTGGGATGATATGGAGAAGATTTGGCATCACACTTTCTACAATGAGCTCCGTGTCGCGCCTGAAGAACACCCTATTCTTCTCACTGAGGCTCCTCTCAACCCCAAGGCCAATCGTGAGAAGATGACCCAGATTATGTTTGAGACCTTCAATGCTCCAGCTATGTACGTCGCCATCCAAGCAGTTCTGTCTCTTTACGCTAGTGGTCGAACAACAGGTAATGTAGGAGGATGGATTCTCCATTCATGTCACATTCTCTTTTTCATCCTTAGACTGGCATTCAGTCCAACAGTTTCATCATCAATTGTTCACCTCTAATGGTACTAGTTGATGATCATAGGCATTGTGCTCGACTCCGGCGACGGTGTCAGCCACACTGTTCCAATTTATGAAGGGTATGCGCTGCCGCATGCTATTCTTCGTCTGGATCTGGCAGGCCGTGACCTCACCGACGCTCTCATGAAGATCTTGACGGAGCGTGGCTACGCCTTCACCACCTCGGCAGAGCGTGAAATTGTTCGAGACATCAAAGAGAAACTGGCTTACATTGCTCTGGACTACGAGCAAGAGCTGGAGATGGCCAAGACCAGCTCGTCTGTGGAGAAGAACTACGAGCTGCCTGACGGGCAGGTGATCACCATTGGCAATGAACGATTCCGCTGCCCCGAAGTGCTTTTCCAGCCATCCATGATCGGGATGGAAGCTGCTGGCATACACGAGACTACTTACAACTCCATCATGAAGTGCGATGTGGACATCAGGAAGGATCTGTATGGCAACATTGTCCTGAGCGGTGGAACCACCATGTTCACCGGCATTGCTGATAGGATGAGCAAGGAGATCACTGCACTGGCTCCTAGCAGCATGAAGATTAAGGTGGTTGCTCCTCCCGAAAGGAAGTACAGTGTCTGGATCGGAGGATCTATCTTGGCATCCCTTAGCACTTTCCAACAGGTAACATTGTTCCTCGTACTTAGTCTTCTTCTTGTTTGTCTTCTAACATGCATTTGAGTTTGATTGCTCATGAAAAAAATCATCTGGACTTGCAGATGTGGATTGCCAAGGCAGAGTATGACGAGTCTGGACCTTCAATTGTGCACAGAAAGTGCTTCTAGACCTTCCACATTGGGAGGCGTAAGGGAAGAAGAAGACGATGGACAATTGCTCCGTACTCTCAATTTGGACAATTGTGTGAGCTGCGCTGTTCGTCCTCGACAAAAGTGCAGACGTCCTCATTCTCTTGATTTTGTCTCTGCATTTTCTAGTTTCTTTTTGATTACGTAATACCGGGCAACAAGAATCATTCTTTTTCTTTCTTTTTTTTTTCTGAGGGAAGCAATCATTCAGATCATCAGATGTTTTCAATGAGTATGTCACCATATTTTTTGTGTTTAATGTGAACCTTTTTTCCAATTTAATTCTCTGTTTCTAAATACCATAAATTATTAATTTACAATTTTTTTTCCATTTATATTATTTTTATCGTGTCACTGTCACGTTGCCACAAATAATAATATGTACCAAATGTCAAACAAAAAATGTCAACGTGATATGGGCCTAAGTCGCTGGAGGGGGAAGGAAAAGTGACGGGTGATCCCAGCCGTCCAGTTTCGATTCAACCGGACGCGATTGACCCATAGAATGCAGCAGCAGCCTCCGGCGGCCGCTGCGACCATCGGCAAAGGTTCGCTCCGCTTCAAGAGAACCGCGCGGACGCGCCGGAGGACCGGCGGGGGTATCATTCCGAGGCCTCCTTCTGCTGCTGACCCTGAGGAGGTGGGGGGCTTGGTGCGTGGATTGTGTGCCCCTTTGGAGCCGGCAGCGAGATTGCCTAAGGATTTCTTTCTGGTCGACTCCCTTGAGCTCGCGCCTCGCTTGCTCGGCAAGTTCCTCCGCCGGGATAAGGTCGTTCTCCAGATTACCGAGGTAGATCTCCCCTTCTAATCTTTGACTCTACTTTGCTGTCTAAATCCCTAACTTTAAAACTCGAAGAATGAATTGAGGCCTATAGGCATTGAAATTTTGGTTACCTTACTGTTGCAGGTGGAGGCCTATAGGCCTAATGATTCCGCATGCCATGGTCGATTCGGCATCACTTCACGAACGGCTCCAGTTGTAAGCTCTTGCTTTTCAAAACTTTGTTCTTACCATGCTTTTGTACCTAGCATGTTAGATAGCGTTCACTTTGAGTGAATATTAGCTGCAATTTAGCATTTTGATTAACGTTTTATTTTGGTCTTCTTTTCTCCCTTTTTTTTGTGATAGTTTGGACCAGGAGGGCATGCATACGTATATCTTTGCTACGGACTCCATATGATGCTCAATATTGTTGCAGATAGGGAGGGAATCGGCGCTGCAGTCCTGATTCGCTCTTGTGCGCCAGTAGATGGTATATCTACGATCATTCATATGCTGTTCCAAAAAAATAAAAGATCTATAGATTATTGGAATTTGTTTATATTGCTTACTGGGCTGTCATAAACATCTATTGCAATGCTTTTAACTCTCTGTGTGGCATATATAGGAAAGCATGCTAAGAATGGTCAACTCTAAATAAAATGTTGTATTATAGTAATCATGTTTTAGCTTAATCATGTCTGCTTGATACCTAGAATGTTGGTTGTTATTTGTTTGATGAACCTCCTTTCGTAAGTTTCAATGTCATATCTCGAGCGCTCGCGCACGCGCATATAGAGGTATATCACCCTCCGCCGCCTCCAGCTAACTTTAACATAAAGAAAAATATAATACCAATGTTTATTTGAGACAACTACTATTAGAAGGCATTGATAGGTTGCCTTTCAATGCCTCATTTCCTTTGCATATGATTATTACTAGAATTTTACAGTTATTTTATGTGGATTATTTGTTTTTTGTCAAGTAGTTGTGGAGCTTTTTTTAGCTGGACATGTGCTTTTATGGAATAATGTGCTCGACACCCAGGTTCTCAATTGGCCGGAGCCTGCTACAGTAATTAACCTTCTTTATATAGCTAGTTCTCAAGAACCTTTGTGGTACAACAATGATTTGGATGCTTATGATTCTTATTTCTCATGAGAAATTCAAATATGTTTACTAGGAGAAAGTGAAACCCTGTATTGGTTGTCACAAAAAAAGAACATTTTGAGATGCCTCTAAAATTTAGACATTTGCTTGGTAATGTATAATAGTTTTAACTTGCTAGGAAAAAAATTTCTGAGTTCCTTTAAAATCTATATATCAGTTAAGAAATTTGGTCCTGCTAATGTGCAGTTATGATTTTCTTAAGGCCTGCTTATACTTTGATACAATAATCTTTAGCATATGCTCATAATTTGTATATTGTTCATACTACTGATTTTTTTTATTCACTCCTTAAAAAGCCATCCTTTTCTTATGTTTTCTTTGTTAAGATTAATTGGATTACCACTTATCTTAAAAACTTAAGCTATTAGGAAAGGGCCTAAATTATGTATTTATAATTTAATATTTTTCCCTCACAATCTAACTACTGGCTTTGATTTGTAAACAATTCATTTTATCAAACCAATAAACTGATAAAGCATGAGAACAAATTTTAACTCTTGACCTTTTTACTCTGATACCGTGTTAAGATTAATTGGGCTAGTACATATCCTAAAAGCTTAAACTATTTTACAAGAGCTTAATTTATAATTTAAGATTATTTAAGATTTATTCCCATATAATTCTTCTGATTTCCCCCTTCTTTTCATCTTTAACACTGTGTTTAATGGAGTGGAAAGAGGGAGGGAGAGGATGGAAATATGAAAGGAATACCATTTTCGGGTGTTTAATGATGGAAAATTGGGGACGGAAACACAGAGGAAAAGTTGATTAACTTTCCCTCGAAATCGGATCCGCCCGATTCGGGCGGAAAGACAATCTTGACAGCATGCTGCCCTAATCTCACCCCCTCACGCGCCACGCCGCCACTGCCTCCTGCTCTCGTCTCTGCTTCATGTCGCGAGAAGAAGACGAGCTCCAAACAAAAAATCTCGAGTTTTTGCTCTCGTCTCTGCTTCACGCCACTGCCCTAAATTTTGTTATACAAAAGCATCATTGTAAATCTAGCAGAAAAGAGGTGTATTGTGATGAGAAAAAATGTCCAGTTGATGTCCGAAGATTTTAACTTGCTTGATCCTTGTGCCCCTTGATGTTTCGTTTATCTAAAGTTCAAAATATAATGGATGGAATATTTATCCACTAGCCTGCAACTCTATATAATCTTAGCCATTTTTACAAACTATCTGGACATTACTTGGATAATGACTTTTATAATTGTTGATTCAATGTTTCGTAAATTTTTTGAAATTGGAATTTGATCATATTTAAAGGTATTTACTTAATTTTATAGTATTTAATAATATTTAATTAGATTTATAGTATCTAATAATGTTTAATTAGTTTAAATTATATAATCAATTTTATAGTATTTAATAATATTTAATTAGTTTATAGTATTTAAAGGTATTTATTTAATTTTATAGTATTTAATAATATTTAATTAATTTCATCGTATTTAATAATATTTAATTAGTTTTATAGTCATTTATTAATATTAAATCATAATTTTTAATAATATTTAATTATATTTATATATTGCCGGTGTAAAAAAAAAAAATTAGAGTGACTATATCAATCCTTCCAACTTTCTTTCCTTCTGATTAAATACCATTCAAAAAATCTTCTTACTTTCCTTTCCTTTTTACTTTCCTTTCCTTTCAATTTTCCGTCCTTCCTGGTAAACACAGCCTAAGTGTCACTTCCATATTCTCTATTATGAAATAACTATTTCTGTTTTTTATATTATCAACAGGTAATATGACCAAAATTAAGCATCTAAGAATTTGAAGCATTATGTGTTTTAGTGAATTGGTTTTCTTTTGTAGAAAGAAGGAATGTCCTCCAATCAGAATCTTGACTTGAAAGTTATTTTGTTTAAGCATCCAAGTTGAGAGAATTTTCTGGTTCTATATTTTTCATTTCAATTTCATCCTATTATGTTATGGCGCTTACTTTTTCTAGGTTGTCCTTTATCTGAATTTAGTTGAGTGAAGTTCCGGCAAAGTTACTGCATAGAAGAAGAATGTTATCATTGATCATTTATAGGTCTGGAGATCATTCAAGAACGTCGAGGTCAGAAAACTGAGAAGCCTGTCCTGCTAACTGGGCCTGGAAAGGTCAGCTTGATCTGCACAATGCATTGTTTGTTTATCGTTGTGAGTTCTTTGATAGTTTGCTAGTTATGTTTAAACCATTCTCATTAAATTTCTGGAAAAGGTCCCTCAATTTAGTAATTGGAACATAGAATAGCAGCTTTTGTTATTTGGATATTGGAATCTTTTGATTAACTATCAGCCTAACCTCAAATTCATTTCTTCTCCAATTACAAGCTCACAATACTATTCTTGTGGTCGCACTAAAATAAAGAATGCTTTCATTGGGAAGTGTTCCACGTGCAAATAAATCAGACATTAGCTGTGTGATCAAGAAGCTTGCAATCTAATGATAATATGCATGTGGATGAGACGTTGACTTTGTATTTCCTAATACGGATATTACTAATCCAAAACATTCAGGCGGAGGATATTACTAGAAATTTGCACGAGTTAAATGATCCACTAGAGAGACTAGAAGTTTGCACAAGTTAAATGATCTACTGAGAGAGACAGTGTTCAGATGTAACTCTGTATCTCAACAAGGAAATTATCAGTTCAACCAGAGAAATTTTGATGATATTAAAGTTTCAGAGAAGCTAAATGCTAAAGGTTTTACAGCAGAGGAATCTCTGAACAGGTTGTAAAATAAACGGAAGATAAGGACGTTAATGAAGATGAGTTTCAGTCTACATTTTCAGAGGAACAAGAGATAGTTAGACTATAACATTCTAACAGGGAGCTAGAAGATCTTATTTAGTCTTATGAAAGAGAACTGCAAAGTGGATAAAGATTTGACTTCTCTAAACAGAGAATATATTGATAACTCTAAACACTTGCAAGATGTAAAGCATGGTTTGCTAATGCTTACGGGTAGCATGGAATTGCAGGCCTCTACTCATAGGACTCTTGCAAGCAAGTCAGCAGAGCTTGAAGTCTAAAAAAAAAAAAACAAACTAGGGTTACATGCATCTGAGCTTTAACAAGAAAATATAAGACTATCAGAACAAGTATCTGATTTAGAATATCAACTAAGATACCTAATAAATGAGAAAGAGGCCAACCGATCTGGACAGAAAGAAAACAGATCAATTGCTGCTGATTTGAAGAGTGAAGTCCAAGGTCAGAAAGCTGAAATGAAGAAGCCGAAAATTGAGATTATAGAACTAAAACAAAAAAACTACAAGAGACACAACGGAGGTTATCAGAAGTGCTAGAGGAGTCAGATCTTTCAAGTAGATCGAACTCAACATTACAGGCCACAATTGAGAATCTTATAGAGGAAAACAGCTCTCTCCAGAAACTTACTAGAAAACTAAAAAGGCAGAAAATGGATTTGCAGCAACGTTTCACACACCTTGAATTTGAGTTAGATGAATCGAAAAAGAACTTTGATTTTTCTAAGCAACTACATATTTTAGAATTGAAGCTTTCCTCAAATGTTGGAAGACATTGCATCAAAGGAGAAAATCATTACTGTCCCAACTTGATCACAAGGAACATGAAGTAAAACACCGAGAAGACATACGCAGAGTAGACCCAGCATATGCAAAATAGGATACCTTGTGGGAGAGGTTCCTTGGAGAGCCAACTAGAAAGGTGCTGCCTCCCTCTCAGATGCAAAGAAATCGCGTCAAAAATGAAAAGAACAGCTCAATTTCTGCGCCAAAGAAACAGGGAGTAGGAGCGGATGAAAATGACGTAAGTCATCAAAAAATAACGACAATAATAAACAAAAGCTGAAGAAGTCCGCTGAATGAGAGTTGTCAAGAAAAGTAAAACAGCAGGGGAAGAGAAAATCCCACCAAATAATCTGGAGACAAGACAAGTCCCCAACAAGTAAAAAGGGGGAAGGTAAGTATAGCAGTTAGAAATGGAAAGGAGAAATGGACAGCAAAAAGGTAATCGGGTCTGGTAAGAAAAGAGAGGCTGGCCATGACAGTAGTTAGAGAAAAAGGGAAACGGGTGGCTTCTATAAAGAGGGGAGTTCGGCCACGGCAAAAAAAAAAAACACACACAGAAGAAGACGGAGAGAAACAGCAAGAGGCAAGAAGAAGAATCATCAGCAGGAAGGAAAGGTAAGAAAGGGAAGTTCCTTCGTTTCATTTACTTAGGCCTGAGGTGCAATAAGCACCGGTGGCATCACGAAGTGCTGGAGGGCACTACCATAAACACACACACACACGCACGTCGCTCTCTTATTTTACGTATGTAAGCCTGAGGTGCACTAAGCACCGGTGGCATCACAAAACGTTGAAGAAAAGATAAAGAGATGAGGAGTGAAGAAAAGATGAAGAGATGAGGAGAAGGTGCAGCTAAAAGAGAGGAGATTAAAAAAAAAAAAAAAAAAAAAAAGACTGAGGCTGCGAGATTGAAGAGTAGGCTGCGAGATTGAAGAGTAAAAAAAAAAAAAACAAAAAAAAAGACAAAAATCACGAACTGAAGAAAATGCGCGGAGAAGACGTGGATATAAAAAAATGATAATGAGTACCTGTTTGAGTCCTCTGCTGCTCTTCTTGTCTTCTTCAGAATATGCAATAAGCAGAGCCCGATTACTCCACGCTGCTGTAAGATGAGGATCGTAAGGAAAGATGCTGTGAACCCAAAAAGGGGAAAGTAAAGAAAATCCCTTACAGAAAAGTCACCACATTTTAGCACGCTGGAAGGTCACCCGAGTATAAAAGTAACGAAGAACGCTCCCCTCAGCCTCCGACTTTCAAACTCCGGCAGAAAATAAAATCAGTCCTAAAAAGGGGGAGGGTGAATGAGAAGGAAAGGAAACAAAATTCCGATCCAAATGTCAAAATAAAATGCTACGGATTTGTGTCTAATTACAACCGACTCAAAAATGCGAAATCCGACCGAATTTACCTCAGCTACCATGAGCCCTGAATCTACCATGAGCCCTGAATCTGGAATTCGAACGTAATGCATAAGGCCCCCGGGCAGACAAACTACGGCGACAGTTGCATCGTCACCATCACCACTTTCGTCTGTATCACTCCACCCCCGACGAAGCCTCTTGGCCGGCTACCTAAGGGATGACAGGCCGATTGCCGACAAAACTATTGGTGGGGATAAAAAAATTCAGAATGTCAGAATAAAAAACACGCGTGAGAATAAAATCAAAAAGGGAGTTCCATAGCCGAACATGAAATTCGATGAAAACTTCACCTCGGTAGAAGCTTGCTCTCACCACTCATCCAACATGACTCGGGTCTTCGTTTCCCGTGGTCTTCGCTGTCACCGTCCCCACGGTCTTTCCCTACTCCCAGCAAGATTTCAATGGCACTTTGACGCTGTTTTCTCCATGGACGGACCACTGAATCGGCGTGTTCTCCCCTGCTGATGAGTGATACTCAGCCCTATACTCTCCCTAGGGTTCGGATCAAGCGGCAGGTTTGCGTTTTCTAGAACAAACTCCGCCGATCACCCTTTTTTTCCTCGCCTGGCCTTTGGCGTCATCTCTCCCGAACCAACTCTGCCACCGCTTGGTGAACCGCCGCAAGTAGACTCGACGCAGCCGACACCCGAGGAAGAAACGCCGGCGAACACCTCCCCGCCCCCACTTCCTCAAACCTGCTTCTCCACTACGACGCCAACCAACTCGCTGCTGTCTCCCGAAGACTCGGCCACCAGGAGCTGGGTTAGGTTAAAAGAGTAAAGTTAAGGGACGTTACGGCATACGAAGCGTGCGTGATATGCTGCCCATGTAAAAGCCTGCCTCCAACTCAAGAGTGTTCAAAAAATATATATAATAGATAGCTCGAGAGTGTTCAAATAAGATGATATATGAGCGATGCCGAAAATAAAATGACGTCAATGTGTTGACCCAAGATTAAATGAGCGTAATACAGAAAGCCTTACACCAATACGACGAAATATTGTTTGGGAGGTGCGTACGTCGACGTTTATCGTCGGGGCGTAACTCCTCAATACGACGTTGCGTTCGTTAAGGCTTAAATAAAATTCCAAGGCTTAAATAAAATTTCCAAGTCAAATTATCCACCACGCCGTGAGGCCGGATAAATTTCCAAATCAAATTATCCATCACGCCGCGGGGCCGGATAAATTTCCAAATCAAATTATCCATCACGCCGTAAGGCCGGATAAATTTCCAAATCAAATTATCCATCACGCCGTAAGGCCGGATAAATTTCCAAATCAAATTATCCATTACGCCGCGAGGCCGGATAAATTTCAAATCAAATTATCCATTACGCCGCGGGGCCGGATAAATTCCAAATCAAATTATCCATTATGCCGTGAGGCCGGATAAATTTTAAAATCAAATTATCCATTACACCACAAGGCCGGATTAAATTTCCAAATCAAATTATCCATCACGCCGCAAGGCCGGATAAATCTCTGAATCAAATTATCCACCACGCCGCGAGGCCGGATAAATTCCAAAACCAAATTATCCAACACGCCGCAAAGCTCGATAAAACCCCAAACCCAATTATCCAATACGCCGCAAGGCCGGATAATCTTTCTCTACTTCAAGTCATCCAACGCGCCATCAAGGCCGGGTGATCTTTCCAGTCTAATATCCAAACACGCCTTAATGTATTACGATGGGATATCGTTTGGGAGGTGCGTACGTCGATGTTTACCATCGGGGCGTAGCTCCTCGATATAACGTTGTACTGCCTGGGCCGGATATTACCCAACACGCCGCCACAATGCCAAAGTTCGACGAACACAAATCGCCCATCTTGATGAATACTCCTTTTCTCCTATCATGTCGGAATATGTATCACGTCAAATCAAATTTATGAATGAAATTTATAAGTGACATCATCTGATTATCGCTCTTATCTTGTTGCGTATTATAGATCTCTTAATCAAAGGTTCCCTAATTTTAGGGGTAATTAACAATGAGTGCTTGCATTCATTGGAAGCCAGAACCCATTTAATAAAAAGCCTTATTAATATAAGGTGGATTTGAAACGGTCATAATACATTCTCTATGTAGCGAAAATGACCCCACAGGAAGTAGCTGACATGTAAAGCTATGTTCTGTTGAATGGAATTCATCGTGGAAAGGATGGAAAGCCATCTATATTCATTGTATTTTCCATCCTTTCCACGATGGATTCCATCCAACAGAACATAGCCTAAATGTACCTTATTGTTCCCCTGCATGCTTATATGGTGCCTAATGTGACGAGCAATTGAGCATTCTTTTCACATGAAATGGCTTAGACAAGCTTGCCATGTAGAAAACAAATAAGAGATCGTTGAAGAACATCAAAATTGTTCTTTTACTTGGATCCAAATAATCTGGATGCTAATTTCCACTCATATCGATTCAATAATCATCAATTCAGTTGGTAAGAATTAGGTAAACAACTAGACACGGGCTTGTTTGGCACCGCGGCTTGCCTTGATTTGAAGCACTAGTGGGTGCTGCTTTTCCACTTGCTTTTGCTACATAGAGGAGTTTTTGAGTAGAATTTGGGTGGATTCAAGAAGTGGGGGAAGAGTTGCTTCTGTACCCCTAGCTACTGCATAGAAAAAAAAATGCTTTGAGACCGTCACACGCACTTTCTCTCCTGAATGTGGAGAGGAAAAATACGTTAACCCTCACACATGTGATTGTCGTCGTTTGCACTTGCTGACACCTTGTTGTTGTTCATGCTCTAATCATCCATAAGTTTTTTTCTTTAGATCTACTTGAGTTAGTCGCAATTGATTGGTAGTATGGCAATTGCCGATCGTCCAACAGCCATTGTGGCTATGGATCTCGTAGCTACTATCGGCATGGCGGCCGATCTACTTGCTATAGACCTCATCAGGTGCAGAAGTCCTTGTTATTGTGTGACGGTTGATTTCACTACAGCTATTTGTTGCGATTTAAGAATTGAATCGTCCCTCAAGCCGTCACCAGCGAGTAATCGTGCAAAGCACGCCCTAACAAGAGAATAACAAAATACTCGATGATTCCACTCTAAACCCTAGACCCTTATTTATAACATTTTCTTACTTAGCGGGTCGGGTATAACATACTAACCCGGATCCGCTTTATTAAATATCCAATTACTAATACTGGGTCCATAACACTATTGATCTCCATGTGGTGCAAATGTGGTGTCACAATTGCCATGGTTGAGGATCTCGATGGCGCACATAGGAATAGTGATTAATTAGAAAATAAAAATAAAACTAAAGTAAGCCACATTTAGATATATAACTTTATTAATCTCATGTGTTATTTTAACGGTAATATTTCTCATAAAACTTATTACCAAGATAAAATTGTTGCTACCTAGTTTCTTTAGCTCACTCACTCTCGACATGCTCTAATCATAAAAATATCAATCCACAAGGAGTCAAAATATGTTAGAACTTATTTTTCCCGTTAATGATGGACGACATGAAACAAGTAATCATGTTAAAAATTTTCTATTATCAAATATATTGGAACTTATTATCTCATTAATAATAGATAGATAGCATTCTATAGTGTTTTCTTCAATAGCAATGTACAGTAATTTTTCCAATGGTACAATTGAATAATTCGCCCAAAACAGCATATTTTTTAACTAAAAGTAATATCTCAGACAATAATTTTTTAACCAGCACAGCCCCAACTGCACAACATTACCAAATGCACCCATGTTTTTCTTATGCAACTTATTTGCCGAACTCCCAAGTATTTTCTCATTGATGCACTCCGGAACATTGAATATAGTTTATCCTAACCAAACTTGTAAGTCTCTTTTAAGGACATTCTCATCAATCTTTTTGTTTACAGTCCAAATACAAAGTACTGAATCAGAGTAAGCCGTGCTTTGTTATGTTGCCTGGCTATATTCCCCGAGGATTGTGTAATGCTTCAACATATACCAAGAATTATGTTAATGAAGCAACATATATTGTTTTTATTTGTGTGCAATATTTGTCAATGATCCTTTTTGCAAAGGATTTGCTATATATTTTGCTTGTCAAATTTTCTTTGTAGATTGCAGAATGATTAAAGATAGTTTCCACTTCAAACTTGATTTTATTTTCTACAGGTAGCGCACCAACAAGATTAGTTCAATATAAATGTGCTAAGTGTTACTTTTCAAGCCAATAGGAGTAATGAATTTGCATGTATATATCTTGACTGAAATCATGCAGGAAGAAGTTAACAAGAAGGCTGACATGAATTACCAAGATTACTATAAAGTAGACAGTTTTACAAGATAAATCTTCCCTAGCCTAAATTGGTGCAATATTAGAAAAACCTACAACGAGTTTGTGCTTTCGTATCTGAACAGAGTTTGAACTATGATCTTCACAATGAGAAAATGCATGAACTCTGCTATGACAAATTTAAGTACAAAATATCAGTTATAGCTGTGGCCATTAGATTTTGTGATGTTGTTAATTCCTAGAATAAAAGAGAAACTCACTTCAATATGGATGTCCAGTGCTAGTTTCTGTGAAGCAGGTAACCTACTTTATCTAACCAAAAGCCTAGTCAAACTATTGGCAACTGGGATGATTCTGGCATGTTTACCTGTCGTTCTTTGCAATTATTTTTACGTTGCCATATTTATTGTGAATTTCATCTGTCCTTTTAATTGATAGGTTGGTCAAGCACTTGGACTAACTACTGCTTGGTCAAACCATCCTCTCTACACCCCTGGTAGATATGCCTTTTCCCCTTTGAAGATGGTGTAATCTCTCTTCAGCCTGCTCCTTTCATTTTCCTTTTTTTTCCTCTCAGGAGGTTTGGAAGTATTAGATGGGCCCGAGCCAGAGAAGATTTTGGTGGGCCCACGTGTGGGCATCGATTATGCATTGCCTGAGCATGTGACTGCACCATGGAGGTTTGCTGTGGCCGAAAGTCCTTGGGTAAGTGCTCCGAAAAATACACTTCGTCCCTGCTAAGATATGTGGATCTTTTACTCAGTGTACAGTATGTAGTAGATGAAAGTCTTCATTGACAATTGGACCGGCGCTACGTTGTTCTATAACTTTGATCTAGGAAACCGCTCATTCTGGATTAAGCAGAAGCTATCAACCTTTTTCTTTTTGTAAACGAAATCGAACTGCAAGTATCTTTTCATGCGTATAGTTGTTTCATGTACAGTTGCACACATCGACTTTGTTTGGGAATTGCTGAGATTTGCATTTTGACTCTGTAAAAGTTTTATGTGAGCTTTTTAACAGTGAACAAAAAGAATTAAACAAAAATAAAAAAAGGCAACTAAGCTGTGAAATGAAACTGCTGAGTAGACAGTTTTGATTCAAAAAATGGATGAACTCTATCCATATTTACACGTACAGGTCTCTCCTACAGCAAATAGACAGTTTTCGTTGTTTCCTTTTATTCAATCCAAGAGTAGAGAATTCTGCATCATCAAATATGTTTTTGGATCATCTCTCGTACTTCATTGATTACTTCCCATGCTTTGTGGCCTCCAATCACCTCGTCCTTCCATTCTTTGTACTTCCATAGCTGCCACAATTCTCCAATTATTTAATATCCAACAAATCATGAGGAACTATTATCTGTGGAGGGCGTAGCGCACCTGAATAGTTGGCATTTTCTGTCCAACAATTTCAAAAAAAAAAAAAAAAAAAAAAAATCCATGTAGCAGATGTAAGAATGGAGAGAAACTAAGAAATTAAACTGATATACTAACCGTAATGTTCCCTCGCTTGACCAATGTTTGAGGAACTTTGTTCACATCCACAATATAAAATCTCACTCTGGGTTTGATTCCGAATTTATAATTTAATACCAACTAATATATATGTATTTTCATATGTAAGAATTTGATACCCGGCAAGATTCACCTTGGATAGAACTCTGCAGCAAGCTTCCCAAGCTTGGGCTTCAAGTAGATGCATTTCCTGCACCAATCAGCCATCCTGCAGCTGTGCGTATTACTAATGATCGACCAAATCTAACTAGATTATTGTATTGTTATCATTATTGGGTACTAACCAGTCGACGATGACGACCAGGGACTGCTCCTGGGCATGCTCAAGGATCTCATCCAGCTCTTCCACTGAACCAATGCCTTCCATCTCCATCGACATCGGCCTCGACGACATGTCCGGCCGAGACGCTCCAACCTTCACCTCGCCTCTCGATCTCTTCCCCCGCCTCCAGCCCCCCGTCTCCACGACGTTCACCGTCGAAGCGCACCGACGTCGTCCGCCGAGCGACGCAACGCCCTGTTGTTTGTTGAAGCTCTCTCGGAGCGAGACCCAGGAACTTGGAGCCAACGCCGCCATTCGGAAAGGGAGGAGGAGGACGCGCGCGATTTCACAGGTTACAAGGAGGACGACGGAGCGAGTGAAAGCTTCGCCTGAAGCATGTTCACATCGGAGGAGCAAATCGACTGCAGCAAAAAAAAAAAAAAATTTCTTTTTGTTGAGTCCTTAATTTGGCGGAGCGGGATTGCGATTTGGGCGGCTGCCCGCGAGGGCTTATCCGCAGGCGAGGGGAATGGAGGGCAGGAGAGGGGACCGACAAGTGGAGCCATCCAAGTGCCACGGGATTTAAATATGTAGGCATTATTATTTTTATTTTCTGGCTGTGTTTGATTCATTGCAAGAATACAATTGGTGTTACCGGAGGTGGCAAACCAAGAACTAAGAAGAACTAACGCCCAACGCTCATTGTGATTGGTGCAAAATTTTATCTCCAACGAAAATGTATCCCCGTACAATATTCAACTGCCCCAGCATATCCTTTTGCCGGTGGATCATCGACGATCTCCCCTCGTGGCCGCAATGTATTTGTGAGTTGTTGCTGCTATTAGTTTAATACCAATTTACCATGAGCTCGTTGGCCTGTAAAGTTTGCAGTTTTATTTAATTTTATGTTTATTGTTCCAATTATTTAAATAATAACAATTTAAGGGAGAAAAGACAGAGAGAGAAAGAGAGAGGCGTGTTTTTTTTCCTGCTAGCTCAGCTGCAGTCATGTAAATCTGCACCCACTTTATTTCTGCCCTCCTCATCCACCCATCCAGATCTCTCCCAATCTAGCTCTCGCGCCATGAGGATCCGGAAGAGACCTTCCTTCCCCTCCTCTTCTTCTCTCGCCACTCAGTCCCTTTCACCAGATCTACCCCACCAAGTCCCCCAAGAAAATGGGAGTCTTCTTGGAGCCAAGATTACTAGTACTGGAGGAGGACCTGCGGGCGGCAAACAAGAGTTGCACCAAGACGGGGATCTCCCAATCGAATCTCGCGGCTCGCGAGAGGCTAGCTTCAGCACAAAATCCATTCTTCCTCACCCTTCAGGTCCATGTTCAGACGCAAAGAGCCGCCGCCGCTCGTCCCAGGTGCCTGTAGCTTAACTCCAACCGCATTCCTTGTGTTATCTATTCGATTGCTTGGTGCAATGTGGCGATTGATTGGTGCACACCCTCATGGGGATCGGGTTCCGAGCCTTGATTCAGGTTCTAGTGAAGGAGGAGGAGGAGGAGGAGGAGGAGGAGGAGGAGTGGACGGTGGACTTCAACTCCAACAAGAGGCGGAAAGGCCATGGCAGTAGCAGCAAGAGGTAGGCATTTTGCCCCCTTTCCCTCTTTTCTAGTGGTCTCCCTTTTGCGTCCCCATTTCTTGCAAGTTAAAAGGAAAAACAAAAGGAAACGATATCCGATGTAATTTGTTTCTAGTACACATCCATTATACGGGCGCCAGCCTTGACCCATCACCGTAGCTCAGCTCCCGATCCCATCTACTAATGCAATAACACTCGCACACATCTGCACCACCACTAGAGCGAGGAGGAGTTATGTGTGATTCGCTGGTGGTGCAATAAATATTGTATATATCAGATGATTCAGATCTAGGATTAAATATATGTGTTCCATTTTGGGGCCTCTCCTTGCTTCCCCAGCAAAAGTGGCAGCTCAGGTGCAGTAGCATCAGGTGCGACGCAGTTGCGGGAACAAGAGAAAAAAATTGAGGCGAGGGAAAGAGCCTTCGTGAGCGGTTCGGCAAGCAATAACTGCACCAGCGTCCATCGACTGGAAGCTGAACATAAAGAGGCACGCGATGGTGGGGCAGCACTGCCGGTGGCGACAGCTGGAACGAAAGCGAACAAGGGGTCGACGTCGCGGCCTCCGGTGCTGATGGAGGGTTCGCGCTGCAGCCGCGTGAACGGAAGGGGGTGGCGCTGCTGTCAACCCACCCTCGTCGGGTACTCGCTTTGCGAGCACCACCTCGGAAAGGGGAGGCTGAGGAGCGTGAGCACTGCAGTGAGAGGCCAACTGGGGACTAGCAAGCACAAATGGCGAAGCACGGATGGTAGTTTCGTCGCGCCATCTATTCCACTGCAACAGCAGGAAGAGGAAGAGAAGAAGAGGCAAAAACAGCAGGCTGCTACACAAGTACTTGCTGGTCGTGAAGAAGAGATCGACCAGAGAATGGAGGGAAAGAGGAAGAAGACGAGCACGGTCAAGGCCCGATCACTCAGCAGTCTGCTTGATGACCATCATCACACCGCAATGAGACCACTATTCTGAGTTGAGCCAATCGACAGAAGCAACAAGGCAGTTTAATTCTTGTTCATTTGTTCTAACTAAACTGATGGAGTGCTGAACATGGTCATTATGTCTATGGAAATGGTTGATCAAAGATGCGACAAGTGCCAACAATTTAATTAAAATTAAAGCACATATTTCGTATAGGACGTCAAAGTCAAACAATTAACCAAGAGCCCACAGGCAATTAGCTGAGTCAACGTTTGTTGACACTCCTTTTGACCACCTACACTGTTTGATAAAAGCCATCGACGTAATTGTGCACAACTGCTACAATTATAATCCTCTAATTATTTTACTGACTAAGGTTCGTCTGATATAGACTTGACGTCAATCTTAAATGTGGGTGGTGGGTTGGGTGCGGAAAGTGCTGGCCGGCTTATCTTGATGCGGAGAGAGGTCTACTAATATACAATCTTTTACTTTTGGTTCATCCCTCGTGAATAAATAACAGGAGCAGTTTTCTTTGATCATGACTTGACCTAGTTTTATATCGTTAAGTTATATTCTGAATCATCAAAATTTGGTTATTTTAGTTTCGTTTAAGCTCAATTAGTCTTAAATAATTGGTAGGTTGTCATTGCATTATATTCTCTTCTATATTTTCTCTCAAGATTTCAATTAAAAATAACCAATCTCTTATGTTCATATATCACTTTGCAAGTGTATACTGAAAATGGAACAATCAAGAATACAGCATTTAATTGGCGTATACCATGTGAATTGATCATCGAGTTTCGTAGCCAACATATCCTTTGCAACCAAACTCACATCTCTGTTGCATTTAGGTAACCCTCAGGAAGTTTATCATAGTTTCTCACCAGTTTGGATGTCAAATGCCCCAAAAAAACCAAGACAAGAAGGAACCAAAGGTACTGAACATACAACCGTAACAGATATTTCCATTCTCCACCAACCTAAGAATCAGCGAGTATAAGAATGAAGCAAACCAAGAAAAGCAAGATGGCAACCAGCACCAGAGACCAAAGCGAGAAATTTAATTTCCTGCTCCTCTTCTTGATCGCATTGGCAACCGCAAGCCGATCAGTTCCTCCGCTGATGTAATCATTAGCCCGCGCCACATTCTCCTCGATATTGTCCAGTTGATCCTCGTGCGCCTCCACCATGAGCGCCATGTCAAGAAACACCTGATGCAGCTGCATCAAGCTTCTCTGTATGTCGCTCACCGCCTTCTGCCTCTCCAGAACCTCCAAATCCACTTGACCCTTGCCGTCCATCAACTTAACTTGACTGCTCCCACTAAGCATTTCGTCGATCACCTCCTCGGTCGCGACCTCGCCGGTGGCATTGAAGTACTTCCGCTTCAGGCTTTCCCGGTGCTCCGCCAATATACGGTCCCGCAGCTGCTGAAAACCGTTCATCGTCTCCCGGAGCTTCGTGCGCAAGCCGTTGGTGACCAACATCCGCGTCCGGTCCACGGGGCTGCCCTCACTGAAGCACGCGGCCACGCCGCGATTGGCCACGTTGGCGCGGTCGAGGAACTCGAGCCGGGCCTTGACGTCCTTGGCCTTACGGAGGACAGCCACCACGTCGGCATCGATGCGGTCGTGCAGGCCGCGGAGGACCTTGGTGCTGTGGGCGGACTTGGAGTCCTCGTTGAGTGACTGAAGGTCGAGGAGGAGGTTCGAGACATCCTTCATCTCGGACTGGATCGTGACGATCTCCGAGAAGAAAAGGGACAAGTTATCCTCCTCGGCGCGGGTTAGGGGGCTACCGGTTGCCATTTCAGCATTCGGCGCGCCCATGGCTCCGCCCTCGAGATCTCTTAGAGCTTGCCTCTTGAGTTCGACGTAATTCATGAAGGACGTGGTCATGAGATTATTCATCTTTAACCTGCAAAAGATGAAAAATCCAGATCTGATATTAGATGAACCGGCGAAAGAAAAAGAGACTACTTAATTGGAGTAAAAATACTGTGATAAAAAATTTCAGAGACGAAGACAAAATCTTCCTAGAGAGTTCGCTTCCTTGGGAGAAAGATCTCTAGTAGTTATATCTTACAACAGAAATCAATTTCATCAATCAATTGAAATCACGAAGAAACGAACAAAATGGATCGCATCAAACAATACTTGAAGCAAAACAAGGGTTAATCCCGAAGCGACCTCAATCAACCCCAGAAATCTTTTTTTCTTTGGCGGAAGTGCCTCGATGACAAAAGGGACTCAAGAACGAGTTTATTGATCGGCATTAACCCAAAACAGGTCGAAATCGAGGAATAGAAAAAACAAAGATTCCAAACGATGTAGAACTGAAACAAAAAATTTTTTTGGGTACGAATCAATGTACTGTGATGGAAATCTGCAATGGCTCGCCTCCCGAAGAACTCCGATTAGCGAAGCGAAGTTAGGATTGTCCTGGGGTTCTCGAGAGCAATTCAGGAGGGGAGGGAGATGGAGAATGTAATCTCGATTGATGGAAAGTGGAGATCGGATTGGGAGCGAGAGAGGGAAGTTCCGGAATGGCCTTCCGTTGTGCTCTGGGAGTAGAGAAGGCGGTAAAATAAGAGATTTTGAAAGGGTAAAGGCGAACCCAAGATTATTATTATTATTTAAAACTGTTTTTTGGGCCTCCTTGGAAATTAAAGCCCCTAAAAATTTTGGAAAGAAAACAAAAAAATTATTTAATCTAAACAATAGAAATACATTTAAAAGGCCGGCATAAAATTGAAATACAAAATAATTAATGACGTCATAAAATATGACTCAAATAAATGGTTCATAATCTGAGTGATTTTACGGTTAAATAATGAACGAAATTTGATCCCAAAATCTTGTTATCCTTCCTACTCGAACTAACTAACATTCTCAACAATCTGAATATTCATGAACGACTTGGATCAAATTCAAAGAACTTGAGCAAGCTCCAGCCGGCTGCGAGCACAAACGAAGGAATTCAAATTGATCTAGCAGTGTTGGATATAAGAATCAGCAGTCTGGAAATGGCCGGACTTGGCGACTGGCGCAAGGTCCGACGAAGATACGCTTGAGGATTCCCTTCAGTATTCCTCCCCGCTTCGGTATGATCCGTCGCCGGCGCCACGCCGGCGACGTCGTGGGATTGTTTCCGGCATCTCTTTGTTCTGGGCAAATTGACATGGCCGCTAGCTGGTATGCAGATGGGAACAATGGCGGTCGATGAGACGACGGCGGCGCTAGCTTAAAGCAGTGGCGAAGATGACACAACACACAAGTGGCAGCAGATGATGCCAATACGGCGTATCCGAGACTACACCAAGCTGCTTGTGAATTTATAAAGATATTCAGTGGAATAAAATATTACGATTTTAATATGCAATTCAGTCTTTGACCAAAAAATAATATTTGGTGGAGATCAAGACCTGGTCCAAAAAATAATATTTGACTCGGTCCCAAGCTACGGTTTGGTCTTCTTGGTCCTGCTGCGTTGACTTGTGCACACGTTTGTTAATCTACCATAATTCTAGATGTTCAATCATAATTAAGGTCATAATTTTGTTTAGCTTGGACATTGAATGGTTTCAGATGAGTCAATGAAGACTCATATGGTAACTTGATTATCAATCTTAATCCGATCGCTGCTTTAAAAGAATTACTTGATTATTTACAGTGACACAGCATTGCTCATATCAAACTTTGCCAATGTTCAGAATGGTCAATCTCACTAGAATAGATCATTCACCAAGTCAATGATCTTTTTGCCGAATTAATCACCTTTTATTTGTTTGCAACAACAGATGACAGCAATCGATCACACCATCAAAAACATGAAAATTAACTCACTGTTACAAAGCAGACTCTTATTTCAGAAGACAACTTCATCCTCGACTCAAGTAAAAGATAGACAGTAGGCCTTTATGATGCAGAAGAACACTAGTACACATCAGACTTCACAACTGTGACAGGGCAGGAAGCATGGAGCATCACGTAGTTGCTAACGCTTCCGATCAGCGCTCTGCTTGCTCGATTCCAGGTTTTGTTGATGTTAGTGAGCGTTTATATCAAAAGAGTAAGAACAGGCAGCTGAAACTAAAACCATTACCTTTTGATAGCTCCCAATCCTCTGTTTCCAAGGACAAGCGAATCGAGCTTTACTTCCTCCACTGCGTCACAGATCTTCTCCCTCGGATCACCCCAGTAGATCTTTGCCACCACCTTTACCTGAAATTGTCGTTGGACACCGAGATTACTTGAAAATTCTTCTTCTTTTTTTTTCTTTTTTTGTATTAAGGCCAATCTTGATCATCAATACCTGCTTGGTCCTTGCTGCAATATGCAGGATTTGGAAAACTTCCTTATCCGGGGCGATTCCATACTGCACTGTCAAGTTCATCGCTTCAAATTCATCAAGAGGGATCAAAGCTGAAACATTCATCACAGCGCAAGAACACAACACTCGGTCAAAAGTAGGAAAAGAAGTCCTGCAAGTAAAAAATGCAGAGACCCTACGTGATCCTTCTTCTTCCCAAAGCTGCTTCTGCGTGTTGTGATCGGACTTGGACAGCACATGGATCAACACAACATGATCGCCGACGTGGAGCAAGTTATCTACCACCCACTGGACGGCGGATTTGCTCGACGGCGAGTAGTCGACGCCGATCCCGACCGTCTTGTACCCTTCTGCAGCCATCTTTCTCCTCACCAATTCTGTAATTGTGAAAGCCCGGAGAATAAGAGAAATGGAAGCAAAGACTAAAGAGAAGCATATAATTGGATGTTGGCGCTCGATAGCTCGTTCATGATTGGCCAAGAAACTAATTGTTTTCTGCAAGAGGGAATATTCAAATTGGAACTTTCTTCTCTGATGAATTGGTTGGATTTGTCAAATGCATGCATAAACAACTGAGGAGTTGAACAAACCTAATTGGCCAATCTTTTCTATGCATTGTCTAGCAGGTATCGATGAATAATCTATGTAGCAGAGCAGGCATTTTTCTTTTAATTAAGAGGTGAAGAAATGCCTCTTCATGTCGTAAGGAGCTCGAGCAGGGAGAATTGTCAAAATAAGTGATGAATTGTCAATGAATACAAGGATTAGACAACTCAACAACCAAGGCCAATTAGGAACTTTGATTTGTGCCTAAAAGGCTTGGACTAGGGCTAGGAAGAAAGCCCAATTCGGAGAACCCAACACATTGCTATGGAAATTTCTATCATTTGATTTATTTTGGAATAGTAATAAGCATATAATGGAAAAAGAAATTTCAGAAACTCATACATAGAGATGTAATGAACAAAATAGAATATTAAAGCTCAAGTTAATAATTGAATGTTCAATTAATGAAGCAAAAGTAGGATGAATAAGATGCATCAAGCAGAAGCAACTAGTTTGGTCCCCTTGCTCCAGTTGTTAACTTCGTCCTTGCACCTCTCAACACAACACCTTCTGCTCTGGTCCTACCATTCAGCCTACAGCTAAAGTTTGGAGCGCTGTTAACAACACTTGTCCATCCATCTTTTCTTTAAAAAAAAAAATTCTAGGCAAGATCCGTTCTTACGCAGCGTCGATATCTGTCTATCGCGCATACGATATACGAATTTTAAAGCAATACTCATATGATAATTGCACACAAAACTGCAGCTGCTACTGTTCTAGATTTTGCAGATGCTACTCATTGTTCTTGTTTCTCTAGCCATACTTGAGTTCTTAATATTCTCCGCTTCCATTGCATTACTGCAGATGTTTAGGGTTTACCTAGTATATATGTAATTTGGTCCCTTCTCTTCCTCGTCACATTGCACACCCCAATTAATCCATGTTTCCAATGATGGCTTCAGTTTAAAAAGAAATATATTGATATAAGGATGGCATGGGGCTGATCTTGAAGACTGACTGGAGGTGGGGCTTTCTATGCAGAAAGGAAGAGCTCATCCTAAAGATTCCGTAGTTTTGACTTTTCCATTTTATAGGGTGAGACCGCACATGGTCTGCTCCTTGGCTCCTTTGTGGTCTCGCAACCCCTTTTGCAAAAGTTGGAGCTGCTGCCAAGCTTTTCACAGATGAAGAAGCTCCGCGGACCCAGCTTAGATGCCACCATGGAACCAATATCCTTCTCCAGACTCCCCATAATTGGAGTCGACTGCCTTTTACTGAAAGGAATACAAATCAGTTTCAGTTTGACGATGGAGCTCTTAGATCGACCGTGTCTCGGTTTGATCCAAGCCTTGCTGTTGTCGTCTTCACGATGTGAAGATATCCAGAACCATTGCATTTCTCTCACAGGATTCGGCAAATGAAAGCTCAGGAAGATTGGATCACCAAGTAGATCTGCATCATCATTTTTACTTTTTCTGGTCTATGTATGACAAGGCCCTATCCGTCCACCTCGACTAGAACCTCTTGTATAAATCCATTGCTTCTTTGCGTCATATGAGCTCACAAACCATTAGATACAGTCGGAAATATTTCTGCTTTATCAAGTTTGACTTTGAGAAGGCCGACATTCTCATCTACAAGTTCTTGAGTGAACTCCTCCTAGCTAGAAAGCGACTTCTTGACAATATAGATTTTTGCTGAATAACATTCCTAGCAAGTGCTCTTTATATCTTCGTTAGGGTTTGCAATTGCTCTGCGCACACTATTGAAAAAAGGTTGAAGAAATAACCTTATCTAGAGAATTCGAGCTTAAGGAACTGACCTCGGATTTACAGAAACTGAATATGTTGGTACTGATCTCCTCACATTTTTATCAAGATTGATGAGGCAATTCATCTGTGTGATTGCTCCCAAGTGCTTACCAACTATCAATGTACAATCTGAAAAGAAAACCTTAATAAGACTTGTGTTATTCACATCGATGGAGAACCTGTAAGGTCAAAACCGGTGAGCTTCAAGGGCTGACTGTTACAGTCATCCTTTTTAGTTTCCTGGGAAAAAAAAAAATACAACTTGACCTCCATAACATAAAAACTATCTAGTTGAACCCTCAAGCCCATGTACCACAAACCTTCTTTAGATCTTCTTTTTTCCTCCTGATCAAGGGCACCTCGATTTGTCTCTGTCATGCTTAGACGCAACTTTTGCGTTGGAGTGAGAGATTGAGATTCTCATGTCATCTCTCTCTCTCTCTCTCATATTCTTATCCTACTATTTGATTCAGTGTGACATGCTACCAGGCACTCTTTTCTCTGTGTGCCTCGCCGGCCACTCCTCTCTTTTTGTTTCAATTTTTTTGTCTTTCATGTGAAATGATCCACCACCACGACTGAGAGTGATGGGAGCACATGGTCTGGTGGCTCATCCAAAAAGGGACTTGTCAACTAAAAAGAAGAGGGGGTTGCAGGAGTTGCTGCTAGTGACTAAAGGTGGATGGAGGAGGAGGGCAAATTAAGTAGATGAAAAAGGGATCAATCCTCCATCTCTCTCAGTATACACAAGTATTATGCATTGCCTTTGGATGCGTTGCTATGTTTTACTCGCATCATATGCATTCCAGTGAATTATTATCACTTTATTTGGTGGTTCAATTATTCATGTGACATGCTAAACGATACTTGTGACCATTCACATCTTCCTGCTGATGGGTCTACTTAGATGTGGGTAAAGTTTCCTTTCTATATATCATGGGCATGGGGGCAAATTAAGATATTGCCAGTTGGTGATGGGATGGAACAAAACAGCTATTACGCAGCAAAAAGGTGATGAATGATAAGGCAGCATTATCCATTCATGGCCCTCCTCTCACCATTCATATGACACACATACATCACATATTCAAAAGAAAATTAAAAAGAAGAAGAAAAAGGAATGAATTAACAAGGGAACAAGAAGGGATATTGGAATCTCTCGTTTACTTTTTAGAAACAATGATATCCAACTTTCAAGTGTGAACTCATGATATCTTCTTCCACTGCAAGATGACAAGCCAAGAATATATATCATGTTTGACAGTCAGTGCCCTCTCCCTCTTTCATTGTTTGTTCACAAATGCACACTTGTGCGCATCATTGTTGCCTCTCTTTGCTCCACATGGTTGAACAGTAGGACATTAGTACTCGCCATTTAATTTTAATTCCGAGTTGCTATCGCGACTGGACCATCGTATACAGTAATCTCTGTTCAATATTGCTTCTTCTTCAAGAAAGATTAATGTAATTCCTTCAAACAGTTTAGTTTCTGATACCAACTGTAGCAATGAAGAAAAATATCCAGGTTGAAGATCTAGCTGGTCAGATTAATGCAGGTAACCGCGAGTAGTAAAGATTTGGCAGATTAGAGATGGATGCACCGAAAGAAGAGCTAGCCGGAAACTATTTCCTAACAGAGATAGAAGCAATGCAGGCAGTCAGAATTCATCTCTACATGAGTTGTCTTGTATCTTTGGAAGGAGCGCGGGGAACAGTGGCGGAATCGTCGTAGTTGTCGGAGAAGAGATCGCATTTTGTTTGTCCTATAACTCGGGCTGTATCGTTTTCCACAATATTCCGACAGCAACGTGAATGAAAACCCACCAAGTGGAAGCTCCATACTTGCACCGCCATACAAGTATACATCCAGCCACAGTTGGGATCCGGCTCTTGTCGGCGCCGCACCACCATGCATGCATGCATTCGACTGGATTATAAAGAACCTGAGCGCAACGGACGACCGCGATCGTCCGAGAACAGGAGCAGGGACGGCGACCGGACCTGTTGATTTATGCGCCACGGCCAAGAGGACAGGCTCGGCGGGTAAGGCTGGGCGGAAGCAGGCCGGAGTAAGATCCAAATGAAAGAAACCCTAACCCTAATTCTTAGGCCTAACTCCCTGGATTCCTCCTGCTGGTGCGGGGGGAGGCTGAGTCCACCCTCTGACGTGGACGTGGCTTGCTGCAGCGAAAGCGGTCGCAATAATTCATGTACGCAATACGAGCTTGTACAAGAGCCAAAGGCCAAGGCGTCGCTCCATCCACCCACTTCCGGCTGCGCCAGTGCCGGCCCCGGTGGGCCGCGGGTGGGGGGCAGGGATGACGCAGGAGAATGGGATCGGTGGGGTCCTCTGGGCCCCCCCACTGTCTTCCACATAGAAAAGCCGCGAAGGGTATTTGTCACTGCCTGCCAAATGGGACAAAGAGGGCGCCGACGGCCGGGGGGGGACTCGATGCGATGGTGGATGTCAATTTGCAACAGCAATGCTTTTGCTTCTCGAGAACCACGTGGCTTCTTCGCCGTATTTTTACACAGTAAACGAACTCTAATTTGCCGGATCCTGTCTGGGTACGTACGTACGTTCGTAGCGCTTGTCCTCAAACCAATAAAGCCACCTACATTCGAGGCCAAGGTGGACAATTGGGGAAACGTATTCTAATCAAGGTGCTCCGATAGCCACTGTTTGTCGGATTCTACACCAAATCCGATCCGTATAAATTAAATTTAATGCGAATCTTACATCCCAGTCTATATAAAAATATTTATCACATGTGGAATGATTCATGAGTTTATCTAACCAAGTTTGAGGTTGATTTGAGGGATGTCATTCCCTTGTAATGTTTGGTACCTACAAGTTCCTAATTTGATGACCTTTGTCATTTGATAGACCTCATCATAGTTTGATGAAAATTTTCCTAACAAACCTAGCACAAAAGTTAACATTTATTGATGGATAAACTAGTTTTTCATTTTATAGAGCAATGGTTCTTTAGATGGGAGAATTGTTTCATATTAAAAGTTAATAGAAAAGAGATTTCACTTATTATTGGTGTTTAAACTATTATCTAAGACGATCACAAGATACATAGGAGCACATCAAGCCAATTATTCTTTTAAGAGAATCTAATGGAGTTTTGTTAATGAACTCTACCAAACCATTTGCCTAGAGATATGCTTTGAAGGTTATTGAATGTAGAACATGTAATTCAACATATTACTCTATAAAATTGTAGTAAATGAACCTAACGGATATGTAAGAGGGTGTCCTACTAAACCTTCATGAATCTTATAAAAAACTTAATTCTTTTTATCATTTGTAAGTTAATGTAGATAAGACAAAGATTTTTTGTATCAAAAAAAAAAATTTTTTTGACAAAAGCAAATAATTGATAAAGGCGAAATTCAAGTTATTAGATTATTGTGATTAAGATGGAGTTCTCATTCTATTCACGTTTTTTTATCTTTTGTAATTTTATAAGATGAGAGTAGCTTAATCTATTAGAGGACACAAGTCATTGAAGAAAAAACAAAAAGTTTAGTGAATTTTATAATAATAAAAAAAAATTCCTCAGTGTCATAATTATGTTTTCTTTGGTTCATTCGGATCGAACCCGGGCAGTGGGTATCAGAGTGCGGCCCCGCCACTAGATGGTGCCGCCGGAGGTGGGATCCGCTCTCACCTGAGTTGAGGTAGGGGTGATGTGCGAAGTAAAAGGGAGGCAGAGGTAAAAAAAGAAAAAGTGTAAAGAAACAAAATTCGACACACACATGGCTCACCTTTCACTTTATCGGTTCTCGTGAGTGACCAAGACGAAACGCAAGATGTGAGTCAATGGATTTTTGACCGCGCGGAGAAAAAGTCATCACTGCAGTGCAGATATTATTGTCTTGATCGGGTTTCGGTGGGACTCGGCATCGCTCGGATTCTTCGTATCCAATCATGCCTTTCTTTCTGCCTCCACTTTCACTCACCTGCAGATTTTGTAATCGCCGGATTGTTTCTTCATAATTATCTCTTCAAAATTAGCGTCGCTTTCACTGTCCAAGGAACACAATCGAGATCGATCACAATGTTGTAGATTCTGTCTCGGAGTAGTAATTTCGACCTCATTTGTACGATAACTATACGCACGTGCGTATAGTTAAAATTTAGAATTTAGAATTTGGAATCAAACACAGTACAGCACATTGATACGAGCATGTAAGTGAAAGTGAAATGAAGTAGTGGTCCAAAAGAAACAAAAGGAAGCAGTATCATTATCTAGCAGAAAGATATCAAGGCTAAGAAAGATGATCCCTGTCGGCCTTCTCTCAGCTTTTCTCTTTACACTCCATGTTCGAGTGTGATGCAAACATGATGCGCTACGACCGGCCTACCCAACCAACGTGCCTCGTCCGAACCAACCCATCATCTTCCATAATTAATTTAATTAATTAATTAACAAGTCATGATTAAGTAGATTAAGCAGGGATTGGGATGGATGATTGCTCAAGGACATGCATGTGTTTAGATCCTCCCTCCCACCTTCTCCCAATCCTTGGACCAGCACAAAAGCGCCTCAATTATCATTAACTATTCAACACACAGAGAAAGCCTACCCCTTTCCATTCCTCACCTATTCATTATTTCAAGTCTAGCGCTTTGCGTACTATTTGTTATGACTCGCTTAATTTTTCTATGCCGAGTTTTTTCAGATTTTACTCTACCACTAAAAACTACTGTTAAACCTATATTAGAATAGAAAAACAACCTATTAGATTCAGGCAATTCAATTGAGTAGATTATAATTATTTAATGAGTAAGAAAGGCAGGTAGAGCAAATCGATTGACACACACATGCATGCATGGGTTGTAAAGGGCAGACGGGCATTGCACTAAAGTGACCGCCAATCTCCACCAATGGCACACCGGCATGGCCATTCCATTTCCGTTCCTGATTTCAGCCGCCTGCACAGACTGCTCGCCTGCTGATAATTCAAACCGGTCATAATTATGCACAGCGTGTCTGCTTATTAATGGCAAAAGCTGGCCTGCCTTCCTGCTTTGGCTTTGGGCTTAAGCTAATTAATTCAGTGGAGTAGTCGAAGAATAATCGCATGAGATGAGCTTCCTGTGCTTTGGGTCCCCGCTTCATATCACCTCGAACACCCTAGAATCTACTCCTTATTTGGGTCGAATCTCCCTAAAACCTAATCGAACTTGTCAATTTATGAGATAATTTATTAACCTACACAGTTTCTATATAAAAAATAAGTATATACAAGTCATTAACTTTACTTTTTTCTTATGATGTAGTTGAATTAGGAGAAATGCAAAGTAGCTCGTAAACACTAGTTTGGTGGTCTTAATTTGTTTCCTTGGAAATTAAGGAGATTTGTCACTGAATATGCACGCAACAAAAAGATTGATTTTCATTTTTATTATTTTTAATCTATCAATCATATGTAAATTAATTAGTAATTTGTAACGATTATATATTACCTTGCACAGGAAGAAGTAGATATCATTTATTAATTTGATTTAAAATTTGAAGAAAAAGCTCAGATCGCTGTCAAGATTGATCTAAAACTGGAAAAGAAAATCTGCACGTACAGTGTCTTTTGTTAATCAGACTAGTACTCGTCCCAATTATTTCCTTGAACCATTCAATGTAGAGTACTTAAATGATTTATTCCAAAATAGGGAACAAAAGGATGTCGTAGCTACCCGCTACAGCCTCGAATGGATTTAAAAATTATACCAAATGTCGAATAATTAAATAAAATTTCGCATTGTATACTGTCAGGCAGGGACAAAGGACTCCTTGACATGCGAGCAACTGTTCATCTTGTTCATACTCACAAAAATAGTAGACATACAGGAGTCGATCTGTAAAAGATTTTTTTTAAAAAAATGGAAAATAGAAAAAGAGATGAAGATCTCACGTGTATTTGGAGACAGGCCTGCATTAATGCATGCAATTTATACTGAGGGAAGTAGCGATGAAATTATGGTCGCTTTTGTTTCTTTGTGGGGATGTTTGTTCTTTGTCCCAATGCCCCCGCACTGTGGTGGGCCGTTCTCTCCAGCCTTTTAATTTGTTAGGAGCTAGTATTAGCAGCAGGATCTTCACCAATCTTTAGTTTACAGGGGCAAGCCTCCCGATTAGAGAAGATGAGCCATAAAATCGCAGAGCAACCTGGGGAGCTTGGAGCTGTTCCAAAGCTGTCCTCCTAGT
This sequence comes from Costus lasius, assembly GCA_027563935.2. Taxonomy (NCBI): domain Eukaryota; kingdom Viridiplantae; phylum Streptophyta; class Magnoliopsida; order Zingiberales; family Costaceae; genus Costus; species Costus lasius. The sequence goes on along the minus strand of CM050452.1, from coordinate 9,532,148 downwards.
ACTCACTTCCAAACAGACGCAACAAAAATCTTGAGAAAGACCTTTTCCTCTTCTTCTTCTTCTTCTTCTTCTTCTTCATCTCCCCCCGATCGAGCTCTACTCCTTCTTTCTATTTATAGCGCTCCTTATTCCACCTCTTTAATTATTCTTAAGGAGGTTGATTGCTCCATCTGTATAGCGTGAGTGGAGATTCGATATGCTGGGCTTACCGTCGCCAGCAGCTCCGCCGCCCCCTGCGCAGCCCTTCAGTTCGGAGCCACACAATGTCAGCAGCAACGCGAAGAAGAAGCGACGGCCGGCCGGGACTCCAGGTACGGACTAAACAAGAGATTGTCCATCTATTTGGCGAGGATCGCGGTCGGAGATGAATAATTCATTGATTTTGGGGAGGAGATGAAAATAAATAACAAATAAATTATACAGATCCGGATGCGGAGGTGGTGTCGCTGTCTCCGCGGACGTTGCTGGAGTCGGACCGGTATGTGTGCGAGATCTGCAACCAGGGGTTCCAGCGGGACCAGAACCTGCAGATGCACCGGCGGCGGCACAAGGTGCCGTGGAAGCTGCTGAAGCGGGAGGCGGCGGAGGTGCGAAAGCGGGTCTTCGTGTGCCCCGAGCCGAGCTGCCTGCACCACGACCCCTGCCACGCGCTTGGCGACCTCGTCGGCATCAAGAAGCACTTCCGCCGCAAGCACAGCAGCCACCGCCAGTGGGTCTGCTCCAAGTGCTCCAAGGCTTACGCCGTCCAGTCCGATTACAAGGCCCACCTCAAGACCTGCGGAACCCGTGGCCATTCTTGCGACTGCGGCCGCGTCTTCTCCAGGTTACACTTGGTGATTGTTCTTAAGATTCATTTCTGCATCCCTTTTCTCGCACTTTTTTGTTTTCTTTTCGTTTTCTACTCCACTTTTGAAACACTTTTAAAAAAAAAATTTCGATCCCATTCTACAAATTTATTTAGAGCGAGTTTTATTCACTTGCAGCAAGCTAGTTAGTTACCTTGGTAGGGTTTCCAACTTTTGATCCATATAAAAATGGCACCGAGCACACAATTTCCAACATCTGTGCATATTTGCCTCCTGGCATTTAATTCATCGCTAGCAGCAGCCCATGAATCTTTACAGTTAATCATTTCCTTTGATCAGATCTCAACTAGTAGCTCTCATCAATTTCTGAATTTGCTGCTGTATCGATCATATATAGAATATCTTATCAACTTATCTGCGTTGATCTCCACAGAGTGGAGAGCTTTATCGAGCACCAAGACACATGCACCGCCGGCCGAGCCCGAGCAGACCTCCACATTCCCCCGCCGCCCGCTTGCTTGTCCCGGACCGCCTCAAGCCCCAGCCCCTCGAGCGACACCAACTTCAGCCCCACAGTGTGGACCGGCCTAAGAATACCTTCCAACTCGGGAACCGCCGCCTTCTTCCCCACCCGACCGCACCAACCTTCCTCCTCCCACAACAATATCGAGCTCCAACTCCTCCCTCCCTCCTCCAATAACCACCAACCCACCCTCTCCTCCACGTCACCCGCTGCTCCGCCCGACGAGGCGAAAGCCACCACGCTGCAGCTATCGATCGGGCCCGCCGACCGCGCTCCTCATTATTCCAAGGACCGTACGCACTTGGAGCAGCTAACGATGGCGATCACCGAGAAATCCCGCGCCGAGGAGGCACGGCAGCAGGCCCGGCGGCAGCTCGAGCTCGCCGAGCGCGAGTTCGAGAACGCCAAGCGGATCCGGCAGCAGGCGCAGCTGGAGCTCAGCCGCGCGCACGCCGTGAGGGAGCGCGCCGTGAAGCAGATCAACGCGGCGCTGCTGCAGGTGACGTGCTGCGCCTGCCGGCAGCAGTTCAGGGCGAAGCCCGTGGCGGCGCACGAGGAGAGCTCGTTCGTCGCCAGCTACATGTCGTCGGTGGTGACGGAGGGCGATGAGGAGAAGGATGACCGCCATCCACCAAGAAGAGATGTCCAAACCAAAATCGCTTAGTTATCCACTCAAGTATTTCTTGCATTAATTAATTTCTTCTACGTTAATGTATTGGGTGATGCATGTAAATTATCTTCCATATGTTCAATGTGAACGTACGTCAAGAGTGTTTTTGTGACATGCAACTGTGCTTTCATATTCTAATTTAGGCCATCATGTTCAGTAAACTCTCCTCCTATAAGACTAGTAGTATAAACTAATAATAGGCGTTAGTTAAGTCCGTTTAAGTAGTTATAATGACTTATAATGAATTGTTTAAATGAGTAGTGGGTAATGTTTGCCTGCCTTAACAATGGCTTGTTTGTCTGCTTGCTTCACCTGCTCTGCTGCTCTCCTCGATCTTTATATAGATATTCAGCTAGCAGACATGCTTGCAAATTACAGCTTTCTTGGCAGATGGAGAGAGGAGAAAGGGAAATAAAAAAAACAGAGAAGGGGAGACTGAATGCTGACTCAAATCCACTAGAGATCCAATTACATAGTGCAGCCGAGTTGCAGCAATAGCTCTTGTCGAGAGAGAGAGAGGAGCGTGTATTTTTGTACAAGGCTAGCGTGTTGGTGTCGAGAGGTCAGAGGGCGGTGGTACTTTTTCACTGCGGTTGGTCCCTACTCCATTCAAGTAGACAGCATCGGCTGGGCATACAAACACAGGCATCATTCATGACGAGAACATCAAATGCCATGGCATGGTATTCAGTGCCACTCTCTCTCTCTCTCTTTCCTGTGAGGCATACAGCGGCCAACTCTGAAAAGAGAGCAGAGAAGCAACAGTGTGCACGCAGAGAAAGAGACCAGATGAGCCAAACAAAAGCATCTTTTTAACCTTAACCTCAAGGGCTGTGTGAGCCTCGATTACCATGAACCAGCATCAGATTATAATATATAATAATATCTTTTTTTTTATTTCCTCGGCCTGTGTGCTGGCTTGCAGTATTTATATCATCCACTATTATTGCTTTAAATGAGGGCTGGCTCGCTTCTTTTTTCTTAACTTTTTTTTTATTCTCACTTTTTCACTGTGGGTGAATGCCTGGCTCTACCTGCAGCCTGACTCGTGTGAGTTTGAGCTTGGCAGGGAGTGAGTGAGGGAGTGAGGGTTGAGAGTACCCTTTGGGTTTTCAGCAGGCGTAGGAAGGGAGAGAGAGAGAGAGAGAGAGGAGGAGGAGGAGGCCAGAGCCGCTGAGAAGGCAGGCGGCAGGGACTGAGTGTGGGTGGCCTCTCTCTCTCTCTTGGGTTGTGGCTATGTTTAGGGTGGTAGCCTTTTGCTTTGTTTTGCTCCATCTTTTCTTTGTCTCATTAGGCTTTTGCCACAGTGCCATGGATTGGCATGGTCTTTCGCTGCTTTTGGCCGGGTTAGACAAGATTGCTGCCGCAGGCAAATTTTTAGTCTGTCAAAACAAGAAAAAACATCACCTTTCGTTTATGCGCGATCGAAATTCAAAATCATCGTCAATTATATTTACTTAATTTAACACTATGTCTCTTCTGGTCTGGTCTGGTCTTTCTAGCTAGATGGAAGAACAACACACTCCATTTTTCTAAAGTGAAAGATGACCCAAAACAATGTATAGTCGGTGACAGATTCATTTGCAGCTACTGCCGCAATTAACAATTTCTGAACTAGCAAACGCCGCAGTTGAGTGGTTCAGAATTGGCTTGCCTAAAGATGCATTTAGTCAATATACTGCAAGAAAAGAAGAAAAACATGACTTTTAAAGAAAGTAAGAATTCAGCATCATCATCCGTTCCACAATAACCCTCATGATTTGGATGAATTCAACGCAGCTAGTTGCTTCTGGACCTAATACACAAGTACAATTGAAGTCCAAACATCGTTACATTGATGTCTAATGATAATAAGAGTTCAGAAGAAGATACCTTGTTACTTTGTGTGTATGAATAATAAGTGCACTTTGTTAAATAAAATTAAACTGAATATTAATTATCTTCTTGAAAAATTATTTATTTATTGAACACCCTAGATACACATCTAGAGTGTGGAGATAAAATTATAGAGCATCTCACCTTCTCCATTTAACTTATTCACCAACTCAGACGTCCTATAAACGAAGATAGACACTAATCGGTGTGTTTTTTAAGCGGGGTTATTTAGATGATTTTTGTGAATCTTAAAATAAAAATATATTTTAATCTGATCATTACTTTAAATTTTTTTTCATACACAACAGGAGAGGTGACTAGAATAAAATAATATTTGACTATTACATAAAGATCAAAGGATAGTTAAATGAGACAGATTTAACTCCGTTTAAAAATTCTTAAGCGCCTCGAAGCACTTAAAATTTTTTTCAGCACTAATCGACCCAATAAAACAACCAATTTTGAAACAATCATTAGTGCACATTATATAATTTTTATATTATATAACTGATTCAAGCAGTAAATCGATAGTTCAGCTCAAGCTGAATCGTCCAAAACCAAAATTTAACTATCTTCTTAAAAAATTGTCTCTAGACTAAATCAATTTAACTACCAATTCGGTTCAGTTTAGTGATTAACTATGGTTCAACAAATTTTTTTTTTATTTAAAAAAAACACTCATTTGTTCAACAGTTACTTGGATGGAGATAAACTGTAGAGCACCTCGCCTTCTCCGTTAACCCATTCACCAGCTCGGACATTTTCTAAACAAAGCAAACACTAATCGACCCAATTCAACAACCAATTTTGAAACAGCAATTACACCTCTTGGACCGGCCTAGCGAGCAAACAACTTCCTACAATTACGTTCCTCTCCCTCGCTTTCTTCTGATGTTTGCCTTCCATAATTTTCTCCTCTTTTTTAATCTTTCGTGCAAGGCACGCCCTTGGCAGCTCCCCTCTACTTTTTTCTTCCTCCCAAAATTTGCTCACCAAATGGAGAAAGAAGAAACCTGCAAAAAGAAGAAACCTCAATTTTTAGTTTAAAAATTGACAGGCGCTGCTAATTTTCGCGCACGATTTAATCGCCGTCGCAAATTGGCTTCTCGCGCCATGTCGTCGTCGAAGCAGTGGTGGCGCCGAGCGTCAGCGGCCGCTAAGGACAAGTGGACCATCTGCCTGACAACGGCGGTTGGGGGCCACCACTTCCTCCGACGGGGCCCGGATGTGGAGGTGGCGGTGATCCGCGCAACGAGCCACAGCGAACGGTCGGTGGACTACAAGAGTGCGGGCCGCATCTTCGCGTGGGCCCGCACCGCTCCTTCGCCGCTGCTGACGCCCATGATATGGGCGGTGGGCCGCCGCGCCTCCCGCACCCGCTCCTGGCCTGTTGCCCTCAAGTGCCTCCTCCTCGCCCACGGCCTCCTCCTTTGCTCCGACGACGCGCCCCCCTCAGCCCGCGTCGGCCGCGTCCCCTTCGACCTCTCCGATTTCCGCGCTCGCTCATCCACCTCTCCGGGCTTCTCCGCCTTCATCCGTGCCTACTTCCGCTTCCTCGACCGCCGCTCCCAATTCTCCTCCCTCAATGACTCCGTCTCCCCCTCTCCCTCCCCCGCCCCGGGATCAGCGGACGGCCTCGATGACGTGGACCTTGATAGGCTGGAGCAGCTCCAGATCCTCCTCGACCTACTAATGCAGATCCGGCCATACGGTGACGGTATGGAGGTGGGGCTCGTGCTGGATGCAATGGACTGTGTTGTGATCGAAACCTTGGAGGTTTACAGCGGCATCTGCAGGGGGATCGCCCAATTCCTCGCTAGTGCCCTCGGTCCCGATCCGGCGAGACCCGAGGCCGTAACGGACGCTATGAAGCGTAGGCAGAAAACAGGGATTCGAATCCTCCGTCGGGCAGTGGCGCAGAGCGCGCAGCTCACGGCCTACTTCGACCTCTGCCGCGGCCTGCGCTTGCTAAACGCGGCGGAGCTTCCCCCCGTGCAGGGGATACCGGAGAAGGACATGGAGGATATCGAGAAGCTGATGCTCGGAGGTACAGAGGGAAGCGTCGAGGCGGGGTCTACGGCGGACGATGAGGGTAAGACCAAGAAGACGCCGGCGAAATTCGCTTCCGGGACGCTGGTCTCGACGGATTGGGTGGGGTTCGAGGACGAAGATCATTTCAAGAAGAAACCCAACCTTTCAACGGATCAATTTGGGCCATACCGACGGGATTTTTAGTTTAAGATTCGTATTTTTAAAATAATCAAATCTAAGTTTAAGTTAAGATCTAGTTCCCATATCATGTCATAACATGCAAGTTTTAAGAATTATGCACTAATTTATTAATTGATTATCAGATAATATTCGCATGAGTAACTCAAATTAGCCGTCAGATAAGCATATATATCGTATGAAGCTATTAATTTGTTCGTTAAATCTACTTTGTTTCTATTGAATAATTATAATAATAAACATTCATAACAATTCGTCCCAAAATTATGCACACTTGTAGAAGCAATTAACACATCGTGTTGCAGTAATACGATCATATAATAATAATAATTATTATCCGTCCTATTCTAAATTCGTCTGTATTATTTTAAACACTCGAATCGAACCGTATCTCTTTTTAATAACGACCTTATTTTACTTTAATCACTCCCCGCATCTTTCTTATTTATGCGTTGATCGCATAGCTCGGACGCAACTGTTGTTTGTTTAGATATCGTGACAAAAGTTGATCAATTGATAAGAGAAGGTGATATGGACACTTAAGATATGAATGCTATAGGGCTTTGACCAAATTAAACAAATAAACTTGACAACAGAATTCAACGCAATTTATGTTATATAATCTTTATAATTTTTTTAAAAAAAATATAATATTAAATATAATATTGCAAATAAAAAGTGACAATTTAAGTACCATTTATTTTTTATTGTACTTATTTTTTATTTATCATAATTCTAACGGGGTCCCTTTAAGAGAGAATAAATAGATAGATCTTTAATACTATATTTTGTTGAATAGAATTCATGATGGAAAGGAGGAAAAATACAATGAATCTAGATAGCTTATATATAGATTCATTGTATTTTTCCTCTTTTTCACCATGAATTCCATTCAAAAGTGCTTATATTATATATATATATATATATATATATATATATATATATATATATATATATATATATATATATATATATATATATATATATATATATATATATTACGATCATCTCCTTATGAGCTTTGAACCATTAATGTTTATTTGGAGGAAATTCACAGTGAAAAGAAAAAAAAATACATTGAATTTAATAGCAAAAAAGTTTAGATTCAATGTATTTTTTATTTTTTTTCACAGTAGATTTTATCCAAAAAAACACAATATAAAGGACATGAATAAGTTGGCTCTAGTCCCTTATCTAGATGATTATAGAATCCAATTACATCATAACATAAAGAGTGGTGTATTCTAATTTACCAATATATGTTCAATGAGGAAAAATTTGAGGTTAAAAGCATGTTCCAAATAGAAAATTGAATATATATTGTTGGTAATCTCATGAGCTATCCTCCTTGTAAGAAAGTATAGAGTCGCATGTCAATTGAACAAAAACTGTAGCCTATTAAGCAAGTCATTTTCGGTAGCAATAATGAATAGGTATCAACTATACAGTGAATAAGTTGGATGGGAGTGGTTTTCTTTTGCTTCAAATCTGTCGTGAGAGAACAAACTTTCACACCAGTGAACAAGATTCGAAAACGAGTCTGATCCAAATAATCCACTTTAAAAGAATCCTATGTGATTAAGTCTGCGATAGAGGAAATGAAATTTGCCCAAGCAAAAATTTTTTTCCTTGTCAATCATGATCGCTGCAACTATGTGGACCAATCCATATGCAATAACAACAAGGCCAATATTAAATTCAATTTGATCATGGGAGACAAGCTGTTCAGATTGTTTTCCGCTTGCCAGCTATGAACAAAACTGTGACTCAAAGACAGCATAAAATACAACAATGGTCCTAAAACACTATAAATATTCATCTTTATTTTTATATTTTTTTTTTTCAATTTTCTGTTCTAGTAGATACAGTTTCATGCGCTATACTAATTTGAACTTCTTCATTTTTTTACTTATTATACAAACAAAAAAAAATTGTCAAAAAGGACTTTGGTGGCCATGGCCCAAATGGAATAAAAGTTGGAATTGAACTAAGAAGTCTGATTAGTTGCACGAATGGGAAAAGCTAAAATGGTCTAAATTCTGATTCAAAATTCAGCTAACAACACTTGAGGCGGCTAAGAATTTTAACATACGTCTAAAGCAGCTGCTCTACGTTAGCCACAAATAAAAACTAAAAATAAGAAAGTGTTCCAATTTGAAGTGAGTTTGAACACTGCATATTTCAGAGGAAAAAAGAAGTGAAACATTGGCTGCGCGGAATTCAAACAAGTTTTCAAAATAACACAACAATAGAAAGCACGGATGAACAAGTAATTATAGAAGCAGGCTGGCAGGCAAGAGCAAGAGTAAAAATAACGAGATTATATTTCAAATTCAGACTACAAAAAATAAATATGCATTTGAAATCCAATACTCCAACCCACCTCAATTGAGCTGAATATATTAGAACAATCTAATCTAATTATGTAAAATTAATGATGATTGATACATGTGGACAAAGTGACCAGAGAAATCACAGGTGGACCTTGAAAAATGGCCCAAATATATGCCTAATCCACGTATGAATTTTCAGATTTTGCTAGATTTGCACGTGTCCTTGAGTGCAATTCTGAGTGTATATGGCGTCGTTTTGTGTACCAAGAGGTACTCTTCTTTGGAGGATTGACGTTCACAGATATCTACAAATCATCTTTATATAAGCAATTTTTGCTTTATAAAAAAAGTGATTAGTCTGGCATACAACAGCAAACATAGGCCAGCTTAGCAAAAAAGTTGCACATTTGGACAACCTGACAAAGCTGCGTGGCAGATTAAAACCTCCCGCGAGTCATCAACGCCGTCACAAATTAAGCGTGGCCAATACGAAAACCCTCACCCTATGGAAAATTCGAGCACAAGCTTCCTCTAATGCCTTGAAAAAGAACCCGCTTTTCCGTCAAGTCAATTGATTACTTCACAAACCTACATTCTAGAAAACAACAGCAACATAACTGTTGTATTTAAAGCAAAATCACTCGTCAAGAAAATTCACTGGCATTCTAGTTGCAGAAGACACACTTGTCGTTCCCTCAGTCGACGAGGCCCACACATGCCCAATACCCAAAGCTCACCACCATGTGAACTTTATCTTAAATCCTCTTCCCCAGGGTCCAAGCCGAGCTATAGTTTCCCCTCTCCCAAGTCTCAAGTCCTAACTTGGGTAAATTTTCAAATCTTCAAGTCTTCGTGGAACCATCTGGACACTCTCCAATTTATAAACCCCTACCATTGCTTGCACGGCCACCCCTGCTTCCTCTCCCTCCTTGCCTCGTAGCTTCGAATCACAGAGAACTACCCTTCAAACTTAGTTGTGTCATTCCGTCGAACGCCTTAACGCCATGGGCACTTTGGTTGGTCATGTGGCGCCAGGTTTTGGCTTCTTGGTGATCGGGTTGTGGCACCTCTACAACCACATCCGTCTCTACTCCCTCCGCCCCAGTTCCTACGTCTCCCCCCCATGGTTCCCCACCGCCAGGCTCCGCCACCTCGAGCTCTACCTCATCATCGCCGGCAGCCTCGCGTCTATCTCCATGGAGTTGGTTATCGGCCCGGCGAAGCACAATCCCTTCGACGATGACGGCACTATCCCCTCCAACCACCTCCACAACTTCGAGCACGCGGCCATCTCGCTCTCCCTCCTCGTCTACGCCACCTTCGCCATCGCCCTCGACCGCCTCCGCTCCCAGATCCGGCAGTGCGAGGAGATCTCGATGCTCCTCGCCGCCGCGGCCTTCGCCCAGCAGCTGCTCATGTTCCGCCTCCACTCCGCCGACCACATGGGCGTGGAGGGGCAGTACCACCTGCTGCTGCAGACAGTCGTCGTGGTATCCCTCGGAGGAACCCTCATCGGTATCGCGCGGCGGCGGAGCTTCCTCGTGAGCTTCGTGCGGTCGGCTAGCATCGTCTTGCAGGGGGTGTGGTTCATCATTATGGGGTTCATGCTGTGGACGCCGGGCCTCATCCCCAAGGGCTGCTTCTTGAATCTGGAGGATGGGCACGACGTGGTGCGGTGCCGCACCGAGGCGGCGCTCCACCGCGCGAAATCCCTAGTTAACCTCCAATTTAGCTGGTGCTTGACGGCTATGGCCGTATTCTGCGTACTTGTGTACGTGTTTATGCCGCAGATGTATCCCGAAGAACCGCAATACCTGCCGATCGTGAAGGATGCGGCTGAAGCAGAGGAGGAAGAGGAGTTGGGTTCGCCGTCACAGACGAAGCTGATGGAGTCCGCTAGCTTTGTGCATTTGGGGAACGGCCTGATGAGGGCCATGGATCTTGAGAGGTGAGGACAACAATTTCATTTAACAGATTAGCCATTTGGATCGGTTTATTATGTCTCCCGCTTTGGTTTGTGGCCCACCAAGCTGTTAATTACCACAACTTAGCCCTATTTTTATTTGTCTCACGTGCGTGGGAATTTGTGTCAAGATGCAAATATCTTATTAGTTATTTTTGTTGGTATCGACTATCGAATGTGATTCGTTGCTTTATTGAGGAAAGTTGGCATTGTCCCTTGGTGTCACTGAAAACAAAATATATGATTGGGGCTTTTAGATAGTTCAGAGCGGCCAGTCAACTCCAACCGCAAAGGTTGAACCGGACTACTGAATTGAACCGGACAACTTCAATCCACCAACTTTTGGTTTTAGTTAAGGAAACGAACGCTTTTGTTGCAGCGCAGAGCAGCGAGCTGTGACTTGTGAGGATGGCACACTAGTTGTGCGTCACTGTCGCATAGCCAAATCACTTTGAAGAAGGCGGGCATGGATGCACATAATTGGGACGATTCCGATTTAACTAATCGGATCATGAAAGCGAACACGATATGCCCAATTGACCTAGAGTGTGTCATTCGTGAGATGCAACAAATTAGTAGCACAGGCGCTGAATAAACAGCTAGTATTTGTTAATGCTTTCTTTAGTCTGCAAGGTCTGTTCTGAGTTTAGTGTGTTGCTTTCAAGTAACTTCAACTGTATTAAATTGGCTGTTAAGGGCGCGTTTGACATGACTTTCCGCCTTACTTGTTTCCCAGTTAAACTATTATAATACTATTTTTTTTAATAATTTTTTTCGACCATCCATTTCATTGGAAGCACAAGCTAAAAAAATCAGTTTATTTTTTTTTAATTTATACTCTCAACTCCATTGGCCAGTGCGCATAGATACTAGATAAGATTCCTAGTTGGATGGATGTGGCTGAAATTTGATCTGATCTCTTATTGTCGATATTCTCCCCTTCTCTCTCTCTCTCTCTCATGAAAAGCACTCTTCATTTGTGTATTATTTTATTTATTTTTTCTATAAATATATCTCCTAAATTTCTTTAATAATGTTTCAATTTAGCTCCTGAGAACTTTTGATAAGTTTCGAATTATCCACTCAGCACATATTGGTTGACTTATGATTGATTATACATTAATCACTTTTTAACTATTATTTACTTCTTAACATTTGTTATTATCACATTTTAATTACTGCATACATTCATTTATTAGAACTTGATTATTAATAACTAAGATGTTTGAATTAACATTTGGGTCTAATAGGGCAGACTCGTGCTTCAAAATTATGGTTCATGGTCGAGTCAAAATGCACATTTTGCTGCATCTTATGGTCGGGTCACGCTAATCAAGTTTTCTATTTTAGTAAGGTTTAACCGCTAGTGAGTCAGAACGAGCATTTAAATGTACTCTCAGAATTAATTTATGTTCTCTCACACGTGCCTCGCAGCTGCAACTCAAGTGAATATGATCCCATTTTTAAAAAAAAATTAATTGATTTTGACGTTTCAATTGACACGCCATAGGGACTTACCCACATAAGTGGTAGCCTTCTCGGTAGCTCTCGTTCCGCAGTTGTGTCTAATCACAGCGCGGGTATTGGTTTGGCAAGTGGCTGTCAAGTAGACAGACTCTCACCACAATTTGTTGAGATGCCCTCGCCTCGCCCATTTTAATTTCGCAACTCTTTGTTCTCAGGAATTTTTCTATGAAAAATCATACGTATATTGTCTGTCTGGCCTCCGCTCCCACCGTTGGTGCCTCTTCCCATCTTCTCTCGCCAAGCTTGACGCCCTTCTTTCGCCTAATTCTCCCGGCTCCGTGATCCAATCCGAGTGCTCGATCCACGCGATGGACCGTGGATCGGCCACCCACTACTCGCGCATGGTGGAGGAGGTCTTCCGCGACATCAAGGGCCGGCGAGGCGGCATCCTCAAGGCTCTCACCACCGGTAACTCCAGCTTCTTCTTCTTCTTCTTCTTCTACCTCACCCTTGCTGTCAGATGTGCGAAAGTTTATTGACTTAGATGCCTTCGCTGCAGATTTCGAGGATTTCTTCCGGCAATGCGATCCCGGTTAGTGGTTCCACCCTCGCCAATTGAAAGTCTTGCCCTTTCTTGCTAAGAAAGTCTGGATCTTTAAATTTCTTGATTTTGTAAATGCCAAGTGTTTTAATATTTTATTATCTAGTAATGAAGCTGGGAGCATTTACTTCTGAACGTAGAAATTTAAATTTCTGACTCCGTTGGACTTCGATGTTGCCGTGAGACTTGCGGTGTGACATGTAAAGTTGTGGCACTATACAAGTATAAGTGAGAACTAAGGGATTTCAATAAGAACATTGTAAACGTACCTCAAAGAAGTTAGATTGTAATACCTGGTAATTCATATTTGTAGCTAGAAACTAATTACTGGTATATTATGGATTTATCTGCAACTGAGTTGGAGCAGTTAAAATGTGTTGTTGAAACAATATGTTGGTTTATTGTTTGGAGCAGATCGACTATCTAACGCTCAATATAGGGACTTGATCTTCTACATAGGGTTAAATGAGGAAGTACAATACTACACCACCCTGACATTTGTTCTTGCTAGATTTACCAATCTAATACTTTCGTTCATGGTAAAATGATTTAAGGGGAAAAAGGAAAATTATTGACCTGACTATGGATTATGTACTTTTTTGTGCTCATTATATGGTAATTTGAATGTGAAATGGTGAGTGGTGACTCCACAAGTCATATATTTCTTTATAGTCAGCTATATAGTTGTGTATTTATCAATCAGCTAAGTACAAAAAATAACTGAAATTTATGAAAATCTAAACACTTAATCAATAATATTGCTTTACTTTTAGATATACAATGAACTTGTACACTGGGAGGTAGACAAACAATTTTTTTAGTGTCAGCAAGCATGACTAGGTTTTGTAGTTTAAATGCACTACCGTGATTTGACGATCAGGCATCAGATCAAAAAACAACATATAGAACTTTACTCGTACATTCTAAATTACACTAAGCTTAATCAGCACTATTTTCACAATCAGAAGATTTGGTTCAGGCAGTTGGACTAAGAAACAATTTGACTATTTGAGGACCATCATTTCCAATTAAATTTTGAATGCTAAAAGAAAGTCTTCTCCAATCAAAGCCAGTAAAAAAAGGCTTAAAATTGGAAACTACACGCTTTTCCTTTTTACAGATTTTTTTTATATTATTTAAGACGTTAAATTCTGGAACAAATATGTTCTGATGGCTTCAAATTGACCAATCATACCAATTAAAGTGATTGAGCTAGAAACCCATTCAACAACCCGTCCAGGTTTACAAGATATAATCAATAATCATTATTGATGAAATTTTTCTCAGGATAATAGTAGCTAGCAAGCATTATGTTCTATGAATTTACTTGTTTAACCTTCATGGTTCATGCCTTGAGGTCAATTAAAAGTCTCATTTATTTTCACTCAGAATAAATGAGATATCCATTAAGATTTTAACAGATTTTCTATTACATAGACTACTAAATTCTTTACTCTGACTCACAAATTTAAAGTATTTTGAAATAGAAGATTTAATCTAATTTAAAATTGGTCAAACATGTATTGGAGTGAACCAAATACATTACGTTTTTTAGTGTCTTAAAGCTTAGTGGTGCATGAGTTTGCTTCTACATAAGACATCGCAAGAACCCAATGAATGAAATTATCATACAATTAATAGTTTCTTTTGTTTAGGGTTAACTTAAAAAACAACTCAATCTTAAACTTCTTAATCAGAAAACTCATTTTGCATAAGTTGGTGCTTGTTTCTTTCCATATTAGTTCAATTTTCTCATATTTGATGGTTGTATAATCATGATAAAGTATATTACAATATGTTGGGAAGGTTATCATATACAAAATGATTTCTAATCAAGGATTATCCTTTAGTGTTCTGAGTCAGATGAATGGAAATGATTTGTATAAATCATTATTAATTCTTGTGTATTATTCTTTTACGATAATTTGTTCTACAACATTTTTCTACATTTTTATACTGATGTGCTTGCTATATTTTATGTAGTATATGTTGATATCCTTGCTTTGAACTGTTGCATCACACTTCATTTTGTTATTATAGTATCAAGTGTCAGAGCTTCCTCTTCTATTTCAAATTTGCTATTGCCATTATGCAATTTTAGATGGACTTGTTATCCAACTCGATTGATAACCAACTATTCCTCTTGGTTATTCTCAATATCATTGAAGTATCACTAATGTGTAATAGTATCTTTGTCTCTGTTTTAGAATGTCCTTTCTTTCATTATATAATTATAATACTATCATAAAAAAGAATTGATTTCTAAATTTTTTTTGGCAAAACAACATGTATATTTGCTCATCATAGCCCTTGATATGATTTTCTGTGTAAGAAGTAGAACAACTGGTGTCATGACATGTCTTATACAAGGGTATTTGGTAGGACACACTTGACCAGTCATATATATGGAATCTGCAAACATCCTACTATATTTCTTACTGCAAAACAGAGTGTCATTCATTCTTCTATTTTCTGGTTATTTTCCACTTTCTTTTATTCTATGTAGTTGTTCTCTTTTCTTTGCAACATTTAGTGTTGATACACAATAAGGGAAATATTGTGCAGTGTCCATCATGAATTACACGATATCATCATACATATCATGTTATAGTTTCTGCAAAGGAGATGTTCAATGATCAACCCTAACGGTTCTGCATTCCTTATTCTCTTTATGTTCACAGATATTAGTTATTATACTATGTGAATATTGTTCCTTGTTCCTTTACATGCTGATAATATTCTTTTATATAAATAATTTGGTATAGCTATATACCTCTATTATTCTAGTTTTCTGGTTGTTTAAAGCTAGACCGGCATATAAAAGAAATTTTTTTTTTAGCTGCCATATTGAGGTTAACTATACTGTAAATATGTGCATTGAAGCATACCATAAAAGAGTCTTGTATGTTTGTTGACCATACAAAATTTATATTCAATATGTTGGTAAACGTGAAGTTATTACTCCTTTTAGTTGATCTGTACGGTTGTTTCTGTAATGTTGTTATATATCTCAACCAAATATTCTTGTTACAGCAAAAGAGAATCTGTGTCTCTATGGATTTCCAAATGAGCAGTGGGAAGTTAGTCTACCTGCAGAAGAAGTTCCTCCAGAGATTCCTGAACCTGTTCTGGGCATTAACTTTGCTAGAGATGGAATGGACAAGAAATCTTGGATATGCTTGGTTGCTTTACACAGTGATGCGTGGATACTTTCCTTAACATCCTATTTCAGCGGGAGGTTTCAGTTTGACAAAAAGCATAGGTGATTAAAAATAATGTTCACTTGCCCTCCTTGTCAATGTTTCTTTTGCTACCTTACAATTCATATTGGTTCCCCCTTTTGTTTATCCTTTTTTACTCCGTGGTATGGGAACTTAGAGTAAGAGTAAATTATAGTAACACGAGTCTTATCTTCTTTTAAATGTGATTTGTAAGCGTTATTTGAGTTGTTGTCTTTTTTGAAATGTGAATTCATTATATTTTGCGACAGCATACAAGATGAACAACTGTCCAATTTATTTAAGTGCTCACTTCCTGGCCATAATTTTAATTAAATGAACCTGACTACATGAGTCTCAGTATTTATTCCAAATCTTATTACTGCCAGGCATAACAAGTTGGTGAAATTGTATATATCTTCATGTTTTGACGTCTTTGATAGGTTACCTCTGATAAAAGAATAAAAGATCATCCAGTTCATATGGGCTAGTGCATCTAGAATACTAGAATTTCTCTCCATGTTCTGTAACCTTAGAGAAATCTCATATGTTCTTGTTGAGCACCTTATATAATATCTGTAATGCAGATAATACAAGTTACTGGTCATGATTTAATCAAATACTATTTCTATTGTCTAAATTAGTTTTAACTCAGTTATTGAGATCTATATGACCATCAATTGGTTTACTGTCAAAGCCATATGTTGGAAAGTCAATAGATGTGTCTTTGATTATATATTCTTCTTTATCTGCATAGCTGCTTTCCATAGTGAAATTGTGCATTTTTCATAAACTAATTATTTTGACATTCTGCCAGGGGAGAAATATGTACTTTTCTTATGCGTCTGCATTATATATGTGCTTACCTTTCTCTCCAATTTGATCTTTCATCTTTACTCCTAAACTGGGCATATTTTCTGGAACCATTTCTCAACTCATTTGTCCTTCCTATAACTTCATTTCTTCGTGTATTCAAATAAAATATTATGGACATACGTCCTAATAGGAAATAGGAAGTCATCATATAACAACTATATGCCATTTGTGCCAAGGCTACAACTGATAGGCAGGGTGCGTATGGGAATATGTTCCCAACGAGCTTTTTGTTAATAGGTGTTTGTTAAGTAACTCGTAAGTAACTTCAAGCAAAAAACTATATTCACAAAGTCACATTTATAAAGCTCCATGTTACCTGCATTGTAAAAGTGATTTGGAAAGTCCAAAGCACTACATACCCATACTCCTAACTCCTATTAATAGATTTTGCATTCCCATCCTAATTAGAAATTTTAGGGAATGAAGCCATCTATATTGGAAAATAGCTTAGGGCAGTGTGTAGGATAGCCTCCAGTCTGAAACTGGGATAGAATATGCTCACCTCTCTCAGTTTGTCTTTCTTTGCTGATGGGTGCCGTGGGGTGTGCGCGGACTTGCTCCGGCTTGTAGCTACTTGAGTTTTTCATTATTTTCTCTATCCACATATTATGCAATTATTCTAAGAAATATAATGATCACCTCAAATAAGATGATGCTAACTTTATATAAGTGAAATTATATTTTTTGCATTTGTCGTATGTACATCTACGTCACATTCATGTTGATGATCTTAAATTAGTGTAGTATTTTCCGATTGTCTATTAAACTTGCATGGAAAATTGATTTAATTTAAATTAACAAATGGTTTGACAACTAAATTGTGTTTATTTACACTTTACTCATTTTCCCCTTATAATTAAATTGTCTTTTCACTCCCTGTGATTTTGTACAACACAGTACCAATTTCTCTGAATTTTCTTGTCCATTAAATTTGTCCTTATTTTTTGTCTTTGGTTAGGTGTCATAAAAGAAGCTAAACTTATTTTCTATTATGCAGGAAAATGCTAATAGATATGATTACTGATCTGCCAACCATATGGGAAGTTGTAAGTGGAAAAAATCAAGATAAGATCTCTGGTTCTAAACAAAGCAGTAGCAAATCAAAGTCAAACTCCAAACAGGTGAAAAGTTTAAGGTTTTCATTTTCCTATTGTCTATCCAAACGAGATTTCACTAGGAAGTTGCACTAACAGATAACACAGAAACACACCTCTTATATGCTAGATTAGCGTGTGCCCTGAAATCACTCTGGTGCTTTTTGGGTACATTCATAAGGTCTTTGATTGCCTCTTTGTCATGAAGTTTTTCATTTGCATTACCTATTGAACAGAATGTTATCCCAATGGAATTTCTCTTTTAAGTGCAAGACTAGCATAAGTGTTGCAGCAGTAATGTACTATCATGGTGTAATATCAAAGCCTGCATAATTATGTCCATCTTACTCCTTCCTCAAGATATTAATGAGTTACAACTCCAAATAAATATAATTTTTTCAATAAAATATATGATGGCACAAAATTTAATCTCTTTATTTTTCTTATTTCTCTTTTAAAAAATAGCAACTGTTGGAGGGTGAAATGAGGAAGTTGGTTCGGATGATGATGATGTCAGGCCTATAGTTAGCAGGGGTAGGTCAGGATTGGGGGAGGCTAAAGAATGAGTGGAGCTCTGGATCAGGAGAAAGTAAGAATGAGTTGGGTTTTGAAGGAGGACTAAGATTAGGAAGTGTTAGGTTGACTAGGGGTTCAAGAAGGAGGGTCATGGTCCAAAGGCAGTTAACATGAGTTGGAGTCAAGAATAGGGGTTGGGGTTGGGAGTCACTTGGAGGTGGACAATGGGTCCTGCCGGGTTGGCCTGAGCATGGGTCTACTTTGGCTGGTTTCTATATAGGTCATGTTAGTCACAACATGACAACAATTGGGCAACCTATATTTTCAAAATCTAAGCTTAACCCGACAAAGTGACCACGACACGACATTTCATAAGCTCAACCTAACATGCATGCGGCATGAAGAGGCTATGCCAAGCATGAATGGGTCAAGCATGGTCCGACCATCTTTTCAAAAGGGAAAATATTAAAAAAAGGAAAAAAATCAGGAAAAATAAAAAAGCAAATCATGAAAAAAAAGGAAAAATAGAAAAATCAAGGGAAAAAAGAAACAATTGGAGAAAAAAAAGAAAAATCAAGAAATTAGAAAAAGGAAAAAAATTAAGAAAAATAAAAATCAGAAAATAAAAATAATTATATGAAATAATAATAATGAACAAGTTTTTAAATAATATTTTTATTATTTATTTTAGATCGAATCTATTACAAGCTGCTTACATATCTCACCTAAAAGAGGAATCAAATCTATGTAGTTCTATTTTATATATATATTTTTTATTTTAGACTGTACTATTAATAGTTGTCTTTGTATATTCTATAATATTTACAGAAGGATCAGATCTATGTAGTTCTATTTTTAAACCTAACTCTTATGCATAATTACTTTCACCAGCACTTTCAAAACTTTGTTGATCATCATGTGTCAAAGTTGTCAATTTTTAAGGCAAATGCATACTTACACTTTCTTTATTCATTTAACTTTTTTTTCTCATTCACCTTCAGCAAGACTCTGATGCTACTGTAAATAGAAAGAGTTAGCCCATGTCCCATAACAAAAACCACAGGATAAAACTTTTCTTACGATCTCCATTTAAATAAAATATCAAAATTATCAATTTAATCTTTTGTAATTAAAGATATATGATTATTTTATAAAATAAAATATTAATTTATTAAAATTAGGAGATCTACTTGTTGAAGTACCTTTTCTATTTAAAATAAAATGCGTTTTGCTAGTAATATTTTTACCGTCATAAGATGTAGTAGTTAGAAGGGTGTTGGAGCAATTTGATTTTCATATTTTAAATTATAAATATTATATATTTCATCTAATAATGAAAATATTTTAGCTTTCTTCTCATCAAACCCTTCAATAAAATATTTACACCTTCCAATTTAAGTATAGGATTTATAATAGCAGCTAAATGATATAAAGGAGATATAATTCTCCAATCTTTTCTAAGTTTTGTTTCCATTTGTAAAATTATTTCAAATATATTTTTTATCCTTTCTTTTTTACTATTAAAAAGGGCAAAAATGTAATTTTATAATTAAAAGACAATTATTCCTTTTTAAAAATTTTTAAGATACTTTATTGAGGGCAAATAGGTAAAAATATATATATCTAAAATTTAAATTTGGGTGTTAAATTCAAATTTTAGATAATTGAAACATTTGAACTACAGCATGTTGTGCTTGCTCTATCGATCGTGTCATGTGTGGCAAATGTATCGTGTCAAGCCTAGCCCATGTGCTTGGGTATCTAAGCCCATGATGGTCTGCTTGTGTCTTGCACCACGTATGACTAGTCAATGGGCCATGCATGTTGTAGTATGCTTGACCTGTTCACCACCTCCAGAGGCATCTATCTTGAGTCGGAGTTGAGAATGCTTATTCGGATCTAAAGGGACTTGTCATATAGAAAAATATCTAAATGCAATGAAAATATGATACATAAATATAACCTACTAAGGCAGCTTAGGGGCATAGTTTTAAGAACTACTCCATACCACACAATATAAGTGATACATATTGGTCCGAGACATAATAGGTATTGGTATACCATGTGTTGGTATAACTTGTGCTAGTATATTATAGCCTTTGTATGTCTAGTATGTACCTATTGGAGACTAGACCGGTATATTGGTATGGAGATTTATATATGTTATGTCAATAGAGGTGTTGGACAACCTTGCATGGCCTTTTAAGTGAATAATGGTGGTGGTAGGACCACAACTCTTCATAGAAGAGTAGTGGAAGCATTGGCAGCAGTGACAAAATTAAGAAAATAGTATTAGGAAAATAATGCTATTGAAAAGTGGAACAACAAGAGTATCGTGATTATATATATGGAGATTTTATGCATTCACCATGTAATCAATTTAATATATTACAATGTAGATGTTTCATTATTGCGGTTCAATCTCACCTCCTCTTTTCTTTCCTTCTAACATGGTACCAGAGCTACTCAACTTAGTGAACTTTGTCCTTCAGCAATTCACATGCATTGCTTCCTCCCCTTGACATTGTTCCTTCATTCAACAACAATTTGCTTCCCTTCCCATTGCACGCTGATCTCCATTACCAGAATGTTTGGTTCTTTTCAGAACTCAGCCCCACCCTATTCTCTCCATTGTGCTCCATCCAACTGTTGGTTCAACGCCAAACTCCGAGTGCACAATTACAGATCCAACCATCTGCAAACTAGATCATTGGAATTGAGAGGATTTTTTATTAAAAGCAAACTATGATAAGGCCTTATTAGAAGATGATGTATCTAATATATCATAACGCAATACATGGACGATCTCTCCACTTGAGGGAACTATTGGTCGGAAGGATTTAGCCATCCATTGGTTAGATTGTTGAAATTGGAGAGAACATAACGCCCCTATTCTTCTAGAAATTTTTTGTTCATTCTTTAGGAATAAAGATGTCTTGCACAAGATTCCATCCTGATCTAGTCCAAGGCCCCTTCTAAAATTGCAAGGCCTTTGTTTGGCTAATAAAAAATAAAAAAGGGTGATAGTCTTTTGTGATGCTCTTTCTACTCTAATGTGCTCTTAACCAACATCAGTCTTTGTCATTACTCTCGCTAAAATTAGCAAGCCCTTTTTTAGTGTTATTGCCTATGCCATTATTTAAAGCGTGCTATCAGAAATGTTGTTATCTTCACTAATGCTTGTGTTTATTGCAAGTTCACAACTAGATTTATTGTCTTTGCTAAAGTTCTTTTCTCTACTGTGCCTATTTGAACTAGTGTCATTGCCTCTATTACTATCTTATCTTTGTCTCAAGCTAGATACAATTGTTCCAACTTGACAGTGTTGGAAAGTATAGTATCGTGATTAGGTAGCATCGTGATTGTACCCAAGTACTCTATATAGAGAGGCTCTATACATCCACTATGTAATCAATTCACTCTATTACAATGTAGGTATGTTATTATTTCCTTCTGATCTCTCTCCTCTTTATCCTCTCTTTCTCTAACATGGTACCAAAAGCCATGGTCTTCATCTACTTATGCATGTCATTGCTTGATCACTCATTTGTCATTGTCGCTGCAAACTACTCCCGTAAGGATACCATTGTTCCTTTATTCCACAACAGTTCTACTCAAAGTTTGAAATGCTAGTCTATATCAATAAACCAATCACTGATTGGACTGGTATGAACAGGTAAACCAACCATATTGACACACAGTATGGCTTTTGTCCCCCTGCTCCATCTCCACCTTAGGGCCAGTTTGGGGCTGATTTTGCTTCTGCTGGCTGCTGGCTAGAGAATTGCTGGTTGAAAAGCAGTTGGCTGAGAGAAGCAGAAGCTGTTTGGGAAACATTTAACCTATGGAAACATAGCAGCATACATATGGACATAGCAGCATACATATGGACATATGGACATAAATTACTGCTTAAACCTACGGAAACATGGCTACTTTTTAAAAAGGCTCTTAAATATGCAGCATAGCAGCATACATATGGACATAAATTACTGCTTGTCCAGTTGGAGCGATGAGAGGAGCAGGCGGCAATTAGTTTAGGGCTTGAAGCGATGAGAGGAGCAGATCCGAAGCTTGTCCAGTTGAAGCAAGCAGGGAGCAGGCGGCCGGAGCTGGGGCAGACGAAGAGCTGGAGGCGGCTGAAGCTGGAGCAGAGGGCTGGCGGCTGGCAGGCACTGCAGCAGGAGTTGGAGGTTCGCTGGAGCAGGCGGGGAGGCAGGAGCAGCCGGCAGGGAGGTTCGCTGGAGGAGCAGATCCGAAGCTTGTCCAGTTGAAGCAGGCAGGGAGCAGGCGACTGGGGAGCAGCTAGATCCGGCGTGAGCTGGGCAGGCGGGGAGCAGACCGAGCTGGAGGAGGCTGAAGCTTACCTAGAGCTCGAACGCGGCGGAGAGCTAGCAAAGGCGTTGAGCTGGAAGGCGGCGGAGAGCAGGCGGCGGTGAGCAAGCGGCGGAGCTAGATCCGGAGGGGAGCTGGACGTCACGACGGCAGAGGAGAATTGCTGGTCACGGGCTGATCTGGAGCAGGGTCGGGCGATCAGAAATCGCAGAAGATGCAGAGTCACAGACTGCTGATTCTCCAGAGAAGCAGGTAAACACCTGCTTCTCTCGCGCAGCTCTAAATTGCTAGTGCGCCCAGCGCAGCTAATTCCCAAACACATGGCCGCACCGCAAAAGCGGGCGGCCAGCAATCCCAAACGGAGCATTAGTCTCTAGAAGTGTTGCGGTATGAGAAGCATAGATTGAGAAGCTTTGCACGGGAAGCTCAAATCTAGAAGCTTAGCCATTCTGGCTTGAATCCAACTCCACCATAGTCTCTTAACATCCAACATCATTACCTTTGCTCCTACTCCCATTTTTATAGCAATTATGGCAAGCTTCTAGATGTTTGGGTGTCCGGCACCGCAACAGTAAACAGTTTGTTGCTTTTGCACCACTTCTGCAGTGTGCTGCAGCCTGCACCCATGCGCAGCCGCGGTTGCAACTGCAGGTCTACCCCCACTTCTCCAACCCACAGGTCTACCCCCACTTCTCCAACCCACGGCGTGGGATTTAAATAAAAAAAAAAGCTGCCGACTGATCACCTGACTGCTTTAAGCATCTTCCTAATGTTATTAGCTGAATCTGTAAATGCCTTGTTGTTCTTCAGAATTTCCTCCTCACCGTGCTAGCAATAAACGGCAACTGTCCCAGTGCTTCATCGAAAGAAAGTGGTGTTTACTACATCAGTTTACATGAGAAATCAATTTGTGATGATATCTAGATGAAACTTCCAACAGGCTTTGTATTCCTTACAGGATTACTGATCTTTGACAGTTTTTTTCTGTCTTGGATAAACCAGACGGGGCATTTTTGTAACTAAATTAGCTAAATTATGCAACTCTTTATGGTCACACAGCATGTTCTAATCTGCTAGTTGCTTTGTTTTGATTTTACAGAAGGATCAGGCCAAGAACGCAAAAGCAAAGAACACCAAGGAAGAAGAAGAGGACATGATTGAGGATGATGAAGATGATTATCTCTGCGCCGCATGCGGAGAGAGCTCTGTACCAGATAACTTTTGGATCTTCTGTGACACTTGCGAGAAGTGGTTCCATGGCAAGTGCGTAAGGGTCACCCCTGCAAAGGCTGAGCACATTAAGAACTACAAGTGCCCTTGGTGCAGCAACAACAAGAGGATACGTACCTCATAAGACCAGCTCTTCCAATCTCTTAGCTGTTTGTTTATCCTTGGCATCTTAATAACCATGCCAGAGCTGGGTTACTTTGCAGATATCCGCTTACTGCAGGTAATCCACACATGTAAACATCCTCGTTTTGAAGTTCTCCTTTCACACACCTAATGAGACTTCTGCATTTTGTCCTAGTTCTAACTCAGGTTATCTGAGAATTCTTTCTCCTGTGTATAAGTTTTCTAATTTAATATGTAAAATATCGTTCCTGAGATCCTTTTTTCTGCTTGTAAGCTGATCTTATTGCCTGTATTTATTCTTCTTAGTTTTCTATTGATACAACAAAAATCCTATAAGCTTAGATCATATTACTCATGATTGATGATGCCATAATTTGGTTGTTCGTGACAGCGAGAAAAAGGGTTGATCTACACCTTTGGCAAGATGGAGAAGCCATTATTCCTAAGTTGAGTTTGGCGATCCATCTACAGTTACTTAGATTCACCTTTGGTAAGGTTAGCTAGGCATGGCCTATTCATGCGAGTTTGTTTGGGCTCAACTGTCTACCTGGCTGACATGTTGGAGAAGAATGGGTCAACTTACCGAATGGTCGGCCAATTCTTGGGTGACCTTTTGCTAGCCAACCAATGCAAGATTAGTAATCATCGGGCTTTGCTGTACTTCCTCTTCATTTATAAGAAGTATCTGAAAAACCAAGGATCTTTACTTTGGACATAGCTTCACCTAACGATTAGCAGAAGAGAAGGAATACCATAAAAGGACATAGAGGACTCTCCATTATAAGGAAGAGGAACATAGTCTTTAGAAATTCACATGTAGCATGGAGGTTTGTCGACATCATCTTCTCAGCCAAAATATTTATACATTTATCATCAATAGTAGCTCAAAACAAGATACATACCTTGGAATAGATTGACCCATCCTTGGCAAATCTTACCTTAGGTTAAATAAGGACCTCCAATGTATTGTAGGTGGTTGATGTTACTTTAGGTTTGTTAGAGGAGGATTTTTAGAGATAATCAACCTTAGTAAGGTGAGGAGACAACCAGCCTACCTTTAAGGCATTTTGGTGCAAGCGCTGGGAGATTTACTAATCTTTGTACCCCAAGTTGGTGCATATGGTCTTATTGTTAATTTACTTGATGCCAAAACTATGGGATTAGTTAGTATTTTGATGTATAATGTGTGACTATATATATGCACACTACTTGAATGCAAAATATGAAAATTAAACTACAGTTGTAAATTCTAAAATTTATATGCCCTCTTCACAACTACCAAGTTAAACAATTTTTACTCCAAAAATATATATTACTAGGGCTAGGGCTATCAATTCAATTTAATTTGAACTAAAAGATAAGTCTCAAAATTTGTCCTAAAAATAAAAATAATCAAATCATAGGTACGCTTATGGTGGCTAGTTAAGATGGAGTATGTATCATCTCAACCATGAAATCTAACTCTTCTAGGTCCATAACCCACATGACGAGTCTCCTTGTGGCATCTAACTTTATTAGCACCTAGCAAAGTGATTGTCTATGATCACTTAAATTATATATCCTTGAAATAGGGGTAGAGTTTACTAATGGTCTTGACTGAGTTGTGCTTTTAGTGTTTTTAACGGTAGAGCAGTTGAGCTTACCCTCATGCAAACTATGTCAAACATAGTAGAAAAAGTTGCAAATTCTCTCAAATCTTCAGAATGGTTTAGCAGGGTAGTGTTATAGCCTAAATCACCCTTATAAATTTTTTTTTTATTAGGGTGAGAATCATTCAACTAGAAAGCGGGAGAGAGGAGAAGAAAGTTCCCTAAACAAAATAAGAACCTCACTCACTCTCTAAAACCCAGCCAATGGGATCGGCCTCACAATGTACACACCCCAAACCGGCCCAAATGGAAGTGAACCTCTTTTTATGCCTTTCTCTTTTTTTTACAATGCTTTTCTCTCCATTCTTTTTCTTCCTTTTCTTTTCAATATTTTTTTTCTTTATATTCTTTTTTCACACGAGTACAAGCCCTCACACAAACATACAAGACATTACCATACTCTTCCCTTTACAAACGCCTGAAGGGGAACAGCTTCAATATAGTGTGGTAGGGGCATTCAAGTGCCCGCAAGTTCAAGCATTAGCAATTCACAGCAATGGGACTTTGCCCAAGCGCATGCACACATTCACATTCATAGCATAATAAGCAACACCACAAGATAATCCATAGCATGGAATAACAGCCAAGAAGAACTAGAACACAGCATGAAAACCATCAGTAGAGAAGATCACGGGGGCACGACATGGCCTCGGGCACGACCTGGCCCAAATCAGCAGAAAACCAACCTTAAATAGCCACTCATACACGCATGGATTCAGATATACAAACTGATCATGGGCTATTGGCTAACAAGTATGTATAAGAGTGAAAACCGAAAGCATCTCAATGCCAAAGCAACACAAGAATACCATCAGCGGAAGTCCAGGGAGAATCTAGCAAACAAGCGCACACATTGGAGGAAGATAAGAGATTACCTAGCCCAACATTATGGGCTATCCAAGAAGAGAACGCATGTCCATCTACAGAACCTCCATAAACATCTTTTAAGGTGTAATTGGCAAGCAAGGAGGAAGACAGCATACACGCCAAGATTCAGCCACAAGAGAACAGTAACAAGAACACGCCCGCAGGAGCAGAATAGAAGGGGCGTTACCGCCCCCTTGGGTCCAAGGGAGACCCCGCTACTCAGCTATGTGGAGACCACACTGGTTGCTGAGCACCTTGCCAAAAGCTCATAAAGAGGAAGCAAGGAAGCCTTGCAAGAAGACCCAGCCGTTCCCAGGTCAATGACCTGGTATTATGCAACCATACAACACAAGGAGAGGAGCACATTCCATGGTATCAATGTAGCTCAAGGCAGCATCACCACAAGAAACCCTCGGCGGCACTCAAATGGGAGAGAAGGTCAAGGAAGACCATGAGCAAAAAACCAAGAAGAACCCTAGAGGAAAACCCAATATCGCCATGGAGTCGCTCGAGCCTTCAGCAAAGGTTGGACGAGAGCACACACACTCAGCGAGTGAAGCTTCCAAAGCAAGGCAATTCTCTCAGCTAAGGAGCTTCCGCCAACGCACCACTAAGTACAAATGCATGCAAGTAAGAATCAATGAGCAAGCGCCATATGTCCAGAATTCCTCCCAATTCAAATGCCATCAGCGAATGCAATGACCGAGTCAACATAAGAAATCCTGGTCAACATCTCCACTTAAGTGCCGCATGAAGGAAATGTCTAAGTGTGGCTGCCAATGAGCTAAATAAGTAATACCATACGCATATCAATCTCCCCACTAGGAATGCACCTCCTCAATCCTCGTGTCGCATACGGGTCTATCTCTGGACTGCGTTTCGTAATAGCCTGCAAGGGAGGGAATCAGCTAGAATAGGCACCACCCTGTCTAGCCCTTGAGCCGGGATGCCATCCCTGGACTCACCCACCTAGTCGGGAACAAATTGGAATCAGGGTCACTCTGATCCGACGCCCTTAGCGAACTGGTCGCCCTCGATCCCTCGACCAACCAAGCTTGCTGGGTCACTTAGCAGCTACCCCATAGGGTCAGTAAACCGGCCACCCAGGACGTGTGTGGGAGCTCGGATGCGTCCACCGTCAATCAACCCAACACACACCCAACACCCGTCTAGCGGGCCCTGACTTCCTACTACCGAAGTCTGTGTCAGCACCGCATGGTATTCCTCACGGACAAGCCATCAATCTTAGGTCAAGGCTCGCTCGGCACTCGGCCACGCTTCCGCGCGCCAGGTTCGCTCACGTCTGTCGGCACGATAGTGCGCACCAAGGCTTCTGCTCGCTTACCCTCGCACATCCACCGGGGCT
Organism: Costus lasius; assembly: GCA_027563935.2. Taxonomy (NCBI): domain Eukaryota; kingdom Viridiplantae; phylum Streptophyta; class Magnoliopsida; order Zingiberales; family Costaceae; genus Costus; species Costus lasius. Next base: position 9,504,407 of record CM050452.1, on the reverse strand, counting down.
ATGAGCACTGTCTCGCCATCTAGCCTAAAGATTGGGTCCGTTGGCTCGAGACAATACTTGGCCAGTGTGCAATAGGACATCATTGTCAGGCGGTTCACCGCGTCGGTCTGCTTCATCCCAATCTCTCGGGAGAGCTAGCTCGCTACTGGAGCTCTGGCACCAGCAAGACTCCGCGAGGCACCAGCAAGACTCTGCTGCTGCGGAACAGTCTGCTCGCAGCATATGCTGCCGTGTCAATATAGTGACCAAACCAGGGGCAGGATCCTTCGACACGATATGATTCGTCCTTCTGGACTTGGCCGCGCCTACGGCGGGCTAGGTGCCAGTCACAAATATATCTACATGTATGAAAACCACATGTTATATATATATATATATGAGCCCATGTGTTTGTACGATCCCCGTCCAAGGGCGAGACGTGATAATTGAATACAATCCCGAGGGATCTAGGGGTGCTCAAGCCCCAGGTGCGTCACATGCGCCCCTCCCTGCTGAAGTCGACGTCCTCGGCGACTGGAGTAATAATTAATCCTAGATGATGTCCTCGAACTACCATAAATGAGCAGCTCGCTCCCAGGTGGCCTCTAACTCGGACGTACCCGCCCAATGAATTAAGAACTTCATATGATGCTCGTGTCGGTCATAACCACAAGTCCAGTGTGTAATAAAACATTCGATCTGTCGATCGAACTGGGCATGGGTACCGGGCGGAGCTCGACGGCGATGGCCTCTGTCCGCCCCCTCAGGATCAGCATAATAGGTCTTCAGGAAGCTCACATGGAAGACCGGGTGGAGCTTCATCGAATCTGGAAGCCGGAGTCAGTAAGCTACAGCGCCGACTCACCCCATGACCTCAAAGGGGCCCTCATAGCATTGCATAAGGCCCTGATGCATGGTGCCACTGCGCGCCTTCTTCCGCATATGCGGGGAGACTTTCAGAAGGACCAAGTCTCCTACACTGAACTGGAGGTCTCGTCGATGGAGGTTGGCCGAACGCTCCATCCTCAAAACAGCCTGCCTCAAGCTATCGCTAGCCTCAGATAGAATATCTGCCCTGTCTCGAGCCAGCCTATGGGCAGCGGGACAGACCCCGCTAGAGTCCCTTTGGGCAACATCTGGGGGAGTAAGCGGCTGCTGGCCCAAGATGATCTCGAATAAACTCTTGCCCGTAGACGCGGACTGCTAGAGGTTGTAGGCGAACTGGGCGGTGTCCAACCACCGAACCCAGTCCCTCTGGGTAGAAGAAACATAATGCTGGAGGTAATCCTCGACTACGGCATTAATCCGCTCCGTCTGCCCATCGGTTTGAGGGTGATTGGCAGTGGAGAATAGTAGAGCAGTCTCCAACCCCTCGAAGAGTGCAGTCCAGAAGCGTCCCGTGAAGCGGGGATCCCTATCAGATACAATGTTGGTAGGAATCCCAAACCACTTCACCACATGCTGGAAAAATAATGTCGCAGCGGCCTCGGCAGAGCACGGCTCTGGAGCTAGAATAAATATGCCGTACTTCGAGAACCGGTCGACGATAACCAGAATAGAGGACATGTCATCTACCCTCGGCAAGCCTGTAATAAAATCCATAGATATAGACATCCACGAACGCTCCGGGATAGGCAAAGGCTGCAATAATCTCGGGGTCCTCCGTCTGTCGACCTTGTCTTGCTGGCAAATAAGACAGGTCTTAACATAAAGCTCCACATCAGCATGGAGAGATAGTCAATAACATGAACGAGAAAGAATGGCAACCATACGGTTGCCTCCCGGATGACCCGCCTAGGGAGAATCATGCGTCTCCCGCAATAAATCGAGCCGCAGGCCCCCAGAACCCGGAATATAGGGGCGGTCACCAGAAGCTAGAATAAGGCCATCCTCCGATAGAGAGAACCGACGCACCGTACCATCACGGATGCACGCCACTAGAGGTGTGTATCTGGAATCAGCTCCTGCCAACTCTCTAACTCAGGCTAATAAATCTCCCTCGATGCTAGCGACTATATAGCATATCAGAAGGTTCAGTCGACTTTTAGCATTGGGTACAATGTTGGAGCGACCCGATTTGTGCTGCCATTTGAAGTCAAACTCGGCAAGAAACTCCTGCCACCGAGCTTGCTTCAGAGAGAGCTTCTTCTGAGTGGCGAAATAAGTGTTCGCCACATTGTCCGTGTGGACAACAAATGCAGCTCCAAGGAGATATACTCGCCAGGTACGAAGACAGTGGATAACGACGAGCATCTCGCGCTCATGCACCGAATATCTAGCCTCGGCGTCATTCAGCTTGCGGCTTTCAAAAGCCACAGGGTGTCCCTCCTGGACAAGGACACCACCGATAGCCACGTCTGAGCTGTCCATGTGGACCTCGAATGGCAAGGAGAAGTCCGGTAATCTCAAAACAGGACTGGAAGAAATCCGGGCCTTCAGCTCCTGGAAGGCCTTTTGCTGTCCACTTCCCCAGATCCAGGGGGAAGCTTTCTTCAGCAAGCTAGATAGCGGGGCTGAAATCTGAGAACAGCTCGATATAAACTTCCGATAGAAATTCACAACACCGAGGAAAGATCGTAATTGGGTGAGTGAAGTCGGTGGATGCCAGTCGATAATAGCACGGACCTTGGCAAGATCCATTTGGACCTGCCCTTGGCCAATAATGTGGCCTAGAAACTCGATCTAGGAAGTGCCGAATATGCACTTCTCCCGCTTAAGGAGCAAGCGAAGCTCCATAAGCATCTCAAATACAGCCCGAAGGTGCTGGACGTGCTGGGACATAGAGTCGGAATAGACCACAATATCGTCTAAATAGACTATAACAAAGTCATCAATGTAAGAGGAAAGGACGATATTCATTAACCTGAGTTGATGGCGTGTTCGTAAGACCGAACGACATCACAAGAAAATCAAATGATCCATATCGTGTAATACAAGTAGTCTTCTCCTCGTCCCCATCCGCAATACGAACTTGCCAGTAGCCAGAACGCAAGTCCAATTTAGAAAAAACTCGGGCTGGAGCCAAACGATCTAAAAGGTCTGCTATAAGCGGGATAGGATACCAGTCCCTGATAGTAACTTTGTTCAGGTCACGGTAGTCCACACATAAGCGGAGCAACCCGTCCTTCTTGCGCTATAATAAAACCGACGCACCAAAAGGAGAGGAGGACGGTCGTATAAAGCCAGACTCTAAAAGTCCATCCAACTGGCTTCTAAGCTCAAGCAGCTCAGCAGGGGCCATCCTGTAGGGCTGTCGATAAGGTGGCGTGGAGCCAGGAACTAGCTAAATGCGGTGATCGACGTCCCGCCAAGGAGGGAGCTCTCGTGGAAGCTCATCAAGAAGTAAATTATGAAAATCCGATAGAATGCCCTAAAGCTCCTCGGGAATAACAGAAGTGGAAGCTCCAGATGGTGCCTCCATGACCACCAGCAAGTATGTGGGATCTCCATGACGAAGTCCCAAGGCAATGGAAGCAGATGAGATAACAGATGCAGGAGGTTCCTTCCGCTTCCTCTTGCTAGTGGAGGGATCGTCTCTAGAATCAGAATGACATGGGAGAAAACCAGGAGCTCTGTCATCCAAAAACTGTAGTCCATTAAGAAAAGGAACTATGGCAATTCGGGCCTTCCGTATGAGGTCAATGCCCAGAATAACATCAAAATTGTCGAGTCAGACTATGTGAACATGGTGCCGACCTAACCATGGACCGATCCGGATAGGGACATCGTAGGAAATAGCAGTCAACTTCTCCATGGAGTTGACGGTCTTCAAGTGGCTGGATACATCAGAATACCGCAGCTTGAAGTGCATCTTCAAGCGCTCTGCCACAAAAAGATGAGAAGCGCCCGTGTCAACCATCGCCCGGGCCTCTATATCATTCACGTACATCTGTACGTGCATAAGGGGCTTGGCATGAGGTGCCAAGGTGTGGAGGACCATTGGGTTCACAGCAACAAGCTCGGTAGCCTCCTTGGCATGATCAACCACCGCAAAGGAGATGCGGGGCATGGAATTTGCTGTGCAAAAACGGGCTGTGTGAGGCCCGCCACAGGTGTAACATTTGAGTCCTCCACCAGTAGAAGGTCCAGCTGGGTGAGTAGAAGGGGGAGGCGGCCTATGGAAGGAGTGCCGCTTCCCCTTCTCCATGAGTGGCCGAGTCTTAGACTTCCCTGAAGAAGGGCCTTCCCTCTTGAATGAGGGTCTCTTCTTCAACCAGGTAGAATGGGAAGCCTTCGATCTCATAGGAAAACCGGTATGCTTAGCCCTAGAGTTATGGGGCTTCTCCGCACGGAGCTCCGCTAATAAGTCTGCAACTTCATATGCTTGCTGCAAAGTGGCCACACGTTGCTTCCTCAACTCTCGTAAGGCCCATGCCTGAAGACCCTTGAGGAAGGTATGAAGTTTTTCCCTTTCCCCAAGGTCTCCTATCTCCATCGTGGCACTAGCAAAGCGTCAAATATAATCACCAATAGGTGTAGTGTGCCGCACCGCTGCTAGCCTCTCCCTAGCCTGCCAAAGTGAGTCCTCAGGCACGAAGCGCCTCCTAAGCTCGCACTTGAGGTCATCCCAGGACATAGATGTAGTCCTGTCGAGTAGAGTGGGTGCTATCTGGGTGCGCCACCAAATCCGGGCGTCCCGAACAAAGTAAGCAATAGCGGTAATAGATTGATCATCAGGTGCAATGCGGGCAGCTTCAAAATACAATTCCATCTCCCACACGAAGTTCTCAACTTTAGTGGATTGTCTCGTCCCTTTAAATTCAGTAGGTTCGGGTATTCTTCTTTTGACAAGGGGAGGTGAAGGAATAGCAGCAGGAGCTGCAGGAGGTATAGCAACCTGCCGGGAAGAAGACATCTTCAATTCAGCAAGCTCTGAGCTGAGCTTGTCCCTTTCATCCTCCAAGTTGTGCACGAGATCCCTAAGAGAAGCGAGACACTGAGTAACAGTCTCACCTTCTAGAGTCTCGCATGTACCAAGTAGGGACTCAATAATGAGGACGTGTTCCTTTGTATGGAACCGATCTTTAGTAGCTTTGCTCTTGACCTTAGGAAGAGGGATAGGTGTCTCCTCTTCCGCGTCATACCTCTCATCCCTATCCCCATCAAGGGAGTCCATGGGGTCCTCCATGCAATAGATAAGAAAGAAAACCAAGAAAGCTCCAAATCAAGGAGCGTCCAGAAATAGTGTGCACGTTGTGAACTCTCTAGCACCGGATCTGATACCAAGTTGTTACAGCCTAAATCACCCCTATAAAATTTTTTTCTTATTGGGGTGAGGACCGTTCAACTAGAGAGCGGGAGAGAGGAGAAGACAGTTCCCCAAACAAAATAAGAACCTCATTCACTCTCTAAAACCAGGCCAATGGGATCGGCCTCACAGTGTACACACCCCAAACCGGCCCGAATGGAAGTGAACCCCTTTTTATGTCTTTCTCTTTTCTTTTACAATGTTTTTCTCTCCATTCTTTTTCTTCCTTTTCTTTTCAATATTCTTTTTCTTTATATTCTTTTTCCACATGAGTACAAGCCCTCACACAAACATACAAGACCTTACCACACTCTTCTCTCTACAAACGAATAAAGGGGAACAGCTTCAATATAGTGTGGTAGGGGCATTCAAGTGCCCGCAGGTTCAAGCATTAGCAATTCACAGCAATGGGACTTTGCCCAAGCGCATGCACACATTCACATTCACAGCATAATAAGCAGCATCACAAGATAATCCATAGCATGGAATAGCAGCCAAGAAGAACTAGAACACATCATGAAAACCATCAATAGAGAAGATCACGGAGGCACGACATGGCCCAAATCAGTGGAAAACCAACCCTAAACAGCTACTCATACATGCATGGATTCAGATATACAAACTGATCCTGGGCTGTTGGCTAACAAGTATGTATAAGAGTGAAAACCGAAAGCAACTCAATGCCAAAGCAACACAAGAATATCATCAGCAGAAGTCCAGGGAGAATCCAGCAAACAAGCGTACACATTGGAGGAAGATAAGAGGTTACCTAGCCCAATGTTATGGGTTGTCCAAGAAGAGAGCGTATGTCCATCTACAGAACCTCCATAAACATCTTTTAAGGTGTAATCGGCAAGCAAGGAGGAAGACAACATACACAACAAAATTCAGCCACAAGAGAACAGTGGAGACACTTTCCCTTCACCCCATCCAACCCTTTTGGAAGGGAGTTACGTGAGGGAGCAACGAACCAGCAACAAGAACATGCTTGCAGGAGCAGAATAGAAGGGGCGTTACCGCCCTCTTGGGTTCAAGGGAGACCCCGCTACTCAGCTATGTGGAGACCACACTGGCTGCTGAGCACCTTGCCAAAAGCTCATAAAGAAGAAGCAAGGAAGCCTTGCAAGAAGACCCAGCCGTTCCTAGGTCAATGACCTGGTATTATGCAACCATGCGACACAAGGAGAGCAGCACATTCCATGGTATCAATGTAGCTCAAGGCAGCATCCCTCAGTGGCACTAAAATGGGAGAGAAGGTCAAGGAACACCATGAGCAAAAAACCAAGAAGAACCCTAGAGGAAAACCCAATATCGCCATGGAGTCGCTCGAGCCTTCAGCAAAGGTTGGACAAGAGCACACACACTCAGCGAGTGAAGCTTCCAAAGCAAGGCAATTCTCTCAGCTAAGGAGCTTCCGCCAATGCACCACTAAGTACAAATGCATGCAAGTAAGAATCAACGAGCAAGTGCCATGTGTCCAAAATTCCTCCCAATTCAAATGCCATCAGCGAATGCAATGACCGAGTCAACATAAGAAATCCAGGTCAACATCTCCACTTAAGTACCGCATGAAGGAAATATCTAAGTGTGGCTACCAATGATCTAAATAAGCAATACCATATGCATATCAATCTCCCCACTAGGAATGCGCCTCCTCAATCCTCGTGTCGCATATGGGTCTATCTCTGGACTGTGTTTCGTAATAGCCTACGAGGGAGGGAATCAGCTAGAACAGGCACCACCCTGTTTAGCCCTTGAGCCGGGATGCCATCCCCAGACTCACCCTCCTAGTCGGGACCGAATCGGAATTAGGGTCACTCTGATCTGAAGCCCTTAGTGAACTGGTCGCCCTCGGTCCCTCGACCAACCAAGCCTGCTGGGTCACTCAGCAGCTACCCCATAGGGTCAGTGAACCGGCCACTCGGGACGTGTGTGGGAGCTCGGGTGCGTCCACCGTCAATCAACCCAACACACACCCAACACCTGTCTAGCGGGCCCTAACGTCCTGCTACCGAAGTCCATGTTAGCACCGCATGGTATTCCTCGCAGACAAGCCATCGATCCTGGGTCAAGGCTCGATCGGCACTCGGCCACGCTTCCGCGCGCCAGGTTCGCTCGCGTTCGCCGGCACGCTAGTGTGCGCCATGGCTTCTGCTCGCTTACCCTCGCACATCCGCTGAGGCTATGAGCACCGTCTCGCCATCTGGCCTAAAGATCAAGTCCGTCACCTCGAGGCAATACTTGGCCAGTGTGCAATAGGACCTCATCGTCAGGCGGTTCACCGCGTCGGTCCGCTCTATCCCAATCTCCCGGGAGAGCTAGCTCGCTATTGGAGCTCTGGCACCAACAAGACTCTGCTACCGTGGAACAGTCTGCTTGCAGCATATGCTGTCGTGTCAATATAGTGACCAAACCAGGGGGAGGATCCTCCGACACGATATGATCTGTCCTTCTAGACTCGGCCGCACCTACGGCGGGCCTGGTGCCAGTCACAAACACATCTACATGTATGAAAACCATATGTCATATATATATATAAATGAGCCAATGTGTTTGTACGATCCCCGTCCAAGGGCAAGACGTGATCATTGAATACAATCCCAAGGGATCTAGGGGTGCTCAAGCCCCCGGGTGTGCCACAGGTAGTGTCACGACCTAATTCCCACGATCGGATTTTTGTGTCGAGGGAGGAAGAAGGCTGTGACCGGTAGGCGACATCCCAAATCGCCTCAGCCTGCACCCCGCTCCACTGTCACATTCTTCCTGTGACTCTCTCCAAACAGCCAACCACCCCCGTGTGGAAGGAAACCCAGGAGGACCCGAGCTGAATCATGCCCCGTCCTCCGCTGACCCTTGCATCATATTTGATGCACCCACCTGGGTCCCTCCACACAAGGGCGCGCCGCCCTATTTTTCTACCCCTAGATCACCTTTGATCCTCAATCCTTAAAATCGGATGTCCGCTGTCTAATTCTAAGTCAGCCCTCGGCACTCCGCCCGGCTTGGCACAGCTAGGCTCACGTCTTTAAGTGCCTAACTTAGCACTCCGCCCAGCCTCCCGTGCCCTTGCCCACGTTGTAACATGCCACAAATACCCGAGCACTCCACCCGACTCGATATAGCCAGGTTTACGTCATAACCTGCTATACCCGAGTTCACGTCATAATCTGCTGGGTCACCAGTACTCTGCCTGACTTGACACGACTGGGGTCACGTCATAACATGCCCAACTCGGCACTCCGCCCAGCCCCTCATGTCCAAGTCTACGTCGTAGCACACTGGTTCTACTCTAATCTAAGCACACAGCCTACACAGAGATGCGGGGGCATCACATTCTCCGCCGCCCAAACCAGTAGTCGCCCTCGACAACGCAACACAAGCCTTGGGTGGCTCACTGCACACCCATGTCCTTATAATTAAGTGATGTTTATACATGTACATTAATTATCCTACTTCCGACACACCGGAAGTTGACATTTGATTTCGCATTGTACATGCGCTCACACCCACATTTGGACACATTAAAGCCCAAATTCAACCGATTTAGGACTATGATAAACCATAAATAAGGAGCTCATAGCTCCATAACCGTAACCATTGGGGTGCCTACCCAATTTCTCCATGTGACCAATTGGGTGAATTATCCAATCCTTTCCAATTTGGGTCAACTACATCAAATTAGGTCAACTTCCCAATTTCTTTGCACAGCCACGAATTTCTATCAAGTCCACCCCACCACATGGAGCTTTGCATGTAGCTCCTGTATTGAGGGTGCCATGTGGCACAACTTAATCTTTTGGCATACGTCTTTGGTTCTTGCTCTACAGAAAACGCAAGCCCCCATACCATACGCCTTGCCGCCGCAGGAACATAATGGTCTAACATCCCATCAGACAATATTTAATGTGTTCCCTGTCTTCGCCACTCCTTCCATCCAGGGCAGTGTCCGAACAACCCATGAAAAAGTTGATTCGTTGGTCAAAATTATCAACATTAGTCAAATGTCATGCCAGCGTGGACTGCTGGAAAGACAACATCTACGTATCCTCCCGTTGAACGTGCGCACTGCTTCCATGTCCGATCACTGGCAAACATTCCCATCCATTTTTGTACACCAAAAACCTTCACAAACAAAATACATTTACAGAAGGTAAAACTGTTGGTGTATATGCCCTAGGACCTAGTTTTGGTCCATTATTGTACTACTTGACGTTGATATTTTATATATATCACTCTGGCATTGTCATTATCTATATTTGCTTACACATGCGATTATGTACTAATATGATAATGTCCCTGGAGATAGATTGGATATGTGCTCAAATGTATGTCCCTAGTCGATGTACCTGAGTGGATATGGGACAGCTTTGGTACTTATGAGACTGGTATATGGGCTGGTTAGGCACGAGGTGCTAACGCAGACATATGGGTATATCAGTGGTGGATATACTAGAACGACCCGCTGTGAGGCAATGACTTGGTGTCACGAGTTATCCTCACAAGTGATAGGAGATGCATTGATAGCCATTCTATATGGTTAGGGATATGCTTTGATACAACCTAACACCTCGTCGTAGTTGGGGGGTAATAACGGTTGTCATTGAGCATGTCACGACCCATATGAGAAGGTTAATGGACAGACAGAGGATTTGCCCCTTCCTAAGGGAAGTTTGATATCCATGGAGCTCCTCTATGGTTCTATGACTGAAAGTGTATGGTCATACCCAGGTGAGACCTGATTTAGTCATAACCATGAGATTGGATAAAAACAAGTGGTGACACACTTGTCCAATCGGATATTAGTTCGACAAAGAGACTGGAATGCATCTGTACCTAATTACGATGATGGGGATGTCGATGTTGATATCCATTCCAATGACCTGGGTAGCAGCGATGCACTGCTAGGTGCCACTTACTGCTTGTGGTGACCTTTGGTTAGCACTGCCAGCGTCAGAGGAACCTACAGGGTCACACATCTTGATACTTGAGTTCTCGTAGTAATCAGGAAGCCTTATGATCGAGTTATTGGATAACTCGGGTCTATTTTGGAGAATTCATCAGCGCCAATTGGCCTGATGAGATGGAAGAATGTTATTGGAGCCAGACTTCATTTATGGTAGGTTGACCCGAATTTGACCATGGTTGGGTCACATGTGGATTTGGATTGCATTGGATTGGATCCAATGGCTTAATCAACTCATTCAATGAAGTATGGGCTTGCTCATTGACCAATGAGGCTCAATAACAACCCCATTGGCGCCTAAGGGGTATAATGGGGAGAGAACCAACCCCATTGGTGCCTAAGGGGTATAATGGGGTGAAGTGGGCAAATTTGCTTCATTATGGAAGCAAATTGCGCCTAGCCCTAACCTTGGCCCCCCCTTGCTCTATATAAGTGGCCCTAGGCGCCCCCTCTCAGGTATTCTACTCCTTGGAGGCGTGAGAACACAGAGAGAGGCGAGAGCAAGGGTCTTGGTGCAAGTGATCTCTTCCATCTTCATAGTCGCAAGCATCTTCCTTCCTCTTGGCGCTTCTTCCCTTGAAGGTGGCGCAAGTGTGTCAAGGGCTTGGCGACTTCATTCTCTTCTTCTCATCTTCTTCTTTGGCGCTTCATCCTTGGAGGTGGCGCAAGTCTTGAGAAGGTGACAAGGGCTTGGATCTTCTTCCCGAGGCTAGCACCGGACGTGGAAGAAGAGGACTCGAGGCATCCATGTGTGTGAAACTGCAGAGGGCGCACGCTTGGGCGCCTATCACGACATTAGCCTCATCTTGCTTTAAGGTATATTCTATCTCATCGTGTCGACTCTCTCGCATGAGATCTTCACTAGGTTTTTGGGACCGGCTCGTTTCGGGGATATTGCTTCCGCTATGCAATGTTTTGTGTAATCTCTATCTCTGAAAATTGTAAAATATCCCGGGGTTTCCCAACATTAGTCAAATGTCATGCCAGCGTGGACTGCTGGAAAGACAACGTCTACGCATCCTCCCGTTGAACGAGCACACGGCTTCCATGTCCGATCACTGGCAAACATTCTCATCCATTTTCGTACACCAAAAACCTTCACAAGCAAAATACATTTACAGAAGGTAAAACAAAATGTTACCTCCCAAAAATGGCCTCGCAGCCCTACACCAGCTTCCCAGTCGCCGGAGCAAAAGTGCAGCATAGAGCCGCGTTAGAAAACCCTTACAGAAGCACCATTGGATTGAGTCGAACTAGCTCCGCCGCCTCCTCCATCTCCTTGGCGACCATCGCCGTGATACGTTCTCGCTGAGGGCAGTCCTTCATCAGGTGGAGGCCATGGCAAATGAAGCAGCGACGAGTGTCAACCTCCGGTTTTGCTGGTGCGTGGCTAGCTGCACTACTCTTCTCAACTTGGCGTTGCTTCTTCCTCAAAATCAATTCTCCAGCAGCACCTCGTTGTTCCGCAATGTCTCGCTCTGCATCTACCTTCTTTGGAGTTGGCTTTCGCGCTGCCTTCCAGTCCACCAGAGTGTCGGCGACCTCCATCGCCGACTGCAGGTCGCGAACCTCTCGCCGGTGCATTTCCGCCTACGCCCACGGTTGGAGACCCTCCACAAAGAAAAAGAGGCAATCGTCCTCGCTCATGCCATCAACCTCGAGCATGAGGGAGTTGAACGCCTTCATGTAATCTCCCACCGTTCCTTCATGCTTTAGGGCGAGAAGGGCACGCCTTGCTTACCAGCCAGTGTTGCCCGGAACGAATCAACGTCGAAGCTTGGCTCTCAAGTCTTCCCAGGTAAGGGTGTCTAGCGCCACCGCATCTGCCGTTGGCACCACTTCTGAGCGCCACCATAATTTTACGTCGCCAGCTAGAAATGAAGCACACACGGGGACGCGCTCTGCCGGCGGAATAGTAGCGAGGCGGAAGTAATGTTCGACATCCCATATGAAGTTCTCGATATCTCGTTCGCTTCTGCCTCCAAGAAAAGCCGCTGGCTCTGGAACACGCCGCTGCATCGCTGTTGGGTGCAGCTTTGCCGACGAGAGGTGTGGCACCTGAGTTGGTGTGACCTCTAGCATTGCCAATCTTGTCTGGCAATCTTTCAGAGCTTCCGATAAACGCCGAATCTCCACCTCCTGATCTCCCACTAGAGCACGCACGAAGGCAAGACAAGTGGTGATCTTTTCACCCGAGATGGCGCTGGAGTCGCCCAACCTTGCCTCTAGCTTTGCAAGGCTATCAGCGGTCATTGACTTCTAAGCTGACTTCTAAGCCTTGAAATGAGGTTGCACTATCGCCGGCGTTGGTTCTCCGCCACCTTCTCTAGGGGAAACCTGCTCCATGTCTGCCTCCCTTGCAACGCGAGAAGAAGACGCCATTTTTCCTTTCTTCATCCAAGCACAAAACCTTCCTTTGATACCTTATTGTCACGGCCTAATTCCCACAATCGGATTTTTGTGTCGAGGGAGGAAGAAGAAGGCTGTGACCGGCATGCGACACCCCGAATCGCCTCAACCTGCACCCCGCTCCACCGTCACGTTCTTCCTGCAACTCTCTCTGAACAGCCAACCACCCCCGTGTGGAAGGAAACCCAGGAGGACCCGAGCTGAATCATGCATCATCCTCCGCTGACCCTTGCATCATATTTGATGCACCCACCTGGGTCCCTCCACACAGGGGCGCGCCGCCCTATTTTTCTATCCCTAGATCACCTTTGATCCTCAATCCTTAAAATCGGATATCCACTGTCTAATTCTAAGACAGCCCTCGGCACTCCGCCCGGCTTGGCACGGCTAGGCTCACGTTTTTAAGTGCCTAACTTAGCACTCCGCCCAGCCTCTCGTTCCCTTGCCCACGTCGTAACATGCCACAAATACTCGAGCACTCCGCCCGACTCGATATAGTCAGGTTTACGTCATAACCTGCTATACCCGAGTTCATGTCATAATCTGCTGGGTCACCAGTACTCCGCCTGATTTGACATGACTGGGCTCACGTCATAACATGCCCAACTTGGTACTCCGCCCAGCCCCTCATGTCCAAGTCTACGTCGTAGCGCACTGGTTCTACTCTAATCTAAGCACATAGCCTACACAGAGATGCGAGGGCGTCATAGATAGTATGGTTAAATTCTTTATTTGAATGCCTACTCAAGCATCAGCTTGTTGAGAGTCCTTAGCGTTTGTAAGTGCGAGAAACACTTTTTCCTTGATTTGGTGAGGAAGCATGTAGGGGCCCTCACTTGACCTATTTGCACCTCCTACATTGTGTAAATGTGATCATCTATAGGATAAACTACTTATCAGATTAATATCAATCCCTTGTACTATGCACAAAGGAATGCATGTCGTTTGATGAGCATGCTCCTAATGCAAGCATGGGTACAAACTTATCCAATGAGAGTACACACGCTGTAAATGATGATAGCAAACCCCTACATGCAAAGGTCATCTCTATGCACTAGTAGAATAAAAATCCTGTAAGGCTTGATATGAAGGGACCCTTTATAAAGGTCAAAGTTCAGGTAAGCCGATCGAACCATCCGAACAGAAAATGTCTTCTCTATTTTAATTAGACACTTACTAGCCGATAAGAATCCGTGTCCATTCCAGACTTCCTATCCATTAATTCTCGAAGCTCATCATGAGGCCGCATGACAGATTCAACCATCGCAAAATGGCATGGCGCAGGTAACCCGGCGGCAAATTACTACTATATATGCTTTGCACATAAAAAAAACTAATTTAGTTTCAATGTGGTTCTGAAAGAAAAAAAAAAAATCCCTAAAGAACATAGGTAGTGTGCATGTTGACCTGCCACACCAAGTGTTCACTGGCTGCCCATTTGTTTGCAAATGAATTAATACTGATCTCCAATCAACTTAACGTCCCGCATTGTGGGAGTGAAAATGCGTTTCAACCATAAATATAATCAGAGTTTTGCGGGTGCTTTCACATAAGCAAGATTTGACGATCCGAAGTTTTACATCGCGTACAATAAAAACTAATTAGCTGTCTGGCAAAAAAAAAAGGAAACAAGCAAACTCTTCTCAAAATCAGAAGTCTACAGAAAGAGCTAATGTAGATCACGCCACGGGAACTTCTGTAGCCAACAATGCTGGCCTAACGTATTCTTCTTCATCCTTTGGTGGGTGAATAGTGACAAGATCCGGAAGAGGAGTTGTCGGACCTTGCTTTCCTTTCGGATCCCAATCCAGCATAATTTTGACCTTGATTCCAAGAACACCCTAGGCAAAAATAAAACGAAGTCGGGGAAATCAGTATAGTATCCACCTGATAGCTGGAAAGATTGCCCTTCACTAAACAAAAATAAATAGCTGGAACATGTAATATCAACCGCAAAAAGAGGCTAATGAGTAAGAGCATTTTAAATCATTCTAAAAAGTAGTTTCTCATGCAAAACCTGAACACTTCAGAGCAAGACTAGATAAGTAGTTTGATCATATAAATAAAAAGTCTCAAAAAATAATAAAACTAACCTGTCTTAGAAGAACGTGCCTCACTGCTGAATCAATATATTCATTGACTGGTTGTCCAGAGGAAATCATATAACCGTCCTTGAACTTCATAGATTTAGCACGCTGCGCCCTAAGTTTCCCGCTTACAATTACCTACAATAAAAAGCAGAAGTAAATGTCCGATCTCCTTAGAGAGTGACAGCTCAAGACCAAAATATACCTCACAACCCTTTGCGCCACTCTCCATTACAAACCTCAGGACACCATAACAAGCCCTGAATCGAAATAAACGCAAATAAGAAGACATTTTGATCCCCAAATTCTACAAAAAAAACTGTATGAAGTTCAAACCACAGATATATTTACTATCAATGCTCAAAACAAACTCAAACAGAAAAGCAGCTTAAAGAGATCTCTGGTCAAAAAATGTGAATAGAAATAAATGGAGATCCACGGGCTAAAAAAAGCTTATTGTATAAAAGGATAGTGCATGATAACAGCCATATCTTCCTGACAAAATCAGAATAAAAAATCCTTAAAATTTAAAAATAAAGAAACATATGAAAAATATAAGAATATCTTTTTATGAAAAATATATCCTAACTGTTCACAATAAAAAAAGTTTCTTTAGATCTATTGTGTATGCAAACATTAGAGATTAAAATGCATAAAATTCTAAAATATTATTATTTAGGAAAAAGGCATTGACTAATGGCGAGAGACAATCAGCTGTTGGGAAACATTGCAAATGCCTTTTTCACCTTATGTAACTTCTCATCACTCTTCAACTCATTTTATAACAATTCCTTCTTGTTTCTTCTCCTTTGTTTTCACATACAGTAATTCCTGGTGTATATCAAATGTGAGCTGAGGACGAAGATAGTTGATTGTTATAAATTGCAGTGTAGCTAGGGCAGAGCATGCAAGATTCTGATATGAATTGGCAAGGTCTTTCAATCCTAGCAATTTGTAGCCTAGTTTAAGGTTACCTGGTGATTTCAACTCACTTCCCATTGAACCTGATAATTTACTACTTGCTTATAGTAGGTGCCTGAAAAATAAACTAGAATCACAGTTGACTTTGCTAACCTGACCAACTTGACCAATCAAGATTGAAATCAACCAATCATACAAAGTATATGCATCAAAGAGTAGACGCAATACTTTATTCTCCGTGTGCAAATCAACATTAGGCATAATCTAACTAGACAACTTATCTTCTGTTCTGTAAGGACATGGAGATTGACCAGGAAAAAACTCAGAGAAGTTCCAAATGGAGGTTTTCCAATAAATTATCCCTATTTATGTGAAAGGTTAACTCTATAACATATTAAACATGAAATCTCCAGAGGACAAATATGAAGCGGGGAAGAAATTGAAGGCAGTCCTATAGTGAGAACTAATCCTACTACATCAATAACCATGGATGGCAACAGGCTTGCACAACTTCTCAGTCAAAAATTCAAGAAACCAACTATATGAGCATCAAAAACAAGCCATCAGAGCACATACTGTCCAGCAGCCAAACAGTTACCAACGCACTAAAAATAGATTCAAAAGGTGTACAAACAACATGAGAAATCAAGAAACAACATTCTACACAGAGTACAATGATCCCGTCTGTCTAACAATAAATGGGGAAACGTGAAAGAAAACAGTAACCTGAATGTAAAAGACCATGTAAACCAAGTTTTTATAATGATACATTGAAACAGTGTGAAAAGACAATTTTAATTCACATACTATGCAACAGGAAAAATTGCACATGAAAACCATAAGATCCATAAAAGAAAATTGCAAATGTTCAAATAAGCTAAATGTCTTCAGCAGCAGCAAAATGCAATTAAAATTTAATGAACTGTGTTTAAAAACAACATTCATACGCTAAAGAAACATCCAAGAAAAAGATACGAAAATTCAAAAGAATATTGGCATAAGTTCTTTCATGAGACCAAGAAATATCATGATATGACAGTACTATATGCCAATTTCGATATTGTCATCTTCCGACACAAAGTTGGCACTAAGTGGCCTATTTGCTTTATAGATGACAATCATTACTACTAGCAAACAGGGAGCATAAAGTCATCTCTATTATGGTTTCAAGAAAAGGCCTAAAGTAATAAAAAATTAAAAACCAATCACGAATAATTTTGTCAACATATCGTGCAACTTCTGTCATGAGATTAAACAATTCATGAACATAACTGATCCATGGAATATTAAATTGTCATCATCCAACATAAACTTGGCACTGAGTTACCTATTTTATTATAGACGAAAAGGGCAATAGAGAGGCTTCATTCATGGAACGCTTTAAAGTACACTATGTAGTGAACAATTATCACATAGTGGATGAGCTTATTGGAGCATGTTTAAGAATATTCACAATTAATTGAAGATCCATTGTCACAAAAAAATATGCATTTATGGTTTGTTAAGCAAATATCATGAGTACAGCATAAATAGCCTAAAAATAAACTCGATTGAACCAGAACCCATCAGAATACTATTCTTACAAATTCAGACTAGCAGTTCTGCAATCTCAATAAAGAAACACATTTCATAATGCCAGTGAAATTAGTCAAACAGATTGTTACCAATTAATAAATGAACATGTTGCCAAAATATTAAAAGAAATAATATTTATAAGATTGCTGTCTTTCTCTCAGATAAAGTGAGTGCTCAATTTTCTTTGTAGATCATTGACATCATAAAGTTGAATTGCTAGAATCCTTCTGACGTGCATATTTATGCTGTCATGTCTTCACGTAAATTAAGTTGTACGATAAATTTAATTAAAAAGAAATTTATTAACGTATAAAGAAATAATATAAAATATAATTCACAATTGGGGCTACGTTATTGGTACTTGTAATGCATAAATAACAAATTAACTTTCAGAGAGGATATTAACATAACTACATCATTGAAATCATATCCAATAGAGCGTTGCAATAAACTAAAGGAAGTATAAAAGTGATCCCAACCTCCTGACAGCAAGTCCACCAAGAAGCTTGTATCGGAGTGATTCAGCCTGAGCGATCGCACAGAGCCCCCTATTGTTCACCTTCTCGGCATAGAGTTCGACGCCATTCTCAGGAAAGTTGAATCTTTTCTGCACCACCGACGTCAACTCCCTAATTCTCCTTCCTTTCTCACCTAATCCAACCAAAACGCATCATACAATAAATAACACGCACGAGAAGCGAATCAGAAGAATTAAACCATACATGCATCTCACCGAGAACGTTCTGGGTTCGCGTTGCTCGTATGATGATCTCAGTCCGCATGGGCGTAACTCTGACCTCCACACCTGAATATCCATCTTCCGCGAGCTCTCTCGTCAGGACCTCGTTTAACTCGGCGAAAAAGACTCCGTCCGCAACAAACTATGAATAATAGGAAGAAATCATCGAAATCAGCGAATTGTGGGAATGAAAGAAGAAAATTGGTGGGGAAGGAGGAGATTTGAAGCAGAAGAAACTAGACCTTGCGCTTCTTGCTCATCTGGGTGGCCATCTTGGCAAGATTCAGGGACAGAAAATTCGCCGCCGCGCTTCCTACGAGTCAGTAGCAGTGTTGGCTTGCCGTGAAACCCTAGAGAGCAGAGAAACGAGATTTGGGAAGGGATATTAAATACTTGTATTGTGCAAAAGGATCCGACGGCTACAATGAATCACGAAGAAATAGATGGCTGAGATGGGGGCTTGGTAATTTCTTTATATTTTGCGCAGGTTGGTTTTGAGTAATAATATCTCTAATTTTTTAATTCAGTTTAATATTGCCCAAGTTTTACATTAATATTTATAATTAAATCAAAATTATGCTCGTAAATTTAATCATAAGGAAAACAAAAATTAGAAATAATTATTATCTGTTTAGATAAAGTAAATCAACATACGGAGAAATTTTAAAATTAAATCAATTATAAATAATAATAATAATAATAAATTATGAACTATTCAAATCAACCTTCACGATACTCTGCAATTAGTAACAATGGTATCACTAAATGTTTATTTATTTAATTTGAAAATGTTCAATCCTATATCAAAAATTATTATGAAATAAGCCTTTCAATTATAAATAATAACAGAAAATTATAGCTTATAAGAGATTATAATGACACCACAAGATCAATAAGCACACACAGATTTACGTGATTCGGCGTATGCCTACATCCACAGACGAAGATGGAGCAATTTCACTATCAAATATTTAATCATACAACAAATACATAAACATTCCTTTCAACACCTTTGTGACAATAAACCTCTTTGGATGTGTACAAAAACTTGTACCATAATTGAGAGAATAAAAACTCCAAATCACAAGGAAAGACGAGAAGAATAATATCTAATGAATATATCTCCTTTCTTGTACATCGAAGTGTTGTCGTAGAAAAAGAAAACCTTGAAGAATGTGTATTTTCGCCACTCAGGAAGAAGCCGTCAGAAACTTGCCCTAGAATGCATAAAACGACATTCTTTACAATAAATTCTAGGCTAACGGGTTAGTGGGTTCATGGGTCAGCTTCTTAACGGGTTTCTAACTTAAAATCAAGTCAAATATAATAAATCTCCACCTTGACTTGAATTTTCTTCATCATAGTTGATCACTTGCTCCACCTTCTCCAAAATAAACTCAAATGTGAGAAATACCAATCAAATCCAAGCAATTCTTGAACTTGCTTACAGAAAGTGATTTAGTTAACATATCCACTGTGTTATCTGCAGTTCCAATCTTTTTAACTAATATATTTCCTTCAGAGATAATATCATAAACAAAATGATACCTGACATCAATATACTTTGTTCTCTCATGAAACATTTGATCTTTTGTCAAATAGATGACACTCTAACTATCACAATGGACAAATATCTTCTCACTAACTGAATTGAGTTCACTAAATAACTCTCTCACCCAAATGGCTTCTTTAATTGCTTCAACTATAGCCATGTATTCTGCTTATGTAGTAGACCAAGCAACAATAGATTGTAAAATAGCTTTACAACTAATAGCAGTATTTCCAAGAGTGAATACATAACCAGTGATAGACTGTCTCTTATCAAGATCACCTGCATAATCTGAGTCCACATAACCAATGACAATACTCTCATTCCTTCTGAACTCCAAACAGAAATTTGTAGTACTTTGTAAATATCTTAAAATTCATTTCACTGCCTACCAATGCTCTTTACCAGGATTAGCTATAAATCTGCTAACCACACTAACTGCATGTGCAATATCAGGACGGGTACATACCGTAGCATACATAAGACTACCAACAGCACAAGAGTAAGGAACACATGACATATACTGAATATCTTCATCTGATTGTGGTGACATAGCAGCAGAAAGTCTAAAATGAGTAGCTAATGGAGTACTTATAGGTTTAGCATTCTTCATATGAAAATGCCCCAAGACTTTCTCAACAAAAGATTTCTGAGATAAGCATAATTTACCTACAACTCTATCTCTTTGAATCTCCATACCCAAAATTTTCTTAGCTGCTTCCAAATCTTTCATCTCAAATTCACTATTCAAATCTGATTTCAATTTGTTGATTTTCACACATGTCCTTTGCTGCAATCAACATATCATCAACATAAAGCAACAAATATATAAAAGAGTCATCAATTAACTTTCTGAAATAAACACAACTATCATATTGACTTCCGGAATAGTTGTGACTAATCATGAAAAAATCAAACTGTTTATACCATTGTCGAGGAGATTGTTTTAAACCATACAATGATTTCTTTAATAAGCAAACGTGGTCCTTTTTGCCTTCAATCTCAAAACCTTCAGGTTGTTGCATATAAATAGTTTCCTCAAGCTCGCCATGTAAAAAAGCAATTTTGACATCTAATTGTTCTAATTCCAAATCATGCATAGCAACCAAAGCAAGCAAAACACGAATGGAGTTATGTTTAACAACAGGTGAAAAAATATCATTAAAATCAATTCCTTCAACCTGACTATAGCCCTTTGCAACTGGTCGTGCCTTGAACTTAGAATTTTTAACACCTGGAATCTCATCTTTTCTTTTGAAGACTCACTTAGAACCAACAATCTTTTTATCTTCTAGTAGTTTGACCAATACCCATGTTTTGTTCTTATGGAGTGACTCAATCTCTTCCTGCATAGCAACTAACCATTTTGAAGAGTCATCACAAGATATTGCTTCTGAATATGTTGAAGGCTCACCAATTCCATCTGTCTCTTGTGCCACTACTAGTGCATAAGCTGCATAGTCAGCAAACCATCTAGGTTTCTTTCTAGGTCTAGAAGTTCTGCCTCTACCAATTGAGTAGTCCCTGACTAATGATTCTCCTGCATCATCTGAAATAGGTAACTGAACTGAAGTAGGAACTGACCTGAACTGTGAATTATCTTGTGAAGACTTAGCATTCTCCACCTTAACCTCCACTTTCTCATGTGAGCACTCTATACCTTCAGAAATAACATCTTGTTCATTTCTAGGCTGAAGCATAAATAACTCATCAAATACCATATCTCTACTCATCACTAATTTATGTGTATCTGGATACAATATCTTGAATCCTTTTACACCTGCAGGGTAACCAATAAATATGCCCTTCTTGGATCTAGGCTCTAATTTACCTTCATTCACATGAACATGAGCAAGACAACCAAATATTTTTAAATCAGAATAGTCAGCAGGATGACCAAACCATACCTCTTCTGGAGTCTTACAATCAATAGAAGTGTTAGGAGAACGATTCACTAAATAGCATGTTGTTGAAGCTACTTCTGCCAAAAAATCTTTAGATAAGCCAGAGTTTGACAACACGCAGCGCACTTTCTCTAATAGAGTTCTGTTCATCCTCTCAGCAACACTGTTTTGTTGTGGAGTGCCTCTGACTGTAAGATGTCTAACAATGTCTTCATCTTTACAAAATCTGTTAAAATCTCCACTATAAAACTCTAAATCATTATCAGTGCGCAAATATTTAATCTTCTTTCATGATTATTTTTCAACAAGAGCTTTCCATTACTTAAAAGTAACAAACACATCACTTTTATTTTTCAAAAAATAAACCCATACCTTTCTTGAGTAGTCATCAATAAAAGTAAGCATATATAGAGCACCACCTTTTGAAGGAATATTAGAAGGTCCCCTAAAGGTCAGAATGAATATAATCAAGAATACATTTAGTTTTATGAATTCCTGTGCTAAAGCTGACTCTTTTCTGCTTACCACTTAGACAATGCTCACAAAGGTCCAATTTTGATGTGAACTGCCCTAAAAGAAGACCCCTTTTCTTAATATAGTCAAACCTCTTTCACTCATATGTCCCAATCTCATGTGCCATAACCTAGTCACATTTGAATCTGACAAGGAAGAAGAAACAAAAGCTGTCCCTGCAACACATACAATCTCCCAACTTGTTGAGCTTCATTATAATAAAAGCACCTTTTATAACTTTCAAAACACCTGCACTGCCAATAAAATCATAGCCATTAAGATCCAAAGTACTTAAAGAGATAAGATTCTTAGACATATCTGGAACAAGTCGAACTTCTGTTAATGTTCTTATCACTCCATCATGCATTTTGATTTTCACTAAACTAATACCAACAACAGTACAAGAATAATCATTGCCCATTAACACAACACCACTATTAATAGGTGTGTAGGTTGAGAACCAATCTCTATTTAAACATATATGAAATGTGCAAGCAGAATCTAAAATCCATCCTTGTGTAAGCTTGGCCTTGTCTTCAGTAGCTGTGAGAACTTCACATTGAATATGCATCTCATCTTCCACAACATTGGCTTCAGCTGTCTTTGACAAGTTATTTTGATCTTTATGCTGTTGTTTATTTTTCAACTTAAAACAATCAGCCTTGATGTGCCCCTTTTTCTTATAGTAATTACAAGTTAGGTTCTTATGTCTGGATTTTGATGATGACCTAGGGCGATTGCTTCTAGTAGTATCTTCTCAAAAGATCTTCCTCTAACCATTAAACTTGTTGAAGAATTATCAGAATCATCACTTATGGGTTCTTTATCCATGAGATCTTTTGAAAATAAAGCCATTTTTACCTCTTCAACAGTTAATGTCTCTTTACTGAATATCAAAGTGTCCCTGAAATTCTTATAGGAGGAAGGTAATGAACGAAGCAACATAAGGGCTTGATCTTTCTCTTCATACTTGATCTCAAGATTTTCTAAATCCATCAAAATAGAAGTAAACTCATCAAGGTGTGCCTTTAGTGATGTTCCTTCTGCCATATTAAGCATATGCATTCTATGCTTCACAACAAGCTTGCTAGTAAGATTTTTAGTCATATAAAGTGATTCAAGTTTTTTCCATAAGGATATGACAGTCTTTTCATATATGACTTCACGCAGACCCTCATTTGACAAGCATAACTGAATGGCAGACAATGCTTTATCATCTAATTCTTGTTTTTCTTCTTCTAACAAAGATGCTAATAATTTCTCCTTTCCTAAAAGTGTTTATGCAAACTATTTTGGACAAGTAGTGCACGCATCTTAACTTGCCATAATGAAAAACTCATATTGCGATCATATTTCTCAATATCAAATCTAATTGATGCCATGATAAATCTCAACCGAACTAACCTTGCTCTGATACCACTTGCTATGAAATAAGTCTTTCAATTATAAATAATAATAGAAAATTATAGCTTATAAGAGATTATAATGACACCACAAGATCAATAAGCACACACAGATTTATGTGGTTCGGCGTATGCTTACATCCACGGGCGGAGATGGTGCAATTTCACTATCAAATATTTAATCATACAACAAATACATAAACACTCATTCCAACACCTTTGTGACAATAAACCTCTTTGGATGTGTACAAAAACTTGTATAGTGATTGAGAGAATAAAAACTCCAAATCACAAAAGAAAGACGAGAAGAATAATATTTAATGAATATATCTCCTTTCTTGTACCTCGAAGTGTTGTCGTAGAAGAAGAAAACCTTGAAGAATGTATATTTTTGCCACTCAGAAAGAAGTCGTTAGAAATTTGCCCTAGAATGCATAAAACGACATTCTTTACATTAAATTTTAGGCTAACAGGTTAGTGGGTTCATGGGTCAGCTTCTTAACGGGTTTCTGATTTAAAATCACGTCAAATATAACAAATAATATATATATATATCCATAAAATATTATTTTCGAAGTTTATTTTTAAAAATAGTATGTTTTCAAAGTTAAGTATTTTTGTAAATCTAAAAGAAGCTAACTGATTTGTTCAACACTAGCGTCTCCTGAGGTCAACCGGTCAACAGTTTGGTGGTCCCAACGATGAATATAGATAATAGATAATCCAAAAAAGATATTTACTTCGAAACCCACTTTCTACCGGCCTTGTTACTTAACAAAACTTAGGTCACAGAAGAGTACAAGGGCTATTATTGATGGTAGATAAACAGCATTCCGCGTTGCCAGATGGCGAAACGACACCATTCCCCCGATGAGAGTCACAAATCTCAACAAACGCGTCATGCCATTTCTCTTTTCCAATTTCCTGGTTTTTTTTTTCCCGCCGGAAGAATATAAGAGCGAGAGAAGCAAATACACAAACATTTCTTAGCAAATTAAGCGATAAATACCCTTTTTCGTCGTCTCTGTTTCGCCTCCGAATTTATGTGATTCCGCAGCCGCCGGAAGGAGGCGGAGCCACCCGCCCCAGGCCGGAATCCCTGGGTCGATACCCCTCTTTCTATCCTCTCTATGGAACCGCGATCTATCATCCTTGCGCTGCTTCTCCCCTTTCTTCTATCCGTCATCGTCACCGCCGGTGATCCACCCACCCCTTCTCCCTCGCCATCTCCGTCACCGTCTCCGTCGCCGCCCCCACATGGATCACCGGCGACTCTTCCACCTTCGCAGCATAATCCCCCTTCGGAGCACCCGGTGACCGTGGCTGAGGCGCCTCCATGGAGCTTCGAGCGTCTCAATCTAGGCGAGAAGGTTGGTTTGGTGTTTATCGGCATCGCGGTGGCACTACAGCTGGCCCTGGGAGGATTCCTAGTCGTCAAGAGATTGCAGCTCGCGAAGATGGAGCCCGGTGATCGGATGATGGCGGAGCTTTCCTCCGCTTCGTTTCCGTGATCCTGGATTTGGGTTGTAGCTGTCCCCTAAAATGAAATTTTGGATGGTTCCATAGGTGAAGAAGAATTGGATCGTTGTGGGTTTTTCACCGAGCATTTGGGAAATTGGAAATTTTAATATTCCAATTTAAAACGCTCGGTTGGGGATTGGATGCTGGATCATCAGGTGCGAACATTTTTGTTGTAAATTCCCCTTTTTCCTTGTAAAAATGTGGCTAATATAAAATATTCTTTCAAAAATTCTCCTAGATCTTGCAGTATTTGCATTGTTCACGAAGGAACCCACTCTCCCAATTTCCTCATGTCTTCATCTTTCTTTAGAAAAAAAAATGAAAATCCTGGATTTGTTCCTTCTGCTTCTTTTACATTTTAAAATCATTCTAATTCGTTGGAAGTTTTGATGAATCCAGCACTAATGCTTCCATTGCATACAAACAAAATTCAGGGGTTCATGAATCTAGTCCTTGAATCATGATAAATTGTCATCTTTTAACATGTATTAAAGATGAAGAAAAAGCTTGCTTACAGTTCTTGATATGTGACTACAAAATTGCATTTACAGCACTTGGAAGCTCCGACTTGATGCCACTGAAAGTTTTCTCCACAACTGTTGTCCAACCTATCGCCTCCATGGCCTCAAAATCTTTGTTTTGGGAAGAAGGTTTGGCAAAATTAGGATGTCGAATCAAGTACGCAACTGTGACTCCCCCGTAAAATCTGCCAGATAACGAGGCAATCAGCTGACGGATTGACGTCTTTGTCATATTAATATGATTTCGATCTTTATGAATTCCAGATTTCCAATCCAATTCATCCAGGTGAACGTCTCCACCTCCAAGTTACACTTGTTTGTTCAGACTTGGCTGCAAATTTCGTGTCATATAAGTTGAATAGCCTGTTCCTAAACTTGACGAGGTCATAATTATCCTTAGGTACGAAGAAATATAAAGTATACTATCCTCTAGTGCCTAATAAGCAGTGATGGCCGAGTGTATATTATTTGAAGGGTATTTAACGGGCACAATAATATTCATTACCTATGCTAATTGCTAGCCATTCATAAGACTTAAAATCACAATAAATTTTCAGCTATCTGTTGAGAAAATTATAAAATAGTAAAACAATTTCTTCAAAGTAAATAATACTCGAGATGGCCATTTAACTTGGATTTAAAAAATAAATATTTGCTCAAAAGGTTAGTGTGCTCAGCCAAATCAGCTCAAAAAACTAATGCCCCCGAGCAAAAATAATTTGAGATTTGATTAAAGAACTTCACTTGGATGATCCAAGAGTTGATCAAGAAGTTTTTACTAAGATCATTTAGTAATCACATGACTCGAGAGAGAATACTAGTGCTAAAGTTTATCAAATCACTTTGTAAGTATCCTAAGTAACCCTTATGCCCTTTCTCATCACGAATTAAGTGGCTAATAGTAGAAAGCTAACTTGTCATTTATTGCAACTAATTTTTAAAGAATGACGTGTTACATATTTTTAAAATTATTACATCTAATAAATAATAATGTAACAATGTTGTCGCCTATAGATATTGTACTTAACACCATTTTCATATCACGAATACTTGATAATTATTGTCGGGCCCATGATTAGTTGGAGCACGCTAATCAATCCCTGCATCCGATTTGGATCGTCTGCTCGTTCGATTTTGACCAAACGCCTCCGTCCGAACAGAAGCCTTCTCTCGTACGCGTCGACCACAGGACACGGCTCGCTGCTGCGAGCGTCGCCAGAGCAGGGGAAGGGGCCTGCAGCAGGGGAGAGGCAACTCCGGCCCCTCGCCCTCAGCCTCATCGGCGCCCTTTTGGTGCCGGAAGACGTCACCGTGTCCACGTCCATTGTTCGTGTTTCTCATCGAAGCGCGGCTGAGTTCGCATCGGAGTGAACGAGAGCCGTCGAGTCCTCTTACGGCGAGCGCATTGCCGCCGTAGCCGGGGCTCGTAAGGATGAAGAAGCCTCCACCGCCGGAGCTACTCGTCCCGTCGAGGCCGCCGCCTCACATACGCCGAGTTCAAGTGAGGGGAAGACGGGACAGGGGAGGGGAAACCGGCGTCATCGGCGCTTCGAACCACCCACCCACACCACCGAAGTTGCCGAGATGCCGCCAGATGGAGGAGTGGACGGGAGGGTGAGTCCAGGTTCGTTCTCAACCTGGACGATCCGGTTTCGTCCTCGTCGCCGGTCCCTCAACCGCTCATAGACCTCAGCTCAGCCTCCCTTACCAGACGTAGATTCCCCTCAGCCGTTTGACCTCTCAACCCAGCCTTCATCCCTATTAGTGGCTCCTTACCTCAATCCAGCCTACCATCTCTGCTCCGCTCTTGAGTTCGCCGGCCTTTTATAGGTAACTAGGCTTCCATCATCCCGTTCCTCGACCAGCTGTACGCGGACGACGTCGACCCGTCGGCAGGTGATGCCACTCCGTGCCAGAAGCTTCGCCCATGCTGTGCGGCAGTCTGCCATACCGCATCCTTCGTCGGCCTGCCGGTTCAAACGCCGCCGCCTCTTTGGTCCACTGGGTTGAAGGATGTCGTCTGACGTCTGATGGAGACGACGCTGTGCTCGATCAGTCGCGTCCACCACCTTCGCCGCCTCAGCCCGCGCCATCGACTCCTTCACCACGGATCGACGCCGGGCGACATATCACCGGCCGGCGTTGCCTCCGGTCACGCCGCCCCACACCCCTTTCTGCCGGAATCGCGACCATCATCGTTGCCGTCCCCCTGTGCGAAGCGTTCGATCGAACGCCAGCGTTTTCCTGAAATCGGACACATCCTCCTTTGGGGATTGGGCTAATGTTGACCTAGTCAACGGCCCATTAGACTCGCCAGCTGGGTTGGGCCCTAATTTAGGGCTGGGCTTAACAATTATGCTAAATGTTAAGCCCAATTCTTAAAACCGGCCCAATCCAATTGGGTTTGTTGACCGAGTTCAAAATCGGCCCAAGAAGAAATCGGAAATTCGATTTCAGGAGAGATCGAGCGCCTCCTCGATAGAATCTGTCGACACCGACACCTCGTGCAGCAACACCGATAGCCTGAGATCCGGGCAAATCCGTTGGAAGGGGCGCTGGTCGGCGATCATCCACCAGGTGTCGATTCCGGGCAGCCTTGGAAACGATGCGTGCGAAGATCGAAATCAGCGGACGATTTCTGAAGATCTGGCGTGCACGATGGGCGGCAATGTCTCGTCCGACACCAACATTCAGTGATGTCACCACCAGCACACACGCAGCCAAGTGAAGAGGTTGCAGTGGAGATGGCAGAGCAAGGTGGCCGTGTGGAACAAGCGGAAGCTCCCTCTTCTAGAATTCAAAGAAAACGAGGTGGCTACGACGGACTGTTTGAGATCCGATAAGACTCACGGCCAAAGCAAGAGCGCCGCGTGGAGCAAAGCAAGTCGACGAGATATCTCTGAGGCAGATTCGCACGTATAGAGGGAGACGCGATCTGGCGGAGATCTGGTGGAAATCTAGCTCGAGCAGGGCGACGAGGGATTCGCCTGACATCGCGTGGGAGAAGTAGATCCTGGCATCTGATCGAGGAAGACAAGGGGTCGGCAAGCTCTCTATAAGAAGAGCTTGAGCTCGACAAGAAAATGGGGGCGAGAGGGAGAGACGATCGGCTAGAGGGTAGTAGAACTGGAGGGAAACGACTATAAGAGGAGGCAGCGAACTCGTGAGGAAAAAAAAAGGAAGAAGAACGGGAGGCTGGAGGCGAACTGAGGGAACAGCTGTGGAAACGAACGGAGAACTCTGTCCGGCGGAAAACTCCAGGCGGCCAAACTCGCCGCATCTTCCTCCTCTGAATTCGACTTCGAATACTCCGACGAGGGCTTGTGAACCCCCTCTCGGTGCGTTCCGGTGGTGTGGGTAGGGAGGTTCGGAACACACTCGGCGTCGAGTTCCCCCGGCGACCCTTCTTTTTCCCGTCGTCCCCTTTCTCTCCTTCGACGAGCCCTAGGTCTCCGACTTTGGGCAAAGTCGAGTCCGTACTCTTCGACGCGAGCTCACCGGACGTAGGGCGGCATCTTCCGACGTTCGCCGAAAGGAACGGGGATGCCTCGGCAGTCAGACGAAGGAAGCGAGGTTCCTTCTCGTTTCGTCACGGACGACGCTCGCACGAGCACGCAGCGTCAGGCTTCGGACGCGGACGCGTTTTCGGATTTCGGCAGCAGTACGAGTTGCGAACGGATCTGGGTGCGGATCAAAAATCCATTAAGGGTATAAATTCTTCCTTTGTTCATTCATTTTATATATTGACGTGGCTTTCTTTCCTCTGTTCCCCCTCTTTACTTGGCGATCCTGGACTGGACTAGAAGAGGCTGAGGGATGCATTTGCTGATGGATCCCTGCCGGTCACGCTGGACCTGAATAATTGGCTAAAATTATCCCCTGCATGGGATATTAAATTGATTTGGCCCTGCGTGGCATTTTAAAAAGCATTGTAATAATTTATCTAGCTGATTGTTGTATTATCTTAATTCAGGGCGTGACAGACTGGTATCAGAGCCGGTCCAACTGCTAAAACTGCTGAGCCACTGAATTGCCAAAGGAAAAGAGGCAATATGGTGCAGACTAATACTGAAAAGATTGCACAGCTTGCGGAAGCTGAAGGCGGTCTGGCTGCTCTCCCCAAGGAAACCTTGGTGGAGATGCTGAAAGGCCTCGTGTCTTCCACTATGGAGCTGGAAACTCAAGTGGACAAAGTTCTGTGGGACATCGAAGTCTGCAAAATGGAACTGGAAGAGATGAGGCAAGAGAACGCTTCCCAACGCCGGGCGGTTGGAGCAAACACTGGGGTTGCACCGCGCCAGAAGGTCCCGGAGCCCGGATCCTTTACGGGGGTTCGAAGTGCTAAAGAGGTAGAAGATTTCCTCTGGGACATGGAAATGTATTTCCAATCGGCCCAAATCCCCGAGGAGGAACAGGCGCTAGTCGGCGCAGCATTTCTGACCGGCGATGCAAAATTATGGTGGTGCACTCAAGCAGCACCGAATCTTCTGGGGGAACAGTAGACTCCACAATTGTGAGTATGTCGCGCTAAAGGATACAGGGAATATCTGTGAGTATGTCGAGAAATACACAGCCATGATGTTTGAAATAGATAATATGGCTGAAAAAGACAGACTGTACCATTTCCTGGCAGGACTGCAACCTTGGGCACAGACTGAACTTCGGCAACAAAAAGTTATGACTTGGAAGGAAGCTACCCTAGCCACGGATGGACTAGTGGATCCCTGGGCATGGGATGATATGGTTCCGGCAGTTCTGAAACTATGGTGATTGAGGTTTTGTGGAAATGTTGTAACGGACGTGGTCCGATGCTTTGAAAATAGTATTTTGAGGATGTGTTGTAAGCCCCTGCTGTGGGCATAAACATTTTGAGGTGAATGCGCGGAGGCATCACCAAACTTTATTTATCTATGCATGCAATTTTCCTTTTTGATTATATCTTGGCTTAATATTAAATTCTTGCATAAATGAGGGAAAAGTTAACAGACTTCAAAACTGCTAAATAAGGAAAAGTTAGCAGACTTTAAAACTGCTATTCAAATGGAAAGTTAGCAGACTTCAAAACTGCTAAATGAGGAAAAGTTAGCAGACTTTAAAACTGCTATTTGAAGGAAAAGTTAGCAGACTTCAAAACTGCTATTTGAGGAAAAGCAGATTTCAAAACTGCTATCAAAAAAATAAAACGTGGGGAGTTAGCAGACTCTAAAACTGCTATTTGTGGATAAATTGTGGAAGGTTAGCAGACCTTAAAACTGCTATTTTGAGGATAAAAACGTGGAGAGTTAGCAGACTCTAAAACTGTTATTCGTGGATTATTTGAAGATAGGTCAAAGAGGACGAGTTAGCAGACTCTAAAACTGCTATTTAGGGCAAGAAGAGAGGACGATGTCCAACTAAAACAAAAGAGATCACTCTTCTTGGTTCAACTGAGCCAACTTCGCATAAGGGACGCCTTTATGTGGGGAAAGCTTGGAAGGACAACAAGGAAAAATCCTTGTAATTAGTCCAAGCTGAGTTTCTAATCATGAGGGGACGTCTTTATGAGAGGAAGACTTAGGGGACAAATCATAAATTGGAGCGAGATAAGTTACTCTCTAATGGGGTGGTATGGGACACTTCAGAGGGGACGAGACTTAAGCGCGACCAAGTTGGACGAGTAAAAATGAGAATCGATTAAAAGACGAATGACCACGTCTAAAAATACAAATTCAGAGATGTATAAGTCCGGACCGCACAGAAGTTAAGTGCAACATCTCTCCAAGAAAGGATCTGAATGTTATAGAAAACGATTCTCACCGGGATTCAGGCGATTCGGTTCTAATCCTCTCCTACGATATGATGGGAATTGTGAGTTCGAGTAAAACTCACTACAAGATTCGTCGAGGACGATGAACGACTTAGGAGGGGGAGAATGTTAAGCCCAATTCTTAAAACCGGCCCAATCCAATTGGGTTTGTTGACCGAGGTCAAAATTGGCCCAAGAAGAAATCGGAAATCCGATTTCAGGAGAGATCGAGCGCCTCCTCGATAGAATCTGTCAACATCGACACCTCGTGCAGCAACACCGACGGCCGAAGATCCGGGCAAATACGTTGGAAGGGGCGCTGGTCGGCGATAAAAACAAAACAAAACAAAACCGGGGGGTCTAAGAGAAACTATGATCAAAACAAAACTAAAATAAAAGAAAAATAAAACAATGATCAAAACACTAACTAATCGACATGGAGAAACTATGCATAAAAACTAAAATTAAGCAAAAACTTGGGTTGCCTCCCAAGAGTGCTAGGTTTAGGTCGGTAACTCGACCATGACAGTTTTCAAAGTTTCAAATCCGGGGGGTCTGAGAGAGCTAAAACTTCCTCTCTCTCTACTTGCTCATCTACAAAGTAATGTTTCAGGCGGTGCCCGTTAACTGTGAAGCTTCCAGTTTGTTCTATCCAAATTGTGATAGCACCATATGGTTGAACTTTCTGAACTGTGAAAGGACCGGACCACCTCATGCGAAGCTTTCCTGGAAACAATCGAAGTCTTGAATTAAACAGAAGTACTTTGTCCCCCTCATGAAATTCTTTCTTTGTTATGCGCTTGTCGTGCCAAAATTTGGTGCGTGCTTTGTAGCTCTTGGCGTTCTCATAAGCAAAAAGGCGCAATTCCTCCAATTCATCAAGTTGAAACTTTCTCCTTTCACTGGCGTTCTTGAAATCAAGGTTGATTTATTTGACAGCCCAATACGCCCTGTGCTCAAGTTCAACAGGTAAGTGACATGATTTTCCATAAATAAGTTGGAAAGGAGACATACCAAGGGGCGTCTTAAATGCCGTCCTATACGCCCATAAAGCATCAGGTAATTTTATCGCCCAATCCTTCCATGATCGCGATACGATTTTCTCCAAAATTTGTTTGATTTCCCTATTGGAGACCTCTACCTGACCACTAGTTTGAGGATGGTAGGGCGTAGCAATTTTGTGTCGTACACCATACTTTTTCAATAATGCTCTGAACCTTTGCTCAATAAAGTGGGAGCCGCCATCGCTGATCAAGCAACGTGGGACTCCAAATCGGGGGAAGATAGTTCGCTTCATAAACCTCATAATGACTCTGGAATCGTTTGTAGCTTCGGCGGATGCCTCAACCCACTTCGACACGTAGTCGACGACGACCAAAATGTACTGTTTTCCACGTGAAGAGGGGAAGGGGCCCATGAAGTCTATCCCTCATACATCAAAAATTTCTACTTCCATGATATTGTTGAGTGGCAGCTCGTCCCTTTTCGATAAGTTTCCAGTTCGTTGACAACTGTCACAAGTAGAGGCAAAACGTTTAGCATCATAGAATATCGAGGGTCAATATAAACCAGACTGTAAAACTTTAAAAGCAGTTTTAGAAGCCCCCGCGTGCCCTCCATAAGGCGAAGCATGGCAATGGGTCAACACATCTTGTATCTCCTCTTCGGGCACGCATCATCTGTACAATCCGTCCGCACACCTCCGGTATAGATATGACTCGTCCCAATAATAAAATTTTACATCATGTAGAAACCGCTTCTTCCTCTGAAAAGTGAGGTCTGGAGGAAAGATGTTAGACACGATGTAATTAACAAAATCTGCATACCATGGGACTTGTTAATCTAATAAGGCATAAAGGTGCTCTTCAGGGAATGTATCGTTAATCTCTAATTCTGCATCAATTTCTTTGTTCGCGCTGCGGTCAAGTCTGGAAAGATGATCAGCCACCAGATTTTCACTCCCCTTCTTGTCTCTGATTTCTATGTCGAATTCTTGCAAGAGGAGGATCCATCGGATGAGCCTTGGTTTTGCATCTTTTTTGTTGATGAGGTATTTTATGGCTGCATGATCAGTAAACACGATTATTTTTGAATTAACAAGATAGGAGCAAAACTTATCAAAAGCAAAGACAATCGCTAGCAACTCCTTCTCCGTAGTCGCATAATTTATCTGAGTGTCGTCAAGCGTGCGACTGGCATAATAGATGGCGTGAAGCTTCTTATCCTTCCTCTATCCCAAGACCACCCCAACAGCTTGATCGCTAGCATCACACATCAGCTCAAAAGGTAGCGACCAATCTGGGGGTTGAATTACTGGAGCAGAGATTAATGCATCTTTGAGTTTAGAAAAGGCTTCCTCGCAGTCCCTGTCAAAGCAAAACATAACATCTTTAGCAAGCAGAGCAGTTAAGGGGCGAGCTATCTTAGAAAAATCTTTAATAAATCTTCTGTAGAAGCCGGCATGTCCAAGAAAAGAGAAATGATCCTTTCGCGTGGCCGAATTCAACTTCCTGTAATCTATGCACATTCTATGTCCCGTGACCATGCGTGTAGGTATCAGCTCGTTTGCCTCGGTCTTTATCACTGTGACACCACCCTTCTTGGGTACAACGTGTACGGGACTCACCCAAGAACTGTCTGAGATTGGATAAATAACCCCGGCGTCTAATAGCTTGAGCACTTCTTTCTTTACTACATCCTTTAGATGCGGGTTTAGTCGGCGCTGGAACTCCACGGAAGGTTTGCAGTTGTCTTCCAATAGGATCCTGTGCATGCAAACAGAAGGGTCAATCCCCTTTATGTCATCTAATGAGTAACCTATTACCTTCCTATGGAGGCGAAGTTCATTAAGCAATAATTCGGCCTGCTCCTTATCCAACGCCGCACTGACAATCACTGGGTATGTAGAATTTTCACCTAGAAACTCATATCGCAAGGTGCTGGGCAAGCTTTTGAGTTCGATATTCTGCTGCCCTTGGTTCTCCTCTTTTCTGTCATCCTGGCTTGCATCAGCTTCTAGCAACGCAACATATTTCTCAGCTTCTCCTTCATCACTGTCGTCAGCATGTACCTGCAAGAGAAGGTTTTTTTAAAGTATTAGTAAGATCAAATTGAATGGCATTGCCACATATGTTCAAGGTCAGTTTCCCATTCTTAACATCCATGACAGCGC
Organism: Costus lasius; assembly: GCA_027563935.2. Lineage (NCBI taxonomy): Eukaryota > Viridiplantae > Streptophyta > Magnoliopsida > Zingiberales > Costaceae > Costus > Costus lasius. The sequence continues at coordinate 9,470,118 of CM050452.1, read as the reverse complement.
CAACAGTGGCAAGAAAAGGCCTTCCCAAAATGATAGGGAGCCTATTATCCTCATCAATCTCTAAAATAATAAAGTCGGCAGGAATAAAGTAATCTCCTACTTTAACAGGTACGTCCTCTAAAATACCAACTGGGTGACGCACAGATCGGTCTGCAAGCTGTATAGGAATGTTAGTGGGCTGCAAATCCCCTAAGTCTAGCCTTTTACAAAGTGAAAGTGGCATGAGGCTAACGCTTGGTCCTAAGTCGCACAGAGCCCTCTGAAAAGACATCTCCCCAATCTGGCAGGGTAAGGAGAAACTACCTGGGTCCTTAAGCTTTTGAGGGAGCTTGTTCTGAATGATGGCGCTGCACTCTTCAGTAAGTGCAACGGTCCCTTGATCTTCTAGCTTCCTCTTGTTTGATAAAATGTCTTTCAGAAATTTCGCATAAGTCAGCATCTGCGAGAGAGCATCAACAAAAGAGATGTTAATGTAGAGTTTCTTCAAAACCTCTAAAAACTTACCAAACTGCTTGTCCAATTTAGCCTTGACAAGCCTCTGTAGAAAGGGAATCGGTGGCTTATATGCTGGCGGTCCCACATAAGGCCGCTCCTCTTCAGCTGGCTCAGGTGCCATCGGTGTTGCATTCGAATGTGGTTCCACATGTTCTAGTATTGTCTCTTCTATCCTGTCATCTGTCGGCATCTTCGGGTCTTCCAATTGCTTGCCGCTCCGAGTGGAAATTGCATTGCACTGCTCCCTCGGGTTTACTTCTGGCTGGGATGGTAGCTTCCCTGGTACTCTCGATGATGAGCTAGCTTGCTGGGCTAGCTGACTCTCTGGCATCTTATTGTGTGTCTCCAGGGAGTCCATCCTGGTCATCATCATCTTCATCATATCTGTGAGTCCTTCAAGTTGCTTGCCTAGATTTGAATCATTGTTTGGCCTTGACTGTGGTGGTTGTGGCGGCGGTGCATTGTAATTTTTGGCCTGGAATCCTCGTGGTCTGAAATTGTTCTGTTGGGGTTGCCTAAAGTTTCCTTGTGGGGGCTGAGTCTGCTGTGGTGGAACTTGTCCAGGCTGAATTGGCTGAGTTGTCCGGTAAGAGAAATTTGGATGGTTGCGCCATCCTGGATTGTAGTAGTTGGAATAAGGGTTGTTGTTCTGGTTGAAATTTCCAACTGCATTCAACTGCTCAGGATGAGCCGCAGCCATCTGTCCATCTCCTACTTGGCAATCTGCCTCTGCGTGACCTACAACTCCACAGACCTCACAAGTAATAGCGTTAACATCTATAGAATTAACAGACCAAGAATCAAGCTTCCTAGTCAAATTATCAACCTTAGCCTTGAGTGCAGTAAGAGAGTCAAGGTCATACTTACCTGACTTCTTGGTAGAAGTACCTCTCTCAGATGTTCATTGATGATGGTTAATCGCCATATCCTCGAGAAGGTTCATTGCATCTTCCACTCTCCTATTCATCAAAGCACCTCCTGCTGCAGCGTCCACTGTAAGCCTCGTGTTGTAATCCAAACCGCTGTAGAACGTTTGGATCAAAACCCAAGTCTCAACACCATGATGTGGACACATCCTTTGGAGCTCCTTAAACCTCTCCCAAGCTTCGTATAGGGATTCTCCATCTTTTTTCATGAAGCTCATTATCTAATTTCGCAATTGGATTGTTTTTGATGGAGGGAAGTACTTGGAGAGAAAGGTTTGAGAAAGCTCTGCCCATGTTCTTATCGAAGCAGCAGGTAGTGTGTGCAGCCAAGCTCTCGCCCTGTCCCTCAGAGAGAAGGGGAATAGTCGCAACCTGATAGCATCAGCAGACACTCCATTAATTTTCAACATATCGCAATATTCTAAAAAAATAGAAAGGTGCATGTTGGGGTCCTCAAGAGGAGAACCACCAAACTGATTCTGTTGCACCATAGAAAGAAGAGCAGGTTTTATTTCGAAGTTATTGGCCTCAACAGCGGGCCTAGCAATTCCAGATTGAAAACCGTAAGTGTAAGGTGTCGAGTAATCTTTCAATGTCCTATTGTTATAGTTGTTCCCCATTGGTTGTTGTGCTCGGTCATTGTTCACATCAAGTTGAATGTGTTCCATCTGACTTTCTTCTCCAGGATAGTTCATGATTTCTTTCTTCAGAATTTGATTTTGCTTCCTTCTTGTCCGGAAGGTGCGCTCGATCTCTGGATCAATGTCAAAGAATGTACCTGCTCTAGAACTTCTTCGTATAAAATGGTCAGTCAAAACTTTAAAGTTCTAAGACAGCAGACAAATAAGAAGAAAAAGGAAATTGCAGTGCAGTAAAGAAAATAAAAACTAACCTAAAGCCTAGTCTACCAATTCTCGGAAGTATACTAATATCAAACGTTGCTCTCCGGCAACGGCGCCAAAAACTTGACATGACCGCAAGTGCACGGTTATGTCGAAGTAATATAAAAGATGTCGAATCCCACAGGGAGCAAGGTTGAGTACTAGAAAGTCCGAGTCCTAATAGCTAGGCAAATCAAAACGTGGGTTTTGAAAGTAGAAATCGAAAACAAACAAGTGCAACTACTTCGGTAGAGAAAAGATATAAGAGAGAATTCAGGGCTACGACTTCCACCACGATGATAATCTTAATCGCACAAGAAAGATATTAGTTATTTGGTTTATTGGTTTTGCACAAGGAGTCTAACCCTAGGGTATAAGGTGCCCTCTCTCGAGTGATACACCCTGGTGTTCGTCTTAGACCGACCTCCTACTCTCGCGGTGGATCATTCTAAGGCGAACCCAATGAGTTCTATGGTAGAATATGAAATCCTCGAGCGAAGATTAAGCACTCTCGTGTCGAGGTCTCGCAAGTTTTACTCAGAGGTTTGACCCTTACAATCCTTCTCTCGATATGAATCGTAACGGCTAACACGCGATATTATTCGGCCAAGGTAAAACCACGAAATAAATACGTCAAAGTAAAATATGCTCACAATTCATACCAAATAACATAAATAGATACAAAGTTTGCAATTAAAATCATCAAAAGGTTTCCACCAAGCCCCGAAATAGGGTTTACGCTACAATCGTCATTGAAACGCTCAAAATCTCTCTTTTAATGCAATGAAAAGTATAAGAAAACGAAGCTAAGGGGAAGGAGACGATGAACTGAAGGAATCCTAAAGAATTCGTGATGATCGTGTGTCTCAATCTCCGAAAATCTCCAAAAGTCGCCTCTGTCGCCGTGTTCTTCCGCCCGCGCCGCTTCTTCGTGTGAATGCTCAATGATTAGGGCAAGAAAATTGGGGCTTTTATATCCCATGCGTTCGCCTCTGAAAGAGCTTTCCATAGACACCTTACTTGCCTAATTTGGCCTCCAAACAGGTGAGAAATCGAAGGAAAACCGAGTGTGGGTCGGGCCGCTTGTGAACCTGGGTTAGAATCACGGTGAACCCCGCCGGGTTTACCTGGCTGTGATTCATTCTGTGATTCGGCAGAAAGAAGCGCGGTGAACCCCGCCGGGTTCACCTGGCCGTGATGTGTTCTGGACAGTTTTCGGCCAAATGGAATTCTGGGGGGTTCACCCGGCCATGATGCTCTCTGTGAGTTTCGCAGGCTGGCGACTTGGATGGTGAACCCCGTGGGGTTCACCTGGCCGTGATTGTCAGGCTAACTCCAAACAAGCCCAAATTTGACAGGCGGCTTCGTTTTTGCATGAGAAATCGTCCCATGGCCTCAGAATCTTCAAAATATGTCGAAAAAAGGGTGTTTTTACCTGAAATTCCATAAAAGTGCCAAAAAGTGAAGATTCCGAAGATATGAAGGAAATAAGCCTATAATGAGTATAAAAATGCCGAAATAAGCCTATATTTGACATGAAATAACTATGAAAATCACTACCAAAATGTAATGCATCAGCGATCATCCACCAGGTGTCGATTCCGGGCAGCCTTGGAAAATATGCGTGCGAAGATCGAAATCAGCGAACGATTTCTGAAGATCTGGCGTGCACGATGGGCGGCAATGTCTCGTCCGGCACCAACATTCGGTGACGTCGCCACCAGCACACACGCAGCCAAGTGGAGAGGTTGTAGTGGAGATGGCAGAACAAGGTGGCCGTGTGGAACAAGCGGAAGCTCCCTCTGCTCGTATTCAAAGAAACCGAGGTGGCTACGACGGACTGTTTGAGATCCGATAAGACTCGCGGCCAAAGCAAGAGCGCCGCGTGGAGCAAAGCAAGTCGACGAGATATCTCTGAGGCAGATTCGCACGTATAGAGGGAGACGCGATCTGGCGGAGATCTGGTGGAAATCTAGCTCGAGCAGGGCGATGAGGGATTCGCCTGACATCGCGTGGGAGAAGTAGATCCTGGTGTCTGATCGAGGAAGACAAGGGGTCGGCAAGCTCTCTATAAGAAGAGCTTGAGCTCGACAAGAAAATGGGGGCGAGAGGGAGAGACGATCGGCTAGAGGGTAGTAGAACTGGAGGGAAACGACTATAAGAGGAGGCAGCGAACTCGTGAGGAAAAAAAAAGGAAGAAGAACGGGAGGCTGGAGGCGAACTGAGGGAATAGCTGTGGAAACGAACGGAGAACTCTGTCCGGCGGAAAACTCCAGGCGGCCAAACTCGCCGCATCTTCCTCCTCTGAATTCGACTTTGAATACTCCGGCCAGGGCTTGTGAACCCCCTCTCGGTGTGTTCCGGTGGTGTGGGTAGGGAGGTTCGGAACACATTCGACGTCGAGTTCCCCCGGCGACCCTTCTTTTTCCCGTCGTCCCCTTTCTCTTCTTCGACGAGCCCTAGGTCTCCGACTTTGGGCAAAGTCGAGTCCGTACCCTTCGACGCGAGCTCACCGGACGTAGGGCGGCATCTTCCGACGTTCGCCGGAAGGAACGGGGACGCCTCGGCAGTCGGACGAAGGAAGCGAGGTTCCTTCTCGTTTCGTCGCGGACGACGCTCGCACGAGCACGCAGCGTCAGGCTTCGGACGCGGATGCGTTTTCGGATTTCGGCAGCAGTACAGGTTGCGAACGGATCTGGGTGCGGATCAAAAATCCATTAAGGGTATAAATTCTTCCTTTGTTCATTCATTTTATATATTGACGTGGCTTTCTTTCCTCTGTTCCCCCTCTTTACTTGGCAATCCTGGACTGGACTAGAAGAGGCTGAGGGATACATTTGCTGATGGGTCCCTGCCAGTCACGCTGGACCTGAATAATTGGCTAAAATTATCCCCTGCATGGGATATTAAATTGATTTGGCCCCGTGTGACATTTTAAAAAGCATTATAATAATTTATCTAGCTGATTATTGTATTATCTTAATTCAGGGCGTGACACTAAACACATTCGTTTGCATTCATTAAACTTCTTTAAGGTGTTTTCTACGTCTTTTTTTAGCTTACTTTCGTATGAGAGAGGACATTACAACCCTGTGAGCACCATTTTTTAGCCTTTAGGAAGAAGACAAATTATATCAACTGATGACTTTAGCTCCATTTTAATTAAAAAGTAATTAAGCCTATCCAAGTTCATTAATTTGGAATTTGGATGATCAAAATATAATCATCATTAGTTGGTGCAATAAAACCAAGCAACCAAAACAATGTCTTCTCTGTAAGTTGAAGCACACTTGTCAAGCTTAAAGCAAATTTGATGGAATCTAACATCTACCATTTCTTATGAAACTAATGGCAAACTAAACAACCCCACTCTACGTTCAATCTATATTACCTTTTTGTATTAGGACATTATAGATTAGCTATAGCTATGTGTGGTTGAACACATAAAACCAACTTAGCTTAGTTTTCTCAAAATAGATCAACCTCTAAAGTTTGTTTCCATTTTCATATTTGGTGTTCCAACAAGTAGAGCAAGGACGCCAAGGATGAGCTGCATGTCCTCCTTTGCTGCTCAAGTAAGAAATTGTTTGTCTAATTGTAAAAAAAAAGGGCTAATAAGCATTATTGTGGTATTATTCTTTACATACTTTTGTCTTGTAGAGCTTGATGATAATTATATCTATAATTAGTGTATTTCTCTGTTGGATGTAATTTTCTCATGGTGTTTTGTGATGTCAGTATCTATGAATCCAATGGAATTGCTATGGTCATGTTCTATATTGGACAAGATGGGCATATCTTGTGGTTATTCTTGATGATTGTAGTTTTGTGAATTTGGTCTTGCTACAACTTGAGCCATAGCACCAAGTTTATTTGTCTTGTTTCTATGTGTGTTTAGTGATTTAAATTTATGACATAAACCTTCTTTCCCAAGAACGGACTCATCTAAGACCATTAATGTAGAGTTTCCCAAGAACTAAACCTTCCAAGGCCTTATAATATAGAGTTCTTAACTTCCTAAGACCTTGGCCCTCTTGAAAATCATATCTCCCACATGACCCTAGTTTTCTAAGACATTTGTTCGACTTCTTGAGAAATCAATTCATTAGATGTTGCTCAACTAGCTAATTCTTACACTCATCATATGTATAGTCACTAATTTTAGAAATACTATTAATTATAATTATCAACTATCATTACTATAATATATAATTAGTAACATTAACTACGTAATTGTTAAAACAAGCTATATTTTTTTATATATAATTATTAATTATAACATATGTAACAAAACACTAATTATAATGGTAACAATGAAAAAAAAAAAGGTGTTAGTCACATATTTTCTAAAGTTTTAAATATCATATTGAGGTTTATATGGTTTAAAGTTTGTAAATAATATATCTACTAAATTTAATTAGAGAGCTATACTTATGCACATAATTGCCTTACAAAAGTACATTTTCATTTAAATTTGTCTACTTACATTTCTATAAGTAAAACACCCCGTGAAAATAGAGTTTCTCAAGCGATAATAGTATGTTGCTCCTTCTTTAGTAGATATCTAATCTCGCTATGCGCAATATATTGAATTTTAGCGAATACAAGTAATATATATGAAGGCTTGAAATGTCATGTGCACACCCCTCAACGTTGAGCCATGTGAAGGGCCGAAAGTTACACACCGTAAAAGGGACATTTACATTCATAAATGATGGGCAAATATGCACCAAAGTCTTTAGTAGCTTAGCCTCGAGTGCACCACCACTACTTAGATACTATGAGGCTAGGAATATCCTCTATGAGCTAAAGGTTTCATTGGGCAAGTTGACTCATTTCACATATTTCACTTATACCCTATGAAAATTATGCACCCACAAGGATTGATCGTGCCTCGGTATAGCCCCCAATACGCTGCTATACACAAAAATAAACTCTATGTACACTATGTCACAGTCGAGTATATGAGTTTACACCGCACATTCAACCCAAGACATAACGGCAAAGTTAAGTAAAGAAAAAAAAATTCAAAATTTGGGGATACAAGGATGTTTTTTGAAGCTGAAAATGTGCTGGGTTTTTTGTCATCAGGTTGTCTGTTTTTTGACTTGGGCAAGTTCAGCTGCACAAAGGAGAAGAATGCTATTGTTTTCGTTTATCTTCCTGCTGTGAGTTATCACATACTTTTCATAGCTTACTTCGTTAAGTACTTTTATGCTATCGGGCTATGTTCTCTTTATGTATAAAATGTTATCGCTTCTCTTCCCAAAATATGCTATTGGGCTCTGAACTTGGCACTTCCTTTTACTGTCCCTGCGATGTGTATTCTCCATCCTCAATCCCTCTGATCCTAATAAAGACATTTCTATTGATAATTGGGGAGAAATTGTTTGGTTTCAGATTTTCAGTTCGCTTTTTCTGCAAAGTGCTACAATTCTATGATGCTTTTTGACATGTGTATCATCATTTTTTTACTTTTTTTTTTTCTCTTTCTTTTTTTGCCAGTTTCAGTGTTTCACCGAGGATGGCGTCCTTGTTGAAGGCCTTTTCTGGAAGGATGTCGAGAGACTGGTTAATGATTACTCTGGGGATCGAAAGATTAAATGACTATCTCTGGTCTCTTGCATTGATGACAGAATCATCAAACACTAGATCAAAAAAGAGTATCAGATTTTGGACTTCCTACTGATTCAAGTATTTGCTACAGCAGCACCTGATTTCAGCTGGCGTTTTGTGAATTTGACGAGTTTACAAGAGAGTCGTTTATCTAAATGCTGAATTTACTTCAGAGATCGTTATCGAAATGCTGAAGTGTGAGCAGTTTACATGAGTGTTATGTGTCACAAACTGGATCCTGATTCCAGGGAGACTTGTCGAGGAGACTCAAGGGAAGTGTGACCAAACCAATGCGGAAATAACAGGCTTAAAAACTATTTTAGCATTGTTAGGTAACCACAGCTTTAACCGCCTTCAACAGATAGCCAATAGGTAATACCTAGTTGATCTTGCGGTATGAACTATTTTAGACTTGCGAAAATGCGAATGACTAATTAGGTAGCTAATATGTAGCCACCTAATACATTTTGTTTTATTTGATCTACATATGAGCAAGATACAAAGCAATTGGTACCACCAATGCTCAAATTGATTATAGTTAGCATGTGGTTAGATTCCATGTCAAGTCAACTTTGTTTTTCTTTTTTTTATAAAAAAGAATATCGTCCACTTGTATCACCACCCTAGTCAATGATAGGAAGGAACAAATATGCTTGTAGCTCAGATGAACCAAAGAATTATTGGGTTATATTATGGATCGGTTTGGCTCCGCTACAAAATGAGTGTGTACAAAAGTCAAAAATAATAAAAGCTAAAATTTGAGAAATTATAATTTTTTAGTTTTTTTAGCTTTTAAACTGATTATCGCTTTGAAAGTATAGCTATAATTGGATGATAGTGAGGCCAAATAGGTCATATATCTTTTCATCAAGTAAAAGTCATATATGTTATGACTTAAGATTCGCGCATCCTAGGAGATAGATAACTCTTGATACAATCTACTTAAGATTTCTAAGCAAGAAAATTTTTTGTAAATTGTCATTTAGTGATTAATAACAAAGTCTTGGAGTTAAGCGTATTTTTATCTTGTTATTTTATCTTTGTAAAAAAAATATAAAAAATTTAACATACTTTATAATTATAAAATATATCAAATTTAGGTGTACGTATCATAAATTTATCCAGACACAATGTATTTATAATCCTATAATTTTCATACTTTGCATAACGCCTCATCTCATGCTGTCCCTAATACGCCGCAAGATGAAAGTTTAGGTAATACCGTAACAGGAAGAGCAAAATACTCACCCAAACCCTCTTCCTTTCCCCTAATCCCATCTTAACCACATGTGGCCCACATGTGGCAGATTGAGGGGCCAGCATGTGGATTCTAGAGCGTTCGAGGACTGAACTAAAAAAGACAGGCAAGCAAGTTGATACTTGATAGACGATGGGTTCTCACTTCTCAAACTGCTAACCACAGTTTCATCCCCGGAGGACTGGTTATTTCTTGATATGAGAACCGGAGGCTGCACAGATCAAGCAATGGGGTTCTGCGCCTTCTTCCTCGTCGCCCTAACTCTCCTCTTCTCCTTCACTTCGGCCGCCGACAGCAAGAGTAATTTCTTTCTCCTTACTCTTAGTACTCTCTCCATGATATCAGTAAACGGCTCTGAGGTGCTGCCCATTTTATCTTTACTTGGATCTAATGGAGGGCTCTGAGATCTGTGGAATCTGTGCTGCATTGTTTGATTTGGGACTTTTCCTTCTTCTGTTCGAGTTTATTCCACCAACTCACTTGCAGTGCTTTGGTTTCGTTGATTTAGATTGAGGATTTCTTCCTTTCTGTAATGCTTCTTTCCCTAAGGTGATGAAATGAAGACTGCTTTCGTTCCGGCAAAGCCATGTGTTAGGTAGACTTTGTTAGGACACTACTTCGTTTCTGCATAGCCTGGTATATTATTCTTACAAAAATTCTTCAAATTCTTTGTAAGAACACTTGTTTTGATGTGGGCTTTACTGTTCCCATTTGTTCCTAGCGATCCTTGCATTCATGTGATAGTCCCCCTTCCTCTTTGATTAACCGTTCAAACTTACAAGTATGTTGATCTCAACTCCTTGTAGCACCAACCAAGCAATCTCTCGACAAAAAAAATTTCCTGCTGGGGGGAACCTCGGCTAGTTTTGCCATGATTGACACAAGCTAGAGGCTTGACTCTGATACAATATGTTGGGATTGTTCTAAAAACATCTCAACTGGGCCACCCCAGTGATATAGGCACTTCCAAAATATTAAACAACAATTATGGATCGATATTGTATCGTTAAATATGGTAGATAAGCAATTACGGATACATGTGAGAATTATAATCCTCTATTTTAGTAAAATCTGTAAGGTAAATATTGAGAAAATTTTCTAGGCAAGGTGGTTGCCTTGGAATCTTAGACAGGTCATGAGTCGTCCATCTATTTAGGATTTATAAATCTTAAACTCCGATATAACTCTTGCTTTAAGATTCATAATTCCAAAGAGATGAAGGATTTATAATCTTAAATATGGTACCTAAGATTAGTAGGCAAGTTCCTTCCATAGGCATTTTTCTCCTTAACATTATGCCTTCAATCATTGAAGCGATAGTGTTATTCAATAACGAGTGTACCTTTTTCACTTTGGCATACACCCCAAAGTGGACATTAGCTAAAAACAGTTTAGATGTGATATTATAGTAAGAAACTAGAGGAAGGTGTTGGCTGGAACCGCAGCTGCTGATAAAATTGCAGTTGCAAAATTGTTTGATTGCTGGGGACAAGCTCAGCTCTACCTTCGCTTGTTGGGAATAGAGCGGTGAGTCTGAACCTGGCTGTAGAAACTAAAAACAGCAGCATACATGCAATATGCTGAAGCAAAATAAACTAATCACGCACAGACTACGACCACAATGAACTACATCGATCAATAGATGTCTTCAATGGAAATAAAAAGACTAGAAAGCATATTAGCATATATACATGAAAATCCACTCGCCACATCATTCAAATCCACATAGGGATGCCGAGCCCACCAAGCGCTGAACGCTGGAGGGGGAGAGACTGCTATAATATAAATTTTTTGTGTGCTATGATATACATGTTTTGTCTATATGGTTAATAGTGCTGGTTTTGTCAGTATCTTTGTCGTAAAGGGGTATTGGCTATGTAGGTCTGGCAAATATCTGGTCATTTAGTCATGAGCTAAATGCTGGGTATATGTGTACGCACAATCCATACCTGAACAGGTAAGATCATGCCTAAATTTTATAAATTGAACAGTATGGGGCCAACCATGTAGCATATGTACCCGAACGATTTAATGCTAATAAACTACTTACTTGCCCTTGGCCAAAAACAAAAAGAAAAAGAAAAACTGAAAAACGTGACTGAGAACCAGCAACAGATTGGAAGTGGCACGACACCTCCGTCTGGTGTTCAATCTTTGCCCTCGATACACAATTTGGCCTTGTAGTTATGCTAAATGAGTTGGAAAGCAAAATTTTACTGACATTTCGGATGAAAAAAATATGAGCTAAAAATGGTCCATAAGAAGAGAGTACTGTCATAAACTGAAGAATTTGAACTGACTCAAGTTTTTCTGCTGGAAGAGATGCTTCCTACTGTACAAAACTTGGTCCTTCTTAGCTAGTATGATCTGGAAATACTTCTAAAACTACTCGCTGAGTGACATGTGCAAATGGTGCAAGTTTTACAAGGATTTCAAAGATAAAACTAGTACTTGAACTCAATGCTTCCTGACTGGAAGATTTTTTTATTGATATTAGTTCATTCTTGATTTTTGAATTTACTGAAGGGATAAAAGTGCTGTAGGATATGGGAAACATCAATATATTTGTTGTTAATGATAAATATGAATCACCATTTCTATGACGCATAGAGGAGAATTATTTTGATAATTGAGCCATATGCCTGCCACTTAGAGATGGCAGTGGCCTGTTCTTTTCCTTTTTACGAATCTGCACTGCCTACACACTGGAGTCAAGTTTGATTGTCCTATAAGGGCATGGGGTTTGGTTTGAATAAGAACTGCAGGATATGGGTAACATCAATATATTTATTGTGGATCTTAGAGATGTCAATCTTGCCAGAAGGTCAAGGCAACAATCATGTCCTTCAGAATAACAATTTGTCCTTTCTCTTGGATATATTGAAACTAACAGGATGTACTTCTTAAAAGTGGATGCACCTCAAGATTTTACGATCACTTTAATTAGGCTTAGAACTTAAAGGAATAATTAAATTCTGTATTGTCATGTCTGTAGAAGAGTCTATTCAATCTCTGACATGCAGCCTATAACTGAAGTACTCGTGCATGTTTGGAATTACTTAAAGCGCTTGAATGCTACTTTAGTAGGTGATTCAATATGGGATTCTTTCTCAAGGTGAAGGCAAACTGAAGTCCAAAAAAATTTAGTCTGTTTCCTATAAAGCAGTCTTGAATAGTCATTCACTTAACCTAATAGCGGAGCTGGAGAAAATCCCAATATTTTGTAAATTCTATCACCTCCGGAAGAGAAAACCACGCACAAGAGTGTATTTATTAATGCGTCAACATAAGAAGCATTTTAGTTATATTTAACTAATATTTGGTTTCTACAATCCAAATAATCTAGTTAGTGTCATAGTAATTATTCTTTGAAGGAATATTTAATGGGTTTGATCGATCAGCTTTTTGTCTCATAATTTGGTTGAAATTGTTTTCAGGCCAAAGTATTCTTCTTTTTTCTTAGTGTTTACTTTAACTGAAGTTGATACTGAACATTCGTTGGTTGCTTCCTAATTTGTTAATGGATAGAATGTGAATGAAAGAAGTCCCTTAGTCTCATTTCACTTAGAAATCCTCCAGATGCTGATCCTGATATTTCTACTTGAAGTTGTTGAATTTTGAATGAGCAGAAGCAAATTTGGTTACGCTAATGTATTCTGTTTTATTGCCTCACTTCCTTTTGTTCTCTTTGCAGATAATCCTGCGGATCAGCTCGTGGCAGTGATCAACAGAAACAGAACGTCCCATAAATCACCAGCACTTTTTGACAATGCAGGGCTTGGTTGCATAGCCTTGGAATACATCAAAGCCTACCAAGGTCAGTGTGGTGAGGTTGGTGACAACAAGAAACCACCTGACTCGAGTTTCGTTGATACATTTGCCCCCAGCTGTGGTGTCGAGGTGTCAACTCTTGCTCCTATCACTGGTCGGTTTCTCGCATGTCAGAGCAAGTATGCCTCCCCTGAAGAGGCCTTCAATATCTTGATCAGTGATGATCACAGCCTGCAGATTCTGTACGACAAGAACCACACAGAGGTAGGAGCTGCTGTGAGTGGCACCGATGGTGGAGCTCCCTACTTCTGGTGTGTTCTATTTAGCAATGGCACAACAAACAGCACCTTCGCGTTTCAAGGGGGAGTGGCGAAGACAGTCCGACCGGGGTGTTTCAGCGGCAACGACGATGATTGCAGCAGTGCAAGTGGCTTTGGCAGTTGTCTGTGGACTACAATTGCTGGAATTTGGATCGCTCTGTTGCTTATGCTTTTGCCTTTTGATTGATTCCATCAATAGGAGGAACGTACCATTTGTTTCTTTTAGCATTTACACTTTCTCTTATAAACAGTATGAGTATTGTGATAATTCTTGGTCAATTGTCAACGTTTAATCGTCAGATGGCTTTGGCAGTGCTTTTTGGACTATGGTTGACCAAAATTTGGATAGATGTTGCATATGCATTTGCTTTGTAATTAAATGACGAACGCGTCCTTTTATATATTCGTTTTATACTTTGTCGAATAAATAATTTGAAAACTGAGAGAAATTTTGGTTAAGTATTAGTCGTTACTAAAATGTCTCTTAATTGGGGTATTGAATTCTATTATGCTTGTGATTTGTAAGTATGCTAGTTTATAGCGCATTACTTGATTCTGTTAAATAAAATTTATGATGTAGATACATTCAATATGCTTTGCTTTCAAACTTCATAAATTGGAAGCAACTTGATTCTGTTACCGAGTGTTGCTTTCAAAATTTCTGACCATTAGGTATTTATAAATAAAGAGCAAAAAACTGCTCTGTAATCATGTTGTTATTAGTACTACTTTAGCAATTAGTGAACTCATTATTACACATTGAATATTTTTTCAAAGGATTGCCTATCGTATATGTTAATGTTGCCAACGCTTTTTTTTTTAAAAAAAAAACTTACTATGAATAAAATTTTATTCCACTAAATAAATATTAGCATTATTCTTTTCAATATGATTTTAGTAATTTAATATAAATCTTCTTGCTACCGTAAACAAGAAACTATTTTTTTATTAAGATCATAGTCCAATTATCCTTTAACCAATAAATTAGATATAAATAAATGATTTTATATTAAAAGTCCAAATATAACATAACTAAGAGTTCAACATTTTTTATAAAAATATTTATTTTAAAAAATAATACTAAATTATTCCATTCTCTTCATGCATGCCACAATAATATTTTGTATCAAATTTATTTACTTAGTGTTGTGACATTTAACCGCGTGTTGTTTCAACAAAATAATTTTAGGGAGATACCTCACAATGAAAATGTGGAGTAGATTTGTAGTTTTTGAGTGACTAGACTTAGTCTCAACTATTTCACTTAATTAGGAGTGATCAGAAGCTCTTCTAATGCTTGCAACATGATCTTCCCGCTAACTGTATTGAGTGAATGTGCACAAAGAGGGAGCATAGGTTTATCAAGTCATCTTTCTTCGCGTGCCTAAATCAAAAGAAGATTATGGGATGAGTGTATAATAAGATTAAGCAAAATCATTTGCCCTAAAGATGACATTTGTGTACTTGACTCACACTCAAGCTTATGCACCACAGTGCTAGAGGCGCTCATTAGTTAGCTAATAGTCATGACTGATCATGACGCTGTTAATGTCGGGAATATATTTGTCTACCTTTTGTTGAATAAGGTAGATTATCTTGAATTTTTGGATCGGATTTTTTCTATCTTGTATGGTTCTACTTGTTTTGATTTAAGGGATCCTTTGTGTTTTATAAGTGATCTAACTATTCAAATTTTATTTTTAATTTTTTTTTAAAAAAAATAATTTCTTTACATATTCTAAACGATTCATGCTCAGTTTCTTAAAATTTGTAGAGAACAACTATTCGTAACAACCAATAGTTTAGTCAATCATTCTTCTTTTCCCTTAATCAACCTTGTGTACCAAATCGTCCTCTCCCAATACCTACGGCACGACCAACCGGAAGACGCCTGCGCCTCTGTCCGCCACCACAGCTTCTCTGTTACGAGATATAGCTCATCCTGCACTAGGTGTCACGCCCCGGTCGGAACGGTCTAAAAACAACGCTTATCCGTTGTCTCAGAGCCGTCCGGCGGAACACCGGAACGTGATCGCGCTAGGGTTTCCGGACCGAAGTTTGTCCCCAAATTCGAAACCCTAGTTCCCGCTCAATTTTTCTTCCCAAATTACAGAGTCACTCAGAAACCCTAACCCTAATTTAGGAATACCTCTCCTGATTTTGACCGAAGTCAAAATTACCCTTGCTTACGTCAGCCACTCGTTTGCTGACGTCAGCCCTCAAATCGTCCGCCGATTTCACTTTTGCCGCGCCGATTTTGCACGCTAACGTCCGCCTGACGTCAGCGTCCGAATTCGATTTCGCATTCGAATTCATCCGTTGACTGCTGCTACGTTGACTCGCCTCGAAACGCGAGTCGTCTTCTTCGCGCGGACGAACGCCACTGCGTTCGTTGCTCGAAGCCGCCGCTTGCGTCGCCTGCTCGACGCCGCGCCCTGGAGTTGGCCGAGCAGAGGAAAGCCGCTCGCCTCCCTTCGACCTCATCGTCGGCAGCCGCCTGGTACGAGCGCCACCGCGCTCTTTCGTCGCCGCCGAACTCAAAGACGAACAGGGGAAGATGATTGAAGAAGCTAAAGCTTTATTCCACTCAGAAAGCTTACAACGCCTCTCCAAGCCGCCGACCATCGTCGCCGGTGCCCCTCTCCCTCCCTCGCCGACCATCGTCGGCTACAGTCTCTCGCTCTACTTTCTCTCGCCTCGACGTTCGTCGTCGCCGGCTCCCTCAATCTCGCCGCTGGTAATGGGCTCTCGCCCTGGAGGGGCGTCCTCCCCGACCCGCCGGGAGGAGCCGCTGTCACGTCGCGCGCTCCTCTCTGTGGTGTCGCCTCTGCGCACCCCGAGCTCCGTCCTCTGTTGCACGTTTTATAGGCGAAGGCTGCCGCTGCCTTCCTCTCTTCCGGAACGCGTCTTCCGCTGATGAAGCCGCCCGCTTCTCACGCCTCGAGTCGTCCGCGTCTCTCGCGACCTTTGCCGCCGTCTGCGACTCCGCCTGATCCGCTCGAGCTCCGATTCCTCCGCCTTGGACGAGATCGTCGTCCGCGTCTGCATCCTCGTCGAGCCGCTTGGCGTTTGTCCGGGTCTTGCGAGAGGATGGCTTCGCCGCTGCCGACCTCGTCGCCCCTTCCTTTCGTACGCGTCCGCCAGAGCTCGCCCGTTTTCCTCGTCCACGCCGAGGATCTCGCCGAAGGGAGCTCCCATGTGGGCTGCTTCAACCACCTCCGAAGAAGACGGACGCTGCTTGCGTCCGAATCGGACTCTGCTCGATGCCGCGTGCCTGCTCTGGTCAACGTCCTCCGTTGACCGAGTTTTCCATCTCTACACATGTGGGCTTTTTCCTCCGTTGTAGGCATGGGCTTGGGTTGGGCCGAACCGGCCTGACCCAGGCCTAACAATACTCCCCCACCTAATTTGAACATCGTCCTCGATGTTCGTCTGCCGTTCTCCTGTCGTTATCATCGGAGCTCGCCGCTCCATGAAGAGGTCTCGCATGCCTCTCTTCATCACGTGTCATAGTGCTTCGCCCAACTCAGTACTTATCAGGGTCACGTCCGTAACGCATCATCCACATAGATGCTCCGCTCAACCTGCAAGAACTGAGCTCACGTACTAGCGCACTGAATCTTCAGCACTCCGCCTGACTTGGCACGACTGGGTTCACACCATAACATATTGTCCAACCCCTCGTGCCCCAGTCTACGTCGTAGCGCGCTGGAATTGCTCTTGTTGAGCATCTGTGTCTGCTCCATCTCGGATCTCCTTGATCCACCATGCTGCTGGATCACTTTAAGCTCTGATACCTGTTGTCACGCCCCGGTCGGAACGGTCTAAAAACAACGCTTATCCGTTGTCTCAGAGCCGTCCGGCGGAACACCGGAACGTGATCGCGCTAGGGTTTCCGGACCGAAGTTTGTCCCCAAATTCGAAACCCTAGTTCCCGCTCAATTTTTCTTCCCAAATTACAGAGTCACTCAGAAACCCTAACCCTAATTTAGGAATACCTCTCCTGATTTTGACCGAAGTCAAAATTACCCTTGCTTACGTCAGCCACTCGTTTGCTGACGTCAGCCCTCAAATCGTCCGCCGATTTCACTTTTGCCGCGCCGATTTTGCACGCTGACGTCCGCCTGACGTCAGCGTCCGAATTCGATTTCGCATTCGAATTCATCCGTTGACTGCTGCTACGTTGACTCGCCTCGAAACGCGAGTCGTCTTCTTCGCGCGGACGAACGCCACTGCGTTCGTTGCTCGAAGCCGCCGCTTGCGTCGCCTGCTCGACGCCGCGCCCTGGAGTTGGCCGAGCAGAGGAAAGCCGCTCGCCTCCCTCCGACCTCATCGTCGGCAGCCGCCTGGTACGAGCGCCACCGCGCTCTTTCGTCGCCGCCGAACTCAAAGACGAACAGGGGAAGATGATTGAAGAAGCTAAAGCTTTATTCCACTCAGAAAGCTTACAACGCCTCTCCAAGCCGCCGACCATCGTCGCCGGTGCCCCTCTCCCTCCCTCGCCGACCATCGTCGGCTACAGTCTCTCGCTCTACTTTCTCTCGCCTCGACGTTCGTCGTCGCCGGCTCCCTCAATCTCGCCGCTGGTAATGGGCTCTCGCCCTGGAGGGGCGTCCTCCCCGACCCGCCGGGAGGAGCCGCTGTCACGTCGCGCGCTCCTCTCTGTGGTGTCGCCTCTGCGCACCCCGAGCTCCGTCCTCTGTTGCACGTTTTATAGGCGAAGGCTGCCGCTGCCTTCCTCTCTTCCGGAACGCGTCTTCCGCTGATGAAGCCGCCCGCTTCTCACGCCTCGAGTCGTCCGCGTCTCTCGCGACCTTTGCCGCCGTCTGCGACTCCGCCTGATCCGCTCGAGCTCCGATTCCTCCGCCTTGGACGAGATCGTCGTCCGCGTCTGCATCCTCGTCGAGCCGCTTGGCGTTTGTCCGGGTCTTGCAAGAGGATGGCTTCGCCGCTGCCGACCTCGTCGCCCCTTCCTTTCGTACGCGTCCGCCAGAGCTCGCCCGTTTTCCTCGTCCACGCCGAGGATCTCGCCGAAGGGAGCTCCCATGTGGGCTGCTTCAACCACCTCCGAAGAAGACGGACGCTGCTTGCGTCCGAATCGGACTCTGCTCGATGCCGCGTGCCTGCTCTGGTCAACGTCCTCCGTTGACCGAGTTTTCCATCTCTACACATGTGGGCTTTTTCCTCCGTTGTAGGCATGGGCTTGGGTTGGGCCGAACCGGCCTGACCCAGGCCTAACACTAGGGGTGTTCACGGTTCGGTTAACCGAACCGTGGCCCTAAATTTTGTCCCGAACCGATTAAAACGGTTCGGCTATTTTAGAAACCATTCCTGAACCAAAAAACCGGTTAACCGATTAATCGGTTAACCGGTTTTTTGGTTTGGTTAACCACGGTTTTTGGTTAACCGATTAAAAACAATATAAATTACAAATGAAATGATAAAATCTAGAATTTTTTGGAAAATAAACATCACCTTATAGATGCAAAAAATAGCATGAATTATCATTAGGGATGATTCTAAAAGGACTAGAATATTTAGCTGGTAAGTACGCTCTGCAATATTCCACATACACCTCAAAAAAAAATTTCCACATACAAGTATACAACTAAATTTTTCTTACTACAGCGGTATCCAAGGTTCAAATGACAATCATGAGGAAATATTCTTAACATACATACAACAGAATGTGCAGGTCATGCCGTTTACAACAATGACTATTCTAAAGATACCACCTTCATTGAAACCCTTCTTGAGATTAACTGAGCAATGACAAAACAGTGAAACACCTCATAGCAGATCAAATATAAGCATAAAAATTAAAACCAACTATAAACACAAGAAAACAATTAGCTACACCACAAATATCAAGTTAAGTCAAATACAACTACAATTAACTGCACCACAACACAAGTGTCACTTCCAACTATCAAGCTAAGTCAAATACAAGTAGTCACTACACCACAAATGTCAACCGTCAAGTTAAGTCAAATACAACTACAACATAATTGTCACAACACCAAACAACTAAAAACAACACAAATGTCCAAATCTCTTTAATCTTCATCTAAAGTCCTCAATCCTCAGTCATGTCAATAAGCTTCTCTTGACCAACACCTGAAAAATCTGCAATAAAAGAAAATAAGCAAATATCAAATTCATTAAAAAAACAATAGTTAATGACTGAAAAATATTTTTTTTACAAAAGAAAACTTTACCTGACTCTATCTTTTCAATCTCTTCTATAGACTCTTCAACATAAATAGGGCTATGAGAAGTATGAAACCAGTCTTGCCCACAAATAAGAGCTTCTGCCATCTTTGGAGTAAGAGAGCTACGGAATGGATCAAGTATCCGGCTACCAGCACTGAAAGCTGACTCAGATGCAACGGTGGAGATTGGAATAGCTAGTACATCTTTAGCCATACTAGACAATATTTGATATCTTGCTGCATTTACTTTCCACCAATTCAAGACATTCAAAGATTGATCGTTATCATCTTCACATTCTTCTAATAAGTACTTATCCAGCTCAGTTTTCTTCTCGATTCTTTCTTGGCCACCCTTTTGCTTCATGTACAATTTTCTTGTGTAATTAGGACAAGCCAATGCATCATCAATCTCCATTTCACTAGTTCATTGAATATTGTTGTCTTTAGAGTTTACCGAATGATTAGGTGAAGAATAAAACTCATACATTAAAGTTAGAGTTGCTTTCACCTTATTTTGCAATAACATAGCTTGTTCTTCCTCATATGTCTCATTAATAATCCAATTTACATAATCCATTTTACATCTTGGATCCAAAATTGTTGCAATAAATATCATCTCATTGATTTTGCTAACATTAGCCCAATATTTATCAAATTTAGCTTTCATGTTTATAGCCATTAGCTTTAAACTAGCATCATCGCTGCTGCAATAGTTTGAAATAATCAATCCAAGACCATAAATTTCAGTCACATACATGTTGCTAGTATTGTAAAGTGAACCAGATAATCTTAAAGTAGCTTCATAAAATTTGTGCAAGAAAGGTAACAAGCTACGAGCATAATCCCAATCGCTTTCCATGGGCACCCCCTTCTTTGCAAGTTCCTCACTGAATTTAACATCTTGTACTTCTAACAACTCAAAAGCTTTCTGAAATTTGATAGCCACTTCCAACATCAAATAAGTAGAGTTCCATCTAGTCTCAACATCAAGGCAAACACTATTTTGACATTTAATTTTTTCTTTTTCAATACAAGTCTTGAACCTTTGTAACCTTGCAGGAGAAGAACGGACATATTTGATGGCAGAACGTATTCTTTTAATAGAGTCATCAATTTCTTTCAAACCATCTTTCACTATTAAACTTAAAATATGGGCAGCACATCGCATATGCAAGTGTTTCGATTGCAAGACACTACCTTTCCAATTATTAAGTCTTTTTTGTAAATGAGCAATGCCAACATCATTTGAACTTGCATTATCAACAGTCACAGTCAAAACTTTATCTATTCCCCACTCAATCAAGCACTTTTCAACTGCTCGCCCAATTACAATACCCGCATGGCTGGGAATTAAACTAAAATTGATAATCTTTTTATGCAATGTCCAATTTTCATCAATAAAGTGAGCAGTAAGACACATATAGTTCAAATTTTGACAAGAAGTCCATGTGTCAGTGGTCAGGCAAACTCGTGATGACAATTTACTAAAAATTGATTTCAGCTCATTTTTCTTTTCAGTGAAAAGCTCATAACAATCTCTAGTGATTGTTGAACGTGAAGGAATGATAAATCTTGGTTGCATAAATTTACAAAATTCATGAAATCCTTCACGTTCAATAAATCTGAATGGCAATTCATCAACAATAACCATTTTGGCAAGTGCTTTTCTACAACTTCCTTGGTTAAAAGTGTAAGCAACAACTGAATGCTTGCTAGTAATACCATCTTTACTATTTGGTTGAGTGGCACTTACTATTTCTAGGGTCTTTTGTCTCTTATCAGTGTTAAAAGGATATTTTTTACATCTACCCAAATGGTTTATCATGCCACTAGTACCATTTGATGTAATGCAACTGAGCAAAGCTTGACAATAGTTACACATGGCTTTTTCTTCCCCTTTCTTCTCACCCTCAATCTTGGCAAAATGACCCCAAGCCCAGGATGGTTTTCTAGTTGGTTTACGGACCTTTGAATTTGATTGAGAAGCAACAATTTCCTTTGATTGAGAAGTATTTACTTGATCATCAACTCGTTCAGACATAGAAATAAAGATAGTATTACTATTATTCTCTCCAGCACTCTCTAGCTAACAAAAAATCATGCACAAAATTGGCAGTTAGATCTTACTAAGATTATCTTAGTCTCTTAGAAGTTAGAAGTTATAACTAGGAGAAAGAAGCAAGTTTTGGTAAATGGTAACAAAAAGTGGAAAGGTAACGAATAAGCATGAACTAAGAAACAATAAAACCTTCAAGCGAATGCAGCACAGAGCCACAGACCGAGCAGGCGAGCAAGAAAGACTCTTCTGAAGCACGGACCGAGCAAGAAAGGACTCCTTTCCAAATCTGAAACGAGAACCTTGGTTAGAAGTTAGAACTATCTGTTGAGTGTTGACTGACTTAAAAGTTAGAACTAGAAGGCTGAAGCAGAAAGAAGAATGCAGCAGATCGGCGAAGTGTAGAAAATAGCAAAGACCGGCGCCGGCAGAGAGGATGAAATTGGTGTCGCTGTCGTGTGGGCGTGGCGGCGTGGTGTCGAGTGTAGAAAAGAAAATAGGGCAGAGCACTAAATAGTTTATAGTTAATACCTTGGTGGCTTGGTTTTCGTCGAGCCGTCGAGGTGATGATCTCGGTGAGTCGAGACTCGAGTCCTCAACCAGCGGCTGGGCGCCGGAAGAGAGAAGAATGCAGCAGATCGGCGACTGGAGACTGGTGACTCGAGTCCTTGACCAGCGGCAGGCCCGGCAGCGGCTGCTCGACCTCGACGAAGTGTAGAAAATAGCGAAGACCAGCGCCGGCAGAGAGGATGAAATTAGGGCAGAGTGGTGTTGCACTGTTGATGTCGTGTGGCGGTGTGGGCGTGGCGGCGTGGTGTCGAGACTCAGACTCGAGCGTAGAAAAGAAAATACAAAATAGGGCAGAGCCTCTGCCGCAGAGGGCCAGACTCTGGAATTGCCGAATTAGGGCTAAGGCTAAAGGGTAAAGGTTGCCAGGCTGGGTAAGTGGCAAATATTTCCAAACAATAAATTATTAATCATCTACTTTACCTAAACATTAGATAATATTGTAAAATATTTAATATATATTAATAACTATACGGTCGGTCGGTTAACCGATTGAAAATTTTAACCGCGAACCGTAACCGAACCGAACCGTCAACTTTACCTAAAAAACCCGACCGTAAACCGAACCGAATAATTCGGTTAACCGTCCGAGCGGTTCGGTTCGGTCGGTTAACCACGGTCTAACGGTTTTCTGATTTTTTTGAACAGCCCTATCCTGCACCATAGCGAGCCCTTTTAAACCCGTATTTCCGTATTCTAGGTTTTAATTCTTTGTCATGAGCGCAGGTGAATCTTTATTTTTGATGCCGGCAGCTATCGTTTATTGGGAGATGAAGTGCTAACTAGCTATTATATATCAGTCCAATGATGAAGCGGTGCCTGCAAAAGTATTGCTGTTTAGCCGAGAGACCAGAAATAATTTACTGGGTGGAAGAGACTCACTCCGACATCTGCATCTTCCATCCCAATCCAACAGTGGTGAAAGGGACTTCAGCAGCTTCAAGCGGAGAAGGGGATCAAAGGTAATTTACTCGTGCTTCTCTCCTATGTTATCAGACACCAAAAGCAAGTAATGAAAAATCTACCATTACTGCTTTACATGGATCTTCTACTGCAACAAAGTGTTCGATGGATAGCTGAGTACCTTAAACCTCACTGTTCAGGCACAGCAAATTGTTTACGTTTAGGTTTTCGAACGATTCAGGTTCTAACAAGTTGGTCGACAACTAATTTCCACGTCACGTGGTTGACCTATACTTATTTAAAAGTTAATAGTAAAGTATGCTTAGTCAAGATAGTTAGGAACTGTAACCAGGGACTTGGAGATGCACAAGAGTTTAAAAAATATCAATCAGCGAGGAAAAATTTTACGATTATGGCAGTATAACCACTGCCGACAGCCTCACAATTTTTGTTCTCTCCCGTCTGTCCTCGAGGGGAACATTTGACTTGTTACAACAATTCCATGTCAGTATAAAGAATGGGTACACCCTTTTTTTTTTCTCGCCATGATAAAAGGCTTTAAATACGAGCTGCTAGGATCTCATTCCATGTATCAGGTATGCCTGGTAGGCACCAATGCAAGCAGTCCTGAACACCTGGTGTGCCTTTAATACTGTACTTGGATATATGCCCTTCATCTCTCAGTTGAGATAAACCAGTAATGTCCAACAGCTCAACCCTTGTGCCGTTGACTGCACTTACAGCAGTGGTATCAATGACAGCGTCCTGTGTAACTACACTGCCTCCAGCCAGGGGTCTGGTATTATCACAAGTACCTCCAGAGTTCCAATCTCCATTAAAGAAATGTCTGGGAGATATTGATCTATAAAATGCCTTCAACCTTGGATAGTGTGGCAGCTGCCTATCTAACCACTTGACAACACTGTGGATAGCAAAGTCCTTGGCATTCCCCATAGCTGCAAGTCTATTGTCAGTGTTAGGTGATCCATTTAGATACATTTCCCACTTATTAGCCCTCAGCTTCCCTCTGTTCCAGTGGTGACCAGTATTAAGAATCAAAACATCAAACTTATGGAGATTTTCGCTTAAAAATGATGTTGGCCGATCAAGGTGCATGGCGTAACTAGTAGCTGGGTCTGAGGCGTTCAGAGGATCCACATCACAAAGGGTTGCAGACCAATAGTACAAGATGGTGGTATTAGTACTTGGGAATCGATAACCCCAACCATTTGGTCGAACAACATCTGGGCCTGAGAGAAAACCATATTGTTGACCAATATCCTCCACCTCTGGCATTTCCTTACCACCAGAGGCCATACACATAAGTGACTGAAACTGCTGTCTTCCCAAGGAATCGCCCACAAAAGCAATCACTTTGTCCTGCATCCTAAAAAATATTTAAATCATTAGCAGATAAAAGCTTCCTGCATCCTTTAACTACAAAAAAACAATGTTCAGATATTTGTTCTTTCAAAATTTTAAATGCCATACTTGCCACTACAAGAATCTAGAATACCACATACATTCAAATATAAAGATCATGTATGTGCTTACCGGAATTGGTAGAGTTTTTAATTGTTGATAATAAAATACTGTGAATGTATCCTATCTTCACCACTTAACCCTGATTTTAGAAAATACAGATATCCACCCAAAAAATGCTAATGAGTGCATTCCAGTAGATAAGCTCAAGGTAACCATGGTAAACCATGGCAAATAACAATTAAGTTCAGTTATGGTTTATGAAGTTATACCTAAAATATTCTTACTTAAGATGCTTAAATATGGCTTTGCTCTAGTATTTCTTCTATCAGCACAATTAGTATTTGACCCATCAATTCTTTGTAACACATTCAACTTTTTAAGAAATAGGTCAGAGACTCAGAAAAGATCGAGGTGACTAATATTTCTTCTCTTCATGGAGGCACTATAACTTCATTTTTTTTTCATTGCTTTTGCTCTATGTTTTATTACTACAGTGAGGTGAACCTCTAGGTACAATCATGTTGTCTTCATTCCATCAAAGCTGAAAGTGTAGGTTTAGTTTATTGTGTCCAGGTAAGAAAAAGGATGCCCAACAATGGATTTTCCGATCCCACTCTCACTCTCTCCCAATAGAAGGTGAAGATATACTAATAAAATACCATTGTTACAACTGGAGCAGTCCTCAACTGTATTACATCCTTCAAACTCTGACAGCTACCCATAAAACCCAGTGCCTTAACTATCTTGGCCAAAGTGGGCAAACACTCGGTCTTGGTTTACAACTGCATATTTTAAAGGAAACATTAAAGCTCCAATGACTAGCTTAACCACAACGGAAAATATGCACAAAAAAAAAAAAATATTAAAAGAGGTAATTGTAAAGATTGACTATTTAAAATTCCAGAGTGACATATGCAGTTTGGCCCACAAAATATAAATCTTAATCCTAGGGCATATAACCAGATCATAAATACAGAAAAAACTAAATGATCTCAGTAAATCACACCTTTTCAAGAATTTGGAGCCCTCAAACTCTGGCAAATCACAATTCTCTGGTTTCCATCTGAAATTCTCGTACGAAAAATCAGTGCGCTGAGTCAATCTACAAGCCCAAGGTTCAGAAAGCCACTGCTTACATTCAAACCCAGAGTACAATGCGCTTCCTTCATTTGCAACCCATTTCCCTTTGGCATAATTACACACTAACAGAATCGAGAGAAAAAAACCATTTAGAAGACGATTCCACAAACTTCTAACTTGTCCTTGGGGTGCAATCCTTTTAAATAGTTGCATAGAGGCAAAAAAACAGCACGTATTAAATGGTGAGAAGCACAGTAGAAATTAAAAGGAAAATAAAATTAAGAAACTTACCACATTTGCATCATTTAATAAAGTTTAATTACTGTTACCCTCATGTGGTATAATCATGGTTATCAAACTCATAACTCATAAGTGACCTCATCCATTTCTATGTTTCTATGTTCTAAAATAGCTCCAACAAATTGACTCATTGTAGGATTAGCTTTTCTTAGTAAACTTTGTTAAACTCATAAGTCAACTTGTGTGGGTGTGCCTAAGTTCACTAAGTTAATAATGATTAGACTATTTAGTGTTTTAACATGCATGTTAATACTATAAATGCAACGCCCAAAGCACTATGCACTATTTGCATAGTGCTTGTGAGAACACTATGCAAATATGTTTCTCAATCTTTTAAACTGGCCTTTTTTTGAACTATTATGTTTGTCTTGTTTCATATGTACAACAATCACAATTTGTTAATACTTAGTCCATGGAGTATATTAAAGGTAGCAAATAGTAAAGTCATAAATGCACTTATACTATCTCTTGAATTTGGATGTGATATGACCTTTATATAATATATATATATATATATATATATATATATATATATATATATATATATTGTTTTTTAAAATATCCTATGATTATACATTCTAATCTTATGATTTGAGCTTATGGACCCTCTCTAGGTAGGAAAGTGTGTTTGACAACTTTGATCAACTTTTATTTTGACATTTATGATTTAAAATGTTAACTCAGCGAAGGTACAAACTATTAACTCATTATGCTTTTGCGACCCACTTGTCTTTTCTTTTAAAAAATTATTATAAGGCCCTCTAAAGTTGCTTACACTTTCTGTATGATGGATGGAGTTGACAAGGTCAAGTGGGATGAGAATGAGGATGGCTAGAAGGTGTCTTCCAAGTGATGATTATTATTGTTTAAAGAGCCTAGCTTCGCCTAGGTGAAAAAAAGGCAAGCAATGGAGAGCTATCTTGCATTTCTCTTTGACATGGCATCACCTAGTGGTTGACTTGTGTCTAGTGTACTGTTTGAGATATTTGGGTGCCATCTATGAAAAGTAAAAAATTACGTGGGAAGGATGGTTGAATAATTTTGATTATCAATGTTACTTTACTTTATTTTGATTTTGAATATGATGCGTGATATTATAATATTTTGATTATTACTACTATAATATGATAATCACTGTTAATGTGTGGAAGTGGAAATCTAAATTCTAAAACTAAAGTTTCTAACGTTAATTTCTTTTGAAATTTAATTATAAAAAAGTAAGAGGTATTTGTTTGAAGCATGTTTTGCTTCAGAATATTTCATTTTCTATTTAGTGTAAAATGTAATGATATTTATTTAAAGTTTTACTATAGAGGGATACTCTGATATTTATTTGAAGTTTTAGTTCTAGAATGCATGCTTGTGACCAATTTAAATTGTTTATATACAAATATATAATTTATTAGAACTTTAGCTTTTTTGCTTCATTCAAACAAGCACCAAGGTGCCGCCTTATGCCTTGAATAACTTAGCACCTTGTCATCATAGTACTTCTTGGTTAGATCTCATCTTCACTTGTCTCCCAAAAACTGTAGTTTCAGCTCTACTTCATGGTTAAGATGATGGACTCAAGCTCCAACACTATTAAATGCTCAATTTTCCTTTGACAGTGTTAAGTGCTAACTCATCATTTATTACTCTTTCGCTTCTTATATGAACTGAGTTCATTGTGTTACCTCTCTCACTTTCAGCATTTGTTTCTTTTGCTCAATATAAAGTATGCGTTCCATCAACAATCCCTTCCCTTATTGTATTTTTTTCCTCTCCAATATAGTTTTTACAAGTAGTGAGTTCATCTTTTGTTTGTATTTGTGCTCTAGTAATGAACAACATTACAATCAAGGATCAAGTTTTCGTTCCATATCACCCATGGAGTGTATACTGGTCCGACCATGTACCGGTCCATGGTTGGTACCATATATATATATATATATATATATATATATATATATATATATATATATATATATATATATATATATATATATAGCCTAACCCGAACACGATCCGAGTCAACTTGACCCGACCCACATAACATGTTTAATTTATAAATAAATAGCTAAATATATAAAATATACATAAAATGTGTTAAAAATAAATTTATATTTAAAAATATATTTGTGTAGCAAAAGTTAAAAGTTTTAATATTATTATAATATATGTACATGTATAAATTAGATGTATAAATGATATGCATAATATAAACAAATTGTGCGGGTCAGCCCATTAATGACCTGACTCGACCCGAATAATTTATGACCCAAACACGATTAAGTCTGAGCCAAACCCATCCACCTAAATTCGTTTACATCGGGTTAGTTGGCGGGTCGGATCAGTTTTTGCTAGCTTTAATTTTGTCACCACAGCTTCTAGGGGGAAAAAAGTTATGTTCTTTCTTCATGGCTGAGCTCATTGAAAATTCAAGATCCCAGTTTCTCCTCTATAAAAATCAACTAGTTCATTGATTCAATACACTTCCAATTCATCCATCAATTGAGGATAATTAAGGCCAAAGAATCCAGCAAGAACAGAAGTGAAACATGGTAATTAAGGCCAAACTAACTATGCAGTATATTTATACAATTGAGGATAATTAAGGCATTTTTTGGAAGATAAGATAGGCAATGTGTCGAGTGCAGGTAACTCGAGAGGGTCAGATAATATGTTTTAAACCAGGGCAAAGTGAAAATCAAATGTATCATGCGAGGTTGAATTTAAATTGACCCATTAATAAATAGAAATATGAGTATCAAGAGATAATAAATGCAATGCGAAGTATCATAAAAAACAAAGAGCTACCTTTTCTCCCTATAGTTTGTGACTCAAAATCCCTATCTACGCGCGTTGCTTTGTTTAAAGTTGTAGAACCTACTGGCTTATCACTTTGGAATTCAGTTTCACTACTCCTATGCCCAATAGTCTCAGAATCTGGAAAATCCTCCTCGTCCGATGGATGTTGATGCACATATTTAACAGGAGGAACTGAATTAACAAAGAACCACTGAATGAATAGTGAGAGACAACAAGAAAATAAAATCAGGAAGTGAAAGCTATATAAAAAAAATTCCAAAACAAACCTTGAAGAAACAAATCCTCTTCCTGTGGTTGGCGGAAAGACTCTCGGTGTGGTGTTCTCTCCCATCCCCAAATAAGAAATGTTGTGAAGATGATGATGAGGGTGAGTGAAAGCCGCTTACCTCTCAGTCCATTTAAACTTCCCAATTTCATCCCTCTTTAAACGACCCAAACTCTTGTTGCTAGCCAAAAAAAAGTGCTTCAATTTCACATCACTCGATATAACTTTCTGTCCATCAAAGAAGAAAAGCTAACAATGAGTGGGACAAAGTCAAACTTGCAGTATGATGCTTATCAGACTTACAAACAAGAATTGCCAATATAACAACTATTTATTCAGAAAGGTTGATAGAGAAAAGACAATCCATATCATTCAGACATATCATTCAAATTGTTTCTAGTTCAGCACGATTAAGTACTAGTAGACCTCAAAAAAATATTTATCCAACTTCCTGCGGCCTAATAATTTTAAATTCTTCATCGACTGAAAAAACTCAGTGAGCAACCACAGTTGGATGTACGTAAGTTGCAATAGATAAATAAACAAAAATTCTGGACAGCTCTTAGTTTACATATGAGCTTGTGTGTTTCCTGAAATCATATCATGTTATAACATTATGTAGAGAAAAGTCACCAATTATATGGAGCAAGACTCAAAAATGAGATCCAAATCGTATGGGTGGAAAAGCTTATCATTGAGGTAATTTGACACATTCAAAGTGTTTGGAATTTCCAGCCCCAATTAAGGGCAATGGACGCTCCAAAACACATTATTTTAACATCATAGATGTGATGTGTGACTAAAACCAACAAATATTTAAATGTTCTTTCACTTGCCAAATTAAACAGCCTACTGAAACACAATATTCTGCAGTGGTTTATTCAAATGCAGCACATGCCCGAGGAATTAAAATTTTTAGGAAAATGGGTAGCTAGATTATGAAGTAGATGCGTATGGATGGAACATATTGCCTACTCAACGCCCTAACATCCACTTGCCACTAAATAAAAATTTGATACAGATAAAATAAGTATAAATCGTGAGAAAGAGAAGTTCCTCACGATCTTAACTTGATCAATTGTTTTAATCCGTTTAAAAATAACTTCTTGGAAGGTATTTCATGATTTTGAACTTAGTAATCATCAGTTGCATAAGCAAAGACAACTACTATGATTCCACCACTTCTCATAAGAGCCAAGAGGTCAGAACGAGTAATGTTTCATCGATCACCATTATTTGGATGTGGCAAATTCGCCCGAGATGCTTACCCAGCACAATTTTGAAGAAAAAAGGTGTTTTCTTCCAACAACTACATCCACTGATGTTCTTTAGCCATGGCGCTGAGTGAAAGAGATCGTTTTTTTTTTACTCAATTGATAATAGTATACTAATATGAACTAAGGATAGTGAGATTGAAACAAACGACAGAGATCCATACTCCCATGACTCGAATTTGATGCATTTAGATTGCGGATAAAACCCATATATATCAGAACTTGAAGAAAATGAGAGAAATCAAATAATACGTTTGCACGGTAAAAATTATTAAACATAAGTCAACACACGTCAACAGCACATGCCCACAAAAAAATGAAAATAAATAAGGACAAGATAAAAATCGAATGAATTAGGGATCGATGCAGTCATCACAATATTCAGAACCGCATACTCCGCTTGAATCATCGAGTGAAAGCGGAGAGGAAAAAAAAATAGGCTAACCCTAGAACTAAATTCTTACTGGAATTTTGTGAAGGAAAACCGACCAGAACATACTCAGATTTAAAAGAGTAAACTAATTCATACCGGTGAGGGATGTAAGCGAATCGGACCGAGTTAGCGGAGATCGAAGGCTGCCGCTGCTGCAATGGTTAGAAGGGATTGGAGACAAAAGAAAGGAGGAAGCAGCAGAGCCAGACGGAGCGGTGAACGGACGGCCGCTGGCTTCTCCGTGAAAACAAAATTTGATCGACAGGAAAAAAAAAAGGTAAATACGACAGAAAATAGATGATGGGGGAATGGAAATGACTCCCGCTTTTCCATTTTTAGACACTTTTTATTTGCTAGGCTTTGGCTTGCCGGCTTGTCAATTAAGAATGAGTTATTCATTTTACCCTCAAATTTATTTAACTATTCGAATCCACGCCGTAACTCCCACAAATGACCAATCTACCACTTAATTCTAGCAGCAGCTATAGCACAAAAAAAAAAGAATATAATATAATTTTTTAAAATATATATAATTGATAATAGTCATTAAAAATATTTATTTAAACTAATATGGCATTGTAAATTTTATTTTTCAAACTATTACTAATTTCTTCCGGAGGTTGTGTTTTAGTTACTATTAAAATATACTTTTGTTTTGTTATTGATTCCAAGAGAGTGAATCAAATCCATTAACCCTCGCACTCTTATTGTATCGATATAAAAACCATTACATTTTATGATCGCAAAAATCGCTTATTTAGATATGATTTATATATTTTACAAAAATATAATTTAGTCAAAGAGGAAAAAGTAACGCCTTGGACTTAGTAATCAAGGATAAGCACTTCAAGTTTTTATGAGAGCAAGCTGGTCTATTTGTTATGTACCTACCGTTGCTTAGTAAATCAGCTTATGATAAGGTTTGAATCTTATCATAAAGAAATAAAAAATAAATAAAGTGCCCCACGCACAGATCTTAAAGCCAACCTTTAAACCCCTTAACCACGGTTAACATAAAAGCTTACAAACACCCTTTTGATTTTACCAGCTTTCACGAGCAAGCGCAAGTAAAAATCCTAGCGGCCATGCAGTTGCCCCAACCAACTAAGGGTGCGTTTGGGAGTGTACCGTAGGTTGAATAGTTGTAGGTTATAAAAGCAGCACTATTACTGTGCTGTAAGTATGATTGCGGTGTAGGTACTGTACATTGCTTTTAAAAAAGATAATATAAAATAATCGTGCCACGAACGTCGCCGCCAGCGTCCGCTTCCCTCGCGTCCAAGGAAGGTGGCGTCCGCCAGCGTCGCCGCCACGAACGTCGCCGCCAGCGTCTGCTCCGCACGGAAACGATCCTGCCACCGTCTGAAGGAAGGTGGCTGCGATGGGGAAGAGAGGGAAAGTGGAAGAGGTGACCGAAGTGGAAGAGGCGGGGAAGGAAGGTGGCTGCGATGGGGAAGAGAGGGACGGCGCTGGGTGGAGGCAGCGGGGGAGGTTGGAGGCGGAAGCGGAAGCGGCGAACGGGGCTGGAGGAGGAGAGGTGGAAGCGGCTGGAGGAGACGAGGGCGGAGAGGTGGCTGGAGGAGGCGACGGCAGGGGCTGGAGGAGGAAGCGGCTGGAGGAGACGAGGGCGGAGAGGTGGCTGGAGGAGGCGACGGCAGGGGCTGGAGGAGGAAGCGGAAGCGGCGGAAGGGGCGACGGTGCAGGCTGGAGGCAGCGGCTGGAGGCAGCGGGGGAGAGGTGGAGGTTAGGGAAGCGAAGGGCTGTAGGCTGAGGCGGCCAAAGGGTTTCCCTCCTCACGGAACTGCACCCACGCGACCCACAGGGTCTCCCCTGTAGGCTGAGGCGGACGAAAAACAGCCGGTCGCTGTTGGTCAACATGGATAAGCAGCCATTAAGTACCCTCGGCGCCAAACGAAAACTGCTTGGTTGACCGACGCCCCACGCGACCGGGCGCTCCACCTACACTCCCACGCGACCGGTCGCGTTTGGGAGTGTAGGTGGAGCGCCCGGTCGCGTGGGGCGTCGGTCAACCAAGCAGTTTTCGTTTGGCGCCGAGGGTACTTAATGGCTGCTTATCCATGTTGACCAACAGCGACCGGCTGTTTTTCGTCCGCCTCAGCCTACAGGGGAGACCCTGTGGGTCGCGTGGGTGCAGTTCCGTGAGGAGGGAAACCCTTTGGCCGCCTCAGCCTACAGCCCTTCGCTTCCCTAACCTCCACCTCTCCCCCGCTGCCTCCAGCCGCTGCCTCCAGCCTGCACCGTCGCCCCTTCCGCCGCTTCCGCTTCCTCCTCCAGCCCCTGCCGTCGCCTCCTCCAGCCACCTCTCCGCCCTCGTCTCCTCCAGCCGCTTCCTCCTCCAGCCCCTGCCGTCGCCTCCTCCAGCCACCTCTCCGCCCTCGTCTCCTCCAGCCGCTTCCACCTCTCCTCCTCCAGCCCCGTTCGCCGCTTCCGCTTCCGCCTCCAACCTCCCCCGCTGCCTCCACCCAGCGCCGTCCCTCTCTTCCCCATCGCAGCCACCTTCCTTCCCCGCCTCTTCCACTTCGGTCACCTCTTCCACTTTCCCTCTCTTCCCCATCGCAGCCACCTTCCTTCAGACGGTGGCAGGATCGTTTCCGTGCGGAGCAGACGCTGGCGGCGACGTTCGTGGCGGCGACGCTGGCGGACGCCACCTTCCTTGGACGCGAGGGAAGCGGACGCTGGCGGCGACGTTCGTGGCACGATTATTTTATATTATCTTTTTTAAAAGCAATGTACAGTACCTACACCGCAATCATACTTACAGCACAGTAATAGTGCTGCTTTTATAACCTACAACTATTCAACCTACGGTACACTCCCAAACGCACCCTAACTTGTGGCTTTAAGCGGTCCTCGATCCAGCCAACTCCAGACTCTATGTACCGGAAAGAATTTTAGGAGGGAAGGGAGAAAGACTTAAAAAAAAAAATCCACCTTTTACCTGGACGGACAGACCAAAGGAAGGGAAAATAGGATGAATAAACAAAGGCAAAATTCCTCGTTTCTCATCTGCCCAAATCTGCGGATTTTAAGAATCACGTTAACACGGACGCTACTCCCTCTAGCGCGGACGTCTTCATTGCTGCTGCTGCTCGTCGCCTTCACTGCTGGACATTGCCGCTGTTGAACATCGACCTCGCTGGACACTCCTCCCCCTCACGTGGATGGCGACCTCTGCCGCTGCTGCCAACCGCCTTCACTGCTGGACGTTGCCGCTACCGCCGCTCGCCACCATTGGACATCGACCTCGCTGAACAGTCCTCCCCCTCGCGTGAACGGCGACCTCGCTGAACACTCCTCCCCCTCGTGTGGACGGCGACCTCGCTGCATGCTCCTTCCCCTTGTGCAGACAGCGGACAGCGACCTCGCTGGATGCTCTTCCCCCTCACACGGACGGCGGACGGCGGACGGCGACCTCGCAGAACAGTCCTCCCCCTCGCATGGACGGCTACCTCATTGGACACTCCTCCCCCTCGTGTGGACGGCGACCTCGCTGGATGCTCCTTCCCCCTCGCATGGACGACAACAAAACATTAGTCATTAATAGGTAAGAGATATATCTTTTTTCTACAAAAAAAAGAATGAACATTTATTTGATCTTGATCCTTATGGAGCGAAAAAGACACTACTAGATCTAGACTAGACCTGGCAAAACCTGACCCGACCCGCTGATCCAACTCGACTTAGTACAAAGTTAGGCGGGTTCGGGTCAGCCATAATCGTGTTCGGGTCATAAACAGGTTAACCCGTTTATGACCCAAAAATAATTAGGTCGTGTCGGGTTGTAAACGGATTCACCCGCTTAACCCGATTACATTATATATTTATATATAAAAAATTTAAATATAGGCTCACTTAACTCTTATTGCTAGCCCATAAACCCAAATATCTTCTAACTATTTTTTAACCTAGATTTCAGCCCAAACATAAGCCCAAAATTTTATTATTTTTAATATAATTTTTATTAATTTATTATTTATATTTAAAATATAAATGATAAAATGAGTTATTCGGGTCGTGTCGGGTTGACTCGATTATATTCAGGTCGTGTTCGTGTTAGACAATTTGACCCAATTAATTAAATAGGTCATATTCAGATTGGTTTAATCGGATCACAGGTTACAGCTGATATGAACCGTTGACCCACTGACCTGA
The DNA here is from genome assembly GCA_027563935.2 of Costus lasius. Lineage (NCBI taxonomy): Eukaryota > Viridiplantae > Streptophyta > Magnoliopsida > Zingiberales > Costaceae > Costus > Costus lasius. The sequence continues at coordinate 9,435,292 of CM050452.1, read as the reverse complement.
ATTGCTAGGTCTATTCTGGATGGAACTCCTGCTAATATCCATGAAGATGGGAAAGCGCACTTCTCTCTGTCTATAAGAAATAGAACAGTGCGTTCCAAGATGTGAAGTGATAAAGAAGAGATGTTAGAAGGTTTTGCAATGATTGTGGAAATTCAGTTCTCGCTGCAATTAATATCTTCTTATGAAGAAAAAGAAATACCAAAATCTCACAATTTACAATCTATTCATTCAATATTTTCTTTTTAAATTCTATTCATATACTATAATCATGAATGATTTAATTAATTCTATATATACAAAAGATTTCACATAAATTTTTGGATAAATAATATTTATGGGCTCTTTGCTATTTTTTATACAAAGAATGTTCCTGTCATCTCTATCAAGATGATTCTATTTCGTCGGATAGTTATTCTAGCACGGAATCTATTTAATATAAAATAGATCAAGAAAAGAAATAGTAACAAGATTCATATTTGGTTCGGGAAGAGAATGGCAATTGTGAAAGACCTAGAAATATTCTGTGATGAACATACGAGCAAATTATCTTTGTATTTGCCTAAGATTTTTGGTGTTTTATTCCTAGGTCAATCCATGACTTCTCGGAATAAAGAATTTTTTACTCAGTTCGTTCTTCCATTCCACCCAATGAATTATTCGAATTCGTTTTAATTTTCAGTAGAATCCTATACAGTCACAAGTTTCGTGGTTCCCATGGCTTCTCCATTAATGGCTAGACCCATGGTTAAAAAAACCTACTTTTTTATGATTACGGGGTTTATTCGAATATGAAATCGAATTCCGAAAATATAGCATACCATTTTTTTTTACTATCGAAGGCTTCAGACATTTAGAAATCGATAAATCTCTACAGCATACCAATTTTTTTTACTACCCAAGGCTTCAAGACATTTAGAAATAGAGAAATCTGTACAGGAGCAGGTGCTATTAGAGAACAATTAGCCGATTCAGATTTACGAATTATTACAGGTAATTCATTAGTAGAATGGAAGGAATTAAGGGAAGAGGGGTCCATTGGAAATGAATGGGAAGATAGAAAAATTTCTTATATTGAATCTAACTTCTTATTCTTATATTGAATTTAAATATCTAAATACTAAGAAAAATTCTCTCTTGACAGTGATATATGTTGTATATGTAAATCTTAGATGTGAAAATGGGCATAATTCATCCGTAAAGGGTATAAAAAATAGATAGGCCAAAATCTAATATAATATCCATTCCAAAAATAGTGATCGAACGAGAATGAATAAGAGGCTTGTGGGATTGACATGATAGCATAGGGATGACTATATTACTAGGAGCGAACTCTAGGCTAATATGAAGCGCATGGATACAAGTTATACCTTAGAATGGAAGAGAATTCCGAATCAGCTTTGTCTAAAATAAGGAAGCTATAAATAATGCAACTATGAATCTCATGGAGAGTTCGATTCAAGCTCAGGATGAATGCTGGTGGCATGCTTAACACATGCTGTCTCAATAACAAAGAAACCTGACTTGAACGATCCTGTATTAAGAGCTAAATTAGCTAAAGAGATAGGGCATAATTACTTTGGAGAACCCGTAAATGATCTTTTATATATTTTTTTCGGTAGTAATTCTAGGTAATTGTATGTAATGTAGGCTTAGCGGTTCTAGAGCCGTAAATGATTGGTGGACACTCCCCTTGTGCATTTTTTTTGTGAAGCAAAACTTTGATGGCTCTTTGGTTTAAAACGGCTATTTTAATGAAATGAAATGGCCATTTTAGTTATGTCTTTGGATTAAAAAATCATTTTCATTATATCATGGGATAAAAATGGTTTTTTTTTGTTATAATTTAATTTATATATCCTTTTTTGCAAATTAGGCATGTATCATGCTGTCTCCATTAGTAAAAACCCTAGCGGTGGCTTTATTAAGGCCAATTTGGCATTGTCAAACTCAGTTTAGGCAAACTTGCTTTCGGAGCCAGCTTGCTCATTAGCCCAATCCTCACGCACTCACTTTCGGCACTGATGACCATTGTAGCTTATGGCCTTGACCAATGTTCTGTCTGTCATGCTCAGAATTAGGCTAACAAAATTTTTAATAAATTATATGCAAGTCAAACTTTGACTCGCACCCAAGCATGCCCACACAGGGGCTAAGCGGATGAACCGCTGATCTAGACGCGATATGCAGGACTACGTCCCCGACGTAATCCTCAACCTATCCCAGTCGGCCACTTAAAATCTCGTCTCGACGAATCTTCGACCGCCACGCGCCTCCTGAGGACCGCTGCTCGCTCCAGCTCCAGAGTCCACCAAAGTACATCACCCGAGACTCGACGCCGGTGCAGCACGTGTACGAGTCCGGTACACCGGAAAATAAACAAAACTGCACGCATGCGGTGGCGCACACACGCGCAGGAAGACGACGCCACGCAGGACGCCGGGCACATGCCTAAATCCCAAACAAGCCGTACACAGTTAGACATGCTCACTCTCTCGCCGGAACAGACATCTCACAGACGTCCGCCACACTCAACCGGCACACGTCGGGAAACACATCACACAGGGCCAGCGCACATGATCGGAGCTCGAAGATGGGGCGAGGAGTCGCCGACCGAGAAAGACGACTCGTCTGGGAGAGCGAAGCTTAGGGAGCCGGAGAGAGGAAGACGCCGGCTGAGGACAGCTGATCGGCTAGGAACGGGAACCACGTATGGAACCCGCTAGAGGTGCGCACACGAAAACCAAGGTGCATGCACGCAAACCAAGATGTGTGCATGTAAACCGAGGCACGTGGGCCCGAGGCTTGCCGGAGCACCGTCTGGCCGAACCCTGCACCACTCCGGCGAAGTGGAATGGAGGAGGGGAGACGACGTGGCGGACACACGCACAGCATCCCTGCACGAAACCCACGCCCGCTCGAACCACGCTGGTCCAGCCCAGGTACACTGGAGCAAGGGGAGACGCCGGCGAACCCTTCGCCGGACGTCACTAGGAAGAGGGGCCGAAGCCCCGACCTCGCCGACTGGCCATCGGTCTCTCCGGAAGAGAAGAGTAGCGGATGCGGTGGAGAGGGGAAGGAAGCTGTTGGCGATGCTCACCGACGAAAACCTACTCGCCGGACGAAGCCGGAGAGGGAAGAGATAGAGACCATATCTTGGCGGACGTTCGTCCGCCGGCTCCACCACCGGCGACGCCGAAGAAGGAGGAGGATGAGGGAAAAGGGGGCGCCGCCCCTTTGCTCCGCCCGACCCGCTTCCTTAGTTAACTAAGGGAATGGGCTGCTGGACTAGGCTTGGGCTTCGCACATGCGCCTAGCTCAATTGCCAAATGGGCCTAACACTGTTCATGATAACAAATAACACTGCCGCTCTTCTTTTGAAATGTAGTTTTTCTTATAAATTGTTATAAATTACATTGTTCACTTATAGGTTTCTATGTACAACTGAGGATACAAATAATGGCGATTATCATAACTGTAAAATAGTTTGACATCCGTTATAATATTTATATTTTTTCCCTTTTGCAAATCTAACAATTTTAAAAAATATCTTCACTAACTTGTGTTCAAAAATTTATTAATTAAATTTCACTTATATCAAAAAGCAATTGTTACATGCTCCATTTGGACAAGCTTTACAAAGATCCTCATTACGTTTATATAAATCAGCCTTTGAGTACATGATTAAATGTGGAATAATGACTAAAAAGAGTTTAGTTGAATGAAAATTTTAAATCTTTTACACCAAAAATGTATCACTTATCCTTGGTTTTTAAGAAATGAAGAAAAGTTGATTGATTTTAGGAAGAGGAAGCGTAGGACTCAATTTTATATGAAAGAATTCAAAGGAAACTCAACAATAAGAGAGCTTGTGTAGATTAAATTGCCTAGCGTATGTGACGGTGATCATATATTTGATTAAAAAAAAAGAATTTAAAGTTGAAATTATTAAACATACTTCAACACACGTCAACAGCACATGATCATAAAATAAAATAAAATAAAGAAGGACAACATACTAAATCGAATGAATTAGGGATCGATGCTGTCATCACAAGATTCAGCGGAAAATTTTTTGGGGAGGGGCACCCCTATGCAAACTTTCTAGCGGAGTGCCCTGATCCGCTTGGCACGAATTCTGAAATAGGCAGGGCACTAATCTCTATGCAAAAGCAACTCAACCCAATCCTTATACGCTATATTGCTTTTGTTATACGATATTACTATTATTTTGAAATCGTATCATATAACACATAAATATTTTCGTATAACACCTGATTATTTTCGTATAACACAGTAATATTTTCGTATAAAACCTTAATATTTTCGTATAAAATCTTAATATTTTTGTATAACACCTTAATATTTTCGTATAACATCTTAATATTTTTGTATATCATGTGATTATTGTCATATTACATATTCATACGACAATAGACACGTGATAAACAAAAATATTAAAGTTTTATATAAAAATATTACTGTGTTATACAAAAATAATCAAGTGTTATACGATACAAAACAATTTTAATATAACAGTGATATCATATAACAAAAGCTAAATATTATATAAAGTCTTTTACTTAGAGAGTGGTGTCCCATCTGCTTCAAGATTCGTGCTTGCAGATACAGCCACTCCGCTGCAAAAACGCGGCCAGATTCAGCTGCTTGAATCATCGACCCTAGAACCAAATTCTTACTGGAATTTTGTGAAGCAAAACCGACCAAAACATGCTCAGATTTAAAAGAGTAAACTAATTCATACCGGTGAGGGATGGAGCCGAATCGGACCGAGTTAGCGGAGATCGAAGGCTGGTGCTGCTGCAATGGTTAGAAGGGATTGGAGACAAAAGAAAAGAGGTAGCAGCAGAACCAGACGGAGCGGTGAACGGACGGCCGCTGGCTTCTCCGTGAAAACAAAAATTGATCGACAGAAAAAAAAAAAGGGTAAATATGATAGAAAATAGATGGTGGGGTTGGGGGAATGGAAATGGCACCCGCTTTTCAATTTTTAGACGCACTTTATTTGCTAGACTTTGGTTTGCCGGCTTGTCAATTAAAAATGAATTATTTATTTTACCCCCGAATATTTGACTATTCGAATCCACGCCGTAGCTTTTCCTCGTCACTGTGGGTGGGGGAAGGAAGAATAAAAGAATGGAAGGATTGAAGGAAAAGAGGAAAAAAAAAAAAAAAAGTCACGTCCACGCGACTGTAATGCGTGAGCACCCTTGGACTTGTATTTTGAAAAGAGCATTGAGCATTGATTTTTTAATGGCATGTATATTCAAGCACGCAAGACGCAACACGCAAGAAGCAACACGCACAGATTTTCAAGCGCACCTGCAGGGGATACCCAATTGTTGTTGACAATCAAAGAGTTCAACCCAGCCATCCTGCTATATACTTTGACTGACCAAATTGAGTCATAATGTAAGTACCTTTTTTATAGATCCATTTGACCCAAAGAGACGACTTATCCTGTATAATATTCCAAATTTTCTCGTCACTGTGGGTGAGGGAAGGAAAAATAAAAGAATGGAAGGATTGAAGGGAATGAGAAAAAAAAAAAGGAAAAGAAGTCACGGTAACGCGTGAGCACTTGGTGTTGTATTTTGAAAAGAGCATTGCTTTTTTAATGGCTTGTCAATTAAGAATGAATTATTCATTTTACCCCCAAATATTTGACTATTCGAATCCATGCCATAACTCCCGCTTTTTCTTGTCATCGTCACGGTGAGGGAAGGAAAAATAGAAGAATAGAAAGATTGTAGTAAAAGAAAAAAAAAATAATAATAAAGTCCGCCCTTGCAAAAATCTGACTCTTGTATTTTGAAAATAGCATTAAATTTTTAATGGCTATTTATTCAAGCACGAAGACGCAACACGCACCGATTTTCAAGCGCACCTGCCGGTACCCTTCTTTAACCCTTGGAGGTGTAATTTGAAAAAGTGTATCGACTTTTCAATGGCCTGTATATTCAAGCACCTGCAAATACCCCTGTTTTTAGTACCTTTTATAAATAACTCCCTTCTTTATGCTCTCTATAAAGAGCCCTTCGCCTCGCCCCTCTTCCTTTCAATTCTACGCTGTTCCCTTCTTTATGCTCTCTATAAAGAAACCTTCGCCTCGCCCCTCTTCCTTTCAATTCTACGCTCACTCTCCCTCCCAGCCTCCCTCCCTCTCTCTCTCTCTCTCTATGGACGGCATCCGAGGGAAACTGCTTCCCAAGGCTTCCAAGCTTTTGCTCTCCATCGCTGCCGGTGGACTATTTGCTGTAAACCACCGTCTCGAAGAATTCCCAATTTATGTTGCGGCCATGTACCTTCTTATGACCTTGGGCGTCTTGTTGCTCGGCCTTTCTGTGTGTCACTGGGAGCATGGATCAGTAATGGCATCGACGACAGCCTTTGCTTATGAGGTTTGACTATCTCTGATCATTAACAAATTAGATGCTCCCTCGCTCATCTGTTTAGTTGGCCTAATTCGTTTTCTCTTTTAATTAATTACTAGTCTGCGAAAAAATTCGGCAGTCTTGGTAAGTTTTTGCTCTGCGTCGCGACCGGTGGACTGCTCGTTGTCTCCACGAAGCCGATGGATCAGTTCCCAAATTCTGCCGCGGCCGTAATATTGTTGTTCCTCCTCATGAACGTTGGCTTCCTGCTGCTGTGGCTTTCCCTGATTCTTCCACCTCTTGGATGCGCAGCACTGGCGACTGCTGGTGATGATTCCTAGTGAACTACATACTTTGGTGCATCAACTACTACGCTGTGGGCTGTGGGCTGTGGCTGTTAAAATTAATAAACATGTGATTGAGTCATGAGTGTGAGTCGAACGTAGGATCAAATTCAGACATAATAGTTGAGTCGTGTGAAGGTGTGTCGTTTGAGTCGAGTGAATGCGAGACGTGAATGAGAACCCAGTTTGAGTTGTTAGGTAAAAATACTATGTTTCTAATTGCAAGGTATGAAATTTGAGATCTACAAATTGAATAAAATCCAAATCTAACCACTTATCCCTCTCCCTATCAATATCCCAAGTTTCCTCAGTGGATGATGGTAGAGCGACAAGTCTCCCATGCAACTTCCTCTTTGCCCTTTATTAAGCTATTACTGATGAACCACTTCAGAATCAAGTGCGAGTTTGCAAGTTCAAATTATGCCCTTAAAATATAATAGCTCAACTCTAATTTAATCAAAGAAAAATTCCATGGATCCTACTTTCTCCTCTCTCTCCTGCCAGTGTAGAGAAATTGAGACCGACAGGATCTATAACACTGTATAGTCAAAGAACACTTTGAGAAAGATTTTTATTAAACAAAACTTTCTCTACGTACATCATATAGATCTATGTATCTTTTCCTATATATATATACACACAATGTACAGAAGGACACGTCCTTTGACAGAAGGACACGTCCTTTGACAGAAGGACACGTCCTTTGACAAAAAGACACCTCCTTTGATAGACACCCTTTGATAGCCTTAATACAATTAATCTTTGCTATCATTACAAAGCCTTAAATAGACTAATCATAATTAAAACGAGATAACCAAACAAACAAACATAGTCTTGATGAGTTGAATCGACAATAAGTCTTCGAGTAAAGCGAAGCATCACTTTAAAAAAATCAACACTCCCCCTTAAAGTGATGTTCGCTGAATCAACCCCAACTTTGATCGCAGTATTTCGAATGGACCCCTTGGAAGTAACTTAGTAAAAATATCTGCAATATTATCTTCACTCCTTACTGCAATCATGTCAATAATCCCATCTAGCACCTTCTCGCGAATAAAATGGTATTCAAGCTCAATGTGTTTCGTTCTTGCATGAAACACGGGATTTGACGCCGGCTTGATAGCACTCAAGTTGTCTCCATGAATGGGAACCGGCTGAACATTTTTATTGTGAAGATCTTCTTAGAGTCTACAAAGCCAAATGCATTCCTGAGTAGCATGAGTTGAGGTTTTGTACTCTGCTTCAGCTGTAGATAGTGATACCAAGCCCTGCTTTTTGCTGCACCAAGAGATACTTGAATTTCCACAGAGAAAAACAAAACCAGATGTAGACCTCCGATCATTCAGATCTCCAGCAACGTCAGCATCTGCAAAACCTTGAAGAAAAAAACGATTCCCTTCTTGTAAAGCAGACCCACATCAAGAGAAGTATTGACATACTTCAGAATCTTCTTTGCTGCCTCTAGATGTGGCTTCCTTGGCTCCTGCATATATCGACTCACAACTCCAACTGCATAAGCGATGTCAGGTCTTGTTATAGTCAGATATATCAGACTCCCCACGAGCGCACGGTAAGAGCGAGGATTTGATAAAAGAGTCCTTTTATCTCGACAAAGTCTTGAATTCGCGTCGAGAGGAGTGAACCGCTTCTTACCTTCAGTTATACCGAACTTCTCTACTAGCTTCTTCGCATAGTTGACCTGTGATACAAAAATTCATTTCTCCAGATTCTCAATCTGCAGACTAAGAAAAATTCCAAGCTCTCCAAGCTTTTTCATCTCAAACCGTAGAGAAAGTTTATCCTGAAGTCGACTGATTTCCACATAATTGCTACCTATCAAGATAATATCATCGACATACAGGAGAACAATGACCATTTGACTTTGATGTTCCTTGACGAAGAGAATCGAGTCAGATTCCAAAGCGACATACCCGCAAAAGCGAAGATATTCAGCAATCTTCCCATACCACGCTCGTGGAGCTTGCTTCAATCCATAGAGCGCCTTCTTAAGCTTGCAAGCAAGCTCTTGACCATCTTCCTTCTCGAATCCAGGCGGTTGATCCATGTAGATTGGGCGATCGAGCTCTCCATACAGAAAGACATTCTTGATGTCTAGCTACCATAATTTCCAGTCAGAACAAGCTGCCAAGGCTAACACTGTGCGAACTGAAGTCATCTTCGCCACAGGACTGAAAGTCTCCTCATAATCCTCTCCATATTTCTGCGAGAAGCCTCGAGCAACTAACCTAGCCTTGTATCGATCAACACTTATGTCAGTCTTCCTCTTGATTCGATAAACCCACTTACAAGAGACAAGCTCAGTGCCAGAGGGCTTTGGGACAAGATCCCAAGTCTGATTCTTCTCGAGAGCGACCATCTCCTCCTTCATCGCATCTTCCCACTCCTTAGCTCCTTTTGCTTCATCATAGGAAGAGGGTTCTTCATCATCTATAGGATTAGCCAGGAAGCAAGAAAAAGTTGTTACAAAATTCTCATCTCGAAATCGAGAGGGCTTAACTATGTTCCTCCTTGGACGCCGGTTTCCAGTTTCTTCTACAGAAGAGTTTGCCTGATGTGAAAGAGAACTCTCATCCAACCGTTGGCTATCTGTTTCCTCCTCGACTGAATCCTCTTGAGACAAGTCTGAGCTCCCCCTCTCGCTAAGATCTACCCTCAAAGGTCCATCTGGCGAAAGCGACATGTAGTTGGAAAACACCTTTGTCCATAGAATTCGGATCTTCCTACCTTATTCTCCTTCCACAGTCTCCTTAAACTCAAGAAACTTGGAAAACACCTCTGACTTATCCTTCATGAAATAAACCCACGTATATCGCGAAAAGTCATCAACAAACAGCAACATGTAGTTGCATCCCAAGTACGAGGCAGTTCGAGTTGGACCCATTAAATCACTGTGAATTCGATCCAAGGGAGCTTTACTTCTCGAGATTGAGTTGTCGAAAGGAAGTCTATGAGGCTTTCCATACTGGCATCCTTCGCACACACCTCCTTCCTCGACCTTCAGTCTATGAGGCTTTCCATACTGGCATCCTTCGCACACACCTCCTTCCTCGACCTTCAGACCTTCAGGCAGTCCATCTACAAGTTTTCTACGAGACATAACACTTAATTTTGTCATATTGAGATGACCGAGCAGCGCATGCCACAGCGACAAAGTATTGTTGCTGCTCATCTTCTCGATATAGGAGTTTGAAGCCGATAAGACAAAGAGATCATTTACTCGGGCACCGGTGTGAACTACATCCGCCTTGATCTCCTTCACATTTCGAAGAAATTTTACATCTTTGGGACCAAACAGTACGAAGTTCCCGGCATCCACCGCATTCGCCACGGAGAACAATTTTTTCTGTATCCCCGGAACATGATAGACATTCTTCAAGGTGATCGATTCACCTTTGTTGTTGTCAATTACAACTGATCCTTCCTTCTCGACTTTGTGAACCGAGTTATCTGCTGTGATGATGCCACCTCCGCTATCGTGAACATGAGAAGAGGAGAAGATTGAATCGTCTCCAGTAATGTGATGAACGCAGCCCGAGTCGACAATCCAATCCTTATTGATCAGTTGTTTTCTGCGAGATGTTCCCTCAGCCGCTAAGCACGTCTCCTGAGTTATTTTTTCAGCCGCTTGTTCACCTTTCGAGTTCGTTAAGTCGACATGAAAACACGCATTCCAATCTTCCCCCGGGTGTTGGTCAAACTTCTTGCCACCATCAAAAGAATTCACGAAATTTTCAGCCTTAAGTTTAACTCGGCAAATTTTTTTGATGTGCCCAACCTTTCCGCATCTATAACACTTGAATGCCTTCTTAGGTACGTTTGAATGTTCCGATGCCTCCCCATCTATTTTCACTTTTCCTCTATAAGCGCTCCCCTTCTTCACAAATAAGGCGCTCGTAGATTCTTCTTTGATGTTGGTTCCAGCCATTTGTAAAGCCAATGACTCTTGAGATGACAAGAGATTTTCTAGTTCTTCAAGAGATGGTTGTTGCGTCCATCCTTGAATCGAAGTGATGAAAGTTGTGTACTCCGGTAAAAGGCCCCGAATGATGTACCTCTTCATCCGAGCTTCTGTGATATGCTCTTCAGGATTTAAAAGAGAAATCTCCGAACACAAATTCTTTATTTTAAGAAAATACTCCGAAATCGAAATACCCACTTGCTTCGCAACCGCTAGCTCATTCTCGAGCATCTGCAAACGAGCCTCGTTCTTTTTATTGAAAAGACGACTGAGCGTTTGCCAGATCTCACGAGCAGACCCACAATCGATTATATGCTCGAACAATCCGTGTGAGATAGACCTCTTCAACACAAACTCTGCCTTTGCATTCAACTGCTTCCAACTCTTCAACGCCTCTGCGTTCGCAGGGACGTTTGCCGGAGCCACGACACCGCCATCCGCGATGACATCCCACAGATCTTCTCCGACCAAGTACGATTCCAGACAAGTTTTCCATATCCGGTAGTTTGACTGGTTTAGCAACTCCAAACCAAGTTCAGCTACACGACCACCACCTTCCATATCTCCGAGTGTATTGAAAGCTAGACAATCAAAATAGAATGAAGAAAATGAACTAAACTAAGTCTAAAATATCGAACCTAAGAGTCAACGACTAATCTGGAAAGTTATAGCTTTAGAAATGTTCAGAACTTCAGGTTTTACCACGTTGAATGCTTTATATATAAAACATTGAATCAGATTGAATTAGAAAACGGATCTCCTTCACTCAAAGTGCAATCCGACAATAAACAACTTAAGACGATCACTCCTAGGGTACGGATTACCTTCTCTCGAAGCGTAATCCGGTGTCTAGCTTAAGCTAATCTCCTACTCTCGTAGCAAAACTAACTTAAGAGACCCATTGGGCTCTATGAAAGATCGTAAATCCTCGAGTGACGTTGAACAACTCTCATAATTCAAGTCATAAGTTTAAATGAGAACGTTTGAGTGTTACGATTCACCTCTCAGTTCATCTCGTAACACTTAACACATACAAATGTTTGGCAACAACAATCATACGCAATAAGTACAACTCATTTAAATAAGTCAATTTACTAAAAACAATACTGAGATTCAATAAAAATATTTTACACATGTAGAAATGTTCAACGGGCTACACCCGAGTCCCGAACTAGGGTTTTACTCTAAGAAATACATCGTTTCAACAATAAAAACCCAAGAAAAAGTATTATAAAGAAAGGGGAATTACAATCCAAGGTTAGGAGATGTCAGATCTTCGGTCTTCTCTCGATAGCCCCGAAGAAACTCGATCAAATAAGCCTTCAATCGCCGAAATCGTCCCTTCCTTCGCCCTAGTCACCTCTCTCCAAAGTTCGACCCCCCAAAACCATTCCAAAAATCCTATTTTATGGCTCTATCTCTTCATTAGGCAGTTAGTAAGTTTCCCTCCAAATTTCAGCAAATTCTGATTTTGGAATCACTCAAATCAGGCGAAAAACCGTCGAAAGGTCGAAACTGCGCGGAAGCTGTCACGGCCGTGATGAGTTCGTCAATCTACGAGTAAGTCGTCACGGCCATGATGGGAGGAACGGGTAGGCCGTGTCTGGCTCGCAAATTGCCGCAGAGTTCTGCCGAGATGATCATGGCCGTGATGGCTGTCACGGCCAGGCCATGTTCTCTGCAGAAAGCTCCGATTTGCCTCAAATTTGACCTGTGACCTCCTAGCACTGTGAGGAATCTTCTCGTAATATCAAATCATCAAAATCTTCACGAAAATATGGTACAATGACCTGCATTTCACAAATAATGCAAAAAATAGTGAAGATTCTGTACTTGACGAGAAAAGATACTAAATTCAGATACAAAATAAGACAAAAGCCTGAAAAGACTATATGAATGGTACTTTAAATTATATAAAAATAACACTCATCAGTAATACAAAAGATATCGAATCCCACAGGGAACAAGGTCGAGTACCAGAAAATCTAATTCTTGATATCTAAGCTGATCAAAATGGGGTTTTAAGAACTTGAAACAAAAGGTAAAGCGAAAGTGTAAACAAGAAACCAAACGACAACGGTAGGGAAAATATATGAGAGAGATATCAGGGTAATGGTTTCCACCGCACCGACGATTTTAATTGCGTTTAGAAATATTAGTTACAAGGATTTATGATTATGCATAAGGAATCTAACCCTAGGGTACAAGATGCCGTCTTTCGAGTGTACACCCTGGTATTCGCCTAGAACAGTCTCCTACTTTCGCGGTGGATCATTCTAGGTGAATCCAATGAGTTCTGTGGTAGATTATGAACGCTCGAGCGAAGACCAAGCACTCTTGTGTCGAGGCTTCGCAAGTTTCACAAAGAGGTTTCGTCATTACGATCCTACTCTCGTTATGAATCGTAACAACTAAGACACGTCAATACTTGGCCAAGGTACAGATCATGCAATAAGTACATCAAGTGAAATATACTTAAGATATAATCCAAATAACAGAGTTAAAATATGAATCGCATATAAGAATCGTCGGTGGGCTTCAACCTAGCCCCGAAATAAGGTTTACGCTACAACCATCGTTGAAACGCTAAAAAATCTCTCTTTAAACATAGAAAAATCTCAAGAAAGAGTTTCTAAGAGGGAGGAGACGATGAACCGAAACAAATAGCCAAGAATCACCGAGTTCCGATGATCGAATCTCCGGAAATCGCCCCAAAGTCGCCCGTTCGCCGCCGTCTTCCGCCCTCGCCGCTTCGTCGCGTGATTGCCTTTTTTCTAGGTCACAGAAATTGGGGCTTTTATACTCTTTTTGTTCTCCTTCGAATCAGCTTTCCATAGGGTCCTCACTTGCCAAATTTGGACTTGAATCGGGTCCGAAATCAATGAAAATCCGAGTAAGGGTCGTGCTGTCCAGAAAGCATCACGGGTGAACCCCGCTGGGTTCACCAGGCAGTGAAGCTCACTGTACAGTTTTGTCGTGAAAGAAGCACCGGTGAACCCTACCGAGTTCACCTACCTATGAAGTACTCTGTAAATTTCTACGCAGGTTTCCTCGGACATAATCACGGGTGAACCCATGGGGTTCACCTGCCAGTGAAGTCTACTGTGAGTTTCGGGCATCCTTATCATCATCGGTCAACCTTGCTGGGTTCACCTGGCGGTGAAGTTCAGAAAAAGCTCCGATTGATCCCAAATTTTACGGGCAGTTTTGTCTTCTCATAAGGAATTACCCTATGCTTTTAGATTCTTCAAAATGACTTCAAAATTGGGTGATTTAATATGAAATTGTATTAGAAAGACGAAAAGTGAAGATTTTGAAGCTTTGAAGTAAATAAGCTTTAAATGAGTGTAAAAACATTCAAATAAGCCTAAATTTATCATGGAATAATAATAATAATCACCATAAAAATGCATGGCATCAAATACTCCAAACTTAAATCTTTGTTTGTCTTCAAGCAATAAAATAAGTTGAAATACATATTTGGTATAAGAATAATCTTTTTGTGTTGAAGTTCGCACCCGAGTTCAGAAAGGCACTTTTTAGCAATCCAAGATCTAATCAGAAGAAATTAACTAAGAGGGGTGTCTTAAGCATTCACCAGTTTGGTCCCACAATTTCTAGATGTCAACCGATTCAGAAAGCAGTAAACATGAGATTCAATCAAGTATACACAACACTCATTCCATTCCTATCCTTCTAATTCATAATGTTGGGGTTAACTCAAATATTTTATTCAGGATATGAAACACTGATCATTGCATTAGACTTCAACTCATATCTTTAGGTACCATTGCCAATTTTTCGTAATGCCAAGTAGAGGAGTCTTTTTATTGGATTTCAATTCATATTTCTTAGATTTCAACTCATATCCTTCGGTACCACTGCCCATTTTTCGCAGTGCCAAGTAGAGGAATCTAAGTGTGATTGATTTTTTATTTTGTTTTTATTTTGTTTTTTTAAGCCAAATAATAGAAATCAACATATCCTTTCTTTTAACAAATGCAGTGTCTCCCCAATAATAGAAAAGAATTCAAAGTTTGAAAACAGATTATGTATCCTGATATGTATCGAATGTAAATTGCAAGCCGAAATCAATTGAAGAATTATGAAAACGTTTGACCCGCTAAATGAACCACCTAAAAACAATCCAATTAGAAAATTTCTAATTCATAGAACATATGGATATGACTATTGAGTAAATTTCTAACAAGTACTACATTCAACATATCTTGATAAATTCTAGCCAATCATGCATTTAACTTTAAGAATTTTGCAAATCTATCATCAGACAAGACTAGCATCACAGGTCAACAGGTCAATAATGAATCTTTTATCATAACAAAATTTGCAATATATGCCTTAAAACAACTTCATGCAAGCTCATAGATCCACACATCATGTAACATGTAAAGAGAATTATAGCATAACACAAAAGCTGAAAAATAAGTGGTTCAAATATGTGTTATACACTACAGAGAGTGAGGCCTGTAGATGTGGACTAGGCCCACAAATAGTGGCATATAGGAACAATGCTAAAATAGCATCCATCATAAAGTAGCATAAACCAAAACCATAGAAAGGCATAAAGTCAGGACAACCACATAAGAAATTGGAGTAAAGACAGCTCACCCGCTCTAAAATGTTGCATAGTCCTCTATGCAATGTCGCATACGTGAGAGGAGAAGGTGGCGATGTCAAGTCCGGAAGGAGCTAGCGCCTCTTGCACGATTGGGAGCCAGAAGCTCAAGAGCTTCTGCCCTTACCACACGAGGTATAATCAGGCGCGTCCTCCTCATCTGAAGAGACTAGAATTTGCTTTAGGTTTTCTTCGTCGAGGAACGCGAGCCATAGCTTCCCCCAAATCGAGCTCAACATCTGGTGCTGTCGTTGCATCCCGGCTTCATTAGCTTCCCAACGAGAAGCTTGCTCGTGGCGTATAAAGGAGATGGAGGAATCCATCTGATCAATAAGCTCTTGCTGCTGAAGCTGCTCCTCCCTAATTTCCTGAAGAATACCCATCATAGAATCTGAGGAGGAGCCACCAAAGAAGAATGCGCCTGGGGCCAGTGGTGCGGAGTCTACAGGGTCGAGCTGAGGATCGTTGATTGGCTTGATGCACCAGTTCTCTCGAACGCGCACAGTGGTGCGCTCTGGATTAAGCAATGGCAAACATAACTGGATATCCTTGAATGTCATGCAGTAGGAGTCATCCCCGGCGGACGATGAGTTTCATGGAAACGCACGACTCGATCTCGAGCTGGTTGTTTCCACTAGCCTCGGTCGTATCGTAGGGAATGATCCCAAGAGAAATTGCGAGTGGAGTAATAAGACCGCCAATGACTATCGTGCCCTTGCAGCAATGCGCGATGCAGCTGAATTGTTTTGCCAAGTAAAATCCGGAGTCAACCCTGAAAGAGTGAAGCATGCACCATAAATAAAACAACTCTGACTGACGTACCATGCCGTCGCTCTCCCCACGTCCGAAGATGGTATGGACGAGTACGCGGTGGATGTATCGTATGGCTGGATTGCAGATACTTGATGCTCTGGTGACTCTGGCTGAGTAAATATGCTCGTTTGTGATTGACCCCCAAAAGGCTTGCTCACTGAACTCCGCTGGTACTTTACGCGTGCAAGGCTCTGGGAAACCATAAATATGACAGAGCTAAGAGAGGGAGAGGCAGTGCTCGATGTTCCCCAAACGGAAGGAAATGTGCCCCGGATCATCGTCAAGCAAGACATCAGCTTTTACATCTAGGGAGCTAAAGAACTCCAACGTGATTCCAATGTACGTGGGGGTGGCAAGCCTCAAGAAATGTTCCCATCCAATATTCGAGTACATCCACTCGAGATCCTCCAGAAGCCCTAGCATAGCAAGAGTACCTCTGTCCAAATATCTGGTATTGATCACTCGGCGGTAGAGAAGGTGTTCGTAGTTCTGCTCATGCTCCGCATTTCTGAAGATTATGCCAAATTCGTTTAGCGAAGACACATACGCCTAGGGCTGCCGAGCAGATGGTCGTGCCGAATGTCTGGAAGATGAAGGTTGTGCCGGCTGACTAGCATAGGTGGCTCGCGGCGGCGGAGTTGCTTCGTGTGGGATGAACTCGTCGTCCTCTGTGGAAGAGTCGGATATAGTTCGTGGATCGCGGCGACGGGAGGCGATCACCTTGCGCCTCGGTGCCATTTGATGAGATTGCCAGAGAGGATTAGAAAACCCGCAAGGATTCACCCGAGCACAAAAGAAACAGTCGATCAAGGAGGCGGAAGCAGAGAAATCGGCGAGCAAGAAAAACTGGAACACTAACTGCGGGGAGAGGATCGAGGCTGCGTGAACCTCACCGGAGATGCAGATCGTGAAGAAGGAAGGTCCTTTGAAGATCCGAGGGCAAGAGGTCGTCGGGAGTGTCAGGGATTTGGAGCAGAGGAAAGCGGCGGCGACGTGAAATCGCGGAGCCCTACCCGTGGTTTAGGGCAAACATGTGTGAGGGGCACAAAGAATCATTGGTGAACCCGGCCGGGTTCACCAGGCCATGAAGTGCACTGTGGCCAATGGCTCGTCTGGTCAGTAGGCTTCACGGGTGAACCTCGCCGGGTTCACCAAGCCGTGAAGTGTATTGTAAGTTACTGAAAATCCAGGAATAATCTGCGCAGCTCAGAAATACCGACTCCCTCTTACTTCAACGTAAATATCCTTCGAAAGTCTGCTCGTTAGGTTACACAATGTACTTCACGGGTGAACCCCGCCGGGTTCACCTGGCCGTGAAGTGCACTAAGCTTTAGTAAAAATTCAGTAGAAATCTCCCGTTCTAAAGGCACACCTGTATCACAAAAATAAACCTTTAATCAGTGTATATCAAGATCAAGATCTCCTAAAGTAAATGATAGGTATCCGCAAGTGCACGGATTTATCGAAGTAATAAGAAGATATCGTTCCCAACGAGGACTACGTAGCAAAGTACTGACTTCTTGATATGTTTAAATTTAGGCGGAATCAATACGTGGTTGTTCTAACTTCTAAGCACGACACAAATTCAGAAACAGCTTTTAAGGGACTTGAATTCTAAAGCAGCGGGAATTCATGGGTTCACCACACTGATAGCATAAATCGTGTAAAGATAACTCAGTCAATGAACTTATCTATCCTGAAAGGTACTTTTCCTAAGGTACATATCACTTCCTCCCGGAGCATGATACAATATCTAATTAGATTAACTCCCTACTCTCGTGACAGTTAATCTAACTAGATCCCTTAAGTTCTGTGAAAAGTAGATTAATTCCTTCAGACGAATCTAAACTACTCTCGTGATCAGATTCGTAGGTTTAATCGAAATAGGTCAGACGTTAGCGATTCACCTCTCGGTCCTTCTCGCAACGTCTAAGACGTAAAGTTACTTGGCCAAGGTAATTTACGGGATACATGCAAATTCAATCAAATCAGGAAGATAAAATTATATTAAAAGAACAAAAGTATAAATCAATCCATGCAAATCAGTGGGCTATGCCCAATCAATCCCGAAAAGGTATCTACTCACTCATATTATCAAGAGAATATATGCTTTTGATGAACAAGAAAGATCTCATAAAAATCGCAAAGAAATCACAAAAAGGATGATGAAACCGTCTTCTCCTTAGTCTGGAGATGAGGATTGATGGATCAATCGTCGAAATCGTGTGAAATCTCGCCGGAATATGCTTCGAAATCAAGTCGTCGCCCTTGTCGCCGCTGCCGCCCGTGTTCGTCCACTCCGAAGCTCCTAAACCCTCTAAAAATCTGATCTTTTATAGTTGGACCGGTTTAGAACTCATCAAGGAATGGTTCTGCGAAGTTTGGTTCAAATCTGGTTCGAATCGGTGGAGAAACAAGTGAAAAATTCGTCGGGCGAAAGTTTTTACGGCCCGTGATATGTTTTCGGCTGAGCCTGTAAATATTTCTGTGTGTAATGCTTTCGGTCACAGAAAGTTTCATGGCCCGTGAATCCATCACAGGTTCGGCCGTAAACTTTTCTGTTCATTCCGACACTTAGCTGATTTTCCTTCTCCGCTCGACGTCGCGTTCACGGCCGGATCCATATTTATAGCCAAGGTCGTGAAAGTCTCGTTCTTCACCCTTTTGCCCCCAAATTCGACGTGAAGGCTCGTGATCTTCTCGGGAATCATACTTTGGCTTCAAAACTCCAGAAATCCTTCATTTTTGCGTCATTTTACCTATATTTTCATTAAAACCAAGAAAAGTAAAGATTCCGTGCAAAGTAAAGTAAAAGTACTAAAAATAGCACAAAATCATGCAATTTATCCCAAAATATGACCTAAAACATAGGCAAAAACATGATGTAAATGCAACGCATCAAAATACCCTTGACTTAAAATTTTGCTTGTCCTCAAGCAATACACTGATATGTATAAAGAATGTAAAGATAAAGAATGCTCATTTGTTTTTGCCCCTCATAATATCCTTAGTCCACAAATTAAGCAATCAATCTTTTAAACTCAGGTAATTCAAGGAAGATCATAATAAAGATAAATCATCAAGAGTTTACAATCCAAGAAAGATAAAATTCATAATTCATGTCATAGTGTTCATGTTTCACACACTAAATATTAAATACTTTCAACTTAATAAATCTATTTTACTCAATAGTCAAAAATTTATTTCAAGAATCTTGGTGATGTTAAAGATAATAGATTTTTAAAGCAATTTGGTCTTTAAACTGTTATGTGCTCTTTCCTGTTAGCATCATAACATTGTTTAAAGTATACCACAAAGTAGTATAATTTAACTCATAGTCTCAATCTTAAAGTCAGCGGAGTTGTCCACTTGACCTACAGCTCCCTCTTTTTATGTGTTTTTTTTATTCTTTTCTCCCCTTTTATTTTATTTTATTTTATTTTTTGGAGAGAGCCGGTCAATGGCATGGTATTCAAATCGTTGTTGATCTTTCTGCAAGAGGGATAAATATTTATTTTTAAGATTTCCCTCTGTTACTTGATCACAACAGATTTAAAGTATACCAAACAATGGTATAATATAACTCATGATTTAAGATTTCTCAACTAGAGGAGTTTGAGCAAATCTCAGTTAAAGATATATCACCATATTCTATTCATAAAAATTCTCATCAAGCAGAAATAGATAAATTAAACTTCAAGTAATAAGATACTATGCACGTGTCATATAAACATATAACAATTCACATATGTATTTTATCAATACCAGAATGAATTTACTCAACAATTTAAGTCCATATAAAAATCTCAAAAATTCCCTAAGTCATCAATTCAATCACTCAAAATGTTTCCTAAGTCTAAGATCAAGGGTAAACAAGTTTGATAATTCCTTAACAATCATAGACATTCAAAGTTCATATTTAGCTATAAAGACTAAGCAAAATATGAAAATAAGCACCATATACTTAAATTGTTGCATGTGTGGAAATATTAAGTCAATGAAAAATTTCAAAATTTTTTTTGCATGGGTTCCCTTTGTATTTGTTGGCGAAACCCTGTACAGTTATATCAAAATACTAAATACGACTCAGGAAAAATCCAGAAAGTATAGTACATTAAAGATATTCAATTTTTACATGGTAATCAACTTTCAAATATCAAATACCGTCTAGTTTCACCAATCAAACCACAGTTTTACCAAACTCGGTTACTATTCATTCTAAATATCAAACATATGTATCAGAATAGCTCTCAAATGCATAAACTCATCAACAAAATATCCAAAATCATCATATAACACATCAGACATGCGATGAATACCAAATGTACACAAAACCATCACAACCATATCATGTTCAGCACCCTAAGGTCAAATACCATCTAATATATACAATGTCAAGTCAAATGTCAAATATCCAAATGAATCACATAATATTCCAATACAACGCACACACAAATAAATAATAAAAGAGCTGCGTGTGGTCGTATCGGCAACGAGTCTACTAGATCCTATATATGGATGAGATAATTGTGAGATCACATGCATAAAATCGATCCATAGCTGCAAATCGCGTAAAAATGAAATACAATACTCACAAAATCAATCAGTCAGTCTCTGTGTGCTCAGAGTCCTCCTCGTCTCTGGTACGTCTAGTCGATGATGATGGTAGACGACGCTGTAATAACTCCTCTATCATGTGTAAAGAGTGAGTGCCATCGACTGTCCCTGCTCAAGTCGCGATATGTCGTCGCGCATCCTCCTCTGCTCGGCTTGCATCTGCTCCAATGTAGGATCTGATCGTGCCGAAGTGGACGGTCTGGCAGATGAAGACGGCCGATCAGCGGCTGATGGGGTGACTGGAGGAATGTGCTCAGAAGATCTCGGCGGTGATGGAGGTGAAGCTGCCTCTCTAGGACCTCCCCCACATGTGGGATCCACGATCCAGTTCTGCTGAACACGAACCGTAGTGCGGTTCATGTTCGGCAGCCTCATGGTAACATCTGTGTGCCTGAACATAAGATGGTACGAGCCACCAAGTCTTGTAATCATCTTAATGGCAACACACGCGTCCATGTCTAATCTGGGATTACCCTTTGCCTCGTTCAACCCCGAAGGGTCAATACCGAGGGCAAGGGCAATCGTGGTAACCATGCCGCCTATAACAAGGACTCCTCTCCGAGCTCTAGCAGCTTTCTGGATCTGCTTCGTCAGGAAAAATGAAGTGCTAACTCTGAAACCTCTTAGCATGGCCCATAAAAAGTATAGCTCTGTAGACCTGACCATGCCATCACTCTCTGCCCGCCCGAAGATGGTGTGTGCCAAAACTCGGTGTATGTATCTGAAGACTGGGCTGGACAAATGCGAGGCTCTGGCAGACCTAGGATCAAACCTCCCCTCAGTAGATGTCTCCCGCCAAAATGCTCCCTCAGAAAACTCACGAGGGCGGTGTCTAGTCGCATCCGCGGGGAATCCAAAAATGTGACCCATCTGGTCCAAAGTAAGTACATGGTCCTGGTTCCCTAACCGGAATGACATCCTCCCTAGGTCTCCGTCATCATGGTTTCTCAGTGTAACCTGAACAGTACTGAAGAACTCCAATGTCAGCTGTACGTAAGTGGCATGTCTGTGATGATAAAAATCCTGCCACCCTATGTTCGCGAGCATCCACTGGACGTCGTCGAACAATCCTAGGGACTGCAGTACCTGGTCGTCCCAATACCGGGCGCTAATCACTCCTCGGGTGGACAGAGCTCGGTACCTCCTCTCGACCTCTCTACTCCTGTGACGGATCTGACGTGGATAAGGAGCAAGGATAGGAGGCGGTGATCGCGCGCGTCTCCTCTCTGGAATAATAGGCTCTGGTGAAGCAGGGGAGGACTCAGGTGATGATGGCGCCAGTGATACAGCTGGAGTATGCCCCCGATGATGGCTCTGGTGAAGGCAAATGAACCTCTGGTGATGATATTGGTGATATCAATGCTGGTACTGATGGTGGTGCTAGCTGTGCCATCGGCGGTATCTCAGAAACTGGCAGTGGAACTGTCTCAGGAGTCGTAGCAGACTCAAGTGCAACCGATGGTGAAGAGCGGAGCTCTGGTATGTCTACTGAAATCCCTGGTAAATCCGCAAATATCTCAGGTGATGCCTCCTCCTGATCTGGCAATATGGGTGTACTAGCCTCAGGGACAGGCAGGTCACTCTGGGCTGAGGAGGGTGATGCAATCTCTGGTGTGTGGACTGTATCATGCGGAGTGTCCACCTCCATGCCCTGAGTATTAGTAGGAGTAGCAGACTCTGGTATATCTGTGGAAGGCGCTGGTGTAGTAAGACCCTCCACGTCCATAGGAGTAACGTCAGTCTGTATCGCCACTGAAGTCTCTGCAGTCTCCACCACTGGCGATAATGGCCTGGTGGCTCTACCTCCTCGT
This sequence comes from Costus lasius, assembly GCA_027563935.2. NCBI lineage: Eukaryota > Viridiplantae > Streptophyta > Magnoliopsida > Zingiberales > Costaceae > Costus > Costus lasius. Next base: position 9,412,700 of record CM050452.1, on the reverse strand, counting down.
GTAGTCATGCCTCTCGTGGTACGCTTCCTAGCGTACCGTCTAGCAATCCTCTGATCGCGGATCTCTGGCCTATCAGCAGGCCTCTCTGATATAATCTCTAGCTCCGGAGAGCTGACAGGCTCAGGCGCTACCGTCTGTGAAGTACTCGCCACTGAAGTCATCCTCGGGGCCTCTGGTGTCTGTGCATGTGTCTCGGGCTCCTCCGAGTCTGAATAAATAATCCGCTCAAATCTCTCTGGACAAACTCCGGGAATCATCCTATACACGTATCGTGGCTCTGGTCCAAGATATCTACTCTTCATCACTGCCCCATAGGGCCTAGACCTCACAGATCTCCTCGGAGCCATAATATCGATCAAATCAATCCAAAATATGCAAATGTAGATCAAAAATCGTGATGCCACAATAACTATAAAATCGCCCGTGAAAGGTCGGAGGAAAATCAATCCAAAAAAAACCGATCTAAAGCCTTCAAACTGATGCTAGATGTATGCAAATCTAATACTGAGATTGAAAATTAGGTTTTGGAAGAGACTATTCACAAATCCGTGCAGAAATCGGTCTCGAATCGATCGAAAAATGAACTCTGGCGGGTCGACGGACGAACGTCTGTTCTTCACGAAATCCGGCCGAAATCCGGTGAATGACCATCGGAAATCACTCGCTGGAAGTAGAGGATGGCAGGTGGGAAGGTTTCGTCGCCGCTTGTGGAAGGAATCGCCGAAAATCGACAAATTACGAGCGTAAACGTAAACCCTAAGCCGCCCGTTAAGTTTAAACCGTAAGAACTTATGGTCCATAATCATATCACGGCTTGGGCCGTAAACTCGCTTTAGCGTACAGTGTCTCGTTAACTTAGTCATATTTGCGGTTACAGCTACACGATAATTACGGCTTGACCCGTAAATGTCGCGTTTTGACTTGGCTTTTCATCAGAAAAATTCGCAAAAATCTCCGAAAAATTCCTGCACATAAAACATCGAATTCAGAAGGATGTCCGTATGTGATAGTTCATCAAATGACATGTAGAAAGCTTAAAATAAAAACAAAAATTAAAATTAAGAAACTACCCCTAGGGTTTATAAAGATAAATTCTAAACTAAAATAGAAAGATATGCTGAAATTAATGAAAATTCAGAGCCGCTGGGTTGCCTCCCAGGAAGCGCTTGTTTATGGTCTTTAGCTTGACCAAGACATTGTTCATGATTCTTCTGGTGGATACAAGGCGCAATGAATAATTGGCAATTGTTGCTCCTGACACCTTTCCGGTTCATTGTATAGATTTAACTTTATAGTTCTAGGTAGTGTCTATGTCTCAGCTTTCTTCGACCCCCCCTTTTTGTGCTTTTCCCAATTTTCTGAGAGACGTCTATCGATTTCAAAATCACTTCCTTTATCAAATTTGTTCTCCTTCACCCTTGGAGATTTATCGGGACCTACAAAATTAATTTGTTTAGCTTCAGCTGAAAAATCAAAGATCAACTTCCTATCATTCAAATTCAGAGTAAGCTTTTCATGTAACATGTCAATTATAGATCCCGTGCTTGCTAAGAATGGTCTTCCTAGAATGACAGGGAACTTAGCATCTTCCTTCATGTTAACGACCATAAAATCAGTAACGATAGAAAATTTATCTATTTTAACTGTTACATTTTCTAATATCCCAATTGGTTATTGATCAAAACCATTAGCAAATTGAACATACGTCCCGGTAGGTTTAAGTTCTCCACTACCTACTTCCTTAATCAAGTATGCAGGTATCAAGCTGATACTAGCTCCTACGTCGCACAAAGCCTTTTCAACAGTAAACTTACCAACTTGGCATGGAATTGAGATACCTCCGGGGTCCCTTACCTTTGTTATTTTAGTGTTCTTGCTCACCTGATTTTTCTTTACATCGAACTTACTGCCTTCAAGTTTTCTCTGGTCTGTTTTTCTTACCCTCTGGGGAAAAGGAATTAGAGAAATATATGCAGGCGGACCTACATATTTCCCTTCTTCCCCTTTCTCCTCACAAATTTCTTGATCAAAAGCACTGCTTGCAGATAGATCAATAGGTTCTTCATTGGGCTCTCTAGGTGTCTCGTCGTGTTTGGCGCTTATTGCAGTGATCACGTTGATGTGCTCCTTGGGGTTCATCTCAGGCTGTCCCGGTAGTCTCGCCGTAGGTCTGCTAACTGTACTGGCCTGCTGCACAATCTGATTTTCCAACATCTTGTTGTGGGTAGTCAGGGCTTCCACACAAGATGTCAGCTGCTTGATCTGGTCAGCAAGATCGTCGGTTCTCTTTTGTTGCTTCATAACAACTTCCAACATGGAATCAAAGTTCGACTTAGAGGGCTGCCCGTATTGTCTTTGTTGGAAACCTGGTGTAACATCCCCTCAGAATAAACCCCAATCACAGACAGAAACCGCGGAAGATAGGGAATGTCACACACAAACGACAAGACAGATGCTAGGGAATAATAGCTTACACAAAACGATACGAAAAATTTCGGCAGCATGTCCCCAGAAACACTAAGAAAATTCCTGTACATGCTCCATAATATAACAATATGGGTCGACATCCCGACCACAAACTAAAACACGCCAATTCGAAACAAAATTCTCTGAACGACAGCACATCATCAAGTTAATAAAACCACGGTAATCAAATAATTCTAGACATAACAGAATTCACCGAAAACAGGCTTAAGCCCTCAGTTTACAATCGTATCAAAACCAAATGCCAACCCGGCAACAGATATCACAGTACTCAAAAAGAAATAGCCACATCCGGCTAACATGTCCATGAATCAAAAGTCATAATGCTTTGGCCACATCCAGCCCTCAAGATATCACAGGCTCGCAGGCCCCAACATATCAAGTCAGAAAGCAAAATATCCACTAAGCTGTAGGCTCCTGCCCTGCATCTGGAAATATAGTGGAATGAGCTACACAGCTCAGTGAGTAGATAGTCTCGTTCGACCATCCACTAATATGCAACCCAAAAATAGATGCAGATATCTTTTCAAAAACTTTTAACAGAAGATGACAAAGCATGATACATAATAAAGCTGATAACCATAAATCACAATCATGATCATAAATCAATACCCCCACAATCCCGGGCAACAAGATCACAAAACAGCCTAACCGGCTAACAGACTCAGACTCACGCAACTATTGTCCAGTGATTACAGAACTGACCCCGAGGGTCCAACCCGGCCTTCGTCAAGGCACTGAGAGTAACTTGCGCAACAAACATTGGTGAGGCCTAGATTCAAGAGGTGGCCCCCGTCAGGTCACGACGTGGCACTTTGCTCTACGACACTCAACCACACCCCCTTACCGGGAACACAAAACCCCCACAACTGGGAAACAAGAACAGAACAGAAGGTGAATGAATTCAAGAGGTGGCCCCCGTCTGACCAAGACGTGGCACTTTGCTTCAAACACCCAACTCTCAAAAGGTTTATCACCTGGACAAAATACCCTTAACACAAACCGGAAACCTGAACCTCTAACCTGGTCACTAGACTCTAGAACAGTCCCTCCATTACCGGAAACATGTCAGAATAGGATGGGTGGATTCCCCAACCCCAAATCAGAATGACTATTCACTGAGTGCTCTAGTTGACCCTTAGGTTCAGTCCACTCAAGTCTAGGACTCTTATCCTCAATCATACAACACGAACATTATCTCAGACTCCACATCAATCAAGTTCAGGAAAGGTCCTTAGATTTCATGCAAGCATGGTTTAACCTTTTCTAAGTTATCATCCAAAGTTATCAATCAATATTTCATGTCATTACTTTCTACATACACCATTCAATTAAAAATACATAATAATACAGAAAATTCACCAAATTTCGTTCACAATTAACATAAATGCAGAATATCATATATTCAAAGTTTTCTACTAATTCTGATAACAAAAGACAGAAATACCCCTAGTTCAAAGTTTAAGTCATGCATGAAAACTTATCCAAAAATCTCGTAAAAATAATCATTACATCCCTCATGATCCCTAGATTCGTAATTTCAAGTTTTCCCCAATTTTAACTAGAAAATTTACCGAATTACCCCTAGGTCAATCTCAGTCAACAGAAACTTTTATTTCTAAAAATTCTCAGAAAAATACAGTAGAGTCCTCATATACCTAATTTCATGAATATCAGGTTTTCCCCAATTTTTACCCATACATTTGGGCGTAATTTCATGAAGAATGGGCGAAATTCTCATTCAAGCCCTAATCTTCATGCAATTGAAATTCTAAGGCTACATACATGTTTAATCAAGGTCTAATTTATGATTAGGAGTCTTAAAAACGAAAAGCCCTAATTCTCATGCAACCTAGGGTTTCGAATTTTGGAGAAAAGCAAGAAAACATGTACAATTTTGCAAGCATGAGTTCATATCATAATTCTAGCCCTTAATCCTCTCTAAATCAAGCAACACATACAATTTTCGTGAACTAGGTGAAGGAGAACATCCACTCACCTTGTTTTCGGTTCTTCCAAGCCAACACCCTCACGCCACTCACGCCACACAAGACGCCGGAACCACCCAAAAGCCGCCGGAAAATCGCCTCCACCACCTCTTGCCGCCGGCCACAAGAAGAGGAGAAGGAGAAGAAGCAAGCCGCCACTTCACCAAGGGAAGAAAATCGTGGGCAAAGAGAAAAACGAGGGTGAACACGATTTCCCCCAAATTTTCGTTTTTTCCAAGCCTCTAACGAATCCAAACCCAATAGCCAACATAAGTGGAAGATCCAATAACCCTTTAGTATAAGTTAATCTCCACTTTACCCTTATCAAACGCTCTTACCCTTTTCTAACAAGAAGACACCCCTAGCCTAGTGGCGTGCAGCACACATTCTAAGCCTTAAGTCGCAGGTTCGAATCCTCTCTGCGACACATATTTTTACATAGCAGGGAAAATACACAAATCAAGACATTTTCTCAATGAAAAACTTCCACAAACATGCTAAATAATCAAAACTTTATTTTTCTTACCTGCTAATAAATTTCTAGATCTTACACCTGGTGGTGGCCTGATATTCTGCTGAGAATATTGAGGGGAAACTTGCCCTTAATTATTTTTGTAGGACAGGTTGGGGTGGTTCCTCCATCCGGGATTGTAGGTTGCAGAATATGGATCATTCGCAAGTCTCTGAGTGTAGTTCCCCACAGCGTTGGCATGCTCCTGATTAAACTCCTCTTGTGATGAAGCTATGATTTGACATTCAGACGAGTTGTGTCCTGTTACACCACATACCTCACAAGAAACTGCAATAACCGCACTCGATGGAAAATATAAAGAATCAAACTTCTGGACCAAGGAATCTACCTTTGTAGCCAGTGATGTCAAGGGATCATTGTGGTACTTACCAAATCCTGTGGAAGTAGTGTTTCGCTCACTCGACCAGTGGTTATGGTTCATGGCCATATCCTCGAGTAGAGCAGTTGTTTCTTCCAAGTTTTTGCTCATGATCGTCCCTCCAACCGCAGCATCCACCATCAATCTGGTGTTATAATCCAATCCATTGTAGAAGATGTGGATTAGAACCCATTCCTGAAGTCCATGGTGTGGGCACATGCGCTGGAGCTAGGGATGGCAACGGGGCGGGTCGGGGTCGGGTTTTGCCATCCCCGACCCGACCCCGACTTCCCCAAACCCGTCCCCGAACCCGATGGGTTTAGAAAACCCTGCCCCACACCCGACCCCGCCCGACCTAAAAAAAAAATATATATTATAAATAATATTTTAAAATTAATTTGCATTCTTTATTTATAATATATAAATAAAAAAATATTTTACATAAACTATATCATCATTTCTACATAAATTATTAAAATTTAGTAACTAGGTTATAACTTATAAGGGGTAAATTTGTTATTTTAATAGTCGGGGCGGGTTCGGGGTCGCATTCGGGGCGGGTACCTAAATTCCCATACCCGACCCTGACCCGACTATACTCCCGTCGGGTTTTCCCCGAACCCGACCCGACCCCCGGTCAACTCGGGTTTTCCCCGTTGACTTTGGGTCGGGTCGGGTCGGGGATGGGGTTTTTTTGCCATCCCTAGCTGGAGCTCCTTGAAGCGTTCCCATGCATTATAAAGTGATTCTCCCTCTTGTTGTGCGAAAGCTGTGATTCTGTTGCACAGTTGGACAGTCTTGCTCGGTGGGAAATATTTATTCAGAAATGCCTTGGACAGCTCTTCCCACGTGGTGATGGATCATGCTGGCATCGAGTACAACCAAGCTCTGGCGCGATCCCTGAGAGAAAAAGGGAATAATCTTAGTCTAATCGCATCAAATGAAACTCCATTAACCTTTATAGTGTCGCAATATTCAAGAAAACGGCTAAATGAAGATTTGGGTCCTGATTTGGGGAACCCCCAAATTGATTTTGCTGGACCATCGTCATTAGCGCTGACTTTAACTCAAAGTTGTCCGCCTCTACGTTAGGTCGAACAATGCTAGAATTGAACCCTTGTATGTTTGGTGCCACGAAGTCCCTCAAAGATTGATTGTTCTGGTTCACCGCCATCTCTCCTTCCTCAGAGATCTTCTTGGTTGCGAATTGCAATCTCCTCTGAAGGCGAAAGGTGCGCTCAATTTCTAGATCTTCTGGAAACAAAGCACCTGCACGAGAAACTCTGGGCATACAATGTGTAAGTAAACAGTAAAAAGAAAATAATAGTAAAAACTAATGGCAAAAGAAAAGAAAAATGCCTAATCTCCTAACTTATCAATTAGTCAATATTAACTATCCGTAATCCCCAGCAACGGCGCCAAAAACTTAATAGGTATCCGCAAGTGCACGGATTTATCGAAGTAATAAAAAGATATCGTTCTCAACAAGGACTACGTAACTAAGTACTGACTTCTTGATGTGTTTGAATTTAGGCGGAATCAATACATTGTTGTTCTAACTTCTAAGCACGACACAAATTCAGAAACAGCTTTTAAGGGACTTGAATTTTAAAGCATCGGGAATTGATGGGTTCGTCACACTGATAGCGTAAATCGTGTAAAGATAACTCAGTCAATAAACTTATCTATCCTGAAAGGTACTTTCCCTAAGGTGCATATCACTTCCTCCCGGAGCATGATACGGTATCTAATTAGATTAACTCCCTACTCTCGTGACAGTTAACCTAACTAGATCCCTTAAGTTCTGTGAAGAGTAGGTTAATTCCTTCAGACGAATCCGAACTACTCTCGTGATCGGATTCGTAGGTTTAATCGAAATAGGTCGGACGTTAGCGATTCACCTCTCGGTCTTTCTCGCAACGTCTAAGACGTAAAGTTACTTGGCCAAGGTAATTTACGGGATACATGCAAATTCAATCAAATCAGGAAGATAAAATTATATTAAAAGAGCAAAAGGATAAATCAATCCATACATATCAGTGGGCTACGCCCAATCAATCCCGAAAAGGTATCTACTCGCTCATATTATCAAGAAAATACATGTTTTTGATGAACAAGAAAGATCTCATAAAAATCGCAAAGAAATCACAAAAAGGATGATGAAACCATCTTCTCCTCAGTCTGGAGATGAGGATTGATGGATCAATCGTCGAAATCGTGTGAAATCTCGCCGGAATATGCTTCGAAATCAAGTCGTCACCCTTGTCGCCGCTGCCACTCGTGTTCGTCCGCTCCAAAGCTCCTAAACCCTCTAAAAATCCGATCTTTTATAGTTGGACCGGTTTAGAACTCATCAAGGAATGGTTCTGCGAAGTTTGGTTCAAATCTGGTTCGAATCGGTGGAGAAACAAGTGAAAAACTCGTCGGGCGAAAGTTTTTACGGCCCGTGATATGTTTACGGCTGAGCCCGTAAATATTTCTGTGTGTAATGCTTTTGGTCACAGAAAGTTTCACGGCCCGTGATGGATTCACGAGTTCGGCCGTAAACTTTTCTGTTCATTCCGACACTTAGCCTATTTTCCTTCTCCGCTCGACGTGGCGTTCACGGCCGAATCCATATTTATGGCCAAGGCCGTGAAAGTCTCGTTCTTCACCCTTTTGTCCCCAAATTCGAAATGAAGGCTCGTGATCTTCTCGGGAATCATACTTTGGCTTCAAAACTCCAGAAATCCTTCATTTTTGCGTCGTTTTACCTACATTTTCATTAAAACCAAGAAAAGTGAAGGTTCCGTACAATGTAAAGTAAAAGTACTAAAAATAGCACAAAATCATGCAATTTATCCCAAAATATGACCTAAAACATAGGCAAAAACATGATGTAAATACAACGCATCAGTAAACTAGATAAGCAAGAGAGTAAAATACTCAACAATGATAAACTAAAACTAAACGACAACCTATGCAGATAAATAAAAATAAAAATAAAAATAACGAGAAAACTTGGGTTGTCTCCCAAGAGTGCTAGTTTTAGGTCAATAGCTCGACTATGGAGGTGTCACGTTATCGAATCAGTGGGGTAAAAAAGGGTGAGAACTTTCCCTTGTTTGACCCGTTTATCTTCAAAATATTGTTTAAGGCGATATCCATTCACTACAAAACTTCCAGTGCGCTCAACTACATCCACGCTGTAACATATACCTGCAGTAGAAGGTTTCTTGAGAGAATTAGATAGGTCAAATTGAATAACATTGCCACCGATGTTTAAATCTAGTTTCCCATTTTTAACATCGATGACAGCACCAGCTGTAGCAAGAAAAAGTCTTCCTAAGATAATAGGAAGTCTATCGTCCTCGTTAATTTCTACACAACAAAGTCGGTAGGGATAAAATAATCTCCTACTTTAATGGGTACATCCTCTAAAATACCCACTGGACTCTGAACTAATCTATCGGCAAGCTGCAAAGAGATATTAGTCGATTTTAAGTCACCCAAATTCAGCTTTTTGCACAGTGATAACGGCATAATGCTGACGCTCGCTCCTAGATCGCATAGTGCTCTCTAGAAGGTCATCTCTCATATCTGGCATGGTATGGAAAAGCTGCCAGGGTCCTTGAGTTTTTGTTGAGTTTTAATTTAAACGGGCACCCATTTAAATACCCGACTCGGGTTTAGTCGGGTTTGGGTCGGGTCGGGTTTGGATTTGGCTAAAAGTCCCGGGTACCCGACCCATTGACATCTCTAATAGCAGCCTATCATTAAGATATCTTGCCATAGCTGCACTAGCGAGAGGTCGAGGACATGTGATTGGCGAGAGGCGAAGCGGCAAGGAGGTGAAGTGATGCGGATCGGCAAGATCAACGAGTGGTTAGCCCATACTCAAAGAAGAAGCGGAAAATAGGGTAAGGGTATAAGCGGAGCTAATGCTAGGCGGCGACGACGGCCGAGGTGGTGACAAGCTGACAAAGCTGGCGATGACGGGCAAAAATCCACTCACGAGAGTGTGATCGGCCAAATGGGCCAAATAACCCAAAATGAAATGACACTATTTGCCAATGATTTTATGAGTATTTCATCTATGCAGCGAATTGTTTTTTTGTTTAATCGTAATATGTTACTAACGCTATTTTACTTGTTTTTAGAGGATTGAAGATGGATTATTTGAAAATGTAGATATTCTTCAAGAAAAATATCATTCTTTTGCCTAAAGGCAAAGATGTTGCGGAGGAAGAGGAAGAGATCCATTGAGAAAGCAATTTTATTAGAATCAAGTAAAGCCATAGGCAAAAGGATAAATCATGAGAAAGAGAAGTTCATCACGATCTTAACTTGATCAATTGTTTTAATCCGTTTAAAAATAACGTCTTGGAAGGTATTTCATGATTTTAAACTTAGTAATCATCAGTTGCATAAGCATAGTAGTCTAAGCAAAGACAACTACTATGCTTCCACTACTTCTCGAGATGCTTACCCAGCACAATTTTTTGAGAAAAAAGGTGTTTTCTTCCGACAACTACATCAGTCCTTTTGCCATGGCACTGAGTGAAAGAGATTGTTTTTTTTTTCTCAATTGATAATAGTACACTAACATGAACTAAGGATAGTGAGATTCAAACAAACGACACAGATCCATACTCCCATGACTCGATTTGATGCATTTAGATTGCGGATCAAACCCATATGTATCACAACTTGAAGAAAATGAGATAAATCAAATAATACATTTCCACATTACTCAAGAGGGTAAAAATTATTATATATACGTCAACAGCACATGCCCACAAAAAACAAAAAATAAAGAAGGACAACATACTAAATCGAATGAATTAGTCATCACAAGATTCAGAACCGCATACTCCGCTTGAATCATTGAATGAAAACGGAGAGAGAAAAAAATACGACTAACCCTACAACCAAATTGTAGTCATTAAAAATATTTATTTAAACTAATATTGCATTTGTAAATTTTATTTTCCAAACTATTAGTAATTTGTTCCAAGGTTGAGTTTTAGCTACTATTAAAATATTAATAATCGGATGTGTTAGTTAATTGATCCGATAAAGATTTTTTGTTTTATTGTTGATTACAAAATCGTGAGACAAAATCCATTAATCCTCACACTCTTATTGGTTCGATATATAAACCATTACATTTTGTGATCTAAAAATCGCTTATTTAGATATGATTTATGTATTTTACAGCAATATAATTTAGTCAAAGAGGAAATAGTAACGCCTTGGACTTAGTAATCATAGATAAGCCCTTCAAGTTTTTATGAGAGCAAGCTGGTCTATTTGTTATGTACCTACCGTTGCTTAGCCACCAAGACTTAGTAAATCAGCTTTATGATGAGCCTTGGTTCTTATCATAAAGAAATAAAAAAAAAACTTATGATAAGGACTGGATCTTCTATTTTATAAATTTTTATATATTAAAATTTTTTTTATCCCTTTGAAAACTCGCACATGGCAAAACCTATTTGGTTAACCACTAATTTAGTTTTGTTTACACAGTTAATCGTGGTTGATCATGTTTTTGGTTTAGATGAACCTGACGTATTTTCTACTGACGTATGCGCTGGCGCCATACGATTTGGAATTTTCACACGTGGCTATAAGCTATTGGACGGGAACTTGCAAGTGCTTTCTCATCTGCTGCCAATCGTATGTAATTTGGAAAAAAAATTTCACACGTGGCTTTAAGTTATTGGAAGGGAACTTGCAAGTGTTGCGCATATGCTAAAATTAGGTAATAAATCAAATAATCACACAGTTTTGAGAACAGTAGATAAAGGATTAGAAAGAATCGGAGGCGATTATAGATCTGTCTTAAGACAAATTTTTAGATTTTTGCGTGCAAGCTATTCCGAATAGTTGCCGGAAGATACAACTGATGTAGCGTATCTGCCGGTGCAACGGTGAGACAACTGTCACCGCAACTTTCAATGTGTGTTCAACAAGAGAAAAGGAGATCGAGAAAACTGAGTAAAATAGGCATGCTAACGACCATAAATAAAACTGATATAAATATAGTCTTAACTGCCTAGTAAACTCGCGACCATGACCACAACCACGACCCGACCCGGCTCGGCTCGGCATGGCACGTGTGTGTTTTGGATCAACTTGGTTTAGATAGTTGATTGCCCCTTGAAAGCCTCAATGGGATAGAAAAGTTTCAACTACTTTTAAATCAAGCATTCCTTCCAACTCCCTCGACATGGGACTAAGGGACTTTTGAGTTTTCTATCTTAAACTCCAACAGTTCCCCACAAAACTCAAAAGTCATTTTAAATTAATTTCATAATGAAAACAAGGTGCTGAACAACATTTATATCACGCGGTTAGGAAAGAGCAGTGCTTAATATACTTAGTACACGGAACTTCACCCGAAGAGATGTAGTGAATTAGGTCTTGAACTACAACCCTTTTGGCCCAGCTTAGAACGGTGCACACATGATACAGCTAACAATGGCGCGGGGTTGTGCATTTTTGGCCGTGCGCGGGTACCTTCTTTTCTTGTGAGTTTGCTAGTAGTGTCCAGTTATATACGGAAACTCACATATAGGAGAAATCCTATGAAGAAGTGTGTAGAAGCACTTCTTAGGTTAAACCTTTTGGATTTCTTTAAGAGTTATCTAACTCAACCTAATATCTACATAGGAGTACTCAATCACATTAGGAATAGAGTATTGGAGCCTTTATAATGAACTCCAATAAACACATATAGTATTTTTACAATTTTTATTGTACTCCATGGCCAACCAGTCAGCTTGTTATTACCTATTGAACCTCTTTCCAGGGTCTACCTATCACGGAGGTTGGGTTGCCACTGCAGGAGGGCCCATTATGGACAAATCCCCATTTTCCTAGATGAAGCGATCAATTTGGTTTGATTTAAACCTTTCGTAAGGCAGTTTGAAAGATTGCTATCAGTTCTTTAAAAAGATAAAGAAACAATATTATGCGTAAATAATCATCTAATAGTTTTGTTGCTTGATTTTGATGTGTCTACTCAGTTTGCTGTTCACAAGTTTCTTTTTACAAAATTCTATTGCAACCTTATTATCACAATTTATAGAAATTAGTGCACTAAAAGTTAGTGCCATTGGTATAGATGAGCAAAGGTTTTTAAGCCATTTAGCTTCTGAGCAAGCTAAGTCCAGAGCTTGCTAGAGCAACAAGCTCTACTTTCATGGTACTTCTAGCTATAATAGTTTGTTTTATGGATTGCCATGAAATGACCCCTCTACCAAGAGTGAAAACATAACTTGAAGTGGATTTGATATCATTGGAATCAGAAATCCAATTTGCATCACAGAAACCTTCTAAGATAGAAGGAAATCCACTATAGGTTAAGACAAAACTAGAGATTCCTCTAAGGTATATAAAGACTCTTTTAAGAGCAGTCCAATGAAGATAACTAGGATTACTAGTATACCTACTGAGTCTAGATACTGCATAGGCTATATCAGGTTTGGTTCTATTAGCAAGGAAAATGAAAGAACCTATAGCCTTAGAGTAAAGCTTTTGATCAACAGGAGATTCAAGATTCTTAAACAAATGACAATTTGGGTCATAAGGAGTGCTAAGAGGAGAGGAGGAATCAAATTTGAATTTTTCCAAAATCTTATCTACATAATGAGATTGAGAAAGGGAAATAGAGTTTTGATTTCTACTGATCTTCATACCTAAGATCACATCAACATCTCAAATGTCCTCCATGTCAAAATAAAGAGACAAGAAATCTTTAGTTTCCTGGATCAGATTAGGATCATTAGAAAAGATTAGGATGTTATCTACATACAAACACAAGAGAGCAAAGCTAGAGTTTGCAGTTTTGTAGTAGAGACAATTATCATAATCGTTGATTTGAAATCCATAAGAAAGAATGGCCTTGTCAAACTTCTCATGCCATTGTTTTGAAGCTTGTTTCAGACCATACAATGAACAGACAAGTTTACAAACTTTGTTTTCACAACATTTACTGATGAACCCTTCAGGTTGTGATATATAGATTTCTTCATCAAGGTCTCCATGGAGGAAAGCTATTTTTACATCCATCTAATAAACTATCAGTTTATGAATGGCAGCAATAGAGAGAAGGAACCTAATGGTGGTGATCCTAGCAATAGGCGCATAGGTGTCAAAATAGTCAATGTCGGTCTTCTGCCGAAACCCTTGAACCACCAGATGCACCTTATACTTTTCAATACTACCATCTGTCCTTAACTTTTTCTTACAGATCCACTTACATCCTAGAGGTTTATTTCAAGGAGGTAGATCTGTAAGGATCCAAGTGTTGTCGCTAATTATGGATTGAAATTCGTTATCAATGGCTTCTTTCCAAAAGGGAGCATCAGAAGAACTAAAGGCTTCAAAGTAAGTTTTCGGTATGTCTTCAATCAGATAAGTGACGAAGTTATCACCGAAATCCCTCATAACTCTAATTCTCTTGCTTCTCCTGGGTTCAGCTATTGACTCAGAGGGATGTGAAAGAGGATTGATTAAGATTCTCAGTTTCAGATGGACTAAAAACAAAAGATTGAGGATCATTGATGAGAGAAGGATTTTGAGGTTTGAAATGAAAGATATTTTCAAAGAAGGTAATATCCCTAGATTCAATAAGGGAGTTCTTAGAGATTTCAGGAACATTAGAACTAAGAACAAAGCACCTATAAGTGTTGGAATCAAGAGAATATCCTATAAAGGCAGCATCAATGGTCTTAGGACCAATCTTTTTTTTCTCTTAGGTTCAGGAATGCTTACTTTTGCTAAGCACCCCCACATTTGAGGAATTTAAGGTTGGGCCTATATCCTTTCCAAATTTCAAAAGGGATTTTCATATTGTTTTTGGAGGGAATCCTATTTTGAATGAAGCAGGCTGAAAGAATAGCCTCCCCTCAAAAGTTCTGGGGTGCTCCAGAATTAAGCAACATGACATTTACCATGACTAGTGGAATTCTATTATTTATTTTTTCTACTCTATTAGATTGAGGAGAGTAAAGAGGAGTTACTTGATGAATTATCTCATTTTCTTGACAGAATTGAGAAAATTCATTAGAGGTGTACTCCCATCCTTGATCTGATCTAAGGATTTTGATCTTTCTATCTAATTGGTTTTCTACTTTAGATTTGAAGATCTTAAATTTGAAAAGGACTTCATCTTTAGACTTTAAGACGTAGATGTAGCAAAACTTTGAACAATTGTCAATGAAAGTTATAAAATATTTATTACCTCCTCTAGTGGGATCTCTATTTGAATCACAAACTCAAATTAGCCATATTGTTTGATGTTTCTTTCTACTTACTTCTCAAGGCTTGGTTCACCAAGCAAATGTAGGTGGCCTATATGTTGTTTTTACTTTGAAATGCATTACTTTGCAAAAATTCATGGAATTTATCTTTTGGTGTCATCCATATTCGGTTATATCCTAAGAAAATGTCATGAAAGGAGTTGAGGAATTTATTTTTGGGTGCCCGTGTTCCCCTTAATAATTCCTTATTATTTTTAGCTTGTTGGCACATGAGTGTCCCCCACATTCATACCTGCTCGAGTGCAGCATGTAAGATGACGAGTAAACTTTCCCTGTCAGCAACAAAAGTTTTGGAGTTTCCGCGATGACCAATTCCCGTGCATCTAAATAATCACGTCCAAGTGTTGCGTGAATAGAAGATGCTTGTGGACAGTGGCCATCATTTCTTCTCTGAATTATGCAATCTAGTTAATTAATAGAAAATGGTTCCTCCAACTTGTCACCCAATGTCACGCTCACGATTACAGTAATATTTTTTTAATCATTTCATTCGTGAGTCAACGCTTAACTCGAGTCCAACTGCGTCAATGCAGGTATCCTAACGGTCGAAACCGCCGAATTGGGCGCGACAGCATGATTGTGGACTCAACAAGGGATCGCTACCGTTCCAACGTGGCTCAAGTCAACATAGACGATCCACAGAAGACCGGCGTCGTCGAGTTGAGCCAGGTTCACCCGAACCCAAACAAAACTCACTCGTATCCGACCGCGTCGGACGAGGTCCACACCAGACTCGGAACACACTCACTTGTCTACGGATCTAGCCGGTGCCCGGCGATCTAGGACAGTCGTCCACACGGCGTCGCACGCCAGCAATGGTGACGAAGGTCGAAGACAACGATGACGAAGGAAAAGGGGCGAGGCTCCTCTTGGCATTCCACCCCCCCCCCCCCCGGGCACCACCGGAACGCGCTAGGAGCTCGCCGACGAACAGCGTCCGACGAAATCAACGTCGGAGAGGGGAAGACGGAGAAGAAGCGAGAGAGAAGAATCTCGTCTCCGCTGAAGCCCTTTTTTCTCCCTCGACCTCGTTGCCTTTTCCCATTCTCCGCCCGCGTCAACGCAACGCCCGAGGCGCACCCCGCCCACGCCGCACGAGCCGTCCACCTCAACCCATCTACGCACGCAATCGCGCGTGAATTGATGCTCGCGATTTCGGATCCGGGTATCATGCCCGATCCGACCTGCACACCCGCCGACCCAATCGGCCAATTATATGGGCTGGGCTAAGGGAATTGGGCCACGCCCAATTCCTTGGCCCATGGGCCTAACATTCTCCCCCTCCGAAGTGAGTCGTCGCCCTCGACGACTCCGAGAAACATCGGATCTCATCTCCGAACTACTACAGTTCTGACGTCTTATACCACGTAGCTTCCTCCATTGGAGAACCTTTCAATCGAACAAGAAATTCTATTCGTCGGTTCATCCTACTGTGTCCCAAAACTCGGTGATTTAGGATCCTTCCGATCCTTTGGTCGAACTCTGTTCGAACCGTCGAAGGCGCACGAAGCGACTGTGACCGAGCTAGATCCCCTGAATCCTTATAAAACCCATTTTTGGAAGCTCACATGGACTGTCGGATGCAGCTTCACCCCATCGGAGAACTTTGGACGATACACCCCTGAGTCAACCCGACTCGACACTTCGAAAGGTCTACCGTATCTCCGTATTAGTCACCGATGTGCTGTCATCGCAGATATCTTCCTCCATATCTGCGGAGTAAGTCGGAGAAGCATTAAGTCACCCACGGTGAACTCTTCGTCCCGACATCGACGAATTGCATAACGTTGCATTCGTCTAACCACAAACTCGAGGCTATCCCTAGCCTCCCAGAGCGACTCCACTCGCTCACTAGCTACCCGTAGGATAGCAGGACATCTCCCTTCGGAGGTCCTCATCACAATACCAACCAAGTTAGGGATTGTCCTCAAAAGGGCCGTACACAATAGACGATGATTTGTGGAGATTATAGGCAATTCACTCCAAATCGATCCACTTTACCCAATTCTTTTGACTCGCAGTCAACACATAACGGAGGAAGTCCTTCATGAGGGTATTCACTCACTCCAATTGTCCACCTACTATCAGCGGGTCGTACCCAACTTGGTCTGCTCAACAGACTTTCGATACACTTTATTGATCACAACTGCTACTTTTATCCTCGTAAGGAGATCTCCTTCCACTCTGGAGATCGTAAAGCATACTAAGGCGTCAAGCCTTCTCAGTGCATCCCGCACTTAATTAGCCTTTTCAGGCTTGTGTTCTCACCGGAACTGGAATTCCGCTAGGAATTCCTACCATCTGATCAGTTTGGCGGACAATCTCTTCCTAGTGGTGAGAATATGTATTCACCACCTTATCAATTTTCGCCACGAAGGCGATACCCAGGAGAAGGACTCTCCATACGCAAAGTATCTCTGCTCTACTTCACTTAGCTTCCGACTATCGAAAGCTACAGGATACCCATCCTGTACCAACGCATCGTCTATCGTTTGATCTGAGGTGTCGGATCTCCTTGGCACAACCCTGCGGCTAAGGCGTTCGCCAACAAAGGGCACTCCCTTGGAGTCCCTCCTCTCTCCCTTCCTTAACTCCGTACTTCCGAATGCACGGCACGAGGCAAGGGACATCCTCATCGTACATCTGTATCCCATACAGGTAAGGCAACACAGCTATCTCTGCCTCGACCAAAAGTTCGAGACCAAAGATTGCTTCGTAGACTGGCAGATTCAGATTCAAAATCTTCACATGGCAGCGGGCCTACCAACTGCCAATTACGATATCCCTATCGCACGATACCCCGCAGGTCTCGACGTCTACGGTACCGACCGACCCCACTCGGTCCTGTGATGAGAATGTTTTAAGTCAACACTCTTAGCCGTCCTCGACGAACCACTTTGTGTGACTTAACTCACACACGAAATATCCCAATGAAATTTCCTCGGAATTGTAGGGAGGGTTCTACAATTCCTGCGATCGAATTGGATCGCACAATTCTTAGAGAGATCGTTCAACTTGTCCCTGAGTCTTCTCCCTCATAAAGGCGTCCCCTTATGATGAGAAACTCAGCTCGGACTGATTTCAAGGATTTTTCCTTGTTGTCCTCCCAAGCTTCCCC
Organism: Costus lasius; assembly: GCA_027563935.2. Classification (NCBI taxonomy): domain Eukaryota; kingdom Viridiplantae; phylum Streptophyta; class Magnoliopsida; order Zingiberales; family Costaceae; genus Costus; species Costus lasius. The sequence continues at coordinate 9,394,909 of CM050452.1, read as the reverse complement.
CACGTAGAGGCGTCCCCCTAAGCGAAGTTGGCTCAGTTGGACCAAGAAGAGGGATCTTTTTTTGTTTTAGTAGGACACCGTCCACTCTTCTTGTCCCGGGTAACAATTTTAGAGTCTGCTAACTCTTCCTCATTTTATCTCCCTGAGTAGCAGTTTTAAAGTCTATCAACTTTTCCAAATAACAGTTTTGAAGTCTGATAACTTTCCTCAAATGCCGTGGAGCAACACACCCCTCCAAAATGGGAAGCTCCAGGACGTGTCCCACGTCTTCGCGCCCACCCCTACAACACGCACGAACCCCATTGGTTAACGGGGTCGGTTCCAGGTTCAGGCAGCGCCCGATCCCGTACCCCGACCCGAATAATCGAAGCGCTCAAGTAGGCTGTTGGCCGAGATGTGGGTCGTCGCACGACAGTCTCTTGGCCAGAATCGGCCGTGGTCGATGCTATTGAAGCCGCCGTAGCGCGCTTCAGCTTCGCAACCTTTTCCTGAGATGCCTCTAGCTCCGGGTGCGTCGAGTCACCCGAGCTACGAGACACTCACCTGAGACGAGATGTGTGGAGACGCTCTCCACTGTGATACAAGAATCCAAATCCCCATCTCTAACCCTGTCCTCGAGGGACGATAGTCTGGGGTTCGTCGCAGATCCCATCTGCATACCACCAATCAAGTTATTACAAGTACAACGCTCGTACGAGTTGGAACGTGCAGTATCCCGGCAATGGAACCAAACTGTCACGCCCACGATTACGGTAATATTTTTTTAATCATTACACTCATGAGTCAACGCTTGACTCGAGTCCAACTGCATCAACGCAGGTATCCTAATGGTCGAAACCGCCGGATTAGGCGCGACTGGCGGAGTCGATTCCCCGAATCGACTCCCAACCCGACTATGGACTCAACAGGGGATCGCTGCGGTTCCAACGTGGCTCAAGTCAACATAGACGATCCACCGAAGACTGGCGTCGTCGAGTTGAGCCAGGTTTACCCGAACCTAAACAAAACTCACTCGTATTCGACCGCATCGGACGAGGTCCACACCAGACTCGGAACACACTCACTTGTCTACGGATCTAGCCGGCGCCCGGCGATCTAGGACAGTCGTCCACACGGCGTCGCATGCCAGTGATCGGAAGAACTCACCCGGCTCCTCGCTCGCATGTCGGCGGCAAGGCCAGACGACGCTCCGCCGGTGAACCCGACGGCCTCGTCCTTCTCGCCCGAAGACGAGAACGACTGTAGTTGGATATACGCCCAAAGGCCTCCACTCAAGGCGGCCGGTTACGAACGCACGTAGGCGACGACCGGCACCGGAAGGATCACGCTCGCACGAGGCGAGCTTGGCTGAATAGCTGCGTAGAGGAAAGGGAGAGTGGCGCTGGCCACCCGCTACTCCTTCGGCTGGAGGAAGACGCCGTCACGGATGGGCGTCAGTGGGCTCGTACAAGAGGCGGAGCCGCCACTCTAGATCACTCCACCGGCGTCGAACGAACAGGAGCTGACGCATATCCCAAAGATGCACGCGGACGCAAGGAGAAGAAGCGCCGACCACCAGGCAGTCAGCGCCGAAGGAGATCGCTACGGCGACCGAACTACAGCTTACCGGACGAGAGAAGGATCCGGCTGCACGCAGGCAGCGAAGAGAGGGCGACGAGCATCGCACGCAGGTGACAGGCGCCTCCAGAAATTTCTGCACGTAGGCAGACCGGCAGGCGCGAGAGAGAAGGGGGAGGGGGCTCGCTCGAGGAGCTCGTCGACCGGCCAACTCACGCATGCCCGCGAAGAAGAACCAAAGAAAAAGGAGGCGCCGCCGGGGAGATCGCATCCCGGGGCGAAGGCCAAGGGGCGCCGGGAATGGCGAGGAAAAGTACCTTGGCCGGATTGCCCCGTGTCCTTCTTGTCGGTGGCGTGGTAACAGAGAAGCCTTCCGAGGCTATCTGGAGAGGCCGGCGACGGCGACAGAAGGTCGAAGACGACGACGGCGAAGGAAAAGGGGCGAGGCTCCTCTTGGCATTCCGCCACCCGCCCGCACCTCCGGAACGCGCTAGGAGCTCGCCGACAAACAGCGTCCGACGAAATCAACGTCGGAGAGGGGAAGACGGAGAAGAAGCGAGAGAGAAGAATCTCGTCTCCGCTTAAGCCCTTTTTGCTCCCTCGACCTCGTTGCCTTTTCCCATTCGCCTGCGTCAACGCGACGCCCGAGGCGCACCCCGCCCATGCCGCACGAGCCGTCCACCTCAACCCATCTACGCACGCAATCGCGCGTGAATTGACGCTCGCGATTTCGGATCCGGGTATCATGCCCGATCCGACCTGCACACCCGCCAACCCAATCGGCCAATTATATGGGCTGGGCTTGGCCCGTGGGCCTAACACCCAGTCATACTACGTGATGGCACTTGAACTCAATTAATTAATAGGAGATGCTTTCTGCAACTTGTCACCCAGTCTTACGTGATAGCACTTGAACTCGATGTTCAACTGACAAAAGATGATTTCTCACGCTTTTGACTATTCCATGTGCATATAAGGCACACTTGAATTTAATAAGGCATGCTGTGTATAAAAATAACTATGCCATTTTGATTAACTCATTTTAGTCAGCAATTTTATTCGACTATAATCCCTCTCTCACTATTAAGTTAGAAGATATCGGAGAGATTATGCAATAAATATCGGGAGTCAATATCTTGCAAAAGGGAGAGAATTATTAGTCATCTTTGATGACCAATCTTCTGGCATTTGTAACATTTTATTTACTAGGATGAAAAATTGAAAGGAAACGATAAAAAAAAAAAAATAATTCCTCATTATTAGCAAAGACAAAATAAGAGAAAATATATATATATAAAATACTATTAAAATCCCTTCATTCCTAATCCACTTGAATTAGATGAAAATGCTATTGTGTTTCTTTCTATCAATTTTTCTCTTAATGTTGCCCATTTGCACTCACCTGCCTGGAGAAAATTTCTAAGCAACCCAGGTCGCTTAAAATTTTCTAAGCGGATGGGCTTACATTTTGCCCATCCAATATTTTTTTTTTAAAATTTTTTTAGAAATAATATACTCTTTGTAAGCTTTCCAATAATATCAAATTTAGGATATTTTATATCACGTATACGTATAAAATAACATAATCAATATCACATATAAAACAAAAAAATAATTTACTTATATAAAAATATATAATCTTGTATAGGATATTATATGTATATATATACGTAATGTAAAATACCTTAAATTTAATACCATTAAAAAGCTTATAAAAAATATATTTTTTTAAAAAAAAATATTAGAGAGGCAAAATTTAAGCCCATCCGCTTAAAAAAAATTTTCTCCCCTGTTTTCCCATTCCCAACTTGCACTATTACTCATCCGGCACCACGGATTTCTCTCTTTTACCCTCGACTCTTTCTTTATTTAAAACTAGTCACATGACTTTGACGTAACCCATAATTTTTTTTATTCACTCTACTTCTTCCTCCCAATCCCTTCCTAGTAAAGAGAATTGAACACAAAAAAAAAAAAAAAAAAAAAATTGAACATGAACGTGTGCTTTTTTATGTTCAATTATTATAATCTTCACCGTACTTGTATAATCTACGTGGTGATGACTTACCGGCAGGCATAGTACAAAACCAGAAAAAGTAAATAATGAACACAATCGCAGTCGAGACAACAATTCGCACCATCGATTGGTTGGCCCACGAGGCCACGAATGGTCCAGGAAGTCAAGAAAAAGATGACACTGCGCCTCATTCGTACCCCCCTCTTCGTCACGTTGACTCCCACGGATTCGTAGAAAGGAAGGCGTGCTCCCTCTCCTTATTTAACCGCGCTGTTCTCTTCTCTCTCCGTCTCATTGTTCTCCCCATTCGTGGACCCCCATCTTATTTAACGACGCTGTTTCTCCCACCCTATCGGTCTTGCGCTCTCTTTCGATGGCTGGCATTCCACGGAAACAGCTTCTCATAGTTTCCGAGCTTTCGCTTTCCATCGCCGTCGGCGGACTACTTGCCATAAACCATTGTTCACCTGCGCGCCCTGCAAGGGGAACTTGTAAGCAAAACCACAGAATTTTTGGCTGGTCAAAGCACTTGCATTTATTGTGTAGGCAGAATCAGACGATTTTTGGCCTACCAATACTCGCTGTAATTACTTGCAATGTAATTGGTATTTCAATCCCCTACCCCACCCCCCGCCCATACGTGTGCGCGGTGCTCCAAGGAACTGGCTATTGATGGCAATGTGTATTGATTTTTCAATTGTCTGTCTATTCAAGCACGCAAGCTGCGAGCGCACCCCCAAGGCCCTAACAGGGCAATCTTCCCTCCCCTCCCCCTTCTTTAAATCGCCGCCCCTTCCTTTCGATTCTACGCCAAACCACGGTCTCTCTCTCTCTCTCTCTCTCTCTCTCTCTCTCTCTCTCTCTCTCTATGGACGGCATTCTAGGGAAACTGCTGCTGAAGGCTTCCGAGCTTTTGCTCGCCATCGCCGCCGGCGGACTATTTGCTGTAAACCACCGCCTCGAAGAATTCCCAATTTATGTTGCGGCCATGTACCTTCTTATGAACTTGGGCTTCTTGCTGCTCGGCCTTTCCGTGTGTCACTGGAGGCAGGGATCAGCAACGGTGTCGGCGACCGCCTTTCGTCACAAGGTTTGACAGGCTCTTCTGATCAATAACCAATTGGATGCTCCCTTTCTCATTTGTTTACTCAATCTAATTCCTTGTCTGTTTTAATTGATTCCTAGTCCGTCAAAAAATTAAGCATTTCTGGTAAGTTGTTCCTCTGCGTTGCAACCGGTGGACTGCTCGTTGTCACCAAAAAACCAATGGATCAGTTCCCATATTTTGCGGCGGCCATATTGCTGTACCTCCTCATGACCGTCGGCTTCCTGCTACTGTGGCTTTCCCTGATTCTTTCGCCTCCTGGATACGCAGTGGTGGCGACTGCTGGTGATGATTCCTAGTAAACTGCATGCTTTCGTGCATCAACTACTACGCTGTGGCTGTTAAAATTAATAAACGTGTAATTGAGTCGTGAGTGTGAGTCGAACGTGGGATCAAATTCAGACATAGTTGAGTCATGTGAAAGTGTGTCAGTTTTGAGTCGAGTGAACGTGAGACGTGAATGAGAAACAACTTTGAGTTTCTTAGGTATAATGTAATACGATGTTTCTAATTGCAAGGTTTGAAAATTGAGGTCTTTTCTTTATACATGGTGGTAACAAATTGAATTTCATCGCAAATAAAATCCAAACTTTGGTTCGGGTTCAAGTTCGGCCCTGAACCTAACTTGTTGTAGACTCGGATCGGTCGGGCGACCAGGATCGTTCCTGCTCATTCGACAGACCTGTTCCTCCGGGGGGTCGTCTTCTTTGCGAAGGCTTCCTGCAGATCGGCGTCCAGTAACTATTCAGAGGAGTGGAGGCATCTGTGGGTTGTCTTCGTCAAGCAGACGCCGTGTCTGAGTTTTGGTGGTCGGCGAGGATCGCCGAACTGGAGGAAGATGTATCCGGTGGAAAATCAACTGATTCCGGCGATCGGCTGGTACGATCCACCAAACGTCAGATCTGAAAACAGCAACGGTGAGGATGAGGTATATCCAGAAATTGGTGACTATCCATTAGCCGGATCGTGATCGCCAAGAGTCGCCGGAGACGAATCCTTGTAGATTCGTCAATTTAGGGATGCGGCGGAGACGTGTGGATTCGATGCAGAGAAGACGCGCGCGTGATGCTGGAGAAGGGAGGGTAGTGAAAAGAAGGTTACAAACGTCGTGATGGCTGTGAGCGGGACGCGGGAGACAAGTTGGAAGAGCGAGTCAGAGGGTCGGCCATGGGCGGACAAACAACAAAATTTGTGAGTAGAAAGAAATTATTTTATTTTTGTATTCTTACTTTCAATCCGTAAGCGGCCCTTACTAGAACCAATATATCTTTAACCTTAGATGCCTGACTTCAGCCGCTCTTACACAGAATTAAAACGGTATCTAGCTGGGGGCTGCCTCTTAGTACTGGAGCGAGAACTCTATCATAGGTTTTGCTGCTAAGATTGGTAAACTACTAAGGGTAGATGAGAGAATAACAGTGCAAAACAGAGGCAAGTTCATCTGCATATGTGTTGAAGTCAACATGTAGGAGCCTCTATGCCAAAGAGTGTGGAGGCAAAAAAGACACGAGATTCTTTCCAATTGTTTTCCCATAAGAACTTGCCTGCGTATGTGAAAGTGTGAATGTATAGGTTACAACTCACAAAAGAAATGACTGTCTGGAGATGCCCAAGGAGGAGACGAGCAGAATGAGGGAACAAGAGAACTCTATCAAGCAGGTAGAAGATAGCAATAAGGCGAAGGAGACTGCTGATGGCACGGCGAAGGAGAACGCTGGATAAGAGTTGCAAGCAGAAGGCAACCGAGGGGAAAGCAGAGACCCCCCCTCAAGGTGTTTCTGAGCCGGATCCAACTGCTACCGAAGCTGGGTAGGACCCTTGGATGGACCTCAATGATAGGAGTGGTGACTGGTGAGCACCAAACCGCTCACAACCAAGTGCAACATGCCCGATCCACTAGCAGTGAGGGGAGGAAAAAATTCAAGGGCAATGAAACTCTGACCGAAGAGGCACTCACTAACAATGAATTGCGGACATTTAATGCAAATCCGCACAGAGATTCTGACAAGGGGCAGGAGAGGAGAATGGAAAGTCCAGAACGTTTCAATTTGAGATGCCAAACGACAAACTGGGTTGGTTGATTCAAGTAAAGAGAAGCTGCTTCTTGGGGGTCAAGCAAGGACAAGGTGACCTCTGGGCCGACTAAGGAAAATATATCAGCTGGATAAAAAAAGGAGAGTTCTCAGGCCCAAACGATTGCGGAAAAATGGTTGCAAGACACGTTGATGAGAGAGGAAGAAGACATTGAAGACCTTAGCAGTGAAACTATGATGGCTCCTGAAACTCCAAACCAACTGGCCATCATCAGAAGCGAAAGGACCATGCATATGATAAGCAGAGAGATGAAGCAGAAGCTAGGGCACTAATGTCCATAAACCGTGACTTGATTGTGGCGTAAGCGGCTCAGAGTTTCAGCAAGATTTTTGGGGTAGAAAGGAAGACCTCATTTTTTTCTCTGGCTTCCAAATCCTTCACTCTCAAGCACAAAAGGGTAAGGACCAACAAACCTCATTGATTTCCTTGTGGTTTAGTAGCATGCAGCAGCGTCAACCATTGATTTTGTTAATAATGAAGTGTCTCATTGGAGCACTGAGCAAAATAACCGAAGACTGGATTATCATGTGGAAGAGAAAACTCAACTTGAATATTGTGGCCTTACATGAAACTGGGAAGCATCAAGAGGGATCTACCTGACATGGAACTCAGCTAATTTGGCCATGGAAGTTTGCAATAGAAAACTCACTTGGAATTTGCACTTTCTTTTATGCTCACTAGTAGTAATGAGAAGAGAGAGGCACTCCATTTACTCTTAATAACTCTATCTTTTATGCAGCCGCCCGTGGATGAGTTCCATGGCCAAAGAAGTTTGCGGGGGCGAAGACTGCTTATTGAGGCTGAAGAACATAAAATGCACAGCTTTACTAGCAAGGCTAATGCTTTAGCTAGACACATTAACATCAAGTGGCATAGCGAAATGTAATTGGATCTGTGTTGCCCTCCCTCCAGAGATTATTATTGTGAGCCTTAAAATCTTCTTTGATGAGAGTCGAATCATTTGTAACAGTGTCTTGGATGCTTGATTTGCCTGATGAAATTTATTCTTTAAGAGCTTTTACCGATTACTGAATTATTGATTACTGATTTTATCAAAAAAAAAAATTCCTTTATGGTTACCGTTATCGAGTGTGATTTTACCGATGGGTAATTTATCAATTTTACTAATTTACTTATTGGTATTACTGATTTTACTATTATATAATTTTTAACTATAAATATTACATACAACTTACAAGCGAATAGAATTATTGTTCCAAGACTTAACATCAGCATTCACTTCTTTTTTATGAAAATATGCAATTGCTTTTACATATGGTTCAAAAAACTCAAACATACTTAATTTTTTCTTATAAAACTTCTTAAATGCATACTTCATTTTTTCACTTCTTTGTATAGCAGTCATATCACTACAAAATGATTCTACATGATAAACTGAAGGCTGAAGCCCATTTTTCTAAAATGCTATAAAACATTTCTATCCAATTGTTATCTTAAAGATTATATTTTTCAATGAGAGCAGCCCATAAGCTCTCAAAATTTTTAACACTACAACATTTTATATATGCATGCTTTTAACTTAGAAAATTAGGAAAGTATGAATAACCTAGCTCAAATTTGTGGCTGCATTCTGCAATGTGCTATAAGCACAATCTATGGCATGTGTTTGACATAACTATTGAGATGGCTTTTGAAATTGTTGTTGATTGATCTATAAAAATTAGGGTTGGTTGCTTTTCATGCATTACTTCCATACATATCTCAAATAGCCTAATAAATAAATCTAAGGTTTCATCCGACAGTAATGCAACGTCAAATAGTATGGTTTATTGGTGATGATTAAAACCAAAAATATGAATAAATGGTATTTCATAATCATTAGTTTAAAACCTCACATCTCCAAAATAAGCATATCAGTAATAGTTTTACTATCTGACTAAAAAACATTAACTACATCTCCCGTCTTATGAAGTTGAATTGCATTAAAAAAAAAAAGAAGGATTATCGATTTGCTCTCTTTTTTTCAAATAATGAAGTAGACTTGTGACTCTATAACCTGTAATCATTTATGCTTGAGGGTATTCATTAAATTGTTGTTGTCACTTTTTACAAATCCAACTTTTTCAAATAATGAAGTAGACTTGCGCTGCTCTCCCCTCTCTCCGTATGATTGTCTCGCCCTTGTTATTTAGCCACGCTGTTTCGACCCCCACCCCCACCCCTTCTTATTTGACGACGCTTGTTTCAATCCCACCCTATCTGCCTCGTGCTTTTTCCTTTGCCGGCATTCCACGGAAACAGCTTCTGATGGCTTCCGAGCTTTCGCTTTCCATCGCCGTCGGCGGGCTACTTGCCGTAAACCACTGTCTCCAAGAATGCTCAATTTATGTTGTAGCCATGCACCTTATGAACTTGGGCTTTTTGCTGCTCGGCCTTTCCCTGTGTCGCTAGAAGCAGGGATCAGTAACGGCGTTGTTGTGTCCGCAAGTGCACAGCTACTCAAAGTAATAAGTAAGATATCGAACCATATAGACCTCGTTTGTCAAGTACCGAATAATTAATTTCTTATTAGCTAGGCAACCGAAAATATGGTAAAGTAATGATCAGAAATTACACGAAAAGATAATCAGAGAGAGAAACTGGGACTAGGGATTCATCCATCTTAATTTCAATGACTAGATTTAAATAAGAGGTCGTCAGTCTAATTTTATTATGATAAAGATATAATTTACTTATAAAGAAATCATCTCACTTTCGTGCAGACAATCATACAAAGAACCGATCCTCACTTTCACACAAGATTTATTCAATGCTAAAAATAAATAAATCATCAATAAAGAACTCAAGGATCACTTTCGTGCATCCGAATCTCAACACAGGTTCTACTTATGGTTCTCCAACGATCCAATACTCAATTTCTTGCAGTATCTTCACATTTATCACAGTAACTCAATCCTAGATTTAGATTATCAACATGGAAATAATACTTCTAAAATCGAGAAATAAGAACAAATCTAATTTCTTATGATGAGTTCTTAACATTCAATTTCAGGGTTCTAAATTTTCACAAATTACCTTTCAGTCCATATCTTATAAATTCTAAAACATGATGATAATATAAAACTATGGAGAATTAAAGGCAATCGTCACATGAGTAGAATTATCAACACAAAATTATTCCGACGAAATAAAAATATCTAATCATTAGAAATTAAGGGGATTACACCCCCATGTCCCATAAAGTGTTTAAGCTAGCATAGTTTGAGAATTACAATAATCTATAGTTTAGAATGATCAAAAATTGAAGAAAAAAGAGAAAATCAACTAACGGCACGACGTAATTTTCATTACAGCCGTAATTTCTGGGATGAACAGTGTCTGCGATGCTTGCTTTGTTGATTTCTCCTCTTATCGATCTCCTCTCACTCTGAGACTTTTGGGGTATCTTTTCCTTTTCCAGGCGTAGCTTCCCTTCAAATTTCACGGCCGGAGATGCACTGTACGCGTCACGGCGGTGAAACCTAGGGCGGCGGGTAATATCACGATTTCTCCCCCGACAGTGGATGAAAATTAGGGCTTTTGGTGTCTGTATCCTCGCCTCTATCCGAACTCTTCTTCTCCTTCTTACAGATATGAATTTAATGGCCTAGATCGCTCGTAATCATCTCCGCAAAAAATCAAGCTTCAAATTGACCGTGAAAGTCGGCTGACTAGAATAGAATTACGCCATGTTTTCTATTACGGCAGTGCCGTAATTTGCAGCTGATCTCTCAGGTGAAAAATATCTCGAAAATACGGCCCGTAATATAGGTTACAGCAATGCCGTAAAAACTGTGAAACTTTCTGTCCGGAAATCATCCCAAATTACAGCCCGTGAAAATGGTTACGGTAGAGCCGTAATATCTGCAAAACTTTCTGGATGAAAAACTCCCTAAATTACGACAGTGCTCGGAAAATATGGCAGTGCCATGGTTTGTTTCGTAAGTCCGGTGAAACCATGATACCGTATTTATTATTACGGCCCTGCTGTAATTTTGTTTGTGGCTCTGTTCTTCGTGAAATTCGACATGTAATCTCTTCTTGATGATGGAGATTCTTCTATGTATCTGAATTTGCTTGAAACGCCTAAAAATAGTGTCTTTTTACATGAAATTCATCAAAAACCAAAATAGGTGTAGATTCTTGACACAAAAAGATATATAAAATGACTCAAAATATATTATAAATTTTTGTGTCATCAGGCGTCGGTAACCACCTTTTGCCCTAAGGTTTGACAGGCTCTGATGAGTAGCAAATTGGATGAATATACATATTTAATTGAACAGAAGCTATATACAAATATTTGATTGAATGGATATACATATGTAAAAAAAATTAGGCCTCTTTAGTAGCTGTGACAGTTGCATAATAATCCTTAATGTAAATTTTAAAATTTGTGGACTATGTTGTTACAATATTATAATATATAAAAAGTCATTTTAATTGTTATGTGATATGTTACAGATTTAGTTATGTGAGTATATATGCTTATTTAGGATCTATTTCTTTGGGAGGAAAATTAGAAAGAAAAAAAAAAAAAAGTTCTCTGCTGTTTCCTTGGGCGGAAGAAAAAATTGAGTGAAAAAGTGGATGAAAAATTTTATAACTTTTCCGCCTGAATGAGACAGAAAAGTTGGAGAAAACACAACGTCACTTCGCCCGACCTTCGAAATTAATTTTTTTTTCTTCTTTTCCTTTCTTCCAAGAAAACAGGATATAAATTTTTTTTTTTTTTCCTAAAGTTTTCATTCTTTGTAGTTTTCCTTCCTTGCAAGAAAACAGAGGGTTAAAGATATTATGGTGGAGGGTACTTTTTTTGCGGGTTTTTGATGGATGAATGTCCAAAAATTTAAAATGAGAGAGAGAGAGAGATAATTTGACTAATGACATAATATATAGGTTAAATATGTTTGAGTTTATAGTTACGTCGCTAACAAATACCAAAATGCACAAGAGATGCATCTTGTTTAGTGTTCTAATTCTCCAATAATTTTTGAAGACAATAACAAATTCTCACATAGGCTAGACATGTATATGTGAGTAATTCATTTATTGAATTTATTACACTTTTGTATTATAGCATGCTAGCAAATTATATATTACTTTTTTTAGAGTAAGGAAGAAGATGAAAAATGAAAATATCTATTGCTTGAATTTAAAATAAGACATCTTGAAGATGTGATTAATTATGAAACGTGAGTATATCGTTTTTTTTTTAACATATTTAGATTCTTTTGTATTATATTATATTAAATATATATTCATGGTTTTTTAGAGATTGGCTTGAGGAAAAAATAAGACATCAACAAGATGTGATTAATTGTGAAAGCATGAGTGTATCATTTTATTAGAAGAGGAACAGGAAGAGATCCATTGATTCTAGGGCTAACCCTAGAATCAAATTCTTACCGGAATTTTGCGAAGGAAAATCGACCAGAACATACTCAGATTTAAAAGAGTAAACTAATTCATGCCGGTGAGGGGTGGAGGTGAATCGGACCGAGTTAGCAGAGATCGAGCTGCAATGGTTAGAAGGGATTGGAGACAAAAGAAAGGAGGAAGCAGCAGAGCCACACGGAGAGGTAAACGGACGGCCGCTGGCACCCGCTTTTCCATTTTTAGCTTTCCGTTATCCATAGGGGTGTCAATGGGTACCCGACATTGCGGGTACCCGACTTAACCCGACCCGTTTATGATGAGTTCGGATACCCGATTAGCTAATTGGGTCGGGTTCGGGTTTACTCCAATAGGTACCCGCGGATACCCGATTTCCGATTATATATAATAAAAAATATATATTTATATAATAAATTAATTTTTTATAAATATATTTATTATTATTATTATTTTATAGTTATATTTTATAAAAATAATTTAAAAATAAATATTTTAATTTAAACGGGTACCCGCGGGTACCCGTTTAAATACCCGACTCAGGTTTAACCGGGTTCAGGTTTGGGGCAAATCGGGTCGGGTTCGGGTTTGGCCAAAAAGGGCGGGTACCCGACCCGTTGACATCCCTAGTTATCCATTATTAATACTCCTCTACGCAGAAAAGAAAATTTTTAATTATCAACAAATTTTGATGTATATCAATGATGGAATAAAACTTCTAAACGCCCCGGGCGTTTAAAAATGCCAAAAAGGGGCCCCATCTAACCTTTAAAGTGCTTTGGGATTTGTGCACGCACGAATCCCTAAGGCTAATTCCCTAATCCTAAGGCTAAAAATGGATATCCAATTAAGAGTTTTTTTCTAATGATAATTATCGTAGATATGTCTATCAACGATAATTATGATTGATATGTCTATCAACTAGACATTTCAAGACATTTCAACTATAATTATTGTTGATAGACATATCAATGATAATTTAATTATCGTTGATAGGCATATCAATGATAATTTAATTATCGTTGATAGGCATATCAATGATAATTTAATTATCGTTGATAGGCATATCAACGATAATTATAATTGATGGAATTATAATTAATAGTCTATCAACGATAATTATGGTTAATAGAATTATGATTAATAGTCTCTCAACGATAATTATAGTAGATAGAGTTATGGTTAATAGTCTATCAATAATAATTATGATTGATAAAATTATGTTTGATAGTCTATTAACGATAATTATAGTTAATATACCTTAATTTGATATTAATTTAATATTAACAAAAGATCTATTACTAATAATTATCATTAACAAATTATAATTACGCAAGTAAGAGTAACAGAATGGTTAAAAAAAATTATATTATGAACTAAAGTAACGGGAGACTAATTAAGGAGAAACGGAGAAAATTATATTGAAATTTATGTCCAATAATAAAGTAAATCCAATAGATGATTAGAATATCGAGATTAAAAAAACTAAGTGGGTACCGCCATTTGTTGACCGGGGCACTTAAAAGTTTTATTCAAATATTTGACTATTCGAACACGTGACTCGTGAGCAACGGAACGAGGAGAGGAGCCAGACGGGCGTCTGGCAATTTTTTAATCACAAAATGTAATGGTTTTATATATGGATCCAATAAGAGTGTGAGAGTTAACAGATTTGATTTCACTAATCAACAACAAAAGTCTTTATTCATTTAACTAACACCTCACATAATTAATATTTTAATAGTAGTTAAAACATACCCTCGCAACAAATTAGTAACAGTTTGAAAAATAAAATTTACAAATGCAATATTAGTTTAAATAAATATTTTTAATTACTATTATCAAATTTATATTTTTTTAAAAAATATATTATATTCATTTTTTAATGTTATAGTCACTTATAATATTGTTCAAGAAATATCTTTTATGTCTAAAAATAGGCCTATAATTTTTTAACATGTGGATAAATCTTATAACTTAGCTGCAGATTAGCTTATTAAATATGCAAAACATAATAAATATAATGTTGTCTTGGTTGGATGGATGATACTTCATGTCTTTTATATTTTGATACGGGTAGTGATCTTTTAATAATTTTTTTTTTAAAGAAAAAGAAAGAAAGAAAAAAAAAAAAAAACTTATGCTGCGTCCTTACGCTGCGTTCTCTGCAGTCAACCGATTAGCAGTTTGGTGGTCCTATTGATGAATATAGATAATAGATAATCTTTTAATAAATTTTTTTTTAAAAAAGAAGAAAGAAAGAAAAAAAAAAAAAAAACTTATGCTGCGTCCTTACGCTGCGTTCTCTGCAGTCAACCGATTAGCAGTTTGGTGGTCTTATTGATGAATATAGATAATGGATAATCCAAAAGAGATATTTACTTGGGTACCCACTTTTACCGGCCTTGTTACTCGACAAATCCTGGGTCACAGAAGAGTACCAGGGCTATTACTGGAGGTAGATAAACAGCATGCCGCAGTGCCAGATGGCGAAACCACACATGCCCCCGATGAGAGGTAGATATTTATTTTCTTTCTAGATGATGCAATTGCTGCATTTTTTTTCACTATTTCACGACATTATCCCTGCCCAATGGTGTTTGAATTCAGTTTTTTTTTTTAAAATGTTAAACCAAAAATCTAATTGAAAATTAATAAAATCAAATTTGCACCATATCCAAAATTTGGGTTCGGCTTATCTCAATTTAAACCGAATTTATTTTTTATATTTATTATTTTTATTATTCAAAAATTAAAATAATATTATAACGATAATATGCCTGCAATACAATTAATTTTTTTAATCTCTCCTATCCCTACCCCCATCCAAAAAACAGAGGATTTATTGTGTAAGCAAAACCAGAGAATTTTTGGCTGGTCAAAGCACTTGCATTTATTGTGTAGGCAGAACCAGAGGATTTTTGGCCTATCAATACTTGCTGTAATTACTTGCAATGTAATTGGTATTTCAATCCCCTACCCCACCCCCCGCCCATACGTGTGCGCGGTGCTCCAATGACCTGGCTATTGAAACCCCTCAAGGTGTAATTTGGTAATGTTTTCAATGTGTAATTAATTAAAAACTAATTATTAATTAATTAATTAATTAATTAATTAATATTTTTTTTGCCGTCAACAAATCCCCTACATAGGACCTAGGGATGACAAAAAAACCTCATCCCCGACCCGACCCGACTCGAAGTCAACGGGGAAAACTCAAGTTGACTGGGGGGGTCGGGTCGGGTTCGGGGAAAACCCGACGAGGGTATAGTCGGGTCAGGGTCAGGTATGGAAATTTAGTTACCTGCCCTGACTATTAAAATAACAAATTTATTCCTTATAAGTTATAACCTAGTTACTAAATTTTAATAATTTATGTACAAATGATGATATAGTTTATATAAAATATTTTTTTATTTATATATTATGAATAAAGAATGTAAATTAATTTTAAAATATTATTTGTAATATATATTTATTTTTTAGGTCGGGTTTCCCCGTAGGGTCGGGTGTGGGGCAGGATTTTCTAAATCTGTCAGGTTCGGGGTCAAATTTAGGGACGGGTTTAGAAAAATCAGGGGTCGAGCCAGGGATGGCAAAACCCGATCCTGATATGTCTCGTTGTCATCCCTAATAGGAGCCAGGGATCTGCCTATCCCTCTGAGGTTATAATTTAGAAGATTGCATTGATTGTTCAATAATCTGTTTATCCCTTATGCGGAACCCAATGGCCAACGTGGGACCCAATAGTTTGGGAAGAGTTAGTAATTTGAAAAAGTGCATTGATTGTTTAATAGTATGTCCATTAAGCATGCAAGCGCACCCCTTCTAGAAATCTTCTATCCCTAATGGTCTATTCAATGATTTATCTATCCCCTATGTGGGACCCAATGGTCTATTTATTTTTCATAGTTGTAATTTAAAAAAGTGTATTGATTCTATAATGATTTGTCTATCCCCTGATGTGGGAGCCAATGTTTTATTTAATAGTTTGTGGATCCCCTACATAAGACCCGAGGATCTACCTACCCTTTTGAAGTTATAATTTAGAAGAATACATTTATTGTTCAATAATTTATTTATCCCTTATGTGGAACCCAATGGTATCTATCCCCTACTTAGGACCCAATGGTTTGCCTAGAGTTAGTAATTTGAAAAGGTGCATTGATTGTTTAATAGTATGTCCATTAAGCATGCAAGCGCATCCCTTTTGGAAATTTCCTACCGTTTTCCTAATGACTATCTATCCCCTACGTGGGACCCGGCTTGCGGGATTTGGAAATGTGTATGAAGAACGCCCGCGCGCACATTTTTTTCTCAATAAATAGCCTCGGGCCCTCCTCCTTTCCACTCTACGCTTGATCACGGTTTCTCTCCCTCTCTTCCTCTCTCTCTCTCTCTCTATGGATGGCATTCGAGGGAAACAGCTTCTGAAGGCATCGGAGCTTTTGCTCTCCATCGCCGCCGGTGGAATATTTGCTGTAAACCACCGTCTTGAAGAATTTCCAATTTATGTTGCGGCCATGTACCTTCTTATGACCTTGGGCGTCTTGTTACTCGGCCTTTCTGTGTGTCACTGGGAGCATGGATCCGTAACGGCATCGGCGACCGCTTACGAGGTTTGACTAGCTCTGATCATTAACAAATTAGATGCTCCCTCCCTCATCTCTTTTGTTGACCTAATTCGTTCTCTTTTAATTAATTCCTAGCCTGCGAAAAAATTCAGCTCTCTTGGTAAGTTGTTGCTCTGCGTCGCGACCGGTGGACTGCTTGTTGTCTCCACAAAGCCGACGGATCAGTTCCCAAATTCTGCGGCGGCGGTAATATTGTTGTTCCTCATGAACGTCGGGTTCCTGCTGTTGTGGGGTTCCCTGGTTCTTCGGCCGCTGGGAGATACGGCGGCGGCGACTGCTGGCGATGATTCCTAGTGAACCACATGTTTTGATGCATCAACTACTATGCTATGGCGACAGAATCTAGTTTTATGTGAGTTCCATTCGTCGTGGGGCTTACGCTTTCTTTGATCTTGGCTTGCTTTGTGCTTTTGTTAGAGTTGTATTCGTCGTACTATGTCAGTGGTTGCAAATCATAAACTGTAATGCTTACTGAGGCCTTGTGCGGCCCCGGCTTTGGTGCTCTTGAATGGTTATTGAGCTGAAGTTACATGGGGTCTGATCTTCTCGATTTCCAACTTTTTTTATTTTTTTGCATTCTCCCTGTTCTGTTAAATAAAGTTATTTAATTTAATTGCCAATATTCATTTTAATTTTATGTAATGAATGTTAGAGATGAAATTCACAACAATTTCAGCTTTAGATCGCAAGTTTTTGAAAAGCTGACATTTGTTACTGGAAATGGATCCATAATTTTTGTTGTTTGTGAAGGGGAATATTGAACAGCAACGGCAGAGGTTGTGGATCTTGCTTTAGAACAAAGTAATTGAAAACTGTAGATTTGCAATTTCAAATTATGCCCTTAAAATATAATACCTCAACTCTAATTTAATCAAAGACAAGTTTTCCATGGACGCCAAAAATCATCCTTATGGGTACAATAATACGACCATGAAGAAAAATTCCAATGATCCTACTTTCCCCTCTCTGTCTCTCCTGCCAGATCCACCGTTGGCAACTCCTCCTTTTCCTTTTTTTTCTTCTTCTCCTCTCTTCCCCCTCTCCCTCCCGCCAGATCCGCCGACCGCCGCTCTTTCCCCCTCTCTCTCTCTCCTGATCCGCGGGACCACGATAATTTTGATAGTTTCTATTCTTTTACTTTTCTTTTCCTCTTTAATTTCTATTTTCTTTATTTTCTTCCTTACAAGAAACAAGGCTTTATAATCCGGGTAAGAAATTTAATCCTGGTCACCGCAGGTAATTCAAACTTCTTTTTTCAAAAAAAAAATTGCCAAGAATTTCAGTGTTATAAAAAAAGCAGGGCCTCAATTTCAATTTTCATCTGTGAGGATTTCAGTCCAATTGGACATATGTGTGCTACCTAGGCCCTTAGATTCTGTAGCCTTTGTCCAGTTCCCCCACCTCTAAAAAGCTTCAGGATCTGCTAATACAATTCTACTAATTCAAATTAATGCTCTGTCCTGTAAAGCTCTAAGCTTTTTATCTGTCGTATCGAAGTAATACCTCAATGCGGTCATTTTTAAAGAGTATAAACTTTTTAAGCTACTAAAGCAACATTTTTATCTGTTTTCACTCTCTTAGGGGCGTACAAAAATCGATTTAAACCAATAAATCGAATCGAAATGGAACATATTTCTTTGTTTACCGTTTCCGCACGCTGTTCAGCGAGTGAGACTCCCATCGGTCGTTGTTGACCTGACTCCAACTCATATGAGTCGGTGCTTTGCTGCTTGCCATCGCTATCTATTTTTCAATGTTCTATTCACGCACGCAATTCTCTCTAAGAAAATTAAAAAAAAAAAGAAAAAAAAAGAAGAAAAAGAAAAATAGTATCCCTCGTTAGGTCGGATATTTTCACACAACAAAATAAAGAAAAATGTGATTTTGAATATTGAATGCAAACTAATATATATGTGAGCTTGCGTAGTTTTCAGAGTATAATATAACTAAGATCATACTCCATAGAATTTATAAATCTGATAGATAACATACACAAGAGACAACTTCCACAATATAACTTACAAGTAGTATCCCTCGTCAGGTCGGATTGTGATGTCAAAGTTCATAAGATCATCTTTGCCATTGGGAAAAGATTTGACAGTGGTTTTAGGAAGCTTAAGCTCGCAAATATCTGGAAATGCTAACCATGAATTGTTAAGCTCACTATATGTTACAAATAAAAAAAACCTGTAACCACCTGGATATATTTACCATAGGATCAGGATCTGAAATCAGTGAAATCAGTGCTCAAAACCACTTGGATATAACCATCAATCCTTAGGTGCATACCTATTTCGTATACCAACATATGAATAGATCGGTAAGAACTAAAATTAAGATCAATGCTCAAAACATATCTGCATTAGCACAGAGTGAAATCAGTGAGTGCTGCTGTTGACCAGAATTCAATTTTAGAGTAAAAAGAATGAGAATCCTTTAAATGGTTGGAAGAATGAATATAAATCCAACAATAACTTGCCGCCCCACTCTATGCGTTGTTTTCCTCTTCACTCACCGTTGCCTAATGCTTGCAGTCATTGCCGTCGACGTTGAGCAAAGGGGAAGACGACGGCGAAAACACTAACCATTCTCACCGACAATAGAAGTGGAAGAAGAGAGGCAACCACCGAAAAATTTCCTAGGCAGAGACCCCGCCTAGGAATGCTAAGTAGGGGTGCATCCGATCATAAATATTACTTTAAAAATTATACAGCAATCATCCATCAAGTGTTGTGCAGGGATGCATACTTTTTAAAACCGCATCTACGGTCCACATCGCCCCTGCTCAGCATAACAGATACCTTCCCACTGACAACAAATGCGAGAGAGGAAGGGGAAGAAGCCGGCCGGGAGACGCACGATGTAGCTACGATGAGTAGCGTGAGATTCAGGCGAAACAGCGATGAGCGGGGTGAGAGTAGGCTGACAACGCACGCAGACGCCCTTTCCGCCCGATTCGGACAGATCAAGATTGAAAGGAAAGTTTATTAGCTTTCCCTTTATGTTTCTCTTCCTATTTTTCCATCCATCCTATTAAATACACAAAAATAGCAATTCTTCCTTCTTTCCTTTCCCCTTTCCTCGCTATTAAACACACCCAAGGGACGTTGCCCGTTACAAGAAGTCAATTAGGCGAGCTGACTTATCGATCCCGAATGTCAAAATTAGTGATAATTAGACTTAATAATACTATTTTTATATAATAAATAATAATTAAAAAAATATTATTTTTGTATACCCAATATATTTTAGTTAATTAACACTAACTGTTTAGAATTCGTTTCTCTATTTTAAGAGAACGGTCTATTTAACCACGCTCTCCTTCCTCTCTGCCTCTCTCTCTCTCTCTCCCTCTCTCCATGGACGGCATTTGAGCTTCTTATGGCTTCCGAGTGTTTGCTCTCCATCGCCGCCGATGAACTACTTGCTATAAAGTATAAACCACTGCCTCGAAGAATTCCCAACTCATGCTGCAGCCTAATCTGCAGCCATGTACCATGTTTTAATGATTCCTAGTGAACCACATGTTTTGATACATCAACTACTCTACTGTGGCTGTCAAAATTAGTAAACATGTAATTTAGTCGTGAGTACGAGTCAAACGTGAAACGTGGGATCAAATTTAGACATTGTTAAGTCGTGAGAACGTCTGTCATTTCAGTCGAGTGAATGTGAGGCTTGAACGAGAATCAAGTTCGAGTTTTTAGGTATAAATAAACATGGAATTTTATGTTTCTGCTTGCGAGGTAATGAAATTTGAGGTTTCTGATTTATACAATTGTTTCTCCTCTGTTTTCTCGTCGTCAGCCTTGCCCAAGTGTCGTCGCCCCGCTGCCCTCCGATTCCAACAGCGGTATCAGAATGTAGGTTTGTCGTCGTCGCCTCGCCGAGCCAGTTGCTCGCCAAGCAGTGCCGGATTGTCTCCATCGCCAGATATCTCACCGAGCCAGGGTCCTCACCGAGTTCTTCACCGAGCAGCAAAGCGACGAGGTTCAGAACCGTGACCAGCACAACGACTTGCACAGATCGTCGACACCTATTCCAGAGTTCAATCCGCGCCGAGACTTGTCACCAGAGCTGATCGTCTCGTCGCCGCCCCTAGCCGCGGGTAGTGCGCAGCAACCGATCGCCGAGATCCCCTGCCACAGCTGCGCCGACGACCAGCCCGCCCCCCGGACCGCATCTAACCACCGCAGGGGCACTTGGGCCCTCGTAGATGAGTACCCAAAGCGCCGAGAAGCGAAAGTGGCATCTGAACACTAATCCTTGGAAAGAAATTTGATTCTGGTCACTGCTGGAAATTCAAATTTATTTTTTCAAAAAAATTGTAAATAATTTCAGTTTTACAAAAAAGCAAGGGTTCGACTATATAGCTATTGTCCCACCTCTGAAAGCTTCAGGATCTCTATATGCAATCCTACTCATTCAAAATAATGCTCTGTTATCTCATATCCCATGTAGCGGTACTGATAGCTATTGAGAAGTCTAGTCTTCTTTCTCCAAAAGCATGCGAGTTTCCGGCAAGTTTAATGAACAATTTTACTGAAGCCAACAAGGGCTTGGTCAAGCCTCTTCAAAGCCACCGTGGGATGCGTCTGTCATGTAAAAACCCTATTCCTTTTGTGACAGGATACTTTCCGTCGAACCTTCAGATGTGGCCCCATCCCTTGGTCAATGAGGAGTTGACCACTCCACGTGGATGGGGGAGGCGGTGGCTGGCTCTCGCGGGGGTGGAGGCGGCTCCGGCGATGCCGGGTCCAAGAAAGGTGGAATAGAGAGGCTGGGCAGTGCCAACCCCGTGGGATGATCTTAGGTGGGTGGGTTTGCGAGATCAAGGCTTTTAGCCTCGGTTCTCGGAGGCGTTCATCCTTGCGGTGGCCTGATCGGTCCAGATCCATGGAGTGCCGGAGCTTGTTGGCCCACTTTCGTGGAGCCCAAGAAAGGAGAAGGGCTTCTTGCCCAGTCCACCAGTGGCAGCTTTGCCAGCGAAGCTTGACATGGACCTCATGGAGTAAGGTCAACCTTTAGGTCAGATTTTGTCTTTTGTCTTCTTGTATTTTAGCTGTAACAATATGGTATCATAGCGTTTTTCGGTCTACCGGGACTGTAAACTTCACCAATGTTTCCGGCAACTTTCGGGCTAAGGGGGACTCCCGTTGATTCCTTCGACTCCCTCAACGTCTAGACCTTGGGGTAGAAGCGAGAAGGGTCCTGGCTCCTCCATCGATTCGGATCTGAGGTGGAAGCGGATGGAATGTGGTGAAGAGTACTACCCGGCTCCCTCGCCGAGCAGGGCTCTCCGATGTGGAAGCGGGGTAGCACGGGGCTACATCCTCAATACTCGGACGGCCGTGGTGGGTCGATCCTTTTCTCGGCTCCTTCATGAGTGTGGCTCCGAAGTGGAATCGGGACTACTCTCCTGGCTCCTCCGTTGAGATGGTGCTCCGGGGCTAAAACAGGCATACTCAATGGGCTATGGAGCTATCCAGCTCTCTCATTGAGCGGCGGGCTCCGAGGTTGAAGCAGAACGGCACTGCGCTATGCTTCCAAGCTAGTGGCGACCATGGTGCGTTAGCTCTATTCTCCTGGCTCCTCTGTCGAGATAGTGCTCCGGAGTTGTAGCGGGCACAGTTGTAGGTTTTTCTCGGCTCCTCCATCGAGATGGTACTCCGGAGTTGATGCGGGCATAACCAAGGGGAAGCATCCTCTCCTGCCCCAACTCCCTCGTCGAGGAGGCTCCGAGGTTGCATAAAAGTCATACCCAATTGCACGTCGTCGAGGGTGACGATCGCTTTGGGTGGGGGAGAATGTGATGGATACTTTCCGTCGAACCTTCAGATGTGGGCCCCATCCCTTGGTCAATGAGGAGTTGACCACTCCACGTGGATGGGGGAGGTAGATGTCAACGTGCTGCGCAGGCTACATGGAGGAGAAAAGGGGGGGGAGATGGGTAGAGGCAGCTCTCTCTCTCTCGTGCGCACGCTGTTAAACACCGATTTCATTAACCACAAGCAGACAAAAGCTTTTAACCAAAAAGTCAACATTGGTGTTAAATTTTCGCTTTCAGTGGCTAATGATGTGTGGGGGCGCCTTGATACCGTCCGCAAGTGCACGGACTTATCGAAATAATAAAAAGTTATCATTCCCAACAAGGACTACGTAGTTAAGTACCAACTTTTCTAACTTGTTTGAATATAGGCAAAACTAAATAAGTGGTTGTGTTGGACTTCTAAACATGAACAATTCAAAAGCAACTTTTAACAGATTCATGTTCTAAGAGAATCGGGATTTCTAGGTTTCACCACACTGACTATTATGAATCATTTAAATATAACTCAATCAATAGAAAATGTTTATCATGAAAGGAACTTTTCCTAGTGTACATACTACCTCCTCCCAGAGTGTAATACAGTATTTAATTACATTAACTCCCTACTCTTGTGATAGTTAATGCAACTAAATCCATTAAGTTTTGTGACAAGCGGGTTAAATCCTTCAGACGAATCCAATCTACTCCTGTGATTGGATTCAAATATTCAATTAAAATAGATTGGACGTTGTGATTCACCTCTCGGTACTTCTCGCAATGTCTAATACGCAATATTACGTGGCCAAGGTAAATTATGAAATAAGTACAACTTTAATTACATCATGATAATAAATTTGTATAAAAATAGTATGAATAAGGATTAATTCATAAAAGTCAGCGGGCTAAGCCCTTAATCTCGAAACAAATATCTACTCACTCATGTTCTTAAGGAAATACATGTTTATGTGATGAATAAGCATAGATATAGTAAAAATCGCAAAGAATTCACTAAGACAATAATAAAACCAGCTTCACCTCGATCTGGAGATGAAGAGTAGAAGTTCAATCGTTGCTTTTGAATGAAATCTCGTCAGAATTTTGCTCAGAAATCAACTTTCACCCCTTTCGCCGCTGCAGATTATGTTCGTCTGAAAAGGCTCTCCAAACCCTCAAAAAATCTGATCTTTTATAGTTAGACCGGTTTGGAACCCATCAAAGAATGTTTCTGTAAAGTTTGGTTCAAATCCGGTACGAATCGGTGGAGAATCAAGTGAAAAACTAGTCGGGCAGACGTTTTTATGGTCCATAACATGTTCACGGCCAAGGCCGTAATTCTTTATGCGTGTACAGGCCTTATGTCACATAAATATTCATGGACCGTAATGGATTTACGGCCTTACCCATGAAAGTTTCTGTGCATTTCCATACTTAGCCGTTTTTTGCCCACGGCTCAGCGCCAAAATTACGGTTGACTTCATAATTACGGCTGAGGCCGTGAAAGTTGAAATCTTCACCGTTTTTACTCCAAATTTGACGTGTAAGCTCATAATTTCCTCTGGAATCATAATATGACTTCAGAACTCCCAAAATCGGTCATTTTTGTGCCTTTTTACCTATATTTTCATAAAAATCAAGAAAAATGAAGATTCTATGCTAAGTGAAGCAAAAACACCAAAAGTAGCACATAATCATCCAATTAAGCCCAAAAAATAGTACAAAATATAGGCAAAAATGTGGTGTAAATACAACGCATCACGTGTGCTGGAAAGCTTCATTTCCACGAGGCGCTGTCACCCTCTGCCTCTTCTCTCCCTTCTATTTCTCCTTCCGCTGTCTGCTTCTCAGTCCTCACATGCAAGCTGCATCCCTTCACACGAACGCCGGCACCCGAGTCCTTCCCTCCACGCAATCCTCTTTCATCACTCGTTGTCCTTCACGTGAGCGCGACTCGCGACGCTGCCTCCGCCCCTCTCCCCTTCTAACCAGCGAACGAAGCCCCCTCCTCCGATCTTCAGCCTATAGTTGTCGCCGAGCACCTCTCTGATGCGTTGCATTTACATCATATTTTTGCCTATATTTTATGCTATATTTTGGGCATATTTGCTTGATTTTGTGCTATTTTAGTGTTTTTTACTTCACTTTGCACAGAATCTTCACTTTTCTTGGTTTTATTGAAAATGTAGGTTAAAAGACACAAAAATGGTAGATTTTGCAAGTTTTGAAGCCATAACACGATTCCCAAGAAAATCACGAGCCTACACGTCAAATTTGGGGCGAAAACGGTGAAAGACGAGAGAATTATGGCCTTGGCCGTAATTATGGATGCAGCCGTAAAAACGACGAGAAGCGGAAGAGAAAATCGGCTAAGTGTCGGAAGTGACCAGAGACTTTCACGGGTGAAGCCGTAATTCCATCACGGACCGTGAAAACCTCTGTGACCGGAGGCATAATACATAGAGACATTTACGGCTTCAGCCGTGATTCCATCACGGGCCGTAAAAATATCTGCCCATTCGGTTTTTCACTCGTTTCTCACTCGATTCAAACCGGATTGAGCCAAACTTCGCAGAACCGTCCCTTGATGAGTTCTAAACCGGTCCAAGTATAAAAGATCAAATTTTGATCGGGTTTAGGGGACTTTGGCGGACGAAGACGAGCGGCGGCGGCGACAACTTGATTTCCTACCAGATTTTGGCGAGATTTTTCTCCAAAAGCGACGATTGATCGACCAATCCTCATCTACGGATCAAGGAGATGGCGGTTCTCTAGTTTCTTTAGTGATTTCTTGCAATTTTTCATGGTTTCTTACTCGTTCATATCAAACATCATGTATTCCGTTACTACTATGAGTGAGTAGATACTTTTTGTCGGGATGATTGGGTGTAGCCCATTGACTTTTATGAGTTAGCCTATATTTTTGCTATTTAAATAGAATTATCTTCATGATTTAGTTGTAATTGCACTTAATTCGTGATTTACCCTGGCAAGTAAATTTGTGTCTTAGGCGTTGCGAGAAGGACCAGGAGGTGAATCGCAACGCCTGATCTATTTCAATTAGACCCGCGAATTCAATCACGGGAGTAGTTTGAATTCGTCTGAAGGGTTTAACCAACTCTTCACAGAGCTTAAGGGGTTTAATTAGATTAACTGTCACGAGAGTAGGGAGTTAATTTAGTTAAACACCGTGCTACGCTCCGGGAGGAGGTAGTATGTACCTTAGGAAAAGTCCCTTTCATGATTGATATTTCTTGCAAAATAGTTATTCTTTTTAAATGCTCATAATTGTCTCTGTGGCGAACCCATGAAATCCTAACTCTTTAGAAATCAAGACCTCTTTAAAGTTGTTTCCAAAATTGTTAGTTCGTAGAAGTCTAGAAAAATCCATTGAATCAGTTTGCCTAAATTCAAACATATCAGGAAGTTGGCACTTAGCTACGTAGTCCTCGTGGGATCGATAACTTTTATTACTTCGATAAAATCCATACACTTGAGGAGGCTATCACTCTCCCATCTTCTCCCTCTGCTCCAGCGACTCCCTCTCTTTCCTTCACGCGAACGCGAACGGCGACAGAAGCTCGTCGCGATTCCAGATCCGGCGCCTATCTCACCTCTGGCAACTCTCCTCCACCTCCGGCGGACGTTTCCGCCGCCTGCCGATGCATTTCCAACACGGGCACGCCATCTTCCTCGACTCCGGTGAACGACGTTGGCGGCGCCGCCGGCTTCTCCAGCCCATTTTCGGCTACTCCGGCGGCCATTGGCGTAGGCAATAGTACGGCCAAACTCTCCTCGACGTTAGCTTCTTGCGGTGCTCCGGCGAGCTCCGATCTGCGCCAGCGAACACTGTTCCGGCGATCCTCCGGCGACGCTTAGAACGCAGCGGATGCCTCCTCTTTGGCTTCCAGCATTTTTGTCGTTATTGTGGATTTGGCTACTATTCCAGTAGGGTTTTCCGACGAACTTTCCAGCGAACTCCAGGATCCATGCTGACTGCTTATCTGGGTTGGTTTTCACACATTCCAGCGACCTGCGATGTATTACGTTCGCACGTGGCTACGAACTAGGTTAGTACCCTAATCCCGTTTGTGCTTACGCGTTGTAGAACTGCATGTGATTTAGGGTTAAACAACACATACATTAACCCCAACATGATGACACTGTTCTTATTACTTGTGGTAAGGTCCGACGGCTTAGACACGTGGATGATTATACATATTCGGTTGGTTCTAGTGCAGACCTACGTTTCGAGGTAGGGTCTTCTTCCTACCTTTGTTATGGTGCCAAATGCTTGTCTAGATTAGTGGCACCTTACCTTAAGTTCAATCCGTTGATTAGTATTTCATTTTCTGTTGCATTATGATTTTGCCCGTTGATTAGTATTTCATTTTCTGTTGCATTATGATTTTGCCCATTGAGCATACATGTGACTGCATGATTTCTGGTTTTGTTATGTTGTTTATTTGTTTGGATGATCTGTTATTATTATTATTTTCTGTGGCTGCATATCAGCGTTTGTTGAGCTTTATTGCATGTGGATTGGTATGTTTATACTCTGTTGCCGGTTGGACTGAGGCGGGGGAGATGTTCCGGTCGACTGATGATTTATAACCGTAGCTTGGTGGGGGCGTGGGCTACGCGTTTTGGTATATGTCCCTTTGGGTTATAGTCGTGGTCTGTGGACCATTGGTACTATTTGTGATTGACATTCGGAGTAGCCCCAATAGATCACATAGCGATTTCGGGATGATGGTGTTGGACGCTACACCAGCGGACTACCGACGAGCAGCTGTCCCCTTGTTCAGAGCTGACATTGGGGACCACTCCTCCAGGAGTGCGTGTCCTACAGGACGATTGGCCTAGCTCGATTTACTTGGTGCTTGCTGCCTTATTTTCATATGTTGTTTAGTTATGTTATACATTTATTGTTATACATGCATGTAGGACTCTGGTAGATTTTGGAAACTGAACCTATCTATTGTACATGCATCATATCTTGTATATCCCTACTTAGCCCTTCTGGCTAACTCCCCCTACTCTCCCTTCTCTTCCAGATTCTGACGAGGCTCCACCTCCTGGAGTGGATTAGATAGTTATTTATAGTGGCCATCATGGGGTGATACACTTCTGCTTTATGTACTATATTTTAGTTAGATTATGTGTTTGAGACAGTATTATATTCGGACATGTATTTATGTATGCCCGGTCGTGGACCGGATGACGTTGTATTATGTTGTTGTATCTTGAAGTGTATTATTGGGTTGTATTATTTTATGTTTTGCATATGGGTTGTGTTGTTGATCTTGTTGACAGGTTTGACCTCGTTGCGTTTCGATGTTTGACCCTCGGGGTGTGGGTCCAGGTCCAGCGTCGGGGCGTGACACGCGCTCTCTCTTGGGGAGGGAGGTGGCTGGCTCTCGCAAGGGTGGAGGTGGCTCCGGCAACGCCGGGTCTGGTAAAGGTGGAATAGAGAGGCTGGGCGTTGCCAGTTCTGTGGGATGACCTCAGGTGGGTGGGTTCCCGAGATCAGGGCTTTTAGCTTGGGTTCTCGGAGGCGTGCATCCCTGCGGTGGGTTGATCGGTCCAAATCTGTCTCCTCGGTCTAGATCCATGGAGTGTCGGAGCTTGCTAGCCCACTCCATGGAGCCCAAGGAAGGAGAAGGGCTTCTAGCCTAGTCCACCAGTGGCAGCTTTGCCAGTGAAGCTTGACATGGACCTCGTGGAGTAAGGTCAACCTTCAGGTCAGATTTTGTCTTTTGTCCTCTCGTATTTTAGCTGTAACAACCTTTAACCCCGAGAACCCCTATTCTTTCCTGAGCTACTTTTGGAGACACTGTTTCTCTCACTACTTCATGTGTGTTGACCATCGTTTGACTCGCTTGGCCTGTCTCCTTCACTCTGGATTCTCCTCTTCCATCCCTTACTGTTCTAGCAGTGGACAATAGCGGACAGCGATGTTTTTTTTTTATTTTTCCGGCGACGTGGTGGCGCACCAACAACCGACCGGCTCTTCCTCTCTTTCCTTCTCCTCATCCAGCACCCAGGTGACCAGAAAAATTGGATACGGTCTCATTTTAAGGAGCCCCCTTCGAATTGAGTTTTGTGAATCTTAAAGTGCCCCATGCACAAATCTTAAAGCCAACCTTTAAACCCCTTAACCACGGTTAACGAAAAAACTTATACCCTTTTGATTTTACCAACTTCAACGAGCAAGCGCCAAGTAAAAATCCTAACTTATGGCTTCAAGCGATCCTCGATCTAGCCAACTCCTAAAAAAGATCCTCTCGTTTGTAGAAGCATTCGATGCCAATCGCTTGCCGCAGTGCCGCGATGTTGCGATCTCGACCAATTCTCTCTCGTCCATGGTAACAAAAACAGCCAACTCTCATTTATATAGTTTTTAATCAAGAATTTTCTTATCTTTTTTACCAGAAGTATCCAACAAACAATTAGTTGACAAAAAAAAAAAAGAATGAACATTTATTTGATCTTGATCCTTGTGGAGCGAAAAAGACACTCTACTAGATCTGGATGGACCTCCTGCTAATATCTATGAAGATGGGAAAGTGCGTTTCTCTCTTTCTATAAGAAATAGAACAATGCGTTCCGAGGTGTGAAGTGACAGAGAAGAGGTGTTAGAAGGTTTCACAATCATTGTGGAAATTCCATTCTCGTTGCAATTAATATCTTTCTTTGAAGAAAAAGAAATACCAAAATCTCACAATTTACAATCTATTCATTCAATATTTCCTTTTTAAATTCTATTCACATACTATAATCATAAATGATTTAATTACTTCTATATATACAAAAAATTCCAAAGAAATTTTCTATTTTTCAGAGTCTAACTAATATAGAAAGATCAAGAAAAGAAATAGTAACAAGATTCATGTTTGTTTGGTACGGGCAGAGATCATAGAAGTTGTGAAAGACCTAGAAATAATCAGTGATGAACGCATGGGCAAATCATCTTTGGATTTGCCTAAGATTTGTGGTGTTTTATTCCTAGGTCAATCCATGACTTCTCAAAATAAAAAAAGTTTTTCTCAATTAATTCCACCATACCACCCAATAAATTATTCGGATTTGTTTTAATTTTCAATAGAATCCTATGCAGTCACAGGTTTCGTAGTTCCCATAGCATCTCCATTAATGGCTAGGCCCATAGTTAAAAAACCCACTTTCTTATGATTACAAGGTTTATTCGAATATGAAATCCAATCCCAGAAGTACAGCATACCATATTTTTTCTACTACCCAAAGCTTCCAGTGTTCGATCATTTTTTGTCATATTTAAATGAGATTGACCTTCTTAAATTCATCTTATAAAAATAAAGTTTTTTGTTTAATAGGTTCTAGCTTCCAATAAGTGCACTCATTGTTAATTACCTCAGAAAATCAGGGCACCTTTGATTGAGAGATCTATGTTATGAAATAAAATAAAGTAAAATGGCTGAACAAAATGATTCATTAAACATTATAATAAAAATACACAACTGAATACAAAAAGAAAATGACAGAAGAGAAAAAATCTTCGCCAATTTGGATGAATGACATTTAAGAGATATCCGGTCTCAACGACTTGTTGGATAATTAACTTGGAAAATACCCTACCTCAACGGCTTATTAGATATTTTGATCTGGAAGATATCCGGTCTCAACGGCTTATTGGATGTTCAATATGAGAAAATTATCCGACCTCAATGGCTTGGATGTTTGTGAATTTTCCGGCCTCAACGGCTTATTGGATACTTGATTTGAAAGAAAATATTTAGTCTCAACGACTTGTTGGATATTTAATTTGGAAAAGTATCCGGCCTCAACGGCTTATTGGATGTTCAATTTGAAAAAATACCCAGCCTTAACAACTTATTGGGTAAAGATATCCGGCCGGCCTTGATGGCTTGTTGGATATTCAATTTGAGAAAATACCTGGCCTCAACGGATTGTTGGGTAAAGATATTCGGCCCTAAAGGCTTGTTGGATATTCAATTTGGAAAAGTATCCGGTTACAACGGCTTATTGGGTAAAGATATTCGGACTTGACAGCTTGTTGGATATTCAATTTGAGAAAGTACCCTCCCTCAACGGCTTATTGGGTAAAGATATCGGGCCATGACAGTTTGTTGGATATTCAATTTGAGAAAGTACCCGGCTGCAACGGCTTGTTGGGTAAAGATATCCAGCCATGAGAGCTTGTTGGACATTTAATTTGAGAAAATATCATGTCTTAATACTGTGTTGGATATTCCGGCCTTAACGAATACAACATCATATTGAGGAGTTACGCCCCGACGGTAAACGTCAATGTACGCACCTCCCAAATAATATTTTATTGTGATACATTAAAGTTCTTAGAAATTCTTTATCCCACTTTGATGGCTTGTTGAATTATTTTAAAATTTTTGAAAGATATCCAGCCGTGATGGCTTATTGGATATTTCAATTCCAATTGACTTAGATTATCTTTAGTCATCGAATATTTGATTTTCTCATGACCGTTGATTTAAATTCATAGATCTGCTTCAACCCAGAATTCGGATCGAGAATTCGATATCATATTAGGAAAGATCCGATTTGATTTAGTAGGGATTGACACCTTGATCATGTCAAAAGTCAACTAGACCTAAATATGCGCTAATCATTTTCAGTCATTCATTTCAAATATAGATCAAACTAATAATGACCATTCATTTAAAGTTGCAGATCTGCTTCAACTCAAGTCTCGAATCAAAAATTCGATATCACATTTCGAAAGATCATATTCAATTTAATAGAGATCAACTCCTTAATTATGTCAAAAGTCAACCAATTGACCTAGATATGCTCAGATCAATTATATCTGTTGATTTAGATTTAGATCTGATTTATCACGACTGTTCATTTAAATTCACAGATATGTATCAATTTGGATCTTAGATTGAAGCACAAATAGATAGGATTAGAAATACAATAGAATTTATAAAATCACGGGAATACTCAGAATCCCCCTAAAATGGAAAAGTTTGGTTTTAAAATCCTCAAGAAAATAGAACCAGAAAACAATAATAATGTATGTCACTTTACAGGACAAAGTCTACATACTCTTCATCAAAATAATCCCCAACTTAGCAGTATTGTAGATATGATCTTATCAACTTCTATACAAATACAAGAACTGCATGCACAAATATCAGAAAACCAAGTATTACTGTTACAACATACGAATAGAATTAAAGAAAGTATTGATAAAATACATGGTAACCAAGACTATCTTAAAAGTCAAAATGAAGATATAATAAGAATAATAAAAGGAAAAAAATCCAGAAAAGATAATAGATACACAAGTCCAAGCCAATGATACCCAAATACAAGAAAAATTACATTTAGATATGGAAAAGTTAAATGAGCAACTCTCTTATTTACAAATAAATATAGACCTAGTGAAGAAACCAAAAAAGTCAACCTCAGAACGTATTGCATTTGGATATATAAAACACGAAAATAAATGAATCAAGAAATTGTTAATAGAAATCTAGAAATTAAAAATAATTTCTTATCAAGAATATTAAATAGAAATACAGATGAAAAATCAAATCATAAGATCTTTAGAATAAGTAATAGATTTAGAAAAAGAATTAGTTCTTTATATAACCACCAATTAAGCTTATTAAATCCAAAAGTACTATATAAAAAAGGTCCTCTTCGCTTGTCTATTGGATTAATTAGAATAAATAGAGAAGAAGTATTAGTCACAAATTCTGCAATTAACCTTGAACTACTCCACACCCAGTCGATAAAAGAATTACAACAAGAAGGTAAAAGACTCATCCACATAAGCTTAATATTAGTAGGAATTAAAGGATTAACTAGAAAAGAATTAGGAGCTAGAGCATTAATAGTTATATTAGATACTAGATGGAAAACAGATGCCAGAAAAGCTATTATAGCCAGCATAGAAGCTGATATGAATAGAAATATAGGATTATTCTATTATAATCCAGACATACTTATGTCTTTAAAAGATCTAACAAAAATCAAAATAGGTATTCAAACAAAGGGATATGAAGATTTAGGACACAGTAATCTGCTAATTAAAATTGGGATGATAGGTAAAATAACAAATAGTAGCACAACGAACTATAAACTTGATGTAGAACAAATTATTAAAGGAATATCTTCTAAGGGAATTACAATGATAAAACCAATGCAAATAAGTAGTGAAAATTTAGAAGGTACAGAATGAGATTTAACTCATAACTTAGGATCAGGAAGTTCAAATAATGTTCCTGAAACTAGAACCTTATACCAAAATACTACTGAAGGATATAACCTTAGATTTAGTAATTATAAAAATAAAGCAGTCATTCATGATACTAATATTCCCTTAGATGAGTAAAATAATCATAGGTAATATAGAAGTAGATTTAGAAAATAGCATTCTTAGTATGAAGCAACAATTAATAAATTCAGGAATAATCACATAAGATCAGTTTTTAGAATACGTAGACAATACCTTAGTATTAAAAACTAAAGATATGGAGACACCCATAGAATTGGTAGAAACTGGAGAAGGTAGTAGCAGTACACATCAACAATATCCCACTCATACACAGCCAACTTGCCAAACACCACCAACTAACCAACCACCACATTACTCGACACAACATTCTACTCCACTATATCCAACAACAGTATATCCTATAGTCGGACAACCTAGTAGAGAAACTTATAATGAATACCGTGAAAGAAATGATGAATTTAGACCAAGAGGTAGGAGACTACCTTTGGAAACAGTTGATAAAAAACTTTTAGTAGATGATAGTAGAATACTAAACCTAACGGCCTATGATTCACAAACCTGGCCTACGGTCATAGAAGTATAGAGTTCCATGGTAGCTAGAAAATATGATGAATTAGGCCATAATAAATCACCAACAGAGATGTACTCATATTTAGAAAAGTTTTTAGGCAAAACAACTAGGGCTGCTTGGGAAGCATATAAAAGAGAATTTCCCCAAGATTTTATAAGAGATATTGAATTAGGAGTGAATCCCTATAATTTTACAAATAACATTCAGCTATTATTATTAGGATATCAACCTAATACTGGCTTTAATAAGCAACAACAAGAAGCTATTAAGAAACTAGAATTATTACAAATACAAAAATGGATATTTATTAAACCATTTCTATAGACTATATGTATTATAGTACAATAGCAGGATGCTTTTATGACCAAACTATAGGAGATAGATTATTTTTAAAATTACCTCCGCCCTTAGGACCTATAATCCATAAGAAATTTATGGAACAATTGCAAACAGATAGTAGAGGAATAACACAATTAGTTAACATGTCAACTAGAATCAAATTTATAATAGATCAGTTAGTAAAAAAATGTACAGAACTTCAAATTGCCAGACAACTAAAAGGTGAATATAGCTTTTGCGAAAACATATATACTCCACAAAGGTATGATACAAAAGTAAGAAAAGGGAAATTTGGCCAAAAACGATACAAGAAACCTTATAAGCCATCTAAAAAGAAAAGGTATTATATCAAAAAGAGTAATGTAAGAAAACCTTGCTTAAACCAATCCAAGCACGTTAGGAAGTTTAATAAACAAAGAGAATATAAAAATAAATTAAGCTGTTATACATGTGGCAGCGAAGACCATTTAGTAAGAAACTGTACAAAACCGAAAAATTATCATAGTAAAGAAGCTATACTTATAGATTGCATAAATGAGGACTTACTACATATAGATGAAACCATTAGTGATACAGAGAGTATCTATTCAATAATAAGTGTTTCAGAATATGAAAACCAAGCAGATAGTGACATAGAAGAAGACTATGATCTTAGTGATAATAGATTAGAATATAATAATAATCCGATAAGAAGTGAGAGGGGAAATAATCTAATAGTTTGTGAAAGACGTAATAAATATAATATTGGAAGTAATATAACTATGAGTGACCTTGATAGGATAGATGATTTGTTAGGAAATTTAGACGGTAATATAGATTACATATAGAGACATGGCATATAATTGGACAACATCAAATAGTTTATTAGAATGTAAACATAATAGGATAAATAATAGTGGAAGTAATGATAAACCTTGTGTATTCTGTAGGAGATATCCAGAATTATACCCAAGATACTAGTGCAGTAATTGTCTATGTGAAAGTTGTAAGTTTTGTTTACAAAATCTATGGAGCTTACCTGCCCAAGAAGATATTAATCCTAGAACACCACCACCAGTAACCATAAATAGAAATAATACAATAGAGTAAAGAATATTATCCTTAGAAAATGAATTACAAAACATAAAAACAATCTTACTAAACCTCCAATAAAACCTTGAAACAGAACAGTTGTAGATATAGGCATTGCCATAAGACTTCCTAAAAGAACTTATGGAAGGATAACATCAGGATCAGGATTATCCAGAAAACCATGGAATAGAAGTAGGAGCAGGAGTTATATACAGAGATTATAGGGGAACAATACAAGTCGTAATTTATAATCATTCTGAATAGGTATACAGAATTAATACAAGAGATAGAGTGACACAATTAATTATAGAGAAAATCATGTTACCAAAAGTAATTGAAATAAAAACCCTTAATAAAACTATAAGAGCTAAACATGGATTTCGAATCATGAACAATAATATAGAGATAATTAATATCGAACTAGAATGTAATTTATTACAAACTCCAAATATAAAAACATGTTTAAAAATAATATGCCAAATTATAATAAAAGACTGAAAATTACTATACCTGCCCTTTTAGATACAGGAAGTAGTAATATTATTATGGACAGTAAACTTATTCCAGAACAGTACCAAATATCAATTCCAGAAACTGAACAATTTTATGCAGAACAAATGGATGAAAAATTATATAAATACACAATGCAGCTAGTCAAGTATAAAATAGCCTTTAGTATAGGAACTGCAATGAGTAATTATATAGTACCCAAATCAAGAATTTGCCTTAGAAATTTTAATTTAAAAGCTATCCAATTTATTCTGGGATTAAACTTTATTACTCAAAATTTTGGCGGTTGTATCGTATTACAGGATTATATAAGTTTCATACCTCAACCATTGATCCCTTACCAATCTACAATTCAAAAAACCCCTGCTGTGAAGGATGCAAAATTCAAAATAATAATCATAATACCAATTAAACGAAGCGTGATTAATTAACAAAGCGTGATTAAGCTAATTAACTGAGAAAGATACGATCAAATTTTATTAGAACTATCGCAGCTAACAGAATGTAAAGATAAAACTTAGATAAAAATATATGACAGCAAGCTAATATGTTTACTAAGAGTAATTGAAGCAAGGGTAATTGAGATAACATGTAAAATTAAATATGTAAGACTAATAGAAGTAATAATTACGTGGTTTTCTAATAGTTAACTAAGAAAGATGTGAAACAGATTTAAAAACTAAGATAACATATTAACCAAAGCCTTACTAAGGATATAAGCTAATTTAATCTTCTAAACAATCATTCCTTCGTCAGACATCAATAATTAGGTAACAATCTTAATTAGCTTCTTATTATTTCATAATGATCATACACTCATACCTACGCGTACTCAGCCTTCCCTAAGCAGCCTCATGCCTAACGGGAAACTTTCTTCTGCCGGTTTTTTTGTGCATGACAATTACTGATTAAAAAAAAACTACTTAAGATGAAACCCTATACTCATTCGTTCTATCAATTCTTGGTAATAGAAGATTAAAATAGCTCAAGCCTGTTTAGGACCACTACTCACGCATGTTAAATGAAGTTATATGAACAAAGATGATTTATTAAGTAATTTAGTACTTACAATGGTAACAGCAAGCCTTTTTACATATCAACTCATTAATATACCTAGCACACTTGAGAGGAGAGTGAGGAGTTCGTGATGCCGCTGATGGTTGATGATCTTTCCCTGGAGGGGTGGAGGGGTATTTATAAGAGTTAGAAAGTGGATGAGTATGAGGAGTTCTTCGGGAGTCTTCGCAGATTCTGCACGTGAAGTTTCTACTTTGAGTAGACAGCTTTTGATTGATTTGATGCGGTGGAGGAAGCTCGTGCGGGGGCCCGAGAAGAGGATTAGCCTCCTTTGTTGCCTGGTGGAAAGTGGAATATTTAATGCTTTGTCCTTTTGAGAGATGGAGATTTCTTGTACGTGGAGGGATGATGTCACTTTGTCTTCTTTTCTTTAATTCTTTTTGTCTTAGAGAGTGGTGGAGGAAGATGAGGAGGGGCTCCCGTGGAGAGAGCTTTGTGGAGAGTAGTACTTTTTGTATCTTTCTTTCTTTGAGAGATTGAGAGATTTCTTCTGAGCACGTGGAGTTTTGTTTTACAGCCATTTTTTTTTATGAGGCTCTCTTCTCTCTTTTTTATTTATTTATTTATGCTTCCATAGCGTTTCAATATTTGCATTTATAGCAGGGTCGTCTATTAAGTAACCGTCTTCATCATCTTCCGAGTCTTCTGGATATCTTAAGTGGATACTGATATACGTATATCCACTATCTCCATAAACACTTCATTTATTAAAGGCCTTTAGCTGCTGTAGATGCTTTGTACAAGCTGATTTATAATCCACCAAATTAGGGAATGGTACATACAAACTGGATCTAGAACTGTCTAAGTAAATCTTCATATTTCTGTTTTCATGGTGAAGAACATATTTTGTAATCTTTTTGGAGATCATCATACATCTCCATACTTTTAAACTGCGAAGTGTATCATCTGCGGCTAATTTGTCCACTGTTTTTTCTGAAAAATGACATGTATTCATATATGATTTAGCATGGTGGACTATAGTTATCATTGCGAAGTGTATCATCTGCGGCTAATTTGTCCACTGTTTTTTCTGAAAAATGACATGTATTCATATATGATTTAGCATGGTGGACTATAGTTATCATGATTTCATATATGCTTTGGTCCGGAAAACAAGTTTCATATTCGGGACTTATTGGAAATACCTTAAGATTAAGAAAGCCTGGTCTCTTCAATTGTCTAAACAATCTCTTGACTATCCATTGCAGCTGCCAATCATCACTAATTTTTTCAATCTGGTGTTCTTCTTGTAGAATTATTCTTCCTATATAGCCTTCTTCCATATATTCTTTAATTTGTATCCTCTTTCCATTAACAGACTAGTCATACCATACGTCCATATCTACTACTAGTGATAATACCAGAAAACCTTCTTTACAAGGACAATAAGTGTGTAGATGTTGATTTCCTTCATATTATTCGTATATAAAGGTAAGTCCAACTGGCATAGAGATATTCATAATAGCACAGGACTTTAGATGTTCTTGTTTTGCAACATAATTTTCTAGCTTTTCTTTCTGAATTAACTCATAAACTGTTCTTTGTACTTCACTGAGCTATGGAGAGAATTGTTCATACATTGAAATCCGTCTCATTCTATCTTCTTGATAGAATTGTCTTATGAGCTTTCTCTTCTTTTCTTGTCTTTTTTCTTTCTTCCAAACTTTTATTTTTTCCTTCAATTTCCTTAATATACTATTAAGTCTTTGGAACAAAAGGGCCATCCACATAACTGAGCTGAGGAAACTGGAAATGATAACTTACAAAATCATTGGTATACTGAAAAATAGATTCTAAATGTTTCATGGTGACTAGGAAGTTTTGGAAGTTTGTTCTAGAGGACCATAGATGGTCTAATATAGTTTGTTGGAAGCCATGTAATGGTAGAGTTGTTCTATATTTGGTAAAGGCAGGGGTAAGGATAGAATGCTAGCAGGTAGCATTGGAGGTTGGTTTCTATTATATGTTAAGAGTTAGGAGGAAAGTTAACAATAAGTCTAGTTTGAGTGGGTAAACTAATGGGTCTTGATGGCGTAGGTAGTAAAGGTGGAGCTAAAACAGAAGTAGGTTATTCTGAGGGTGTCAAGTTGGCTGTGGATTCCATGTGTCAAATAGAAATGATTATCAGTTTATACAAAATTAAGTCTTATATACTAGATACACAAGTCCAAGCCAACGGTACCCAAGACTATCTTAAAAGTCAAAATGAAGATATATTAGGGATAATAAAAGGAATGAATCCAAAAAAGATGATATATACATAAGTCCAAGCTAACGGTACCTAAATACAAGAAAAATTACATTTAGATATGGAAAAGTTAAATGAGCAACTCTCTTATTTACAAATAAATACAGACCTAGTGAAGAAACCAAAAAAGTCAACTTCAGAACGTATTGCATTTGGATATATAAAACACGAAAATAAATGAATCAATAAATTGTTAATACAAATCTAGAAATTAGAAGTAGTTTCTTATCAAGAATATTAAATAGAAATACAGATGAAAATCAAATCATAAGATCTTTAGAAGAAGTAATAGATTTAGAAAAAGAATTAGTTCTTTATAATAACCACCAATTAAGCTTATTAAATCCAAAAGTACTATATAAAACAGGTCCTCTTTGTTTATCTACTGGATTAATTAGAATAAATAGAGAAGAAGAAGTATTAGTCACAAATTCTGCAATTAACCTTGAACTACTCCACACCCAGTCGATAAAAGAATTACAACAACAAGGTAAAAGACTCATCCACATAGGCTTAATATTGGTAGGAATTAAAGAATTAACTAGAAAAGAATTAGGAGCTAGAGCACTAATAGTTCTGTTAGATACTAGATGGAAAATAGATGCTAGGAAAGCTGTTATAGCTAGCATAGAAGCTGATATGAATAGAAACATAGGATTATTCTATTGTAGTTCAGACATACTTATGTCTTTAAAAGATTAATCAAAAATTAAATTAGATACTCAAACAAAAGGATATGAAGATTTAGAAGGATATAGTAATTTGCTAATTAATATTGCGATGATAGGTAAAATAACAAATAGTAGCACAACGAACTATAAACTTAATGTGGAACAAATTATTAAAGGAATATCTTCTAAGGGAATTACAATGATAAAACCAATGCAAATAAGTAGTAAAAATTTAGAAGGAACATAATGAGATTTAACTCATAACTTAGGATAAGGAAGTTCAAATAATGTTCCTGAAACTGAAACCTTATACCAAAATACTACTGGATGATATAACCTTAGATTTAGTAATTATAAAAACAAGGCATCATAGATGATACTAATATTCCCTTAGATGAGTAAAATAATCATAGGTAATATAGAAGTAGATTTAGAAAATAGCATTCTTAGAATGAAGCAACAATTAATAAATTCAGCAATAATCACAGAAGATCAGTTTTTAGAATACATAGACAATACCTTAGTATTAAAAACTGAAGATATGGAGACACCCATAGAATTGGTAGAAACTAGAGAAGGTAGTAGCGGTACACATCAACAATATCTCACTCATACACAACCAACTTACCAAACACAACCAACTAACCAAACACCACATTACTCGACACAACATTCTACTCCACTATATCCAACAGCAGTATATCCTATAGCCGGATAACCTAGTAGAGAAACTTATAATGAATATCGTGAAAGAAATGATGAATTTAGACCAAGAAGTAGGAGACTACCTTTGGAAACAGTTGATAAAAAACTTTTAGTAGATGATGGTAGAATACTAAATCTAACGGCCCATGATCCACAAACCTGGCCTACGGTCATAGAAGTATGGAGTTCTATGGTAGCTAGAAAATATGATGAGTTAGACCATAATAAATCACCAATAGAGATGTACTCATATTTAGAAAAGTTTTTAGGCGAAAAAGCTAGGGCTGCTTGGGAAGCATATAAAAGACAATTTCCCTAAGATTTTATAAGAGATATTGAATTATGAGCGAATCCCTATAATTTTACAAATAAGATTTAATTATTATTATTAGGATATCAACCTAATACTGGCTTTAATAAGCAACAACAAGAATCTATTAAGAAACTAGAATTATTACAAATACAAAAATGGATATTTATTAAACCATTTCTACAAGATTATATGTATTATAATACGATAGTATGATGTTTTTATGACCAAACTATAAGAGATAGGTTATTTCTAAAATTACCTCCTCCTTTAGGACCTATAATTCATAAGAAATTTATGGAACAATTACAAACAGATAGTGGAAGGATAATGCAGTTAGTAAACATGTCAACTAGAATCAAATTTATAATAGATCAATTAGTAGAAAAATGCACAGAACTTCAAATTGCTAGACAGCTAAAAGGTGAATATAACTTTTGCCAAAACATATATATTCCACAAAGGTATGATGCAGAAGTAAGGAAAGGGAAACTTGGCCGAAAATGATATAAAAATCCCTATAAACCATATAAAAAGAAAATGTATTAGATGAAAAGAGTAATGCAAGGAAACCTTACTTAAACCAATCTAGACATGTTAGGAAATTTAATAAACAACGAGAATATAAAAATAAATTAAGTTGCTTTACATGTGGCAGTCAAGATCATTTAGCAAGAAATTGTACAAAAAGAAAAAATTACCATATTAAAGAAGCTATACTTATAGATTGCGTAAAGGAAGACTTATTACATATAGATGAAACCATTAGTGATACAGAGAGTATCTATTCAATAGTAAGTGTTTTAGAATATGACCAAGCAGATAGTGACACAGAAGAAGACTATGATCTTTGTGATAATATATTAGAACATAATAATAATCCGATAAGAAGTGAGAGGGGAAATAATCTAATAGTTTGTGAAAGACGTAATGAATATAATATTGGAAGTAATATAACTATGAGTGACCTTGATAGGATAGATGATTTGTTAGGAAATTTAGACAGTAATATAGATTATATATTGAGACATGGCATATAATTGGACAACATCAAATAGTTTATTAGAATGTAAACATAATTGTATAAATAATAGTAGAAGTAATGATAAACCTTGTGTATTCTGTAGGAGATATCCAGAATTATACCTAAGATACCAGTGTAGTAATTGTTATGTAAAAGTTGAAAGTTTTGTTTACAAAATCTAGGGAGCTTACCTGCCCAAGAAGATACTAACCCTAGAACAGATAATAGATACACAAGTCCAAGCCAACGGTACCCAAATACAAGAAAAATTATATTTAGATATGGAAAAGTTAAATGAGCAACTCTCTTATTTACAAATAAATACAGACCTAGTGAAGAAACCAAAAAAGTCAACCTCAAAACGTATTGCATTTGGATATATAAAACACGAAAATAAATGAATCAAGAAATTATTAATACAAATCTAGAAATTAGAAATAGTTTCTTATCAAAAATATTAAATAGAAATACAGATGAAAATCAAATCATAAGATCTTTAGAAGAAGTAAGAGATTTAGAAAAAGAATTAGTTCTTTATAATAACCACCAATTAAGCTTATTAAATCCAAAACTACTTTATAAATCAGGTCCTCTTAGTTTGTCTACTGGATTAATTAGAATAAATAGAGAAGAAAAGGTATTAGTCAAAAATTTTGCAATTAACCTTGAACTACTCCACACCCAGTCGATAAAATAATTACAACAACAAGGTAAAAGACTCATCCACATAGGCTTAATATTAGTAGGAATTAAAGGATTAACTAGGAAAGAATTAGGAGCTAGAGCATTGATAGTTCTATTAGATACTAGCTAGAAAACAAATGCCAGAAAAGCTGGTATAGCTAGCATAGAAGCTGATATGAATAGAAATATATAATTATTCTATTGTAGTCCAAACATAATTATGTCTTTAAAAGATCTATGAAAAATCAAAATAGGTATTCAAATAAAGAGATATGAAGATTTAGAAGGACGCAATAATCTACTAATTATTATTGGGATGATAGGTAAAATAACAAATAGTAGCACAACGAACTATAAACTTTATGTAGAACAAATTATTAAAGGAATATCTTCTAAGGGAATTACAATGATAAAACCAATGCAAATAAGTAGTGAATATTTAGAAGGCGCAGAATGGGATTTAACCCATAACTTAGGATCGGGAAGTTCAAATAATGTTCCTGAAACTGGAACCTTATACTAAAATACTACTGGAGGATATAACCTTAGATTTAGTAATTATAAAAACAAAGCAGTTATAGATGATACTAATATTCCCTTAGATGAGTAAAATAACCATAGGTAATATAGAAGTAGATTTAGAAAATAGTCTTCTTAGAATGGAGCAACAATTAATAAATTTAGGAAAAATCACAGAAGATCAATTGTTAGAATACGTAGACAATACCTTAGTATTAAAAAACTGAAGATATGGAGACACCCATAGAATTGGTAGAAACTGGAGAAGGTAGTAGCAGTACACATCAACAACATCCCACTCATACACGACCAACTAACCAAACACCACACTACTCGACACAACATTCTACTCCACTATATCCAACAGCAGTATATCCTATAGCCGGACAACCTAGTAGAGAAGCTTATAATGAATACCGTGAAAGAAATGATGAATTTAGACAAGAGGTAGGAGATTACCTTTGGAAATAGTTGATAAAAAACTTTTAGTAGATGATGGTAGAAT
This sequence comes from Costus lasius, assembly GCA_027563935.2. Taxonomy (NCBI): domain Eukaryota; kingdom Viridiplantae; phylum Streptophyta; class Magnoliopsida; order Zingiberales; family Costaceae; genus Costus; species Costus lasius. The sequence continues at coordinate 9,351,786 of CM050452.1, read as the reverse complement.
ACTAAACCTAACGGCCCATGATCCACAAACCTGGCCTACGGTTATAGAAGTATGGAGTTCTATGGTAGCTAGAAAATATGATGAATTAGACCATAATAAATCACCAATAGAAATATACTCATATTTAGAAAAGTTTTTAGGCGAAAAAGCTAGGGCTGCTTGGGAAACATATAAAAGAGAATTTTCCTAAGATTTTATAAGAGATATTGAATTATGAGCAAATCCCTATAATTTTACAAATAAGATTTAATTATTATTATTAGGATATCAACCTAATACTGGCTTTAATAAGCAACAACAAGAAGCTATTAGGAAATTAGAATTATTACAAATATGAAAATGGGTATTTATTAAACTATTTCTACAAGACTATATGTATTATAGTACAATAGCAGGATGCTTTTATGACCAAACTATAGGAGATAGATTGTTTTTAAAATTACCTCGGCCCTTAGGACCTACAATCCATAAGAAATTTATGGAACAATTGCAAACAGATAGTGGAAGAATAACACAATTAGTTAACATGTCAACTAGAATCAAATTTATAATAGATCAGTTAGTAGAAAAATGTACAGAACTTCAAATCGCCAGACAACTAAAAAGCGAATATAGCTTTTGCCAAAACATATATACTCCACAAAGGTACAATACAGATGTAAGAAAAGGGAAATTTGGCCAAAAATGATACAAGAAACCTTATAAGCCATATAAAAAGAAAATGTATTATATAAAAAAAGTAATGCAAGAAAACCTTACTTAAACCAGTCTAGGCACGTTAGGAAGTTTAATAAACAAAGAGAATATAAAAATAAATTAAGCTGTTATACATGTGGCAGCCAAGACCATTTAGCAAGAAATTGTACAAAACGGAAAAATTATCATAATAAAGAAACTATATTTACAGATTGCGTAAATGAGGACTTACTACATATAGATGAAACCATTAGTGATACAAAGAGTATCTATTCAATAATAAGTGTTTCAGAATTTGAAAACCAAGTAGATAGTGACACAGAAGAAGACTATGATCTTAGTGATAATATATTAGAACATAATAATAATCCGATAAGAAGTGAGAGGGGAAATAATCTAATAGTTTGTGAAAGACGTAATGAATATAATATTGGAAGTAATATAACTATGAGTGACCTTGATAGGATAGATGATTTAGACAGTAATATAGATTATATATAGAGACATGGCATATAATTGGACAACATCAAATAGTTTATTAGAATGTAAACATAATTAGATAAATAATAGTGGAAGTAACGATAAACCTTGTGTATTCTGTAGGAGATATCCAGAATTATACCTAAGATACCAGTGCACAGTAATTGTCTATGTGAAAGTTGTAAGTTTTGTTTACAAAATCTAGGGAGCTTACCTGCCCAAGAAGATATTAATCCTAGAACACCACCACCAGTAACCATAAATAGAAATAATACAATAGAGTTAAGAATATTATCCTTAGAAAATGAATTACAAAACATAAAAACAATCCTACTAAACCTCCAAGAAAACCTTCTACAAACCAAGGGTAAATCCATAATAAATGGGTAGGAAATTACTAGTACAAAGAGTATCTAATAAAGCAATAATACCTAATAGGAGCTCTGATGGAGCTGTAGGATATGATTTATATAGCATAAGTCAACTATGCATACTACCAAGAAGCAGAATAGTTGTGGATATAGGTATTGTCATAAGACCTCCTAAAAGAACTTATGGAAGGATAGCATCAAGATTAGGATTATCCAGAAATCATGGAATAGAAGTAGGAGCAAGTGTTATAGACAGAGATTATAGGGGAACAGTACAGGTCTTACTTTATAATCATTTTGAACATGTATACATAATTAATATAGGAGATAGAGTGGCACAATTAATTATAGAAAAAATAATGTTACCAAGAGTAGTTGACGTAAAAACCCTTAATAAAACTCTAAGAGGAAAGCATGGATTTGGTAGTACAGGCCTATGAGTAATTTGGAATGTGTAGAGATAAATTCATCTAATAATAATGACTCAGAATATAATTTATTACAAACTCCAAATATAAAAACATTTTTAAAAATAATATGCCAAATTATAATAAAAGACTAGAAAATTACTATACCAGCCCTTTTAGATACAGGAAGTAGTAATACTATTATGGACAGTAAACTTATTTTAGAACAGTACCAAATATCAATTCCAAAAACTGAATAATTTTATGCAAAATAAATGGATGAAAAATTATATAAATGCACAATGCAACTAGTCAAGTATAAAATGGCCATTAGTATAGGAACTACAATGAGTAATTATATAGTACCCAAATCAAGAATTTGCCTTAGAAATTTTAATTTAAAAGCTATCCAATTTATTCTATGATTAAACTTTATTACTCAAAATTTTGGCAATTGTATCATATTACAGGATCATACAAGTTTCATACGTCAACCATTGATCCCTTACCAATCTACAATTCAAAAAACCCGTTGCTGTGAAGGATGCAAAATTCAGAATAATAATCATAAATTATTACAAGAACTTACTGAAATAAATGAAACCCTAGAATAAATATTAGAAAATATGGTAGAAATATTTGACTTAGGAAATATTTCTTTATCTCAATATATTAATCTGGAATCATTATACAATTATATTAATACAGGTCATAATGAGATAGATGATTATATAAGCAAATTAGAAAAAGAAAATATTATAGGTGATGATCCTACTAAACATTGGGAGAAAAATAAATTATTCTGTAAACTAGAACTTAAAGATCCCAAATTAAGAATTCTAAGCAAAAAGATAGAAACCTCAAATGATCATATCAAGGAATTTGAAATGCATATGAATTATCAAAACTTGGAATAATCTATAGAAGTAGTAGTAGACATAGAAGCCATGCTTTTATAGTAAACAAACATAGTGAAATAATAAGAGGAAAGTCTAGGATGATAATATATTATAGAAGGCTTAATGATAATACTATTGATGATGGATATGATATATTAGAGAAAACCGAACTTGTAAATAAAATACAAGATGCAAAAATTTTTAATAAATTCGATTATAAATCAGGATTTTGGTAGATAAGAATGCACCTAGATAGCATTAAATGGTTAGTAATGCACCCAGACTAGAATAAGGTAAAATCTCCTCTAAATACCAGGATTAAAAAATTCTATCTTATCATATGATAGGACCTATTTTACTCCCACATAAATGCTAACTTATCATGTGATGGACCTACCTTACTCCCACAAACCGCGGGCGGGTGGGCAGGCGGGTGAATTTTTCTTCCCCGTCAGCATCAGAGCACTGAATCATAACACACACACACACGGCCCAGCACCCACCCACCCCGCCCCCCCCCCCCCCCCCCCCCCCCCCCCCCCCCCCCCCCCTTAACACAAGCACTGAACGTCACAACGAATTAAAATTTCCTTTCCCCGTCAGCATCAAAGCAGTGTCGAAGTGAAGAAGGCAAATTCAAAGAACATCTGAACGTCCCAGGGAATTAAAATTTTCTTTCCCCGTCAGCATCAAAGCACTGTCGAAGTCAAGAGAACAATTCACCCCACCGAATGGCCCACGAACGGCCCAGCAAGTCAACGAAAGTATCCAATTCGGACTCCCCGATCCCCATCTTCGTTACGTTTTGTTACGTCGCTCATCTACCGACAATCCGACGCCCTCTCTCCTTATCTTATTTAAGGACGCTGTTTCTCCCACCCTATCGGCCTCGCTCTCTTTCGATGGCCGGCATTCCACGAAAACAGCTTCTCATGGCTTCCGAGCATTTGCTTTCCATTGCCGCCGGTGGGCTACTTGCCGTAAACCATCGTCTCCAAGAATGCCCAATTTATGCTGCGGCCATGTGCCTTCTTATGAACTTGGGCTTCTGGCTACTCGGCCTTGCCGTGTGTCGCTGGAGGCAGGGACCAGCAACGGCCTCAGCGACAGCCTTTCGTCACGAGGTTTGACAGGCTCTGATTAGTAACAAATTGGATGCTCCTTTTCTCGTCCGTTTAGTCAGTCTAATTCCTTCTCTCTTTTAATTAATTCTTAGTCCGCCAAAAAATTAAGCATTTATGTCCTCTGCGTTGCAACCGGTGGACTGCTCGTGGTCACCAAAAAACCGATGGATCAGTTCCCATATTTTGCGGCGGCCATATTGCTGTACCTCCTCATGACCGTCGGCTTCCTGCTGCTGTGGCTTTCCCTGATTCATCCGCCTCTCGGATACGCAGCGGCAGCGACTGTTGGTGATGATTCCGAATGAACTACTTTGGTGCATCAACTACTAGGCTGTGGGCTGTGGCGGTAAAAAGTAATAAACATGTGATTGAGTCGTGAGTGTGAGTCGAACGTGGGATCAAATTGAGACATAGTTGAGTCGTGTGAAGGTGTGTCATTTGAGTCGTGTGAGTGTGAGGCGTGAATGAGAACCCAGCTTGAGTTTTTAGGTAAAAGTACGAATGTATGATGTTTCTAGTTGCAAGGTAGGAAATTTGACATCTTTTGTTTATACATGGTGGAAGACGCTGATCAGTAACAAAGTGAATAAAATCCAAATTTAACCACTTATCCCTCTCCCTATCAATATCCCAAGTTTCCTCAGTGGATGATGATAGAGCGACAAGTCTCCCACGCAACCTCTGCCCTTCAAGATGAACCACTTCAGAATGAAGTGCGAGCTTACAAGTTCAAATTATGCCCTAAAAATATAATAGCTCAACTCTAATTTAATCAAAGAAAAATTCCATGGATCCTACTTTCTCCCCTCTCTCCCGCGAGATCCACAGTTGGCAGTTTCTCTTTTCTCTTTTCACTTCTCTCTTCTTCTCCTCTCTTCCCCCTTCTCCCTCCTAGTGAACTACATACTTTGGTGTATCAACTACTACGCTGTGGCTGTTAAAATTAATAAACATGTGATTGAGTCATGAGTGTGAGTCGAACGTGGGATCAAATTCAGACATAATAGTTGAGTCGTGTGAAGGTGTGCCGTTTGAATCGAGTGAATGCAAGACGTGAATGAGAACCCAGTTTGAGTTCTTAGGTAAAAATACCATGTTTCTAATTGCAAGGTATGAAATTTGAGATCTACAAATTCAATAAAATCCAAATCTTACCACTTCCCCTCTCCCTATCTATCAATATCCCAAGTTTCCTCGGTGGATGATGGTCGAGCGACAAGTCTCCCATGCAACTTCCTCTTTGCCCTTTATTAAGATATTACTGATGAACCACTTCAGAATGAAGTGCGAGCTTGCAAGTTCAAATTATGCCCTTAAAATATAATAGCTCAACTCTAATTTAATCAAAGAAAAATTCCATGGATCCTACTTTCTGCTCTCTCTCCAGTCAGATCCACCGTTGGCAGTTTCTCTTTTCTCTTCTCCCTTCTCTCTTCTTCTCCCTCCCGCCGGATCCGGCAACAGCAGCTCTTTCCCCCTCTCTCTCTCTCCTGAATCCTGATCCGCGGGGCCAAGATAATTTTGATAGTTTCAAGGACTCAATTTCAATTTTCATCTGTGAGGATTTCAGTCCAATTGGACATAGGTCTGCTGCCTGGGCCCTCAGAGTCTATAGCCTTTGTCCAGTAGGCCCATAATGCAATTCTACTAATTCAAATTAATGCTCTTGTCCTGTAAAGCTCTAATCTTTTAACCTGTCGTATCTTATATTTCAAGTAAATACCTCAATGCGGTCATTTTTAAAGAGTATAAACTTTTTAAGCTAGTAAAGTCGCCCTCGCTAATGTCCTTTTGCCATGGCGCTGAGTGAAAGAGATCGTTTGTTTTTTTTTCTCAATTGATAATAATATACTAACATGAACTAAGGATAGTGAGATTCAAACAAACGACAGAGATCCATACTCCATGACTCGATTTGATGCATTTAGATTGTGGATAAAACCCATATATATCAGAACTTGAAGAAAATGAGAGAAATCAAATAATACGTTTGCACGGTACTCAACCGGGTAAAAATTATTAAACATAAGTCAACAGCACATGTCTAAAAAAAATAAAATAAAGAAGGACAACATACTAAATCGAATGAATTAGGGATCGGTGCAGTCATCACAAGATTCGCATACTCCGCTTGAATCATCAAGTGAAACCGGAGAGGAACAAAAATAGGGCTAACCCTAGAACCAAATTTTCACTGGAATTTTGTAAAGAAAAGCCGACCAGAACATACTCAGATTGAGAAGAGTAAACTAATTCATACCGGTGAGGGATGGAGGCGAATCGGACCGAGTTAGCGGAGATCGAAGGCTGCCGCTGCTGCAATGGTTAGAACGGATTGGAGACAAAAGAAAGGAGGAAGCAGCAGAGCCAGACGGAGCGTTGAACGGACGGCCGCTGGCTTCTCCGTGAAAACAAAAATTGATCGACAGAAAAAAATACGACAGAAAATAGATGTTGTGGGAAAGGAAATGGCACCCGCTTTTCCATTTTTAGACGCATTTTATTTGCTAGACTTTGGCTTGCCTGTTTGCCAATTAATAATGAATTATTCATTTTACCCCAAATTTATTTGACTATTCGAATCCACGCCGTAACTCCCACTAATAATCTACCACTTAATTATACTTAGGCAGCGGCTGTAGCAAAACAAAAATAAATATAAAATCATTTTTTTAAAATATAAATCTGATAACAGTCATTAAAAATATTTATTTAAACTAATATCGCATTTGTAAATTTTATTTTCCAAACTATTAGTAATTTCTTACAAGGTTGAGTTTTAGCTACTAGTAAAATATTAATAATCGGAGGTGTTAGTTAATTGAACCGCTGAAGACTTTTGTTTTGTTGTTGATTACAAAATCGTGAGATAAAATCCATTAACCCTCACACTCTTATTGGATCGATATATAAACCATTACTTTTTGTGATCTAAAAAATTGCTTATTTACATATGACCTTAATCATAGATAAAACCTTCAAGTTTTGATGACACCAAGCTGATCTGTTTGTTATGTAACTAACGTTGCTTAGCCAAGACTAAGTAATTAAGACCCTTTGGAATTCAAAAGATACGATCACATTCAAGTTGTCTAGACATGGACGAGATGATACACTAGTCAACTCAACCAAACTTAAATTCATTTTCGACAACAGCTAGAATCATGAGATTATATGTATGTTGAATGAAACAGCGAGTACAGTGTTCTCAACGATAACTTCTCTTCTGCTTCTGTATGTTCTTTCTAGATGATGCAATTATTGTATTTTGACTATTTCACGACAATATGCCTGCCCAATGTGGCTGAATTCAGTTTTTTTTTTTTTTTTCAAAAAATGCTAAACTAAAATCGAATTGAAAATTAATAAAGTCAACTCCAAATCCAACATTTGGGTTCGTCTTATCTCAATTTAAAACGAAATTATTTTTTATATTTATTATTATTATTCAAAAATTAAAATAATATAATAATATAAATTATTTATAAAATTATAATATAACTATTTAAATTTTAATTTAATTTATTCAACTTAAAATTTTGGTATTGAGGCGACAAGGTGATGAGCTGAGGAGGGAGGCAACGAGACGGAGGCAGGAGGCGAGGCTGAGGAGGGAGGGAGGAGGCGTTGAGGCATGGCTGAGGTGGGAAGGCGACGAGGCAATAAGGCAACAAGCTGATGAGGGAGGGGACGAGGTGACAAGGTGGATGCAGGGAGGCAATGCGGGAGGCAGTGAGTCAAGGAAGGCAGAAGGCAGAAGGCGAGCGAGCTTGGCGGGAGAGAGGTTGGTGACGAGAGGCGAGGCGAGGTTGGCGAGCTTAGTGAGAGAGAGGTTGGTGATGGGAGGCGACGCTCGGCGACACGAGCTCGGGGATAGGCAGTGAGGTGAGGCGACGTGAATGATGAGTTGTATTTACATCATTTTTTTTTCTATATTTTATATGATATTTTAAGCCTAATTATATGATTTTATACTAATTTTTAGTATTTTTATCTCCTTTGGTATGAAATCTTCACTTTTCTTGATTTTTATGAAAATATAGGTAAAATCGCACAAAAATGATGAATTTCATGAGTTTTGAAGTCATGGCATGATTCTCGAGGAAAAGATGAGGTCGTACGCCAAATTTGGAGCGAAACGGGGTTCGAATACGACATTCAAAGTCATGGCCGTGAGTCATTCACGGGCCGTGAGTTTCGCCCTGCACATAGAAACAATTCTACACTTAAGTCATTTTATTCACAGTAACTTTCACAGTCGCGGCTGTGAATTGTTCACGGGCTGTGAATACTTCTATGCCTAAGTTCTTTTCGATACAGAAACATTCACGGCTGCAACCGTGAATAGTTCACAGACCGTGAGTATTTCTGCCCAACTTGATTTTTCACTCGATTCGACCTCGAATCGAGTCAAAATTGAACCAAACTCTATAGAAATCTTCCTTGAGGAGTTCTCAACCAATTAAAGTATAAAAAGAAACATTTTTGGAGGTTTCAAGGAGGCTTTTTTGGACAAACACGAACATAGCGGCGGCTAGGGCAAAATTTAGGCGACTATGTGGAATTTAAGCAGGAAGATCACACAAAGGAGGATTTTGATGCTCAATCTTTATCTCCAGATAGAGGATAAGGGTTTCTAATCAGTTTCTTAGTGTTTTCTTGTAATCTTACTAAGTTTTCGTGCAAAGTTCATCAATATACATGTTGTTTACTATGAACATAAATGCTTAAACTTTCTTTCGGGATTAGGGACGTAGCCCACTGATGATTTATGGATTGAACTTGTTATTGTAAATCTTTGTTATGAATTTTATCGAGTTGATTTGACCAGAATTGTGCTTATTATGTAATTTACTTTGACCAAGTAATTGTACATGTTAGACGTCGCGAGAAAGACCTAGAGGTGAATCGCGACATCGGATCTACTCTTGTCAAACCTACAAATCCAATCACGAGAGTAGTTTGAATTTATTTGAAGGATTTTCATGATTTGTCACATAACTTAAAGGGTCTAACCATATTAATTGTCACAAGAGTAGGGAGTTATTGTGATTAGGTACTAGATTATGCTTCAGGAGAAGGTAATCTATACATTAGGGTAAATCCTTGATGTGGTGAGCGAATGCATGTAATGGGCTAACATGTAAACACTGATTTTGCAAAAAAATATTTAACAGTTAAGAAAATTTCCTATGCCTTTCAGGTGGATCCAGTACCCATTATCCATACTAACTAAACCCAGCATTAGAACCAAAGATAAGGATCCAACGCTTGACTAAACATGTAGAATATCTGTGACAAGAAGGCTAATCAGATTAGTAAATGACAGAATCACAGAAATTTATCGGTCAGCATAATTTGCTTTGTTGCGTAGGAAGATCTAGTGACGCTTCATTGCAGCCAACTTCTCCAAGAGCTAGAACAAAACTTATTCTTCCTTGCCATGTGAAAGATTAGGGTTCTAGCTTATCAAAGCACATTAAACACCTGCAACAAAAACACTATTTAGATTAGTAAAGGAAACACTTGCAGGAGTTAATCTGTCATCAAGTTTTGCTAGGCTGCGTAGGTTGATTCGTTAATTCTCAGCTGAAACCATCTATTCTAATAAGTAGATCGAAACTTGTTCTTCTTAGTTGTGCCAAAGATCGGGGGTTGCAGTTCATCCAAGAGCATTAACTACCTGCATTAAAAGGGTTAATCAAAGTAACGCTGAGCACAGAAACTTGAAACAGTAATAGTCTGCGAAGGGTTGGAAGCAAGCGACGGTTGTGCTTGCGCCGCTGGATGGCAAGGCCGGAGCTGGAGAGGAGCATGGGCGGTCGCCGGACGTCTAGTAGTGCACGAACTCCAGACCTGCTATAGATGGAGGTTACCCTGACTGCAGCGAACTCGTGGCCGGAGTTTGGGAGCGGATGGTGGCTGGTCGGAGGAGGACGACGTCGATCAGTGGAGATGGGGTGGAAACTGGGGCGGAAGCTGGGTGGCACGGTAGATCATCTGATTCTGGCGATCTAGTTGGCCGATGGGGCGATCCTTCCGCCTGTGGTTTGGACCGGAAGAAGAGGACATGTGAGTGGAGTTTGAAGGCGATCCGTCAGTTGGATTGTCGCCGGTGTGGAGGCGATTAGAGAGTTCCAGAGCTGGACTCAGCAGGGAACTGGGTGTGGATTGCGACGGCAGGAAGAGTGTAGAAGCTGTTGGATTAATTAATTAAATATTAATTAATTAATTAAATCCAAAAATCTCTCATAAATCCTCTCACGCACACAACGTATATATTTTGCTTAAAATATTAAAAATCTTTTTTTAACACATGCACTCGACTATTTTCGGTGGAAAATTAATTTACTATTCTTTAAATTAATCCACTTACCTATTTTAAGCATCCATTAATAGTTTCCAAATATTTAATTAAATATTTGGATAAAACTATTAATATTTTAATCAGTGAGTTTTTCCTATAAAAGGGAGGCTAGGATACTGGTTAAAACACATCAAGAGACTCTAAGAATCTCTAGCTCTGAAATTTCTCTCCAAATTCTATTTCTCCATTTTTGCTGCTAGAAGTTGAAAGTTGCTCCGACAGGGCTTCCACCGTTGCACCGGCAGGAATCTAGCCCTGGTTGTATCTTCAAGGCGGATCTTCGACTAAGCCCGTGCGTGGGCCGAAAATTGCCTTAGGACAGACGATACGTCGCCTCCAGGTTCTTTTAAATTAATGCTGTTTTATTTCATTGTTGGTAGTTTTATCTTTGCAGGAATTAAAGTTGACAACAATCTAAGGCAATTTTGCTTATCTAATTAATTTCTGCACTTAATTATCAATTCTGCCAAAGTTTAAGATCGATTTTACTGTTTTTTAATTGATTTGAATCATTGATTTACGGTTTAATCGATTTCGGATTCACTGTGCACCCTTTGATCTAAATTCTACGGTCCTGATCTGACTCCCGGTTTTTACTCCGATTCACTGTGCTGCTCGTGCGCCGCCCGTGCGTGTCACGCGCTTCGCACGTGCGTCCGCTTCGACGCCTCCGCGAGCTCTCTCGCGAGCGCACCGTCGAGTTTCGCCGTCGCCGGTTTTCACGTTTTTCCCGTCGATCTACGCCGCCATCCGGAGCATCGTTGGTTTCTTTGTCTTCGTCTCTCGCGTCTGAGCTCACGGCTCTCTTCGTGGACGCGGAGACAAATCGAATCGATGAGAAACGTCGTCGGAATCCTCTCCAGTTTTCTCGCCGTCGCCGATCTGTTTTCGAGTTTCCGGAGCGATCGTCGACGATCAAAGTGATTTTGGTTTCGAAATCATTCTCATCTCGCCGCTGAATCTTTTCTCCACCTCGGCGCCTCTTCTCCAGGCCTCCGCCGCCCTGTAGAACCGCCGGACGGCCGCGCGAAAAGAATCGCCGCGCCGTCGCCCAAACCCCAAACGACGATAGCGTCGTGGGTCAGGTTTCGTTTTTTTTTTTATCCGATCCGATAACCTTCGCGTCCGATCCGGTTCGCTTCTGTCTCGTTTTTTTTCGAATTTTGGATCTCGGTTCCGGTTTTTCTCCGCCCACTCTGCTTCTCCGAAACTAAGTCGCGCGATCGCCGTCGATCTCAAGCGCGCATCTTGGCGCGATCTCGGCCGTCCATCTTCGGACGCGGAACGCGGCTCGACCCAACCGCGCGCCTGCGCTCGGGTCGAACCAGATTCCTAATTTGCAAGTTTAAATTGAGTAGCATAATTTTCTTATCCTATTTTGCATTATCAAAGTTCCTGATCTATTTCTGCAATATATCTTCCTGCTTAGGAATTATTTAAATATACTGAATAGCTGCTTAATTTGAAAAATAAAATTTTACAATGTTTATTTTGCATTGTTCCAGCTTCATAATATATCTAATTATTTCCTTGAGATTGAGATCTAAAATGGCTAATGAAGAACACTCCTCTCTTAAACCTGAAAAATTCAGTGGATCTGGATTTACTAGATGGAAGGAACAGATGGAAATCTGGTTAATAACTTTAGGGTTATTCAGTGCAATTGGTAAGCCATTACCATATGAAAAACCCTCAAATCCTAAATCTTCTTCTTCCTCTGACTCTTTAACTGATAAATCTGAGTCTACCTCTCAATCCAAAACCCCCGAGGAAATTGAATATCACTGTAAATTCAGAATCCTCAGCTGTCTGTCTGATGTCTTATATGAAACTTATAGGAAATTCATCACAGCTAAAGATATTTGGACATCTCTTGAAGATACATACTTAAAGGATGATGAAGGTGTGAAGAGATTCACAGCTTCAGACTTTAACAACTTCAAGATTTCTGACAACTCTCCTATAACTGATCAACTAAACAAATTCCAAAACCTGATAAATGAAGTCCAACTATGTGGAACCACTTTTAGTGAATCCTTCATCATCTCCTCTCTCCTAGATAAGCTCCCACCATCTTGGTCCAAATTTGCCCAGGATCTTAGGAAATCTCTAAACCTGAATTCAGTTAGAGAAGTAATCCAAACCATCAAAATAGAAGAACAGTTCAGGCAAAGAGATTCTAAACCTAACCAGTCTAGGAATAGTGTCCACCTCTCTGAGTCTTCCTCAAACCCAAACTTCTCTAGAAAGCCCAACCATAAGAAACCCAACAAGTTTCAGAAAAACAAAACCAAGAATCCTAGATCCTATCCTAAAGCCAACTCTTCTGTCAATTTTAAACATTCATCTCAAGGAAATAAGAAGGTACCTAATGGCAGATTCTGCTATGTATGCGGAAGGGACAACCACCTTGCCCCAGACTGCTTCTACAGAAAGACCCAAAAGGTACCGTCTAAGAATCCCAACAACAAGCAAACCAAACATCATGTGAATGTTGTTGAATCTCAACCTTCCAACTCTTCCCTAAGGTTAGTACCTCATCTTCCCATTGTCAATCTAGCTCATCATGAATCGGAATGGTGGCTAGATTCTGGAGCAAATGCCCATGTTTGTTCTAACCGATCTTGGTTCTCCATTTTTCAGAACTCAAGTGGAGGAAGTGTGACAATGGGAAATGGATCTACGGCTGCGGTACTTGGACATGGACAGGTCATCCTGAAGTTTACCTCTGGAAAGACCTTAACTCTGAATAATGTTCTACTTGTACCGGAGATCCGTAGGAACCTTGTTAGTGGATCTCTTCTTGTTCAATCTGGTTTCAAAATTGTTCTAGATGCCAATAAAGTAGTAATCTCTAAAGGAGACAATTTCATCGGGAAAGGTTTTACCTCCGATGGTCTTTTCAAATTAAATGTTATTCCTTTATCCCCTGTCTCTTATACAACTTTAAATACTGAAAATTCTGATTATTGGCATGGAAGGCTAGGACATGTGAACTTCAAATACCTAACCAGAATGAACAACTTAGGTTTAATCCCTAATCCCTTCTTAGGCCCAAATGAGAAATGTGAGATTTGTACTCAAGCCAAACAACCTAGAACTTCTTTCAAATCGGTTCCAATAAAGGATTCCAAACCTCTTGAGCTTATACACTCAGATGTGTGTGATTCCAATAGAGAACCAACTAGAGGTGGTAGCAAATACTTTGTGACCTTCATAGACAATTGTTCTAAGTATTGCTACACTTATCTCTTGAAATCAAAAGATGAAGTTCTCAATAAATTCAAAATATTTAAGGCTGAAGCTGAAAACCAACTGAATCAGAAAATTAAAATCATTAGATCTGATAGAGGAGGGGAATATATCTCTAATGAGTTTACCCAATTCTGTCAAGAACATGGGATAATTCATCAAGTTACAGCCCCCTACTCTCCTCAATCTAATGGTGTGGCTGAAAGGAAAAATAGAACCCTACTAGATATGGTAAATGCCATGCTACAAAGTTCTGGAGCTCCCCAGAACTTGTGGGGGGAAGCTATCCTTACATCTTGCTTCATCCAAAATAGGATTCCTTCCAAAGACAAATCCAAAACACCTTTTGAAATTTGGAGAGGCCATAAGCCTAGTCTTAAATTCTTCAAAGTGTGGGGGTGTTTAGCTAAAGTAAACATCCCAGAACCTAAGAAGAAGAAAATTGGACCCAAAACTGTAGACTCTGTTTTTATTGGCTACTCTCTTGACTCCAACACATATAGGTGTCTTGTGATCAACTCTGAAATCCCAGAAATTTCCAACAACACCTTGATTGAGTCTCGAGATGTTTCATTCTTTGAAAACATCTTTCCCTTTAAATCTAGAATTCCTTCTTCCAACTTGACTCCAGTCTTGGAAAATGGTTCAAACTCTTTAACCCCTGAACCTATAGATGAATCCATAGCTGAACCTAGAAGGAGTAAAAGAACTAGAGCTATGAGGGACTTTGGTGATGACTTTATCACTTACCTGATTGAAGACTCACCAAAGACCTATCAAGATGCTATAAGTTCTCCTGATGCTTCCTTCTGGAAAGAAGCTATAAACTGTGAATTCCAATCCATAATTAACAACAATACTTGGATCCTAACTGATTTACCTCCTGGAAATAAGCCCCTAGGATGTAAATGGATATTCAAGAAGAAATTGAGGACTGATGGTATAGTTGAGAAATATAAAGCGCGATTAGTAGTTCAAGGGTTTCGGCAAAAGGCCAAAATTGACTACTTTGATACTTATGCGCCTGTTGCTCGGATCACTACCATTAGACTTCTTATCTCTCTTGCCTCTATCCATGACCTGATCATCCATCAAATGGATGTTAAAACAGCCTTTCTTAATGGAGACTTAGAAGAAGAAATTTATATGAATCAACCAGAAGGCTTTGTAGTTCGTGGTTGTGAAGGGAAAGTATGCAAGCTGGTTCGTTCCTTATACGGACTTAAGCAAGCCCCTAAACAATGGCACGAAAAATTTGACAAAGCCATCTTGTCATTTGGATTCAGTATAAATGATTCTGATAACTGTCTCTATTGCAAAACTACTACTTCTGGATTTATCCTTCTGTGTCTTTATGTAGATGATATACTTATCTTCTCTAAAGACATTAACCTGATCTTAGATACTAAGGAATTCCTATCTAGACTTTTTGAAATGAAAGACCTAGGAGAAGCTGATGTAATTCTTGGGATGAAAATTATCAAGAATCAAAACAAAATCTCCTTATCCCAAACTCATTACATCAATAATCTTCTTGAGAAATTTCATTTTTCTTCCTCTGCTCCTCTTAGAACTCCTTTTGATCCTAATTGTCACCTTGTTAAGAATCAAGGTAACAGTGTAGATCAAGAGTTGTATTCTAAAGCTATAGGGTCTCTCTTATTCCTTGCAAATAGAACTAGACCTGATATAGCTTATGCTGTATCCAGACTCAGTAGGTACACTTGTAATCCAAATGAATCACACTGGATAGCCATTAGAAGGATCTTTAGATATCTCAAGGGAACCAATAATCTTGTTCTGACCTACAGTGGATATCCTTCTGTCTTAGAAGGATTCTGTGATGCTAATTGGATCTCTGACTCTAATGACATCAAATCCACGTCAGGTTATGTCTTCACTTTAGGAGGTGGTGCTGTCTCTTGGCAGTCCACAAAACAAACTATCATAGCTAGAAGTACTATGGAAGCTGAGCTTGTAGCTCTTGATCAAGCTTGTTCAGAGCTTGAATGGATTAAAAACTTGTGTTGCACCTTACCTTCTGTCATAGCTATAAACCCTCCAATTTCTATTAACTGTGATAGTAAAGCTGCAATTGAATTTTGCAAAAAGAAATTGGTGAACACTAAGGTAAGTAGACATATAAAAATCAGGCAAAAGACTGTTAGATGGTTAACTACTCACAATATTGTTTCACTGTCTTTTGTCAAAACTGATGATAACCTTGCAGATTCCCTCACAAAAGGTTTGAATCAAACCAAAGTAGAGGCTGCATCGACAGGTATGGGAATTACTGAAATTTCATAAATTGCTATATATCCGCTTTATGATTTATGTACATACATTGCAAAAGGAGTGGCCGAAATGGCTTGACTCGTAAAAGGTTGATGCACTGAGCACAACATCGCCTATGGCTTGACCTAAGGCATATCTGGAACTTAGATTCCAGAAACATCGAGGGGAATGGGGATAGTCTAAATGGGCCCTCCTACAGTGGCAACCCAACCTCCGTGAAAGGTAGACCCTGGAAAGAGGTTTTGAATGGGTAACAACAAGCTGACTGGTTGGCCAAGGAGTACAAATTTTCAAAATTTGTGAAAACACTATTGTGTTGTTGGAACTATATAAAGGTTCCAATGCCCTATTCCTAAGGTGATGATAGTACTCCTATGTAGAGGAAGGATGAGTTTTAAACTCTTAAAGAAACCTATGGGTGACTCTACACACCTATTATAAAGTTTCTCCTATATGTGAGTTTCTGTATACGGCCGCAGACTAGAGACTTGACACCTCTAGCAAACTCACAAGAATAAGATATATGCGCACGGCCAAAAATGTGCAACACCGCGTCGTAGTTAACTGTATCATGTGTGCACCGTTCAATGCTGGGCCAAAAGGAATGTAGTTCAAGACCTGGTTCACTCCATTCCTTCCAGCAGAGTTCCGTGTACTAAGTGTGTTGAGCACTACTCTTCCCTGACCGCGTGATATAAACTTCAAGCAGCAGTTTTATTTCTTTTATCATATGTTTTCTATTTTCTCGTTCGTTCGTTTTCAAGATTTATTGGATTTAGTGGGGGATTGTTGGATTAATTAATTAAATATTAATTAATTAATTAAATCCAAAAATCTCTCATAAATCCTCTCACGCACACAACGTATATATTTTGCTTAAAATATTAAAAATCTTTTTTTAACACATGCACTCGACTATTTTCGGTGGAAAATTAATTTACTATTCTTTAAATTAATCCACTTACCTATTTTAAGCATTCATTAATAGTTTCCAAATATTTAATTAAATATTTGGATAAAACTATTAATATTTTAATCAGTGAGTTTTTCCTATAAAAGGGAGGCTAGGATACTGGTTAAAACACATCAAGAGACTCTAACAATCTCTAGCTCTGAAATTTCTCTCCAAATTCTATTTCTCCATTTTTGCTGCTAGAAGTTGAAAGTTGCTCCGACAGGGCTTCCACCGTTGCACCGGCAGGAAGCTAGCCCTGGTTGTATCTTCAAGGCGGATCTTCGACTAAGCCCGTGCGTGGGCCGAAAATTGCCTTAGGACAGACGATACGTCGCCTCCAGGTTCTTTTAAATTAATGCTGTTTTATTTCATTGTTGGTAGTTTTATCTTTGCAGGAATTAAAGTTGACAACAGAAGCTTGGCTGGAAGCAAGGCGTGGAAGCGGTGGAGTGATGAGAAGGATGCAGCGGGGACGAAAGAAGTGCATGAAGAGCTGATTCAGTAGTGTAGAGGCTTCCAAATCTATGGAAGATTAGAGAAGAGGTCCCAAATCCATGTGAGGATGGAGGAGAGGAGACATCCGATAAAGAGACACTATCTCCGTTATTTCTTCATTTGAGTCGACAGCAAGGAAAGTTCTTCTTCGGCTGATTTTTGTGACTGAGTGCTATCCTTGGGTTGATTCTTTGGGCTTGTATGTAGCTAAACTTGGGCTGAACTCCCTTTGAACTTGAGCTGAAATTTTCTTGGCTTGAGCTTGAACTAGGCTTGATGTGTGCATCCAATTGACTCGATCTCATGTTGATTACATGGCATACAAAACAATAAGGATTAGTGCTTCATTAAAATTTAAGATCGCATTTTCATCAAAATTTAGACATAGATATTGACTAAGTCTATGTCCAATCAAGGTCTACAATAATTATGCAAAATTTGACTAAGTCAAATATTACGTCGATATGCTCCTCCCGCATCAATCCCTTTCAACACTTTAATTTTCTGTTCAAAGATTCATTTTTACTAAATTCATAATTGTCAGCATGGTAAAACCCCGAGTCCCGACTTTCTCCGTATTGATTTTACCCAAAACGCTTGCTTTTGTTTCCTCGTACTAAAAGCTTCCAAACCAAATCATACTTTGAATCGTCTAGCTATAGATAAATTGTGTAATCGGTACTTGATCGTCAGATCCTTGTTGGAAATAATATCTTATTTATTACTTCGATAATGTCATGCACTTGCGGTAGCATCAGCGAGCTTGGCGACGGGAGGCGACGCTCGGCGACATGAGCTCAATGATGGGAAGCGAGGCGAGCTCGGCAACGGGAGGAGGGAGGAGGGAGAGGGAAGGAGGAGGGCGGCACCGACAAGGAGGGGAAGGAGGAGGGCGGCGTCGGTGAAGAGGGAGAGGGAAGGAGGACGGGCGGGGCAAGGACGAAGGGCTTCTAGCATTTGTGTTCGCAATGTGAGGTTTGGTTTCCGCCCGATTCGGTCGAAAATATTTTAGACATAAAACTTAGTTGTTTTCCTTCCCCTTGTTTTCTATCTGTCCAAGGAAACGATAGAAAGCAACGTTTTTCCATTCTTTCTGCTGTGGATTCCTTCCAAGGAAATGCAGCCTTCGTCTTAAAGAGCTTTTTGGTGGGTGTGTAATTGTTAAAGGCACTTGTAGCTAAAGGTTATAGTCAACGTTAATGTGAGGTGTATTTTGTAAATGTGCTCTCAATCTATAAACCAACTTTATGTGCTGCCTAGTTTGGTAGTGTAATTGGTGCTCATATTGTAGAATGAAAAATACTGTGTTATATTGCTATTGTAGAGTAAAAAGCTATATTAGTACTGAGAAAATATCTATATAATATTAAAAATTATTTATTAAATAAATAAAATATTGTATAAATTATAAAATAAATATGTAAATATGTAAATGTACAAATGTACAAATATATAAATATATAAAGGTACAAATATACAAATATATAAATGTATGTTTGAATCCTTGCCCTTTGGATTGCGCCCTGTAGAGGTGTTCACGGTTCGGTTAACAGAACCGTGAGTCGATTTTTCAAACCGAACCGGTTATATTGATTCAGAAAGATCGATTCGGGAAAAATAATAACTGTTTGAATCAGTTAATCAATTTTTTGATACCGTGAACCGAAAACCGACGGTCAACGATATTTTTTATATATAAAAGAAAAATATTTAAAATTATAAAATAATTTTAAGATAAATAAATATAAATTTTTTTGGTTAATCTTAAGTTTTTAGTTAACTATTAGTTTTTGACAGTTAACTAGTTCTATTTTTATATAAAAAAATTTATTTTTATATATAAACAAATATTATATAATGGTTTGGTTTAGGTAACTGCATTTCGGCTAAGTCCCGAATCATAACCAAATCAATAACTGGCCAACGAGTAAAATTCCCGATTGGTTAAGAATTATTCGATTCGGTTAACCGCGGTTCAACGATTCGATGATTCGATAACTTTTTTACACACCCCCAGCGCCATACAAGAAAAACATGTAGAATTTTCCCAGTTTTTTTAATCTCTCCTATCCCTACCCCCACCTAGTGCGTGGGGGAGCCACATCCCACATGTGTACCCCACTCAATTTTAATTCACCCGTGCGTCATGTTCACTGCGTGCCCTGCAATAGAAACGTTTAAGCAAAACCAGGGTCCAAAACTCAGTAGGCGTCAGGCGAAAGCAAAACTAGGGAACGGATTTTTAGCCTTTCAAAGCACTTCCATTTTGTTTTAAATGTCAATTTCCCCTACCCAACCCCTACCCCGCCCCACCTGAGCCAGGTCCCATATGTAAGGAAGTGGGCACAAATAACCCCACTCAATTTTAATGTTAGTTATAATCATTAGATGTAAAGACAATAAAATATATATTACCGAGCCAACACATGCATAACACATGCTGGGGTTTGGACCCGCAATATAATTGGTTTTTCAATCCCCTACCCCACTCCCCAACCATACGTGTTCGCAGTGCTCGAAATCGCCTGCCTGTTGAAACCCCTCGAGGTGTAATTTGGAAGAGTGCATTGATTTTTTCAATTGTCTGTCTATTCAATCGCCTGCCTGCGAGCGCACTCCCTTAACACACGAAAAATTGTTCAACACGGCTATCTTCTGAGAAAATTTGCTAGGCGGCGATTGTTGAGGAGGCTTCGTATTATTAAAAAAATAGTATAAAATTTGATGAACCTGCACAACACTGGTGCTGCATGATTATTAAAATAATATTAAGGATTAGATTAAATCCTGCTTAAGGCGGTTGTCTCCGCCTAAGAAATTTTTTCGCTTCCCTCCCCTCCCCCTTTAAATCGCCGCCCCTTGCTCTTTATTCAACGCTTAACCGCAGTTTCTCAGTTTTTCTCCCTCTTCCTCTCTCTCTATATGGACGGCATTCGAGGGAAACTGCTTCGGAAGGCTTCGGAGCTTTTGCTCGCCATCGCCGCCGGTGGACTATTTGCTGTAAACCACCGCCTCCAAGAACTACCAATTTATGTTGCGGCTATGTACCTTCTTATGACCTTGGGCGTCTTGTTACTCAGCTTTTCTGTGTGTCACTGGAAGCATGGATCCGTAACGGCATCGGTGACCGCCTTTGCTTACAAGGTTCATTAACAAATTAGATGCTCTCTCGCTATCTCTTATAGTTGGCCTAATTCGCTCTCTCTTTTAATTAATTCCTAGCCTGCGAAAAAAGAAGTAATATTGCTCCTCCTCATGACGTCGGCTTCCTGCTGCTGTGGGGTTCCCTGGTCCTTCCGCCGCTCGGAGATGCGGCGGCGGCGACTGCTGGCGATGATTCCTGGTGAACCACGTGTTTTGATGCATCAACTAGTATGCTATGGCGACAGAATCTAGTTTTATGTGAGCCATATGTTTTGATCTTGTGTTGTGCTTTTGTTAGAGTTGCATTCGTCGTACTATGTCAGTGGTTGCAAATCATAAACTGTTATGTATGCCGAGGCTTTGGTGCGTTTGTGCGTAATTGTTACTATCATAAACTGTTATGCTTACTGAGTTCTTGTTGAGTTGTTTCGCTATCCTTGACTGCGGCACAAGTAGTGTTGTCATAGTTGAGCCGCTCAGTAATCACCGTGGTCAGCGTTTATTCTTTGAATTCTGCAATCACTAATAATCCAATTAGTAGATGATGCTTGCTGCAGAAGTATTGGAGTCATACTTCAACTGCTCGGTAATCAGCATGGTGAATGAGTTGCCTTTGACTTGTGAATATCACTGGTAATCCAATTAGACGCTTTCCTGGACTCTTTCAGTGATGTGATACCCACACGACGTTGTTCCCTTTAAGGATACCCACATGACCTTTTTCTTTTTAAAGATACTTATTTATGACTTATTGATTCGAATTGTTAGTCTACATTAACATATGCATTTATCAATTTTAAAAATATTTTTTTTTATTACAAATGGGAGTTATCTGGATAACTTTTTCATATTGCTTGTCATGTAGTGTCATCTCAATTAGATCTACTAGGACAGAGTTTGCATATCCCCTGTTCTCCCTTAGGTCCCAAAGGTTGAATAATTGGATAGCTTGATCACATCTTGATTAACAACAAGAAGCACTAGTGGGTCCTTTGTACTTGTTAAGTCGTAGAATTAATGCACAAAAGGGGTGTTACCCCTAGGAGAAGCTTTTTTTTAAAGTTATTAAGTTTATAATATTTGTAAAGCTTCCCACCTCTGAATGCTTAAGGATCTCTGTATGCAATCCTATTCATTCAAAATAATGCTCTGTTACCTCATTTCTCATGTAGCGGTACTTATAGCCATTGAGAAGTCTAGTCTTATTCTCTAAGGTCTTGTTTACTTTAGGGAAAAGTAAGAAGAAAAAAAAAAAAATAAAAAGAAAAGAAGTATAGGCTTATTTACTTGGGCGGATGGATAATTTATGAGGGAAAGTAAGAAGGAAGTTAGGCATTAATCCCTCTATTTGCTTTCCGTCCGAATCGGGCAAAAAGCTAAAACTTTGACTTAACTTTACTAACTTCACACCTAATTTTTCACCACATCTTTGCTCATCCTCACTCACTATGAGTTTTTCTCTGCTACTCGTCCTTCCGTCATTGCTCGAGCTCACTGTCATTGCTAGTTCTTGTCGCCACTACTCGTTCTTGCTACCACTGCTTGTCCTCGCCGTCATTGCTAAAATTTAATATTTAATATTTAATAATTTTATGATATTAATTATATATATATAATATGAGTGAAAAAAAATAAAAATTGGAGTGTATATATCAATCCTTCAAACTTTCTTTCCTTCCTAGTAAACTTAAGGATGAAAAACTTATAGCACATTTCATCCTTCTATGTTTCTTTTCTTTTTTTTGTTCCTTTCTTTTATACTTTCCATCCGTCCAAATAAACATGGCCTAAAAGCATGCAAGTTTCCGGCGAGTCATGCTATGTTACATCTCTCATGTAAAAACCCTATTCCTACCCGAGAATCCCTTTTCTTTCCCGAGTTACTATTGGTGATACTATTTCTCGCTACTTCATGTATGCCGACCAACCACCGTTTGACTCCAGCCATGCGCTCAGCCTGTCTCCTTTAATCTGGACTTTGCGGGCGCCCTCTTCTCTTCCATCATTCTGTTTTCTTGGATAAAATTCACATGAAAAAAATATATATATATATTAAATTTAAAAATATTTTATATCTAGATTCAATATATTTTTTTTTCTTTCCATTATATTTTTCGTAAACCGGACATGCTGTGCTGGCGGCGGACAAGTAGCGGGCAGCGACGCTTCTTTTATTCTTCCGTCGACGTGGTGGCACACCAACGACCGACCGCCTCTTCCTTTCTTCCCTCCTCGTCCAGCACCCAGGCTACCGAAAAATTGGAGAAAATTTCTAGGTGGCTCCCATGCACAGATCTTGAGTCGAAAGCTCGCTCCCTTTTGATTTTACCTGCTTCCAAAAGCAAGCACTTGGTAAAAACCCTAGCAGCAATTCATCTGCGCCGACCAGCTCGCTTGTGGCTTTTGGCCATCCTCAATCCAGCCAACTCCTAAAAGATTCTCTCTTGTGCATAAGCTTTCAGGGCCTGTTTGCAGAATGTGAAATCAACCACTCGCATTAAAGTTGCTTATTATACATTTATTCTTCTTCTTCTTATTTACTCGGCAGAAGATTTTCTCAATTCCAAAAGTACTAGTCAATTACGTGGAAGACTTGAGCAATTTAAAGGAATTTAATTAGGACGAATATGTATACAAATATTTGATTAAATAGGTACATATGTGTAATAAAAAGGGCCTATTGCATTGGCGTGATAGTTGTACAATCATTTTTATGCAAGTTTTCAAATTTATGAGCCAGTTTGTTATGATATCTTAATATATAAACGATCATTTTAATTGTTATGTCATTTGTTAAAAATTTGGTTATATGAGTATATGTGTTTATTTAAAGATATTGTGGTGGAGAGTATGTTTTTTTTCCGCCTTCTTTGATGGTTGAATATCCAAAAACTTGAAATAAAAGAGCTAGATAAGTTAACTGATGACATGGTATGCAGACCCGTAGGTTAAATATGTTTGAGTTTGTAGTCTTTTCTTATTCTTCAGAAATTTTTGAAGAGTCATAACAAATTCCCCCTAACTCATGTTTTCTTGAATGGAATCCATAGGGAAAAGAAGAAAAAACACATTGAATCTACTAACATTTTACATCTAGATTCAATGTATTTTCTTTTTTTTTCTTTGTATTTTTTATCCAAAGAAACAAACATATATGTGAGTAATTCATTAATTGAATTTATTACACTTTTTGTATTATAGCATGCTAGCTAATTATATATTACTTTTTTTTATAGTAACAAAGAAGATGAAAAATGAAAATATCTATTTGCTTTGAATTTGAAATAAGACATCTTGAAGATGTGATTAATTATAAAAATGTGAATACTATCATTTTATGTTTGGCATGTTTAGATTCTTTTGTATTATATTATATTAATTATATATTCATGATTTTTATAGATTCATATAGAATTTCTAAATGATAAGACATGTCATCTTGAAAAAGAAATAAAGCAACAACAAGTCGTGATTATTTGTGAAAATATGAGTGTAAGAAAAAATAATACAACAACAAGATGTGATTAATTGTAAATATGTGAGTATTTCATTAATTTTGGCATGTTTAGATTTTTTATATTATATTGTGTTAGCTATATATTATTATTTTTCTTGTACCATATAAAGAACTTGTAAATGAAAAGATATACCAGTTTGAAGAAGAAATAAGACAACAATAAGATATGATTAATTTTAAATTTATGAGCATTTTATTTATTGAATTTGGCATGTTTAGATTTTTTTATTATATTGTGATAATTATATATTCCTATTTTTTGCAGCGTAATAAAGAATTTGTAAATGAAAAGATACCTCAATTTGAAGAAAAAATAGACAACAACAATGTCATTAATTGTGAATATGTTAGTATTTCAATTATTTATAACATGTTTAGATTTTTTTTAGGATTCTACTGAAAATTAAAACGAATACGAATAATTAATTCGATGGGATGGCGGAATTCTTTATTCATGGATTGACCTAGGAATAAAATAGCAAAGAGCCAATATTTGCCTTGCGAAATTTTTATTTATTGAGATTACATTACAATATTTTGGCATCATTTGATAAGGGTCAAAATAAGTGTCACGCCCCAGCAGTTATTGGGCTCCGACTGATAGCCCACCTGTGGCACATGATAATTGGGCCTGCTAATCCAGCCCTACCAACTACTGTATACATCAAATCAATAGTAACAAACCCAAAGTACACTGTATCAACATCTGTCAACATCGTCGGTTACAACAACTCAGCCATCTAGCTAAACATCAACATACAATAATACCACAGGCTATAATAATGTTCAAAAATATAAATATAATTCTTACCAGAAAGTCATCTACATCTATTTATCTATGATCGATCCGCCCGCGATGGACCCGCACCAGGACCTGAAACCACATTAACATAAGCAAGAGTTGTTAGCCATAATAGCTAAGTAGGGATAAGTATACGGTGCAAAAATGCTAATAGAAATCATACTAATCATACATACAACAAAACCTATCAAGTGCATCAAACATGTACTTTATAAAACATAATCAATATCATAAAGGTACAACACACCAAATAGTACTAAGTTATGGGCTGAGTCGTTCTCTATGTACACGCACTCATATTTGAGTTCCAACACCAAACCATAACTAGATCGGTCGTCATTTAAGTCTAAAATAATTTTTTTTTCATCATCTCCACTAAGCTTACATAACCTTAAAATATTAATATAAATGACGGTTGGTGGTGTTTGTTACTGTGGACAAGAAAGTTGGTTAAGGTTGAATCGACACAAAACTTGTGCGTGAGAGAGGTTCTTTAGGAGTTGGCCAGATTGAAGGTTCATCGAAAGCCAAGTGAGCTAATCGACATAGATCGCCAGTAGGGTTTTTACCGGGTGCTCGCTCCCGGTGAAATCAAAATGATATTCACTAAGTCATTTGCATAAGTTTATAAGTAAGATAGAAGGGAGTAATTTACTTCAAAAGCAATTAGGACATACCTCATTTGGACATTTGTTGGGAGACTCCTCCATCTAATTGGACATGTTAGCTATAGAATATTTGTAACTCACATAGGACGTTGAGAGATGTGGGTTTTTAATTAATGAAAATTTTGTTCCATTTTCTGTGAGAGATGTTTCGATGATTTTTGGTCTTGCAGACGAGGGAGAGTTAGTTTGATTTACGAGTGATCGACCGACTACTTCTTTTTATTTGAGTGAATTTAGTGGGCATCCACTAAACAGAAATGTTCTGGAAGACAATTTGAGACAAGTTTACTCTCCTCTAGCAGGTAGGGTGGATGATGAGAGAGTTAGGAGGTTGGGTGTCCTCCTAGTCTTCTACAGCTTTCTATTCAGCCGCACTAGTTTATCACTAGATGCCGGTGTTGTCTCCTATGTTGAGGACCTTACAAAAATAGGAGACTATAATTGGGCTGAAGCAGTACACTATTATCTGAAGACTGCGTTGACAGCTGGTATGAAGAAGAAGAAGGTACTTGGGATTGGTGGTTGTGGGATCGTGATTTGGGTAAGTATCAGAACAAACTACATCCCCAAAATATGAAAAATCTATTATAGATCTACCATCACACCAAAAGAAATGAGTTATCTCGCTTGAATCTACATTTTCCATAACAGAAAAAATGAAGAATCTTTAGCCCACCTATCCTTCAAGAATCTAAGAATACCACGAATTTCCTTACCATCCAATTTTTTGTGTCTACTTCTTTGGATGTAATTGGTAATATCATCTATGATAAAACCAATATCACTGTTAGCTCCACCAGATTCAAAATAGTTATATACGTGATGAGCCTTAATACCAGATTCTGTCATCTAGTCTATAAGAGAAAGCTGGAAAGGTAAAATTCTCTTATGTGATCTGAGCATATGGGTCTTATTAGAACTTGTCATAGGATGACTATGGTTTAGTTCAAATTTCTTTAATGTCCATACATCATTTTTATCAATCTTGAATTCTACACTAGCCATGCAATTCGTTCAGGTATCAAGTAGTGGTTTCTTACTAACACAATCTTTTCGTATTTGTTTTGTTCCTTGCTTGCTAAAATATAATTTTTGATATTTAAGACTATTGTCCTTTCTACGTTCTAAATGAAACTTTTTTATACTAAATCCTATTTTTCTAGCATACTCATTATAAAAATCTTAAGCTTGATCTTCACCACTAAATGTCATACCAATAGAAGGAACCACATATGAGGATTCATTTGCTATACATGTCTCTATATGCTCACCCTTTTGTGTTGCTATTGTTTCACCATCTACTTCTTGAGAAAATACATACAACTATTATAAGCATAGTTGTAAGCATTTGTGTTGCCTCAAAAATAATATTTTGATGATTGAAATATGGCAGATTATAATAACTTACCAGTTTCACACTTCTTGGGTCAAAATCAGTTTGTTCATCATCTGTGTGATCATCATTCAAGGATGACCACTCAAACATCTCACTAATTTTAATTCCCTTCTTCTGAGAAGACTCTTCCTTTTCCATTTCAATGTATAAATAGATATATCTAATAAAATACATGCAATATATATTATGATAAGTAAACAACACAATAAATTCATGAAAAAATAGCATATTATCTGATTTTAGCTACTGTTGTTCATCTCAATCGCACGCTACTCCTTTTCGACCCGACTCCTCTTCCTCGCATGCGACGACGCCTCCGGACCCTCCTCTTTCGCCGCCGACCTTCCTCTCTCGCCACCGATCTTCTCTCTCGCCGCCGCACGAGGTCTTCCTCCTCTCGACGCCGCCGACCTTCCTCATCTCGCGCTGCGATCTGCCAACGCCGGCGACCCCAAGCAGCTTGATCCGATGCCACCGACCGAGCAGGAAGCCGATCCTCCTCTCGTCGCCATCCAAGCAGGCCGTCGGCAGAGCGCTACAGATCGACACCGCCGACCCAAGCAGGACGCCGATCCTCCTCTCGTCGCCACCCAAGCAGGCCGCCAACCCACAATTGCCTGCACCGTTTGCTCAAGTGAAAGGTTCTCTCGTACGTTTTCTCTGCTCTTCCTTCACTGGCGATGCTATTTTTTCGTCAGTGGCAGTAAAGCTCTAGAATTTTTGAAGCTCAGGATTGCGATGTTTAATTGTTGCAGCCAGAAATGGAGTAATATCTCATACTTGAATGGTTATTGAGCTGAAGTTACATGGGGTCTGATCTTCTCGATTTCGATTTTCTTTTTTTGGCATTCTCCCTGTTCTGTTAAATAACGTTATTTAATTTAATTGCCAATATTCATTTTAATTTTATGAAATTCACAACAATTTCAACTTTCTTGATGAAATAGATCGCAAGTTTTTGAAAAGCTGACTTTTGTTACTGGAAATGGATCCCATAATTTTTGTTGTTTGTGAAGGGGAATATTGAACAGCAACGGCAGAGGCGGTGGATCTTGTTTTAGAACAAAGTAATTGAAAACTGGAGATCAGATTTAGGCCTACCTTTAGCAGACTAGTCAAGGTGATGTGGTGACAATGCTCAAGTCAATGCCATTTTTGTTTGTTCAGAAAAAAAAAAAAAAGCAAAGCTTAGCTAAACCAGATGTCATAATATCAAATTAGCCGCAATAGTTTACTTAGATTGCAATTTAGCAACTATAATGTTTAACTCGATTAGCCATATTGTTTGATGTTTCTTTCTAGTTACTTGTCAAGACATGGTTCACCAAGCAATGGTAGGTGGCCTATATGTTGTTTTTACTTTGAAATGCATTACTTTGCAAAATTTCATGGAATTTATCTTTTGGTGTCATCCATATTTGGTTATATCCTAAGAAAATGTCATGAAAGGAGTTGAGGAATTTATTTTTGGTGTTACCCATATTTGGTTATATCATAAGAAAATGTCATGAAAGGAGAGAGTTAAGAGTACCTCGTCCTGCATAAAATCAGCTATCCTTATTAGAGGAAACCATTCTATTAGGCACAGTTTTTAGCCGGATGAATTAAGTCCATATTTACTATTTTCCATTCACCTTATTAACCAACACTAGATTGGATAGCTAACTTTGTCCTCGTATTGTATGCGGTGCACTTGCTCCTTGACCTAAAACCTATTTATGATTTTTCATAGATCGACTGAACCAAGCAATTTTTTCTTTTAGCAAGGACAAAAGTAAAAATTTATTAATAGTATATAAAAAAATATCATAAGGTACATATACAATAGAATTTATTAACAGTATATAAAAATTATGAATAAAATACATACACAATAACTATACCATTCTCACATTCTATCCAACCTACACCTACAGTAGATAGAGAAAAATAGAAAATATCGTTTTAATATATCTAACATTTATGGCAAGTGACTAACACATCCGAGATCCTGTAATTCCTAGGGTTGGCAATATGATCCGATGGGTTGACCTGACCTGTTTATCTAAATACGACCGGTTTAAATTTAATGATTTTGGTTTTAATTGTTTTCGGGTTTAGGGATGCAGATATCTAATACCCGATATTCGATTTTAATAATAAATATAAATATATATTTATTATAAAATATAAATTATAATAAATAGTTATTATATAAATAATAAATAATTTATATTTTATTTAATTAGGTACTTGTTTAAATATTTGATTTGGTTTTGAGTTTATAATAGAATATTCAATCTAAGTTCAGATAAATTTAAGTGTGGATAATCAGGGGTGGCCCGTGTTGCCCTTAATAGTTCTCATATTATTTTAGCTTGTTGGCACATGAGTGTCCCCACATTCATACCTGCTCGAGTGCAGCATTTAATGTTCTAACTAAAATTAAATTTACACTTACTAGTAGACTGGCAAAATATGACCTGATCCGCTAACTTGACTCGACTCAATACGAAGTTAGACGGATTCGGATTAGCCATAATTATGTTCGGGTCATAAACATGTCAATCCGTTTATGACCCAAAAATAATCGGATTGTGTTAGGTTATAAACGGGTTGACCTGCTTAATCCGATTAAATTATAAATTATAAATTATATATATATATATATATATATATATATATATATATATATGCACACCCAACTCTAAGTCCAACCCATCACACACAAACCAAAACTTTTTTTTTTCAGCCCAAAGAGCCCAACAACTAATCTTTGCTAACCCCAAAATC
Organism: Costus lasius; assembly: GCA_027563935.2. Classification (NCBI taxonomy): domain Eukaryota; kingdom Viridiplantae; phylum Streptophyta; class Magnoliopsida; order Zingiberales; family Costaceae; genus Costus; species Costus lasius. Next base: position 9,322,146 of record CM050452.1, on the reverse strand, counting down.
TAAATCCCTAATTCCCCTTTCGCTCACTCAATGAAAGTTCTCCTCTCCGGCTCTTCCGTTCCAGTCGCCTCCATGGCTCCACAAGTTCTCACAGTCATTCTCGTCGCCGGCCAGCTATCTCATCATTCTCGTTCCCGTCGCCGGCCATTTCTCAACTCAACGCCACCTCCATGCTGCCTGCACTCGACCCCGCCTCCATCCACTCGACGCCGCCTCCTCCACTCAACGCTCCCTCCACTCAATGCCGCCTCCTTCAGTCGACGCCGCCTCCATCCGCTCAACGTCGCGCCTCCAATTGACAAAATCAACGCAGGCACGCAGCTCCAATCGACAAAATCGAATGCTAGAAACGCTCCGATTTAGGTTTTGATAACATAATCAAATTAAGTTTTTTATTATTTTAGCGGCAAGGGAAAACGAAAAGAAAAGACTGTGATATGATAATATATGGATACATTGATAGAATAATGTATGCAGTATGGTTTTTTTATACTGGTATTTATGATTTGAGTATATGATTTGCAGATTTGGTTATATTTGTGATTTTTATTATATTTATAATTTGGTTATATTTGTTATATGAGTATTCTTGTGATATAGTTATAATTAGGTTGGGTTTCGTCAAATAAATCGGGTTAATAAATAATTCAATTACTAAATAGGTTATTCGGGTCGTGTTGATATTTGGGTTAATAAATGACTCATTTAATAAATAAGTTATTTGGGTCGTGTCGGGTTAACCCTATTATATTCGGATCGTGTTTAGATTATATAGTTTGATCTAATTAATTAAATAGATTATATTCATATTTGCTTAATCGGATCCCGGTCAGAGCTGACAATCCATTTATAATTCACTGATCCAAATTATCAAATCTACCTACCAGAGTGCAGCATTTAATATTATGAGTAAAATTTCTCTGTCAGCAACAAAAGTTTTGGAGTTTCCGCGATGACCAATTCCCATGCATCTAAATAATCACGTCCAGTGTTGCGTGAATAGAAGATGCGTGTGGACGGTGGCCATCATTTCGACAATCTAATTAATTGAAGATGCTTTCTCCAACTTGTCACGCAGTCTTACGCGATGGCACTTGAACTCGTGGTTCAACAACAAAAGATAATTTTCTCACGTTTTTGACTATTCCATGTAAGTCACAATTGAATTTTTTTTTTAGCGGAATTTGACCCAAGATTTTATTATTAACAATAAAGATTCTTAAATTAGCTTGATAAGCTCAGGCGCAATTGAATTTGATGAGGCGTGGTGTGTATAATAACAACTATGCCATTTTTATTAACTCATTTTAGTCAGCTATTTTGAATAGAAACTTCACTCGACTAGAATCACTCTCTCTCACTATTAAGTTAGAACATATCGGAAAGATTATGCAATAAATATCGGGAGTCGATATCTTGCAAAAGGGAGAGAATTATTAGTTACCTTCGATCACCTGTCATTTGTCCCTAAATAAGCACTGAACGTGTGTTTTTTTATGTACAATTATTATAATCTTTCTCGTGATCCTATAATCTTGTAGTGATGATTTGCCCATGGAATTAGTAGATTATTGAGGAAGAAGAAAAGGAAATCAGAAGACGATTCGCCCCCACCGAATGGCCCACGAATGGCCAAGGAAGTCAAGAAAAAGAAAAAACTTTGAACAAATCAAACTTGGCAAGGTACGAATTCAGCACTTGTGGGTTATGTAAACAAAGCGACAAAAGGGGTTTACAGATCGATCAACAAAAATTTATTACTTTTACCAACTTAATTCAATAGCGCATTCACGCCCAGTGACGGTCCAGACGCCCTCTCCTTTTCTTATTTAACCGGCTGGTCTACTCTCTCTCCGTTTCAATGTTCTCCCCTTTCGTCGACCCCCACCCCCTCTTATTTAATGACGCTTTTTTCAATCCCACCCTATCAGCCTCGTGCTCTTTCCATGGCCGGCATTCCACGGAAACAGCTTCTCATGGCTTCCAAGCTTTCGCTTTTCATCGCCGTCGGCGGGCTACTTGCCATAAACCATTGTCTCCAAGAATACTCAATTTATGCTGCGGCCATGTATCTTCTTATGAACTTGGGCTTCTTGCTGCTCGGCCTTTCCGTGTGTCACTGGAGGCAGGGATCAGCAACGGTGTCGGCGACCGCCTTTCGTCACAAGGTTTGACAGGCTCTTCTGATCAATAACCAATTGGATGCTTCCTTTCTCATTTGTTTACTCAATCTAATTCCTTGTCTGTTTTAATTGATTCCTAGTCCGTCAAAAAATTAAGCATTTCTGGTAAGTTGTTCCTCTGCGTTGCAACCGGTGGACTGCTCGTTGTCACCAAAAAACCAATGGATCAGTTCCCATATTTTGCGGCGGCCATATTGCTGTACCTCCTCATGACCGTCGGCTTCCTGCTACTGTGGCTTTCCCTGATTCTTTCGCCTCCTGGATACGCAGTGGTGGCGACTGCTGGTGATGATTCCTAGTAAACTACATGCTTTGGTGCATAACTACTACGCTGTGGCTGTTAAAATTAATAAACGTGTAATTGAGTCGTGAGTGTGAGTCCAACGTCGGATCAAATTTAGACATAATAGTTGAGTCGTGTGTCACTTTGAGTCGAGTGAACGTGAGACTTGAATGAGAAACCGCTTTGAGTTTCTAGGTATAATGAATAATGTAATATGATGTTTCTAATTGCAAGGTATGAAAATTGACATCTTTTCTTTCTACACGATGGAAGACACTGATCAGTAACAATTGAATTTCAACGCAACTAAAATCCAAATCAAACCACTTCCCCTCTCCCTATCAATGTCCTCTGTGGCATAGATGGTTAGGAGAAGTTTCCTCAGTGGATGATGGTAGAGCGACAAGTCTCCCCTGCAACTTCCTCTTTGCCGTTTAAGATATTACTAATGAACCACTTCATAATGGAGTGCGGATTTGGAACTTCCAATTATGCCCTTAAAATATAATAGCTCTACTCTCATTTAATCAAATACAAGTTTTCAATGGACGCCAACAATCATCCTTTAGGGCTTGTTTTATTGGAGAGAAATATAGAGAGAAAAGAAAAAAATATTTTTTTCCTTTTATTTTATTAAAGAGACTGATTCGAGGGGAAGAAAAATAGAATAATTTTCTTTCCTTTTTGTTTCACTCCAAATTGGAGAGAAACAAATAATCAACGCCTCCCTCCCCTCTCGGCACCTCATCTCCTCCCCGCGCTCGAGCCCGCCTTCGCCTTCCATCCTGCTGCCTTCGCTCGCCCCTTGCCATGAGCTCGCCCCTTCCCTAGCGCTGCCCTCCTCTCGCCTCCCTGCGAACCCGTCGAACCCACCTTCGCTCACCCCTGCCCTCCTCTCTCCTCCCTGCGAACCCGGCTAGAGCTCGCCCCTTCCCTGCGAACTCGGCGCTGCGCTCCTCTCGCCTCCCCAAGCTCTCGCTGCCGTTGCCAATGCTGCTGCTCTACCCGCTTCCACCGCCGACCTCTTCGCCCAGCCCAGCCGCGACATTGAGCGCCGCACCGTGAGGACCGCGACATTGAGCGCCGCCGGCCGCCCTTGCAGCTTCCCTACCTGGCAGCTCGCTGACCCCGCGACCTTTGTCTACGCCTCCCGCACACAATCTCGCTGCCTCCCGTCCCTGCTCCCCTACTGCCGGCCGCCCCTGCTCCACTCTCACCAGCCGCCCCTGCAGGTTCCCTACCGCCACCTGCCACCTGCCGCCTGCAGCTTCCCTACCGCCGCTTGCCGCCTGCAACTTCCCTACCGCTGCCGCCTCGCCACCCTGTCGCTGCCACCTCCCGATTCCTCGAAAGCAATTTTTTACTTCACGTGATGATCACGTGACTTAATTTCTACCCCTAAGTTTTTCTTTCTTCACTTTTGTTTCTCCCCTCCTACTTTTCTTCCCCTCTAATAAAACATAGCCTTAGGATATGTTTCCTTGGGAGAAAAATTAAAAGAAAAGAAAAAAAAAAAAAAATTCATTGTTTTCTTAGGCGGAAGAAAAATTTTGAGTGAAAAAGTGGATGAAAAATTTACAACTTTTCCTCTGAAATTTTTTCGCTCGAATCGGACGGAAAAGTTAGAGAAAACACAATACCACTTCGCCTGATCTTTGAAAATAATTTTTGTTCTTCTTTTTTTTCTTCTAAGAAAACAGAATATGAATTTTTTTTCTTTCCCTAAAAATTTTCTTTTTTTACAGTTTTTTTATTTTTTACAGTTTTTCATCTCTCTAAGGAAACAAGGGTTAAGGGTATATTAATACAAATGTAAGATAGAGAGAAATTTTTAGAGTCGTCCGTATCTCTTAAAACTGCAAACAGAATCACATCAGTAATTGTCTAAGAATTTTTCTTAAGATAAAATAATATAAAAGTAAACTATAACAACATGTTTGATCATTAATGGATTAAGCAATAATATGATCTCAAATATTAGGTTAAAAAATTTATAATATATATATATAATATGTCTGAGAAATTATTTCTAAAAGAATTGTCTAAGCATATGTGATCAAGCTTAAATCTGAATGATGCGACATTAAAATTAATTCTTGTTTTAAATTATAACTGGAGAGTGTAAGGAAGAGATAAATGGCTAGCAATTTTAAATTGAATATAATGCATATAGTAGACTCGGATGCGAATAATATAGTTGCATGCAAATCAGATGCGAATAAAATTTACTAGATCGGACTAGCTCTTACTGGTTTGGGCTCGGATGTAGCGCTTGAAGTGTTCCAAATAAATGCTGCAGTTCTGGAGCGGGTTGGATCGGCATTTGGGTTCGGGTTCAAGTTTCGGCCCTGAGCCAAATTTGTTGTTGACTCGGCCCTAAACCAAAGATGGACGATTAATTTTTCCATGATCGTGATCCGCAGGAGAAGAATCTTGGTTATATCCTAGGTGATTTTTCTGGATTTTACTCACACGAAAGCCCAGAAATTCACCTAAGTACAGCAGGTTTCTCTGCGCCTTCAGGTTCTTTTGTTCTTATTTTAATTCTGTTATTCTTATTGATTAATTAGAAATAGTTTAATTTACTCTCGTGTTAACAATCTTAGATGAATTTATGATAATTTAGATTAAATTATTTCTTGATTAATATATCTATTTATTTCTATAATTTTAAATTTTACATTGCATTATGTTTAATCTATTTTGCATTACATTTTGAAATCTGTTGCATTAGGAATTTTCCTCCTTACTATTTTAATTAAAAGAAGAAAAAAAACTCTCCTGCCATCGCCTCCATCGGCGACTGAAAAAACCTAGGGTTTTAACCCTAGATCCGTTGTCGCCGGCTTCAACCGTTGCCTATCACCGTCCATCGTCATCGCCTGGGTTGACCCCTCTTGCCTTCGTGACTCTTCGACGGCTCCCCTGTTTGCCCCGTCTCGCCATCATTGACGATTGGACACCATCGTACTTGCGACACGAACAGCGGGAACAAGGTTCGGAGCGACGGTGGAAGGCACGGCTCTGTAAGGTTTTGGTGTGAAGGCGGAAGGCGCGGAAAGGTTTCGGTAAGGCGACAGTGTTCGAAGCGGCGGCGATAGGGGCGGCGGTAGGGTTTCACACGGCGACTTCAGTCGCACGCCGCGAGCAGAGTCACTTAAGGACCCCGATAAGTCCAACCGTGACAAGAGGGTCGATCCCTTCTGCTCGCATGCCAGCCCGGATCCGACAGAGTTTGGATCCGGTAGCGCTTTCCTCTTGGATCGTCGTCCGCCTTCGCCCGACGCATTAAGCACGGCTGACGTCAACGCGGTGCGTGCGTGACGTCGACGTAGAGGAAGCGGGGTTGCTTTAAGATTTAAAAAAAATCAGAATTTTAGTCGCTAGTAATTGCGGCTGTAGAATTAAATCGAATAAAAAGAAAGGATCAGTAAATTAAATAATTTTATTTCTGCACTATATTTTGGATCAATTTGTCTACAAATTAAATTATTTTTAGAATTGCATGCTATAAATTCTATTTTGTTCTTTTCTAAAATTTGATCTATTAGCATCATACTGTGTTATAGTTCCTAACTGCTTCTTTAAAAATAGAACAACATCTGTTAGTATTATATTTGTTATAGTTCCTACTGCTTTGGAAGGGTCATAAGCCAAGGCTTAAATGTGGGGGTGTCTTGTTAAAGTCAATATTCCTGAACCTAAAAAGAGAAAATCAGGTCCTAAAACTATAGATGCTATTTTAGTAGGTTACTCCTTAGATAGTAACACTTATAGATTCTGGGTAATTAATTCTGAAATACCAAAAATATTAAATAATACATTAATTGAATCTAAAGATGCTTCCTTTTTTGAACACATATTTCCTTTCAAAAATAAAATCTCATCAAATATTCAATCAATCTCAAATCAACCAGAAATATCTTTTACACCTTTAGTTTCAAATCCTTTTCAACATCTAAACCTAGAATGAGTCAGAGAGTTAGAGTTAAAAAGAATTTTAGTGATGACTTTATAACTTATTTAATTGAAGACACACCTAATTCTTATCAAGGGGCTCTCAACTCTCCTGATGCTCTTTTCCGGAATGAGGCAATTCATAGTGAGATGGATTCAATTCTAAGTAATCATACTTGGGTCCTAACTGATTTACCTCCTGGTAATAAACCTTTAGGATGTAGATGGTTGTTTAAAAAGAAATTAAGACCTGATGGATCTGTAGAAAAGTATAAGGCGTGGTTAGTTGTTCAAGGCTTTGCTCAAAAGGCTGGCATTAACTATTTTGACACTTATGCACCTGTAACAAGAATAACTACCATTAGAGTTATGCTTGCATTTGCTTCCATCCATAACTTGTTTATACACCAAATGGATGTAAAGACTGCTTTTCTACACGGAGATCTAGAAGAAGAAATCTATATGAACCAACCTGAAGGGTTTATCTCTCCTGGTTCTGCAAATAAAGTTTGTCGACTAGTTTGGTCATTGTATGGGCTTAAACAAGCTTCAAAACAATGACATGAAAAATTTGACAAAGTTTTAATTTCATTTGGATTTCAAATCAATGAATCAGATAATTGTCTATATACTAAAAAGATAGATGAAAACAAATTTATAATCTTATGCCTTTATGTAGATGATATTCTTATATTAGCACCTACTTTAGAATTAATAACTGAAATTAAATCTTATCTTTCAGACAATTTTAGTATGAAAGATCTAGGATAAGCAGATGTGATTCCAGACATGAAGATTATAAAATCTTCTAATTCTCTAGTCTTATCTCAATCACATTACACTGACAAACTTTTAGTGAAGTTTGGTTTCAGTGATTGTTCTCCTCTTTCTAATCCTTATGATCTTAATGTCATACTGGAAAAGAATAATGACAAACCTATAGATTAAGATAGATATGCTCAATGTATAGGATCATTACTATATCTTTCAAATAAAACTAGATTAGACATAGCCTATGTTGTTTCCAGATTAAGTAGATATACTTGCAATCCTAGTCAAATTTATTGGAATGCCTTAAATAGAGTTTTTAAGTATCTTGAAGGTACTAGTTCTTTTGGCTTAAAATTCTCTGGTGATCCTTATATTTTAGAAGGATTTAGTTATGCTAATTGGATATTTGATTCCAATGATATCAAATCCACTTCTGGCTATGTGTTTTTATTAGGAGGAAGTGTCATAACATGGCAATCTTCTAAACAATCCATAATTGCTAGGAGCACAATGGAAGCAGAGTTAGTGGCTTTGGATGCCACATGTATTGAAGCCAAATGGAGTGTATTGAAAATGAGTCGCCACATTAAAATTAGACAAAAGTCTATTAGATGGCTGGACTCATAGAGTTGTAGCACTTTCTTTTGTAAAGACTGAGCACAACATAGCCAATGGCTTGACCAAAGGCTTACCTAGGACCAAGATCCTATAGTATCGAGAGGAATGAGAATTAGTCTGTAAATAGGCCTTTTAATGATTGGAACCCAACCTCTATGATAGGAGATCCCTTGAAGGAGGTTCAATGTGGTAATAACAAGTTGATTGACTAGCCAATAAGCATTTTGAAAAATAAAAATTATAAAACACTACGGTGTATAAAATTTTATGTGATAGAGTTGATACTCTACACTCCCATTCCTGATGATAGATTTGCGCTTATATTGTAGAGGAAAGGAAAACTTTCCAAAATGATTAATTACCATGAGATGAGCCTCTACACTCATCCCTTACAGGAAACTTCCTATATGAGAGAGTCTGTATACGGCTGCAGCTGAAGACATAGACAACCCTCAGAAGCTCTCATAAATGATACATGCGCACGGCCAAAAATGCGCAACACAGCGATCTGTCCACCTATATTGTGTATGAGAATGTTAAAGTCTGGGTCAAAAGAAAATAGTTCAAGACTAGTTCACTATCTTTCCTTCAGATGAAGACATTTTTACTAAGTAAAGGATATGCCTTTAAGTGCACTTTACTGACCGCATAATATAGATAATGAGCAGAAATTTAATTTTAATCTTTTTGTTATTTCACTTATATTTAAGAAAGTTTTAATTTTGTGGGGGCTTATTGGAATTTAAAATTAAAACTTTCCTTTTTTATTTTTTTCCATTTTTAATTATTTTATATTTTACTTAATTCATTTGCTATTTTAACTTTAGCAAGGCTATTAGTGGCATATTTGTGGTAGCCGTCAGATTTAATCCAACGGTTCTAACCGTGGGAGTTTAGCCTATAAATTGGCATCTAACCCTTGGATATAGACACAACAGAAAATTGCATAGCTAATAACATTTGCAAGATCCTCTCTGCTTTCTTTCCTCTTTTGCTGCTCAAAGTTCAAAGGTGGTCGATCAACTTCTCCACAGTTGTGATCCGCAGGAAAAGAATCTTGGTTATATCCTAGGTGATCTCTCTGGATTTTGCTCATATGAGGGCTCAGAAATTCACCTAAGGATAGCAAATTTCTTCGCGCCTCCATATTCTTTTGCTCTTATTTTAATTCTGTTATTCTTATTGATTAATTAGAAATAGTTTAATCTACTCTCATGCTATCTCGTGCTAACAAGTTGGAATAGCGAGTCGGAGGGTAGCCTTCGCGGCTATGGACGGACAAACAACAAAATTTGTGAGCAGAAAGAATTTATTTTATTTTTGTATTCTTACTTTCACTCCGTAAGCGGCCCTTACTAGAACCAATATATCTTTAACTTAGATGCTTGACTTCAGCCGATCTTACACAGAATTAAAACGGTATGTAGCTGGGGGCTGCCTCCAGAGTATTGGAGCGAGAACTCTATCATACTTTTTGCTGCTAAGATTGGTAAACTACTTATGGGTAGATGAGAGAATAACAGTGCAATGTTCATCGGCATATGTGTTGAAGTCAACATGTAGGAGCCTCTATGCCAAGGAGTGTGGACTGTGGAGGCAAAAAAGACACAAGATTCTTTCCAAGTGTTTTCCTATGAGAACTTGCCTGCGTATTGTGAATGTATAGGTCACAACTGACTAAAGAAATGACTATCTGGAGATGCCCAAGGAGGAGACGAGCAGAATGAGGGAACAAGATAAGTCTATCAAGCAGCTAGAAGATAACAATAAGGCGAAGGAGAACCCTGGATAAGAGTTGCAAGCAGAAGGCAACCGAGGGGAAAGCAAGGACCCCCTCAAGGGAAAAAAATTTTGCGGAAGGACTCCCTTCTGCGACGATCGCAGAAGGGAGTCCACGATCTGCCAAGTACAAATCTAAAAGCACATTTATACTAATGCTATGATTTATACTATCGCATTTTATACGATAATGTATTGATGTTATACGATAACAGTTTTATACGATAATACATATATATTATACGATATTTTAATTATACAAATTATACAATAGTACAAGTGTGTTATACCATATTTATCATATAATCTGTATATATTATAGTATAATCTGTATATATTATAGTATAATCTGTATATATTATAATATAATCTGTATAAATATGGTATAACACACTTGTATTATAGTATAATCTGTATAATTAAAATATCGTATAACATATATGTATTATCGTATAAAACTATTATCATATAACATCAATACATTATTGTATAACATCATATCGTATAACACATATATATTATCGTATAACACTATTATCGTATAACATTAATACATTATCGTATAAAACTATATCGTATAAATGTAACGATTTATGGTATAATACGGTAACATGTAAATCATGAACCTATGGTATAATTGTGCTTTTAGATTTGTACTTGGTAGATCATGGACTCCCTTCTGGGGGTCCTTCCGGAAAAAATTTTTCCCCTCAAGGTGTTTTGGAGACGGATCCAACTACTAACGAAGCTGGGCAGGAAACTTGGATGGACCTCAACGATAGGAGTGATGACTGGTGAGCACCAAACCGCTCACAACCAAGTGGAACATGCCCGACCCACTATCAGTGAGGGGAGGAAAAAATTCAAGGGCAATGAGACTCTCATACCGGAGAGGCACTCACTAGCAATGAATTGCGGTCCTTAAATCCAAATCTGCACAAAGATTCTGACAAGGGACAGGAGAGGAGAATGGAAGTCCAAAATGTTTCAATTTGGGAAGCCAAACGACAAACTGGGTTGGTTGATTCATGTAAAGAGAAGCTGCTTCTTGGAAAGGACAAGGTGAGCTCTGGACCGACTAAGGAAAAATGTCCCCAATTCATTGTTAATAATGACAGCAAAGATTAATGAGATTAATTGTAATAAGAAGTTTGTTAAAGGACGTGTCCTGTCGTTTGTCAAAGGACGTGTCCTTCTAACATATTATGTAATTCTATATATAGAAGTAGTGTTTATTGTAATGATAATCTAATGAATACAATGTATTCCTTGGGATTTTTTTTCTCTCTCCTCTTTCTAACATCTCTTCTAACATAGTATCAGAGCCAAACGATTCTTTTCACCGCCGCCACTCATCCTCACTGTTTTGGTCGCCTCCGCTACCTTCACCTCCACTCGTTCTCTACTCTGTTTCTTATCTTCACTTGCGCCTGTACAAGAGCCGCTGTCTTCTTCCGAAAGTCTCAGTTTTCGATGGCGCCCCTTCATTCTTGACCCGAATCCGCTGAGATCGCAGGGCAGGAGGTTCGCCGCCTTCACCTTCCGCCGCCTCTTGCTTCCTGCCGCCTTCATCTCTTGGCACCTTCATAAGAGGATGCAGACTTCCGTCCTCCTCGTCCTCCATGTCCAAAATAAACTTATCGAAAGCAGCCACTTCCGCACGCTTTCGCCTCCACATTTCCGTCTCTGTGCCCTTCTCCTTTTTAGCCTCGCTCCTACTAAGCCCGCACTCACCTTCGCCGCCTCCAGAGCCTCGCGACCTCCTCGCCCGAGCCTCGCGGCTCCTCTCCGGTTTCTTAACGGAGCTTACTCTCGCCTCAGTCTCCGTCCGCCGGCAATCCTCTTCTTCGTTCACCAATATTTATAATTCCTCCTCCTCTACCTTCTTCTACAAACAAATGGGAGCTACAGACTTGGAGATGGAGGACAAGCGCACTGACTCGATGCAGCGCCTCCACTCCTCCGCCTCCTCACCCACCGCCCCCGACCCCATGCTGGTCGACGAACGCCAACCCGCCTCGCGTACCCCGGCCTCCCGGGATGTTATAGCTGGGCAGCTTATCCATGATCTATCCAAGAAACCCTTCTTCTCCTTTTTCACAATATCCCTGGCAATTGCCCTAATTTGATCCAAGTCCTGCTGTCTTTCTCTTCATCTTGTTTCAGCAATTCCCTAGTTGCAGTGCCTATTTCACTCCCTAATTTATGAAGTTATTTTAAACTAGACAGTTGAGGGACCCGTGAGGGTTCGTGCCTGTCTAGGATTATAATTCCATAAATTAAACCCAGCCGCGGTAAGTTTTTTTTTTTTCCTTCAGAAGCTTTTTCTTCTTCTTCATCTCCTCCTTCTTCCTAGTAAAGTCGAACATGCCTCTGTCTTGCACCTCGACCACCTCCTCCCCACTCTTGACAGGCTTGTTGTGCTCCTGCTCCGCCATGATTACTTGAATCTCAAGGAAGATGTTAAACAAAAATTCTTCGCTCAGTTTTGGATGCACTCTGATCGTGCTCCCTTGCGCTCCCCTTGAAGCTAGAAGCTTCTACGCGACGCCTTCCTCTCCAGCGCCTTTGACGCGTGTGGACGTTTCTATGTCCGCGTGTGGCTGCGTTCGTGTGCAGCACCTCTACCGGAGCCTTCTCAGCGTTCTCAGCCTACCTCAACAGTGGAAGCAGCTTCTCCCTAGAGGGATCTTATCAGCTCCGCCACAGCTCCATCATCTCCGGCCACTCTCTTTAGTCTTCTTGTGCCGGCTTCTACAAGCAGTGCCTTACGCGGCCTCTCCCTTCGCTAATTTTTTGAGCTTTTGCTGTCCAAGTTTACTGTCAAACTCAATGTCTGCCCATCCACATTGTGTTTGCGGGAGTAAAGACAACAAAGATTAATGAGATTAATTATAATAGGAGGTTTGTCAAAGGACGTGTCCTATCGTTTGTCAAAGGACGTGTCTTATGTCTGTGTCCTTCTAGCATACAGAGATAGTGTCTATTATAATGATAATAATAAATACAATGTAGTCCTTGCGCTTCTTTTTCTCTCTCCTCTTTCTAACATCTCTTCTAACAGTTAGTGAGAAAGGACCATGATGGCTCCTGAAAGTTCTCAGCAGTGAAACTATGATGGCTCCTGAACGATTGCGGAAAAATGGATGCAAAACAAATTGATGAGAAAGGAAGAAGACATTGAAGACCTCAGCAGTGAAACTATGATGGCTCCTGAAAGTCCAAACCAACTGGCCATCATCAGAAGCGAAAGGACCATGCCATGCATAGGATAAGCAGAGAGATGAAGCAGAAGCTAGGGCACTAATGTCCATAAACAGTGACTTGATTGTGGCGTAAGCGGCTCAGTAGAAAGGAAGACCTCATTTTTTTCTCAGGCTTCCAAATCCTTCACTCTCAAGCACAAAAGGGTGAGGACCAACAAACCTCATTGATTTCCTTGTGGTTTAGACGTTTAGTAGCATGCTGCAGCTTCAATCATTGATTTCGTTAATAATGAAGTGTCTCAGTGGGGCAGTGAGCAAAATAACCGAAGACTGGATTATCATGTGGGAGAGAAAACTCAGCTTGAATATTGTGGCCTTACATGAAGCTGGGAAGGCGTCAAGAGGGATCTACCTGACATGGAACTCGCTTCTCATTTCCATTAACTTGTTGGACAGGAAGCAACCAATACCTTTCAGATACAGGAAATATGGGGGACAAGTACAAGAACTTTGACCCCTCCTTCAACATTCGGATGCAAAACATTAGAACTACACTAATGAAATGGAATAAAAAAAACCTGAACAAGCCTGAAGCTATTCTCCAAGATACGCATAATGAGCTCAGGTTCATGCGGGACTTGCAGGGGCGAAGACTGCTTATTGAGGCTGAAGAACGTAAAATGCTCAGCCTTACTAACAAGGCTAATGCTTTAGCTAGACACATTAAGTGCCATATGTTGGCCAAATGTAATGCCTGAGAGGCTAATAATATATTTTACCACCATTGGGTCACTATTAAGGCAAAGAATGAATTTCATCAGGTAAATCAAGCATCCAAATGACAGTGTTACAAATGATTCGACTCTCATCAAAGAAGATTTTAAGGCTCACAATAATAATAATCACTGGAGGGAGGGCAACACATATCCAATTTTAAGCAAGAAGAACAAGGAGATTATTGCTAATTGCAGCTTAAAACTGGAGGAGAGTGTGGCAAGGGCTATGCGACCCCTTCACAGCAAAATAGATTACTGAGCTTAAGCTGGGGAGATGGAAACGTCCTAAAGATGATCAGATCAAAATCAACACTGATGGATCATGGATCAGCACTTCTGACGATACTAAAATCAGATACAATAGTCAAAAACAGCAAGAGGAGGGGCATTAATGGCTGCAGCTTGCAGCGACCTATGGTCAAAGTCCCTCAGCTTTGTTCTGAGTGTTTTCTATCATGTCAGCAATGAATTATGTGCACTCAATTCAGGACTACAATGAAAAGAGGATCATCAGGGTCAGACAGTTACGAGACAATAAACTTCATTGAAGGAAATTCTCAATATCTGCTTGGTGAGATCATATCACTTTTGGAGGAGATAAAATTCCCAGGTATAAACAATCACTTTTGGAGGAGATAAAATTTCCAGGTATCTATGAGATATTTTCCTGTTTTTTTAAACAAAAGAAACCCTCTAAAATTAAGAGAAACAATGTAATTCTTGAAAATTATATATTTTTTAATTAGATAGTTCATAGTTGTGACTTCCTTCATCCTTCATGGCCAGGCAATCTACAATCTATCTTACCATCTGACGCATTTTAACTCTAAATAAAATTTTCTTTTCGATGTCTCATCGATCGTCGTGACCTCCGGCAAATTAATGATACTAGTTTTTAAAGCCACACAGACGAGTGACATGCGGAGCACATATTGAGGCACCGCAATTATTACTTAATTGCGCACCACGTCCCCTAATCGCATTTATTAGAACACGACGCTGCTGCAACATTACTTTGTTTACACTCTCCGCGCGCTGTTCATCAATTAGGACCGCATCGCTCGTTGACCCGGCCATTAATTAACAAATTCATCAAAATTGCTCCTCCTATGCAGCAAGCTTGCTGCCCTCTGCGTTAATGGCGGATCACAAATACTTCGCCTCATTTATTGACCGAACCCAAGACAAATTAACCTTATTATATGGCATTAATTAGAACCAAGTGTCTCACGACTGCTCGATTTACTAGGCAGAGCCATTGAAGAAGTGGTAATTAATTAATTAATCATGAACTCCAAGGCCGAACACTTAATAAATAATATTACTAGGCTTCCTTTAGTGAGGATAGCTAACTGTCGATTTTAATTTAAAAGTTTTTTTTGGCAGAGAAGGTCATTTCAAAGAACAGGAGTTGATCGAGATTATCACAATGATTTATCTAAAAAAATCTTGATTACAAAAACATGAGCTCTGTTTCCCAAATCAAAATCCACTAAATCTTGACCATGTGCCAAACTAAATCTACTACAAGATCATGAAACTCTTCGCCGACAACCAATCATTAGCTGCTCAATTTTCACCTCTGGAGGCTGGAGCTTGAATAAACTGGCCACGGTTCTTACCTTCCTCCGCTAGGCTGATTCTCTCGAGTCAACGCCAACCAAACAAACAGATCAAAAATAATACAACATTAATGGATCAATCAACTATTAAGAAACATGTTTGATAATTTGACACTCAAACTTATATATCTATCATGACTGCCACTTTCTGGAAGTCGCCCTTCTCTTCTTCTCTTACCTTTCTGAGCCATGCTCTCTCCAACCTACATTTCCGTCTCCCGCAAGCCTCTGCCCCTCAAAGCCCTGCTCAGTTCGCCCAAAGCCGCTCCATTCTACCGCCGCCTCCTCCTCCTCCCCTGCCTCGCCTTCTGGGCCCTGCTCACCGTCTACCAGCTCCTCGTCACCCTCCCCGTCTCCTGCTCCCCGCACCTCCGCCACCCGAGGCCGGGGCTTGCGGATCTGCAGCCGCCCGTGGATGAGTTCTGGCAGTGGGCGCACTCCGGCAACGCGGCACAGGCCGCGCCCTGCATCGACGCCGGCGGCGGATCGCGTGGGCGCTCTCCGAATTCAGGGAGGTACATGGTGGTGGTGGTCTCCGGGGGACTGAACCAGCAGCGGAATCAGATCATTGACGCCGTCGTCGTCGCCAGGATTCTGGAGGCCGTGCTCGTGCTCCCTGTGTTTCAAGTCAACCAAGTTTGGGGTGACGACAGGTCTGTGCGCTTATCATCGATCATATTTTAGAAAATTCTTCAATGATTAACCACGCTGAAACTAAAGCATGGATGTGCAATGCCTCTAGTGCAGTGAATTCGGCGATATATTTGACGCGGAGCATTTCAAGAAGACGCTCAAGGATGACGTGGTGGTGGGATCATCGCTGCCGGCGATCTACTTGAGAGCGCGCCGGGTTAGCGCGCCGGTGATGCCATTCAACGCCGACGAGGATTGGATCCGCCGCAATTATTCTAGCAAGGTGCGCATGCCATTGCCTCCGTAGTTGAAGCGCAATCCTAACTTAGAGTATACAATCATATACTTGCGCAAGTTAAGGATGAAATAATATATTGACTTGTAATCGCATGAATGCTCAGCTGTCATAGATCTTGAAAGTAAACGTGTCCAAGTTTTAATTATATATTCCTGCGTGAAATCGAACGTGGTGGCCACTCAAGTTCTAACATATGTTCAAAAAAGAGCAAATTGGTTGATATCTAACAAGGGATTCTTTTTCTCCCGTTTCTTTTGTCTTGAAGCTTGACAGATATCCAATCTTGGTTCTTCGAGCTTTTGACTCCAGGCTGGCAAAGAATTTGAGCGTTGACCTACAAAAGCTTCGGTGCAAGGTATGACTTTAGTACACATTCACGAAGATTTTTACTCAGAGTATCATCCATCCATCTATCGATTGAATTGATCAAACTATGGCAGGTGGCATTTGAAGCGCTGCGATTCAAGCCATGGATTTTGACCATGGCGGATAGCCTGGTTGAGAGAATGGAAGAAGAAGGGCCCTACCTGGCCCTGCATCTGAGGCTGGAAAAGGATGTGTGGGTGAGGACTGGGTGTCCCTCCGGGTTGGGCGATAAAGCAGACCGAGCAATCGAGCAAGAGCGACTCTCCAAACCTCGACTCCTCACCTCGCGGACTAAGCTCAGTGCTGGGCAAAGATACCTCGCCGGACTTTGCCCCCTCAACGCCGATGAAATCTCCAGGTTTGACAGCTTCGCCGTGATCTGTAAATTCTTCCATAATTATCCCCTAATTAAGCTCCGACAATTAGGCTGCTCAAAGGAGTCGGCGCGCCTAAGAACACAAGAATCTACTGGGCGGGAGGTCAACCATTTGGAGGCCAAAAGGCACTGCAGCCACTCAAGAAGCAGTATCCGAATTTGTTCAATAAATGGGATCTTGCAGAACCTGGACAGCTAGATGACATAAAAAGTAAACCTTCTATAATGGCAGCACTGGACTACATTGTGTGCCTCAAAAGCAAAGTGTTCTTGGCCAGCCATGGAGGAAACATGGCCCGTTCTTTACAGGTAAAAAAAAAAATCAGTCTCTGTTAATCTTCCTTACAGTTCATCTTCCTCACAGCAAGCATGGCTTGTTCTGAATCAAGCAGGGGCACAGGAGTTTCATTGGCAGTGGAAAGCAGATTAAGCCAAACAAGAAGCTACTGGTGCAGCTGTTCCTGAATCGGACTTTGAGTGAAGCTGAGATTGGGAATCGGATTAGGCGAATACATATGGAACCTACTGAGCGGAATAAGGAAGCCAATCCGAAGATTGATGTAGTTGCATTTCCTGAACAACAATGCATGTGTGGGAGAGCTCGTGTATAGCATTAAATTATGAGCCGGAGGTGATAATAGTTAGTTTATGGGCTTAAGTTGTTAATAATAACGTTTGGCTATATTAATTTAGTGTTAAAAAAAATTTACGAGGCCAAAATTCTTTTTTTTTACAAGTACAAATTTTGCATCGATACTACTGTTGAACTCTTCAATCACTTTACCTATGTTGACTTGATATCTCATATTCGTGATAATATACTTATTATTAGCTCTTACACATATTAATCTTAAAGTATTATTGTTATCACAATTATAATAACCTTAATTAGTGATATTTAAAAATAATTACTGATATTGTGTATATATTAATAAATATAGTAATAATAATATACTTTTTATAATTTATAAATTAATTTGGTAATGTATAACTAAATTATTTTTAAAATTAATTATAGAACTTCTCAATAATAAGTTAAGAAAAGTTGCACACATGGTGTCACGCCCGGCCTAAGGCTCTCCAGCGAACTCTTGTACTAGTGTGAAACCCTAATTTACCGGGTAGAAAATCACCCCCAAATTAAAGAAACCCTAGGTTCCGGCCCCAAAATCACCCCAATTAGAAAAACTCGTCACCTAATTTAAAATTACCTCTAGTCAAACTTGATTTTGATCGCCACTTGAATTAACATGTTTCGTTGACCTGGTCAACAATTCCTCGAATCACGCATTGACGCTTTCGTTCAAACGAAAGCTCGGGTCATCTTCGTCTCAGTCGCCGAACACCGCCGCGCTCACAAGCTTGCCGAAGAGGGAACGTACCGGCAAGGAAGGCCGCCTGCCTCCCTGCAACCTCGTCGTAGGCAGCCGCTTGCAGCCAGAAACCACATGAGAGATCGATGAGTGTCGCTAACAGAACTAGGGAAGGGGACGAAGAAGAAGCTTTATTTCATTCCCAAAGGCTTGCAAAATCTCTCGTCTCTCGTCGTTAGCCTAGGGGTCGTCACCGACGACCCCTCTTCGCCTCCCTCATCGGCGACACACTCGCCGTCGACTACAATCTCTCTGATTTCTCCCTAACACTCCCTGATGGATGGCAAAGCTCACTGACCCTCCATCAATCGCTCAATGATACCCTCATCGCTCCCTCTGTCCTGCTCTTTAAAGAGGAGGGTCACTGCCTCCACTCCACCGCGACCGTGTCTCTTTTCCAACTTAGTGGGTCGAACGCCCGTGTCTCTTGCACGCCGTGGCTACCATCTCCTCCTTCCTTCCACAACCTTTCCGTACCAAATGGATTACATAATTCTTCGTCTTCATGGTTAGAATTATAGGAATCCCATTTTGGTAAATGATATGAGCAGTACTAATTTACCAAAATGAGATTCCTACAATTCTGACCATGAAGACGAAGAATTCTATAATCCATTTGGTACGGAAGGTGGCGGAAGGAAGGAGGAGATGGTAGCCATGGTCAGAATTCCTCCGCTGGAGCCGGCCGCGTCTCCTTCCGTGTCCGAGAAATTTGCGCCATCGTCGCGAGCTTTGTCTGCGTCCACTTCCTTCGTCGTTACCTTCCCACATCCAGATTTATCGCTGAAGACGCCGCATCGTCCGCCACTGCCACCAGCGTCCGAACGCTGTGGGGAAGACACAGCCTTGGTGTGCACTGAAAACGCCAAGCTCGGGTCAAAATCGGATCGAGCTTTGGTTGACTGAACATTTGCGCCCCAAATTCAGGCTTCACCTTTACTATTGCGCATGGGCTTATGTTTGGGCCGCCTTTCGGCCCAGTAGGCGTTAACCCAGGTTGGTCCAAGAGCCTAACAATTCTCCCCTGCCTAATTTGGACATCGCCCTCGATGTACCCGATCCGACACTGTTGAATCCCCTTGGCAGTGTTTAGAACTGCCTGGATCGCCCCGATCCTCGGCTCTTCGATGTGATCTTCAGCCTCCTCTGCTGGTTCCTGCACCACCATAGTCGTAATTTTCTGCCTAGTGGGGCAATCCCTCACCCAATGAGAACCGCCGCACAAGAAACATCCTTGTGGCTTTGGCTCTGCATGTGGCCTCCCAACAGTCCACTGTGGCTCCTGTCATCCCGGTGAACCCCTGTCTCACCGGGGAAAGGGTCTACCCCTTTCTGGAACTCTAGCTCTCGGCAGGGGGGGGGAGCCGCGCTTCGGTGGTGACCTAGATTTCCTTGGTGGTGTGGATTTAAAATTTCTATTATCCACCAAAGATTCAGCCACTGCCGTAGCCGCCCTCCAGTCTGGTGGTGAGTGTCGCCGGACCTCTGTCTCTGCCCATGGTTGAAGATTTCGGAGAAAATAATACCTTATGTCTCCCTCTGCCACGTCTGGTAGCTCCAACATCAGTGCAAAGAATGCCCTGACGTACTCCTGGATTGAGCGAGTGTGCCTCAGTCGATCCACTTTGCCACGAGCTTGATCCGCTGAACGTAATACCTGCGTTAGAGCCATGCGCAATACCATAATCTCTATCTGCATTTCCTCTCGCATCCGTGCCATCTACTCTGGCACATCAATCAGACTTTCCACAGTCTGCTGTAGGGCTTCAATCTGCAACCTCTATTGCTCCATTGTCCTCTGAAGATACTCCACCTGGGGAACTATATCATTGTCCCTTTCACCAGTTAAGCCGAGCACCTTCTCTAACCGCGCTATGTGTTCTGCCTGATTCACCAAATCATCAGTTAATTTAGTTGTTACTTAGCTTTACCTCATGGATCACGCTGGGGCCAAACATCCTCTGACGATCCTCGGGCTATGTGCACGATCTTCTGGAATCTTCGGCCAACCTTCACCTTTTTTAGTGAAGCAGCCATGTTTATTGCACCAAGACCTGTGGGTTAAGGCCCACAGTCTGGCTTTGATACCAATTGTCACACCCTCGCCTAAGGTTCTTTGATAAACCTGTGTACCGGCGTGAAACCCTAACTCACCGGGCGGAAAATCACCCCCAAATTGAAGAAACCCTAGGTTCCGGCCCCAAAATCACCCCTAATTGGAAAAACTAGAAAACCTAATTTAAAATTACCTCTGGTCAAACTTGATTTTGATTGCCGCTCAAATTAACTCGGTTCGCTGATGTCATCACCTCGTGATGCGTTGCATTTATATAGTGTTTTTGCCTATATTTTAGATCATATTTTGGACTTATTTGCATGATTTTGTGCTACTTTTAGTGTTTTTATCTTACTTTGCACAGAATCTTCACTTTTCTTGGTTTTTTGTGAAAATGTAGGTAAAATGGCCTAAACATGAATGGATTTTGAGGGTTTTGAAGCCAAAGCATGATTCCTGAGGAGCTCACGAGCTCACACGTCAAATTTGGAGCGAAAAAGGGTGAAGAATGCAACTTTCACGGCCTTGGCCGTAATTACGGATCGGCCGTAATTCTACGTTCCAAGGGCGACGAAATGCGGCTAAGTAAATAGCTCACAGAATCTTTCACGGGTGAAGCCGTGAATCCATCACGGTCCGTGAAACTTTCTGTGTACAAAGGCGATATACACACAGAAGCATTTACGACCTTAGACGTAATTCCATCACCGACCGTAAAAACATCTGCTTTTCGTGTTTCTCACTCGGTTCGACTCTAAATTAAACCAGAATTGAAAAAAACTCTCCAAAAACCTTCCTACATGGGTTCTCTACATGGGTTCTATACTGGTTAGACTATAAAAGGAAGAATTTTAGAAGGGTTTTGGGGGCTTCTAGGCACGAAAACAAAGGGCTGTAGCGGCGGCGGCGGAAATCAGTTTTAGGGCAAAATTCCGGCGAAAGATCACGCAAAGGAGAGGTTTGATCGCTTCATCTTCATCACCAGATCAAGGGGAAGAGTTCTAATTATTATCCTAGTGTCTCTTTGCACGATTTTTGAGATATTATATGTTGAATTCATCGATAAACATGCTGTTTGCTTTGAACATGAACGTGTAAACCCTTATTTTGGGATTTGGGGAATAGCCCGTTGACAATTTATGGATTGAATATATTGTTTTAATTCTTTTACATGAATTTTATTATTTGATTTGATTAGAATTGTGTTTATTTCATGAATTACCCTGATCCAGTAATTTTACGTCTTAGACGTTACGAGAAGGACCAGGAGGTGAATCGCAACGTCGGATCTATTCTTTTCAAACCTGTGAATCCGATCACGGGAGTAGTTCGGATTCACTTGAAGGATTACCATGGTTTTTCACAGAACTTAATGGGTCTATTTATGTTAATTGTCACGGGAGTAGGGAATTAATATAAATAGATACCGGATTTCGCTTCGGGAGGAGGTAGTTTGTACCTTAGGAAAAATCCCTTTCAAAACTATAATTTTCTGATTAAAGATTTATTTTTACTAAATTCATAATCGTCAACGTGGTGAAACCCTGAGTCCTGAATTTATCCGAATTGATTTTTAGCCAAAACCCTAAAACCACCTTTTTATTTTCTTGCATTAGAAGATTCCACAATAAAAACACTATTTGAATCGTCTAGATATAAATCGACCGTGTAATCGGTACTTGACCGTCAGATCCTCGTTGGGAACGATATCTTTTTATTACTTCGATAAATCCGTGCACTTGCGGAGGCTATCAAATTTTTGGCGCTGTTGCCGGGGATCAGGCCAGTCAATATTGATTTAATCGTGAGATTTATAGACTAGACATTTTTTATTATTTATTTATTTTTATTTTTATTTTTTTTATTTGTTTGTTTTTGTTTTCATTTTTTTGTTTTATTTGGTTATCACAATTTTTTTATATAGTTAGTTTATTTTATTTTATTTTTCTTTTTTGGATTAACACGTTGCATGAACAGGAGAACTCAAAAATCATTTGTCTACATATTTTGCATTTCTTGTTCTACATTTTATATTTCTGAATTTTATTAAAAAAAAATGATGATGTTTAATCAATGTCAATGGTTAGGTCAGAAGTATGTGCCACCGGTGATGCTGACAAGAGAATATGGCACAGTTGCATTTCAATCGCCTACAGCAAGAGTAAATTCTTTTTCTCAACACACTGAATATATGAGAATGAAATCTTATGTTACTTGTGATATTTGTGGAAGTTATTATCATTATCCTTCTGAGTGTCAATTTGGAATTCCTGCCAGACCTGCCAGTTCTAATTTTTCATGGTACCAAGATGATGAGTATAATTCCAGATGGAAAAATCAGCAAACTTCTTTTTATGAGGATTTCTCAAATAATATTTCAGAACCACACTTTGAGGAATCTGAAGAAGCCATGCTTGAAAATATTATGATAAATCAAAATAAGAAACTTGAAGATCTTAGTGGGATAATTGCTCAGCTTACTTCTCAAGTAGAATCTATATGTGCTAATACTAAAATGCTAGAAACTCAGATGGCACAGCAAAATTGTATACTTGAGTTTGATTTGGAAAGTGAGGATAATCATAGTATGATTGATGGCACTGATAAAAATGACATAGAGGATGGAATCTAGGATAAATATGAAAATTTTGTAGAGATTGATCAATCATTAGTCATGACTCTCGATTGTGATTTACCTTCTGCAAATTTTGATGATTCTGTAAATTTTGAGGATTCTGCAAATTTTGATGATTTTAAAAATTTTGATGATTGTGATTTACCTTCCTCAAATTTTGATGATTTGGATTATTGTGATTTATTTTCTTCAACAATTTACCAGCCATCTAGTCCCCTCTCACATAATGAAGTGTCTTGCAACACAAATACTTGGGACATGTTTGAAGAGATATATGAATTTTTTGAGTCTTGTGAAAAAAATGATAATGAATTTAAAGATCCTCAAGAAAGAACTAATGATATAGATGGAGATGAAATTGACAGTGTTAAGATGAAATGCCCCATTGAAGAGAAAGAAATTGAGGAAAATCATGAGGAAGAGGATCTTATGCATATTGTACCATCAATTCTTATTCTCCAGGAAAATCCATAAGAAATTTGCATGATTAATGATGAAGATGATAATTTTAAGGATAATGATGATGAAGTGATTGAAATATTATTTGATGCAAATTTAGCTACAGGTACTGAAGAGATGATAACACATGAGATTCTTGATTACAATGGCATTGAGGTAACTGAAAAACCAAAAGCACAAATTGAAAACTTCTTGATCAATCCAGGGTATGAATTCTTTGATTTTAATTCCAATTTTCTTCCAATTGCTTATACAAATCTAAAGGAAGAATGCATGATTTTACTCTTGGATAAATACAGAAAAATTATTGATTATTCATTGCATGACTCTAATTTTTATTTTTCTATGCATGTACTGATCACTGGAACATAGATCCACCCATTTCACTGGAGATATACTTTGGTGGAGACACTCTAGAGACGAAGAAAAAGGAAAAGACTACATGCTCTCTACTATGACACAGATTCACCAACTCCGCCATGACATGAAGTTATGGTCAAGCTAATGACCTTAAACAAGCGCTTTTTGGGAGGCAACCCAAATTTCTAACTTTTGTGATTCTTAGTTTTAGTTTTTGATTTGTTTTAGATTTTTAATAAATTTTTACAGCATGTATTGATGAATTTTATTGATAGAAAATCTTTTAATAAGTTGTTTTATATGTAGAAATTTTTGAAAATTTTTTTACATGGAGAAAAGATGATCAACGAGACTATCACGGGTGCAGCCGTGATTCATATACCAACCGTTATTCTTGCGGCAATTTCTTTGTGAGTATGGTTAATATGATTTTGATAGTGAAACATGACGGTGTTTGATATTTGAATCTTACTTACCATGATAAATGTGATTATCTTTGATGTGATATAGTTTCTAGATTTTTCTGAGTCATGTTTTCATCTTTTGACATAACTGCACAAGATTTCGCTCATTTTTTAAGGGAACTCTTGAAAACATTTTCTGAAATTCATCATGACTTGAGTTAATCTTTATATATGTGCAACAATTTAAGTCTAGGGTGTCCTTCATGATCTACTTATTCTTCAGAGCTTTATAAATATGTATTTTGAATGTTTATGATTGTTCAGGATGATCAAATTTGTTTTACCCTTGATTTTAGACTTAGGAAACATTTTGAGTGATTGATTTGATGACTTAAGGAATTTTTGAAATTTCATGTAGACTTAAATTGTTCAGTAAATTCAATTCTGGTATTGATAAAATACATATGTGAATTGTTATATGTTCAAACGACACGTGCATAGTATATTTATACTTGAAGTTTAATTTATCTATTTTTTGCTTGATGAAAATTTTTATGAATATAAATTTGGTGATTTATCTTTTTAAATTGAGATTTGCTCCAACTCCTCTAGTTGAGAAATCTAAAGTCATGAGTTATATTATACCACGAGTTGGTATACTTTAAATCTGTTGCGATCAAGTATCAACAATGATTTAAGTACCATGCCACTGACCGGCTTTCTCCAAAAAAAGAAAAAAAAGGAAAAGACTCCTCTACTTGGCACTATTAAATTTGACAGTGGTACCTAAGGCATGAGTTGAAGTCTAATTAAAAAAAAGAGAGGATGAAAATGGAGAAAAAGAGAAAGCTGTAGGCCATGTGGACAACTCCGCGGACTTTCATGATTGAGACTATGAGTTAAATTATACTACTTTGTAGTATACTTTAAACATATTATGATGCTAACAGTAAATAACATATAACAGTTTAAAGACCAAATTGCTTTAAAAATCTCTTATCTTTAACATCACTGAAATTCTTGAAGTAGAAATTTTATCTGTTAAGTGAAATAGATTTATTAAGATGAAAGTATTTGATGCTTAGTGTGTGTTGAATGTATGTTATGACATGAATTATGAATTTTATCTTTCTTGGATTGTAACCTCTTGGGAATTTATTTCTATTATGATTTTTCTTGAATTACTTGAGTTTGAAATATTTGATTGCTTAATTTGTAAACTGAGGATATTACTAGGGGCAAAAACAATTGAAAAATCCTTATCTTTACATTCTTTATACATATCAAGGTATTGCTTGAGGACAAGCAAAATTTTAAGTCTAGGGTATTTTGATGCGTTGCATTTATAGAGTGTTTTTGCCTATGTTTTAGATCATATTTTGGGTTTATTTGCATGATTTTGTGCTACTTTTAGTGTTTTTATTTTACTTTGCACAGAATCTTCACTTTTCTTGGTTTTTGTGAAAATGTAAGTAAAATGACCTAAAAATGATGGATTTTGAGGGTTTTGAAGCCAAAGCATGATTCCCGAGGAGATCACGAGCTCACACGTCAAATTTTTGGGGGCAAAAAGGGTGAAGAACGCAACTTTCACGGCCTTGGCCGTAATTACGGATCGGCTGTAATTCTACGTTCGAAGGGCGACGAAATGCGGCTAAGTAAAATAGCTCATAAAATCTTTCACGGGTGAAGCCGTGAATCCATCACGGTCCGTGAAACTTTCTGTGTACAAAGGCACTGTACACACAGAAGCATTTACGACCTTAGCCGTAATTCCATCACCGACCGTAAAAACGTCCGCTTTTCGTGTTTCTCACTTGGTTCGACTCCAAATTAAACCAGAATTGAACCAAACTCTCCAGAAACCTTCCTACATGAGTTCTATACTGGTTAGACTATAAAAGAAAGGATTTTGGAAGGGTTTTGGGGGCTTCTAGGCATGAAAACAAAGGGCTGTAGCGGCGGCAGCGGAAATCAGTTTTAGGGCAAAATTCCTGCGAACGATCACACAAAGGAGGGGTTTGATCGCTTCATCTTTATCACCAGATCAAGGGGAATAGTTCTAATTACTATCCTAGTGTCTCTTTGCACGATTTTTGAGAGATTATATGTTGAATTCATCGATAAACATGTTGTTTGCTTTGAACATGAACGTGTAAACCCTTATTTTGGGATTTGGGGAATAGCCTGTTGACGATTTATGGATTGAATACATTGTTTTAATTCTTTTACATGAATTTTATATATTTGATTTGATTAGAATTGTGTTTATTTCGTGAATTACCCTGATCAAGTAATTTTACGTCTTAGACGTTGCGAGAAGGACCGGGAGGTGAACCGCAACGTCGGATCTATTCTTTTCAAACCTGTGAATCCGATCACGGGAGTAGTTCGGATTCACTTGAAGGATTACCATGGTTTTTCACAGAACTTAATGGGTCTATTTATGTTAATTGTCACGGGAGTAGGGAATTAATGTAAATAGATATCGGATTACGCTTCGGGAGGAAGTAGTCTGTACCTTAGGAAAAATCCCTTTCAAAACTATAATTTTCTGATTAAAGATTTATTTTTACTAAATTCATAATCGTCAACGTGGTGAAACCTTGAGTCCTGAATTTATCCGAATTGATTTTTAGCCAAAACCCTAAAACCACCTTTTTATTTTCTTGCATTAGAAGATTCCACAACAAAAACACTATTTGAATCGTATATATATAAATCGACCGTCTAATCGGTACTTGACCGCCAGATCCTCGTTGGGAACGATATTTTTTTATTACTTCAATAAATCCGTGCACTTACGGATACCTATCACCTCGTTAGCCGCGCAGAGTTCGAACTCACTATGTTTCGTTGACCTGATCAATAATTCCTCGAATCACGCGTCTATGCTTTCGTTCGAACGAAAACTCGTGTCGTCTTCGTATTAGTCGCCGAACACCACCGCGCTCACAAGCTTGCCGAAGAGGGAACGTACCGGAAGGGAAGGCCGCCTGCCTCCTTGCAACCTCATCGTAGGCAGTCGCTTGCTGCCAGAAATCGCCGGAGATATCGATGAGTGTCGCTAACAGAACTGGGGAAGGGAGCGAAGAAGAAGTTTTATTTCGTTCCCAAAGGCTTGCAAAATCTCTCATCTCTTGTCATCGGCCCCCTAGCCGGCGACCCCTCTTCTCCTCCCTCGTCGGCGACGCACAATCTCTTCGATTTCTCCCTAACACTTACTGATGCCTAGCGAAGCTCACTGATCGTCCATCAGTCGCTCTATGATCCCCTCATCGCTCCCTCTGTTGTGCTCTTTAAAGAGGAGGGTTGCCGACTCCACTCCACCGCGACCGCGTCTCTTTTCCATCTTAGGGCGTCGAACGCCTGCATCTCTTGCACGCCGCTACACTAGCGATTCCTCCGCTGGAGCCGGCCGCGTCTCCTTCCGCGTCCGAGAACTTTGCGCCGTCGTCGCGAACTTTGTCTGCGTCCACTTCCTTCGTCGTTACCTTCCCACGTCCAGATTTATCACTCAAGACTCCGCATCGTCTACCGCTGCCGCCAGCATCCGAATGCTACGGGGAAGACGCCGCCGTGGTGTGCGCTCAAGATGCCAAGCTCAGGTCAAAATCAGACCGAGCTTTGATTGACCAAACATTTGCGCCCCAAATTCAGGCTCCGCCTTTACTTCTAGCTCATGAGCTTATGTTTGGGCCGCCCCTCGGCCCAGTAGGCTGTAACCCAGGTTGGTCCAAAGGCCTAACACATGGGACCAATTCCTCGCCTAGGCGCGCGAAAAATTTGAATCTCACGCGCCACGAGCGCACCGAAGCTACGAGGCGAGCCCAAAACGGCAATTTTAACTCTCATCCCCCGCACGACCGCTCCCCACCCTGCCAAACCTAAACCCTCTCTCCCGTTGCAAGTTCCAACTTACTAACGGTCCGATTCCCCTCGATCTCAAATCGGTTCTTCCCTTTCTCTCCGCTGTCGATTCTTGGGGACGAAGAACGATGCGTTCCTCTGCTTCGCATACGCTACATCCGGGATCGAAGCACCTCGCCTACGACAGGAAGCAGAAATCCCTTGGCCGCCTTTGCTCCAAGTAGATCTCTTGTTTTCTTTTTTTTTTTTTGTTTGAGATCATTTTG
Organism: Costus lasius; assembly: GCA_027563935.2. Lineage (NCBI taxonomy): Eukaryota > Viridiplantae > Streptophyta > Magnoliopsida > Zingiberales > Costaceae > Costus > Costus lasius. The sequence continues at coordinate 9,293,855 of CM050452.1, read as the reverse complement.
GGGTTATGGGATGATGCACTATCGTCTTTTGGTTTGTTAAAGTTTCATTAGCTTATACAACCGCAACGGCGTCGAATTGATCAGCCTGGACGACGCGGCGAGACGGCTCGGTGTCGAGAGGCGGCGGATCTACGATATCGTCAACATCCTGGAGAGTATAGGGGTTAGATCAAGTTGTTCCTTTTCTCTGATCGTTAAAGAAATGAAAGAAAAAGAAGAAGCATTGAATCTCTTCTGGAGTTCTTGTTGAGTGAAAATTTCCCCTTTGCTAATTTTTTTTCTTTTTTGTGTTGGGTCTCGATAGGTTCTTGTGAAGAAGGGGAAGAATACATATTACTGGATCGGTTTTTCGGGGATGCCAAAAGCATTGGAGAGATTGGAGGTTTGGCTTCCTTAGATCTATTATTCGCATTGTTGGATTAGTCTATCCTTATGTTCAACTTGTAAAATTTTGATTTGAATTAGGAGGAAGCGTGCGGGGAAGTTTCTCGCAATGGAGGATTCAGTGTCAAGGCAAGGTTTTCGCCTCTGTTCGTTGTGATGGCACAAATCTGCTTGTGCTAGGGGAGAACCTGAAATCTACGTCGTTATAAAACATGCTCTCACCATTTCATTTTTCTTAAATTTTGTGGTAAAGGAGGATTATGAGGATGATTTAGATGAAAGTCGGGACCATTTTTTAGACGACGGAGACAATAAATTAACTCAAAGCCCCATCAACTCTTCTGCAACTGCTGATGTTAATTGCAAAACAATATGCGGTATGCTTCTTATATTATTAAATAATTTAGTTTGGCTCTGAAGAGATATCGTTTCATGAATTCAGTATAGTTATCATCTTGTTTGATTTAATTTTCAGCAACGGTCAACAGGCGAGAGAAATCGTTAAGCGTGCTGACGGAGAATTTTATAAAGCTCTTTCTGACCTCCGATGTATACCATTTATTCCGAACTTCCATAATATGTTATTCAGTCTCCTAGGTTTTCTTTAGCAAATTCCAACTACTTTTTTTTGGCAGTGTGATACAATTTCACTCGATGGTGCTGCAAAGTTGCTGCTTGGTGCTAGCGATGATGCTTTTTACATGAGAAGTAAAGATTTTCTCATACCTTGTGTGCTTTTCAATGGCAAAGTTGATTCGTTTGAACTTTGAATTCATTTTTAATTCTTAGTACATTAATGCAGCTAAGGTCCGGCGACTCTATGACATTGCAAATGTCTTGTCTTCTATAAATCTTATTGAGAAGGTAAGCATTTTGTGATGGGTTTATTTGAACGAATTTTTTTATGAATTAAATGTTTAAATGCTAAATAAGACAAAGTTGATAGTGCTTCATGCTTTCTCTTATGATCCTGTGCATAGGTACAACTTGAATCACGGAAGCCAGCCTTTCGCTGGTTGGGAACAAAGGGTAAGATGATGCAGAATAATATTCTTACTGTGGATGTTCCACCAAGTCCAGAGAAGTTTAAGAAGAGGGCATTTGGGACCGAGATAACTAACGTGCACACAAAGAAGAGTAGGTTTAATTCTGCAGTGGATAAGAAATCTGTGAAAGTTGAGATGCCAAGTGAGGATTTGGAGGAGTGCAATCGCATTCCAAAGCCGCGACTGAGTTATAGGAATGTGTACTCCTTCGGCCCTTTCCATCCAATTGGAATGATGAAATTTTGTCCTGACACCGCGGTGAAGTGTGGAAATGAAGTTCAAGAATGGGAGAACTTAGCAGCTTCCTTCCGTCCCCCGTATCGCAACCAAGGTTTGATCGCATTCTTCATACATTATATCTTCCTATATGCCTGCTTAAGACCCGATAATTTGGTATAGTGATATGGTTGTAGTTCCCTTCATTGCAGATATTAGTGGCTTTATGTCATTCTGGTATATGCTTTCCAAGAAAACCAGTTAAGCCTAATATAAATTTCCATACCCACTTTTTGTATAAATTAAAAATGAATGCCGTCGTCAGGATGACCTTACCTTAACTGGGTGTTTGCTTGTCACTCTCGTCTTTAATAGTAGCGCAAACGGCTCTAGGTTCAATGTAAATAATCAAAGAGTAGTTTGACTCGGCTTGGCAAGATTTGTGAAAGTTTTGTTGGTCCGGGCAAGAATGATTACAATTCAGAATGGAAAGTGTTAGAGCTTGCTTTAAGTTCTGCTACTGCGGCAGAGGATGCTTTAACATATGTGAAAAGGAACATTGTTTCAAGAGATTCAGAAGATTCCAGAAGTGAAACAAATTTGCTGCTCTTTTCTGAATGAAGTACTTTAAGAACAATTGGGAACCTTAACGTGAAATACTTATCTTGACCACAAAGAAGGTGAGCGTAACACAGGTCTGTAGAAGTCGTAGGCGACTTAATAGTCCTGTCAAAGCACAATGCTTTTAAAAAGCGAATAGAAAAATAAAGAGCTTGTGCTATACTGAGCACTGAACTTTCTCAGCATGTACAGCTGATGGATTATCAACAATAATCCTATGTAGTCGGAATCCTAAGGGGTTCTTGTTTTAAGTAGCTTAAGCAATGAAGAGCATCGGATTGAAAACCCATAATAATAAATATTTTGAGTCTATACAAAAAAAGGAATGGGCTCTAATCGATTAGCTAGGTGCTGATTTTAGGTGCGTTATTTTTTTGCCATGCTTGATGATTAACATATTGAGCTAGAACATTAGTCTAAATAGAGGATCAAACAACAGTTGCAAGTTTATACCTACTCCAGGAAGAGTTGCCATCTGTGTTCAGGAATTCAAAATTCAAGGCTTAGAAGACTTGAATTGAGAACTTCTCAAGGAAAGCAATTTTGAGAAGGATATCGTCATGACTAACGTATATGGTATCTCTCAACAAATTTACTAGTAATAAGTTTATCAATTAGATCAGAGAGACATTTTGGATGATTGAAGTGTTATGGATTCATGGGGTCTTAAATATTACCTTACATAACAATGAGAGGTTAAATTGTCAAGGGAAAGATGTCGATAGCTTGAAGCTGACTTTCATGATAAGTGATCTTGTTCTAATTGATTTGCCATTAAGGAATGCTAGTTTTACTGCAAATCACCCAATCCTTGTGTTAGAGATTGATTGGCGATTAGTGTAACTCTACAACTCCCTTATATGTGTACAAGTGTAGGTATTTTCTTTCTTTAAGATAGCCACTTATGGCCCAACTAGTCTAATGGGTAAATTTCTTTGCCCAGACAGTGGGCATTGGGCGCACAATGTGCATGGAGCCATGGACAAGAAATGTATAAAATCATCTTGTTGAGCCTTCTTTTCACCTTAAAATCTCCATAAGCAATCCATTGGGATAGCAATTGAGTGGTTAAGATGCTGGGTCAAATCTGATATAAAGATTTGCCTATGATTAAAAATAAAATTTCTCTGCTTTCTGCTATAGAGTCACTTGCAACAATTAGTCCATTTTACTTTTTTGCACTATCTAATTTAATTTATTTTCTTTTCACTATGCATTACATAAACAAGTGTTTGTTTGATATTTCATATCAATTGGACATTTTATTTGCAAATCATAGTTTAGACTAACTAGAAGTTGCTACCCCTCCAAAAGAGATGAGTAATATATCACACAAAATTTTTGGGTAAAAAAAAAAATCTAAGTTTGTGACACTTGGCTGGACTAGATAGTTTCTAGTTGAAGCTTTAATTTCACTAAGCCTTTTCTCTCTAGTTTTGTTCAAGTATTGCCTTCTACCTGAGCTTGGTCCTAAGGCACTCCCTCTATGGTCAACAATCAATTTAGAGGTTGTAGCAGATTCGAAAATGAGACACCGACTGAGCAATAGCTCCTTTATTCAGCTTGTGAAAATTTTAAAACTGTAAGGCTAGTTCAAACACCCAGAAATGGGTCCTCAAGTTGTGAAACTAAAGGGCTGTGATCAGGAACCTGAGGAAATCATATCAACAGCAGAAAGCCTGAAAGATAATCTGATCTGGTAGCTTGAGGAGGCTTCACAGGAAGAACTCGCTGGTTCCTGAAATATTCTCGACTAGATCCTTCATAATGAGGATTGCATAAGTGACTTAGGACCAAATATAAGTGGATAAAATGTGGGGATGAGAACATTAGATATTTCCACAGCCTAATAACTATCTAGAAGAGGTTCAGCGACACTATATCACTTAAGTTCTACAATGCAATCACTAAAGACAAAAAGGGAAACTCTGTCGATTATTTGAGTAGTACCATTTATCGTGGCAGTGATTAATAGATCCAAATTGAACTTTGGACCTTTTTCAAGTTTGAACATGTTCGTTGTTATTGCTCCTTGGTGCCCCCCTTGAGGACTTGGAAATTACTAATGCATTGGAGAAGCTCCAGGGGACAGGTCTCAAACTCTGGACCTTTTCAAGTCTGAACATGTTCTCCATGAAGGAGTCTGTTTTGCAGGTGGTAATTTGATAATCTGTCTTATATCATTACTCCATTCTCTTCCCAAGATAATTTTCAAACTGTTGATGAATAGGCACAATAATTTCATTCTTAGATTGGTTGGTATGGAACAATCTGCTTTTATTAGGAGTAGGCATATCCTTGATTCCATATTAGTGTTTTGGTGATTTTCGACTGATGTAGGCATCATCATGAGAACTAATTGTGTTCAAATTGGACTCTAGGAGGCCATTTGATAAAGTGAAGTGATATTATCCAAGTGCTATACTACAAAATACCACAGGACTGGATCAATGGAATTAACACCCTGATCGGCTTTATATTTTCTTGTATTTGTAATTAATGAAGTTGAATGAACGTGTTCTAAATGTAAGAAGGATTCCAGACAAGGAGACCCCATATCTCCTTTGCCTTCTATTTTCTGATTAAAACCTGAAGCAGGCCTTATCAACTGCTCAAATAAGCAGCATTCTGCGCATTTAATGAGCTAGGCCAACATGCTACTAAGGAGTCCATGTGGCCTTAGCATTAAGGGAATTCAGCAGAACATATTTGGTAGGGCCTCGATGGATGAAAATGACTAAATCTCATGATACTACTTGACTGATGTTGCCAGAAACTTACTTTAGGAATACTCACTGCATAGAAGGTTATTCTAATTTCTCATGATCTAGCTTTAGAGGCAATCCATTCCCCTAAAGCAAATGTCTTTAATTGGTACTGTGATAACCTTGTGTGATAATAATTGTGGAGCCAGATTTTGGTACGATCGTTGGAAGGGGGGTAGTGTTCTTCTCAAATACTAATATTCCCTTCTATGCTCTGTGTGATAACAAGAGTTTGTTTAAGAAAAGGTGTCAGTGTTCCTTGGTTTCACGTTCAATTTCTTTGTTACTCGAGTAATTCTTGATCATTCTATCATTTTTCATCAGGTGGATCTAAGTCACCTGCTGAGTGCAGCATTACGTCAACCTCTAAAGTCAACATGAAAAAGAAATCCCTAAATTCCATTTTCCCTCTTTAAATATCTCTAGATCCCTGGTTTCGTTTAGTTTATGCATAAGCAGGAATAGAACCGTTGGTTATAGGTTCAATTTTTTTTAAAAAATGGTTTTTTTTTTGAAGTGTAATAAATAGAATGAGAAATGGAGAATGCTTTGAAGGAGCGATCAACAAAAATCTTGGTTTGGTCTTCAAAAGTGCAAATATGTATGTGAAATATGTAGGAAGTATTTCTTATTAATTCAAGGAATACAAGAATGGCACAACCTTATATAGATTCAAATAGGCTTCTAAAACTTGTACTCTCACTATAGTATTATACGTGTACATTCTAATTCTCCTTTTAAGTTGGGCATATCTATATATATATATATATCATGATAAGCTTGTTAAAAAGCATAGAAGATCTCTTTTGGTTAAAGACTTAATAAATATATCAATAAGTTTATCTTCAAATGGGGTGAAGAGTGTGCCAATCTTTATAATCATCATAACATGTTTAATAAAATGATAATTAACTTCAATATATTTTGTTTTTTCATAAAAGATTAAACTATTTGCAATATAAATAGTAGCTTGGGTATCACATCACATAGTTAAACCATTATGAGTAACTCCTAGATCTCTTAAAAGAGTTTAAAACCAAATCATCTCACAAGTTGTGTGTCATTGCCTCATTTTATTTTTGCACTTGATCTTCCCACTACATTTTATTTCTTGCTTATTCATGTTACAAGATTTTCTACAACATAAGTATAATATTTGAAGGTGGAATGTCTATCCTCAACACTGCCTATATGATCTGCATTTGAGTAGGACTCAATCTTGAAATGTCTATATTTTTGTAGATGAATCCCTTTCTTAGAGAGTGATCTCGGGATAATGTAGAATTCTTAGAACTGCTTCCTTATGATCTTAGAAGTTTGCATATACTAACTTCCATAATAATATAAACAATATCAAGTCGAGGACATCTAGGAAGCCATTGTTTATTACAGAATTTATGATATGGTGGAATAAAATTTTTTATTAGTATGCATCTAAGAAGCACAATTTCCTTAAGAAGATCTAAGGTATGCTTCCTTTGAGATAGGGACATGCCTTCTAAACTATGAGCAATCTCAACACCTAGTTACTTGACTTATCAAGATCTGTAAGTTTACTTCTAAGTACTTTTTTTAACTTCAAAAATACCTTTGAACACACTACAAAAATAATCCCCCATCCACATAAACACCTAAAATAATAATACTATTGGCATTATGGTAAAAAAAAAGAGTGGTCAACTTTGTTGTAATAAAAATCAATACTAGAAGCTACTTGATAGAATTTTTGGATTATACACTTGGGCTTTGTTTCACTCCATAGCTTACCTTTTTTAGTTTGCAAACTTGATTCTTCTTTCAGCGATATATCTACGAGGTTCTCCCATATAACCCTCTTTAGTTAGATTGCCATATACGAAGATATTCTTCACATCCACTTGCAATTTCTGCTAACTTTGATTATTAGCTAATGACACAAAATAACTTGGACCAATTCAACCTGATCACAAGTGAGACAGTCATAAAATATTTCTCTCCATAAGTCAGAGAAAAGCCTTTGGTCACAAGGAAATATGGGGGAAGTATCTCATGTTAGTCCAAGAAACACAAGGAGCGCATAGTCCTGAATGGAATCAAATTAACTTCAAAAACTTGTAACTTCCTATACCTAAACCTATTCAAGACATGCATAGCCCTATATGGACTTAAATAGACTTTTAAAACTTACTCGCCGTGTAGGACTAAGCATATACATTCTAATAGTTCAGGCTTTATGTTCATGCTGAATAAGGATAGAAGCACACATCGAATTTTTTAATCTATTTACACAATTTTTTTTCCACGTGGGCCTTATTTTATTTAGGATCAATAATGTGTTCTTTTCCTTGTAGCTCTAAGTGAACTATTTGCACATTACACGGAGGCATGGAGAACATGGTATGCAGACGCCATTAAAGGAAACTAGAACATGCAACAGCATATCAGTAAGCTTTTCATCAACGAGGCCTCGTAGAAAAGATGCAATGGCCAAATGATCCTCCATTTGATCTATCTGCGTGCATAATTTCTCCACCGACAAATACTCGGATTCCTCTATCATGAATGAACTGGATAGAGGATGTTCTGCGTTCAGTGTAGTTTCTACTTGCAAGAAACCGTTACGGCTGTATATAGAAGACAGACGCAATACAAACCACTCGTTTGAGTGTTCTCGGCCATTTCGGAGAAATTATGTTATTTACAATACTTTGATCATCTATATTCTATCCTGAAGATCAAATTGTGGATAAGAAAATGATCATGTAAAGCAGAGTTCAAGATCACCTCTTGTGAGAGAACTCTACTATTCCGACTTGCTTGATGAGTATCTTATTCACTAATCATTAAATCTCAATCTACTTTCAATTGTAAGCCATATTATAGAGGTAAGCTTATATACTTGATGAGAAAAATGAAGCACTAAGCTTATCCAAGAAGGCTACTTATCATCTTTTGCCCTACCATCTAGTATTTAGATTGATCACTGTAGTCTTGTCATAGTCTTGCCATAGGAGAGCCATTCGAGGTTAATGAATGTGTCTTGGTCATCGGAATTGGTTTATGTCACTAATAATTTCACATTAGACTTTTTTACATAGTGCATGATGTCATTTCTTTTAATGGTGTTGCTTACATGTTAGATGTTAGACACAGCAAGAAGGTTAGGGGAGTGGAGATTCCCTACTAAGCCCTTTCTAATGTTTGAACTGTAGGTTCTACCTTGATTCAATTGATTATTTTTTTAAAAAAAAACAAGTATGCCCTTTTAGCATTTTTTCGAAGTCTGAGATGATAGTGCTCTAGGGTTTATTGAATTCTAGATAATCATCCAAGTTACTGTGTTTGTAGTGCTAGATGATCTCACCAGTTATCATCAAGAATCTTGAGTTGGCTGACTCTTTTAAGGTGTTGTGTTTTTAAAACTATGATATCAACAATCCATTAGGCTAGAGGTTATACATGAGTAGAAAGTTGTTTAATCACGTTGCTCCACCTTTGGGATTAAGGTGCCGTTATAATGATGAAAGCAATAAAAAAGAACATAATAAAATCTATTATCAGTTATTGATTCTAATTCTTTCTATAACACTGTAGACATTATAATGATGAATGAAATCAAGAAAGAACATAAGAGAACTTATTATCAGTTAGTTGATTCTTATTCTTTATATTACACCCTAGACATCATTAGCACCCATGAACTTAGTGGAGAATGTCTATAACAAAGATAAAAAGATAAAAGTACCATGGGTCTCGTTGCGTCCCCTTTGCTTGTCTAATTTAGTTTTCCTATTGCATTAAACAAGATCGTAAAATTAATTAATCCTAAAAGGATATGAATCATAGTTCCTTTTTTGCCTCATCCTCACTTTGCATGATTCAATAATTTCTTTATTCTCATATATTTCAAATAACCCTTGTGTTTATGAACCATTGAAGGATAGTATATACTAAATTCACTGGAGATGGAGACATTACGATTATATCACTTATAATTTGATAATATCATAAAATTATTAGTTAACACTATATGTAAAATTTGTATAGTATTAGATTTTTTTTATATTGTATTAATACATCATTTTTATAGTTTGAGTGAGAAAATAATTTCTAACACTTAGTTAGAAGTTTTATAATTTAGCACGATATTTCTTGCATACAATAATAATAACATAGAAGCCACAATATATATTAATAGTATAGCACTACTAAATATTGCCTAGAATGTTGAGATGACTCCTAAGTCTTAAAGGGAGAGTGCAAAGATAAATATGTAAATATTACCTTATATCGGCAATGATCGATGCCAAGAAAATTTTTGAGACATAGTCACTGCATAAAAATTTGGGGAAGAGTGTTATCATCACCCTCCATCCTACTTTGAGATATGTGTTTGTTAGACTCCACTTTAAAATTCAAAGCATATATCTCAAAGCAAGAGGAAGGATGATATAACACTCTTTCCCAAATTTTTAAGGCAATAACCCATCCTCTCGAAAAATTTCCTAAGCATGGACCCTACCAAGTGTTAGGCCCTGGGTTCCCCGGTTCAGCCCAGAGGAGATTGGGTCTGGCCCAAGCCCAAACCAAAGATCAGGTAACGAAGAAAGCCCGATTTCCTGGTCGACACTGCGGTCAAACTAGAAATTGGAACGCGTCGAGCGACACGAGCTCCGCGAGCTTTGCGGAGTCGGCATCTTCCTCGACGCAGCGATCGGACGCGGCATTGCCTTCGCCGCGAGGATTAGACCTGGAGGCGGATGCTGGGAGCGAAGAAAACGGACGCGGTCAGCGGGTTGCTCGGACGCGGAGGATGCCGTCTTCGGCAGCACATCCGGAAGACCCGGACTGGCGCCGAGATTAGGAGAGGCGGCGTCGCGAGAGCTTCGGCAGATCTTCCGCAAGGCACGGATGAAGCGGAGGCAGCGAAGCTCTATAAAACAGAGCTTGATCTTCACCGGCTCGGAGGAGGAGATCATCGAGCTGTGGAGAGAGAGTGAAGAGAAATTTGCGAGCACTGAGAAGAAGATCAGAGCGGGTTCTGAGAGCCTCTGTGAACGGCGACGAGAGAGAGTTCGTCGCCGGCGTGTGAGAGCAGAGATTGAGGGAGGAGAGTGGGGATCCGACGAGCAGATCCGAGAGAGGGTTTTTGTAACCTTTAAAGCGTAAATAAAGGTGAAGATTTTCCCTTCCCCATGCTTCTTCTCCGACGAGTGAGTTATTCCTCTGTCTCCAGCGTGTTCTTCAACGCGGCGGCGGTTCTGGGTGCTTACACCGGATGGCAGCAACCGAGGGTGGAGGACGAAGCACAGTCGGCGCGTCTTCCTTCCCCGGCGAGCAGGCGGGGCGACAGTGTTCGGCGGCTAAAGCAACGCGGGCAGCATTGCTACGCGAAGACGAAGGAGCGGGTGAACAGTGATCACCGCTTCTGACGTCAGGTGACGAAATTCGATTTCACGCGATGAAAATAGGTGGCTGACGTCAGCAAGGCAATTAAATCGGCGAATTTCGTTCGGTGACGCGCGGGGTGACGTCAGCCAGGCGGACTTTTGCGTGATTTTGACTTTCGGTCAAAATCGAGAAGATGTATAAATTGATTTAGGGTTTTGATTTTTTGGTTTTCCTAATTAGGGTTAGGGTTTTCCGGGTTTTCTTGAGCGAACTGTAATTTGGGGAGAAAAATAATTCGGGGAAGTTAGGGTTTCGAATTGGGGACGAGATTCGGTCCGGAAACCCTAGATCCTTGCGTTCCGGTGTTCCGCCGGACTGCCCTGAGACAGCGGATAATTGCTGTTCTTAGGCCGTTCCGACCGGGGCGTGACAACTGGTATCAGAGCCCAAAGATTCATCCATCACGGTGAATCAAGGAGAGCGAATAGCACGAATCGAGCAGTTGCTCGGATTGACGGGCAACAATGATGATGGAGTGGTTCCTCAGGTGGAGGATCTCCAACGCACTGTGGAGGAACAGAGGATGCAGATCCTTACCCTTCAACAAACTCTAGCTGAAGTAGTTGAGACTCAGCAAAAGTTTGAAGGGACGGCAGCGCTACAGGAGCAAGTAGCAGCTTTGCAAGGGCAAGTGACAACCTTGACGGCACAAGTCACCAACTCCATGGCAGCCCAGCAGCAGATATTGGCAGACCTTGCTGTGATGCGCATGGCCTTAGCGCAGGCACAAGGTGGTGCCTGTTGACCCAGATTTATATAGAGTTTTACATATTAATTTACTTATGAAATCACGTCCATTTCACGACTTTACGCCTCATAATTGCCTTTATTTGGATACATCTATGGAATCTACACCTGTTTCGGTATTTTCACGTTTTCAGGTCAAAACGACCATAAAAAGGGTAGATTCTGGCACTCTTGTGGCAAAGGAGCTCATACTAACTGTTTCGTGCTACTGGCACTCTTGTGGCAAAGGAGCTCATCCTTTCCGACGACGAGGAAGGCGTCAAGGGGCTGCGAACGTTTCGTGCTGCTGGCCCGAGCATGAGTTTTGATTATCCGCCTGATTTGGGCGGTTATGAAATCAGCGGATAGTCTTCACATTTTCCCTCCCAATATCCTTTCTAAATATCCGTCCGCTGAAGTAAACAACGGAAAAAGTAATAAAAAATCCACCCCTTCCTATTTTCCTTCCTAGTATACATAGTGTAAGTCTCGAAGAGCCTCTCGGCCTTCCGTCTCTTCCGTCCGGTCCGACCGCTTCCTCGTGCTCTTCGACCGCTCCTTTCTCATCTAACGGCTCCCTCTACGTGAACCCCGCCGGAAATAACCCCTTTATCCATCCGCAGTGGCAACCCAGAATTTTAAGTCATCTTTTTTTGTCGCGTAGTAAACTTTTTTATAATTTATTTAAATCGTTTTAAAAATAATTTATTTAAATGCTATCTAGAATTGAATTTTATATATATATATATATATATATATATATATATATATATATATATATATAGTAATACTAGACATTATTATTATATTTAAAAAAGAAATTTTTTTTTCAGGTGATATTTCTAAACATGCTAAAGTCAAGTTTGCTGTGGCGGAGATATCTTTGGTTTTTTTTTCTTCTTTGTGATGGAAGAAACTAACCTTCTACCTGAATCTGAAAGTTCTGTACCACCTCAAGATCCTGAATCGCTTAACCAATCGCCAAAAACAACATCAAAATTAAACACAAGAATTACACGAGATGCAAGTACTAGCACTGACTTTGTTGCACCAAAGCCAGAGAACCAGGTGGTGGGCGAGGCCAGGTCGGATGAGGTCGACGACGCAATGAAGAAGCGAAAGGCGGCGACGACGAAGATGATGAGTGCGGCGGCGGAGAAGGCTATGATCGAGGGTACCGCCGGCACCATCCGCCGCCCTGCACGGCGGCGCTTCTGCAATGACATCGCTTTGTAAGCCAACATATCTCAGTTGCTCCCTAACGAGCGGCGAAGGAGACGAAGACGGAGAGGGCGTTTTGATCGCCTCGGTGATGAGAGAATGGGAGCGAGAGAAGAGATTGCGGGAAATCGCTTCGTGCGGGAGCTGGAGAAATTTTATTACCATCGAACGAGCGGGCGGGCAAAATCAATTGTACGAACTCCTAAAAAGCGAGCGGGCGATTTTTTTCCAGGCGGAAACGTTGACCAGATGGTAACGTTGGGAACGTTGACTATCACGCAACGTTATCTCTTTTCACGTGTTAAAAAAAAAATTTGTATACATTTGACTTTTTTTTTGTAATAGAATCTGCATTAAGATACGTGCCTGCACGCTTAAGGGACCCTTCTGCGATGACGCGCCGAAGGAATCCTTCGGCAAAAATTTTTTCAGCTGCAAGGAGTCAAGGACGCCGAACGGTCCGGGCCCCACCATCTAAGCTGAAAAAAATTTGGCGTTCCCACCGCCACAGCGTCCCATCAACGTGACGTGGACTAACCATCTTCCGCTGCGCAAGGAAAAATTTTGTAGGCGGTCATCACCACCTAAAATTTTAGGCGAACTTTCTCACTAGCGTTGATTTGGTCCTAATCTCAAAACTCCTCACGGTACAGTAAATTCATTTTTGAATCCGTTAACATTCCGCTGCTCCCCCCTGTTAGGGTATGTATACTTGGAAGAATGGAAAACTAGAGGGAAAGGATTAAAAGAAGGAAAGGATTGTAGGAAGGATGGATTTATCCAACCAGAGAGAGGCGGGCTGCATGATGGGAGGCGGGATGCCGGCTGTGGGGACAGGAGGTGGGAGGGGAGTCGGGGACAGGAGGCCGGTGGGGACGGGGATGGGAGGCTCGCGCGAGCTTCCTCTCCCACCTGCAGGGACGAGAGGCGGGCGGGAGACGGGGCAGGAGGCCAGCGGAGACGGGGACAGGGACGGGAGGCCAGTGGGAACGGGGATGGGAGGCTCGCACGAACTTCCTCTCCCACCTGCGGGGATGAGAGGCGGGCGGGAGACGGGGCAGGAGGCCGGCGGACGGGGACGGGGACAGGAGGCTCACGCGAGCTGAAATCAATCCAGAGAGAGGCGGGTTGCACGATGGGAGGCGGGACGCTGGCTGTGGGGATAGGAGGCGGGAGGGGAGTCGGGGACGGGAGGCAGGCAAGAGACGGGGATGGGAGGCCGGTGGGGACAGGGATGGGAGGCTCGCGCGAGCTTCCTCTCCCACCTGCGGGGACGAGAGGCAGGCGGGAGACGGGGCAGGAGACCGGCGGGGATGGGGACGGGAGGCTCACGCGAGCTGAAATCCAACCAGAGAGAGGCGGGCTGCACGATGGGAGGCGGGACGCTGGCTGTGGGGACTGGAGGCGGGAGGGGAGTCGGGGACGGGAGGCGGGCGGGAGACGGGGACGGGAGGCCGGTGGGGACGGGGATGGGAGGCTCGCGCGAGCTTCCTCTCTCACCTGCGGGGACGAGAGGCAGGCAGGACACGGGGCAGGAGACCGGCGGGGATGGGGACGGGAGGCTCACGCGAGCTGAAATCCAACCAGAGAGAGGCGGGCTACACGATGGGAGGCGGGACGCCGGCTGTGGTGACTGGAGGTGGGAGGGGAGTCAGGGACGGGGATGGGAGGCTCGCGCTAGCTTTCTCTCCCACCTGCGGGGACGAGAGGCGGGCTGGAGACGGCCAGACGGGGCAGGAGGCCGGCGGGGACTCGGACAGGAGGCTCACGCGAGCTTCCCCTCCCGCCTGTGGGGATGGGAGGCGGGCGGGAGACGGGACAGGAGCCCGGTGGGGAGACGGGGCAGGAGGCAAAGCTTTCCGACGACGAGGAAGGCGTCAAGGGGCTGCGAACGTTTCGCGCTGCTGGCCCGAGCATGAGTTTTGATTATCCGCCTGATTTGGGCGGTTATGAAATCAGCGGATAATCTTCACATTTTCCCTCCCAATATCCTTTCTAAATATCCGTCCGCTGAAGTAAACAACGGAAAAAGTAATAAAAAATCCACCCCTTCGTATTTTCCTTCCAAGTATACATAGTGTAAGTCTCGAAGAGCCTCTCGGCCTTCCGTCTCTTCCGTCCGGTCCGACCGCTTCCTCGTGCTCTTCGACCGCTCCTTTCTCGTCTAACGGCTCCCTCTACGTGAACCCTGCCGGAAATAACCCCTTTATCCATCCGCAGTGGCAACCCAGAATTTTTCACGCTCGCCGTCCGAAATATATTTTATCGCCGCATTTTTACGTCGCTTCATGATTTTTTAAGTCATCTTTTTTTGTCGCGTAGTAAACTTTTTTATAATTTATTTAAATCGTTTTAAAAATAATTTATTTAAATGCTATCTAGAATTGAATTATATATATATATATATATAGTAATAATAGACATTATTATTATATTTAAAAAAGAAATTTTTTTTTCATGTGATATTTCTAAACATGCTCAAGTCAAGTTTGCTGTGGCGGAGATATCTTTGGTTTTTTTTCTTTGACGGAAGAAACTAACTTTCTACCTGAATCTGAAAGTTCTGCACCACCTCAAGATCCTAAATCGCTTAACCCATCGCCAGAAACAACATCAAAATTAAACACAAGAATTACACGAGATGCAAGTACTAGCACTGAGTTTGTTGCACCAAAGCCAGAGAATCTAGTTTTAAATTTTGCTGAAATCATATTCCCTGCCACATCATTTGTAGGGATCTTTTATAGCATACCACAAGAAGTACACCCCAAAAGCAATTATAGTCAATATCCTTTATATTTGTTTTTTACTTTCTTTCACTCTGTTGGGAGTAACATGTAGCATAGTTATTTTGTTATACTCTCGTGTAATGGGCCATAGTCACTCACACAGTACAAGTGAAAAGATAAAGTCACGTATTCTTGACATGGGTATGGCATATAGGGGAGAGCAATCGGGATTTCGGTACCGGTACCGGTACCGGTACCGAACTCCTGAACCTCAAATTATAGGTACCGGTATCGGTACCGAATTCTACTTCGGGAGTTCGGTACCGGTATCGATTTCCCGAAATAAAATCGGTACCGGTACCGATTTCCCGAAATCTTGAATATTTTTAATTTTAATTTACGTATTTTGGTATTTATATTCGGTATTTACGTATTTCGGTATTTGTATTAAAAAATACTGAATATTAATATATAAATATTATTTTTTAATTAAATATACATGAAAAATCGGGACTTCGGTACTTCGGGATTTCCCGAAATAGTTTTTAGGTACAGGTACTGGTACCGATTTCCCGAATAAAATTTTGGTACCCGGTACCGAAGTACCGAAAAGTTCGGTACGATACTTCGGTACCGGGTACCGTTTGCTCACCCCTAATGGCATACACGCTAATAGCTTTCATCCTCAGAGTGATACTCCAACTGACTTGGAAGTCTATAATGCGTTTAGGAATGTTGTATATAGGTGGACTTGTGGTGTCAAGTGTGATATTGCTATGTCTCCATGTGTGGGTAAAGTGATACCGTATTTTTTTTGGACTATTAAATAAAGCATTTCTTTTGGGCTATTAAATAAAGCCCTTTATCATGTACATTGCAATTTGAATTGAGATTCTATGTGATATTCATTGAATGATATTTTTGTATAATGCTATTTATGTAAATATTTTTAAGGCCATAATTATGTTTTGTCCCCATGCTATTGATAATAGGTTTTTTAAATTTAATAATAAATATAAAATTAATAAAATTTATTTACATTAAGAATAAAATTAATATTATATTTATATAGATAAAATAATATATGTCATTAAATCAATAATTTATCAAATTTTTTTAAAATAATTTGATTTGGTAAAAGATTTTTTTTTATTTGATTTATGTCAGCCCGGCTTTCGCCGGCGCCACTGCTTTCTACCCCAACCAGCAGCCCCCGGGCAAGTACCACGACCATGCCATGGGCCTCACCCGTGTTAACCTCCTCGCCGGCCTCGTCGGCGCCTACACTCTCCGCGTGCCGGACCTCGAGGAGCCTCTCGGTCGTCCGTCCGGTTCCTATTCGACCGCTTCCTCGTCCTCTTCGACCGCTCCTTTGTCGCCAACGGCTCCCTCTACATGAACCTCGCCGGGAACAACCCCTCCATCCATCCGCAGTGGCGGCCGGAGTACTTCTGCTCCGCCGTTGTCGTCAATGGTAAGGCCGGCCCTTCCTCCGCGTCTGTCGCCGCCGATACCGCGATACGCTTCTGCATCGTCAACACCAGCAACGCCTGCTTCTTCCACCTCTTCTTCTCCGGCACCAGCTCGGACTCCCTCTGCTTCAACCACATCGGCTCTGACAACAACTATCTCCCCCGCCCCATCTCCCCCCGCAAATTTCTCCTCGCCGCATCGGAGATAGCCGACGTGGTGGTCGACTTCTCCAAGCTCCCCTCTAGGGGTGAGCAAATGGTATCGATACCGAAGTACCGTACCGAACTTTTCGATACCGATATTTTGGTACTTCGGTACCGGTACCGAAATTTTATTCGGGAAATCGGTACCGGTACCGGTACCTAAAAACTATTTCGGGAAATCCCGAAGTACCGAAGTCCCGATTTTTCATGTATTATTTAATTTAAAAAATAATATTTATATATTAATATTTGATATTTTTTAATACAAATACCGAAATACATAAATACCGAATATAAATATCGAATACGTAAATTAGAATTAAAAATATTCAGGATTTCGGGAAATCGGTACCGGTACCGATTTTATTTCGGGAAATCGGTACCGGTACCGAACTCCCGAAGTAGAATTCGGTACCGGTACCGATACCTATAAAACCCCTTTATCCATCCGCAGTTGCAACCCAGAATTTTTCACGCTCGCCGTCCGAAATATATTTTATCATCGCATTTTTACGTCGCTCCATGATTTTTTAATTCATCTTTTTTTGTCACATAGTAAACTTTTTTATAATTTATTTAAATCATTTTAAAAATAATTTATTTAAATGCTATCTAGAATTGAATTATATATATATATATATATATATATATATATAGTAATAATAGACATTATTATTATATTTAAAAAAGAAAATTTTTTTTCAGGTGATATTTCTAAACATGCTGAAGTCAAGTTTGCTGTGACGGAGATATCTTTGGTTTTTTTTTTTCTTCTTTGTGATGGAAGAAACTAACCTTCTACCTGAATCTGAAAGTTCTGCACCACCTCAAGATCCTAAATCGCTTAACCCATCGCCAGAAACAACATCAAAATTAAACACAAGAATTACACGAGATGCAAGTACTAGCACTGACTTTGTTGCACCAAAGCTAGAGAACCTAGTTTTAAATTTTGCTGAAATCATATTCCCTGTCACATCATGTGTAGGGATCTTTTATAGCATACCACAAGAAGTACACCACAAACGCAATTATAGTCAATATCCTTTATATTTGTTTTTACTTTTTTTCATTCTGTTGGGAGTAACATGTAGCATAGTTGTTTTGTTATACTCTCGTGTAATGGGCCATAGTCACTAGGGGTGAGCAAACGGTACTGGTACCGAAGTACCGTACTGAACTTTTCGGTATTTCGGTACTTTGGTACCGGTATTACGGTACTTCGGTACTTCGGTACCGGTACCGAAATTTTATTCGGGAAATCGGTACCGGTACCGGTACCTAAAAACTATTTCGGGAAAATCCCGAAGTACCGAAGTCCCGATTTTTCATGTATTATTTAATTAAAAAATAATATTTATATATTAATATTCGATATTTTATAATACAAATACCAAAATACGTAAATTAGAATTAAAAATATTTGGGATTTCGGGAAATCGGTACCAGTACCGATTTTATTTTGGGAAATCGGTACCGGTACCGAACTCCCGAAGTAGAATTCGGTACCGGTACCGGTACCCATAATTTGAGGTTCGGGAGTTTGGTACCGGGAGTTCGGTACCGGTACCGGAATCCCGATTGCACTCCCCTAATAGTCACTCACACAGTACAAGTGAGAAGATAAAGTCACGTATTCTTGACATGGGTATGGCATACACGCTAATACCTTTCATCCTCAGAGTGATACTCCAACTGACTTGGAAGTCTATAATGCGTTTAGGAATGTTGTATATAGGTGGACTTATGGTGTCAAGTGTGATATTGCTATGTCTTCATGTGTGGGTAAAGTGATACCGTATTTTTTTGGACTATTAAATAAAGCCTTTCTTTTGGGCTATTAAATAAAACCCTGTATCATGTTCACTGCAATTTGAATTGAGATTCTATGTGATATTCATTGAATGATATTTTTGTATAATGCTATTTATGTAAATATTTTTAAGGCCATAATAATGTTTTGTCCCCATGCTATTGATAATAGGTTTTTTAAATTTAATAATAAATATAAAATTAATAAAATTTATCTAATAAGTACATTAAGAATAAAAATAATATTATATTTATATAAATAAAATAATATATGTCATTAAATCAATAATTTATCAATTTTTTTTAAATAATTTGATTTAGTAAAAGATTTTTTTTAATTTGATTTAGTTTTAATTTTAAAAAATTTTGATTAAATATATATTTTTTATATATAAATTTAGTTCGATTAAAATCAAATGCTCACCTAAGCAAAACTTATTAGTTATTTGGTTTAGCAGCTTCATAAAAAATTTCAAAAGTTTTATAATTTACTTCTAGTTTCGGGAAATCCCGAGGTACCGAAGTCCCGATTTTTCATGTATTATTTAATTAAAAAAATAATATTTATATATTAATATTTGATATTTTTAAATACAAATACCGAAATACGTAAATACCGAATATAAATATCAAAATACGTAAATTAGAATTAAAAATATTCGGGATTTCGGGAAATCGGTATCGGTACCGATTTTATTTTGGGAAATCGGTACCGGTACCGAACTCCCGAAGTAGAATTCGGTACCGGTACCGGTACCTATAATTTGAGGTTCGGGAGTTCGGTACCGGGAGTTCAGTATCGTACACGGATGATGGCAGCGAACGGTGGCACCTGTTATCACATTGAAGGACGAAATTAATGATACAAGATTTATACCAAATTTGAATTTATGTACATAGTAGTTTCATACCAACGGGTGGTGGATGCTTGCATCGGAGCAACTGGAGCAAGTGTTGTTCTCAAATCCAGCAATTTATGGAGGATTTCAGCAAAAAAGAGGCCACTGAATGGAAGCATGGGAAGCTAAATCCAATCGTGGTAATGCTCATTAATTTGATATTGATCAATCTTAATTTCATAGGAATGGCAAGATAAGAAGAATAAACTTTGGAAAAAAAGAGATAATTTAGTTTCTCAGTGATGTTTGCCTCAAGTGAAGTGCAATGAAGTGTTTGCTTTTAGACATCATTCTCCAGACCAGTGTATCACCCATTTGTTGTTTTTGATCAGAGAATTTCAAGCCATGGTAGTTTACTCTGCACCTCAACTTCTGGAGATCAGTCTCCAAATTGTTGGAAAGCCTGTAGTCAAACTTCATCAGCTGAACAATCTGCATTTTAACAAAAAGAAGAAGAAAATTAAACAACCAAAAAATCTGCATTCTAATGAGTATTCATATCAAACAATTGATATTGTTCTTCACAGCATCCACACAATGAATTGCCTAATTCCAGCATAGTAAGTGAACTGAATTGGCATAAGATCTAGAGGATACTAGCATGTCAACACTTCAGGAAAAAAGATTGAGAAAAAAGGAGAAATTCTTGAGAATATGAGAACATAGGCAGATGTTAACTTACCCCTGTGCGTTGTTGATTTAATCCTCCACTGGGAATTGTTTTTGCGGCGGGGATGGTGGTGGAGTCGGGTGGGCGAGGCTAGGTCGGATGAGGTCGACGACGCAATGAAGAAGCGGAAGGCGGCGACGACGAAGATGATGAGTGCGGCGGCGGAGAAGGCTACGATCGAGGGTACTGCCGCCCTGCACGGCGGCGCTTCTGCAATGACATCGCTCTGTAAGCCAACAAATCTCAGTTGCTCCCTAACGAGCGGTGAAGGAGACGAAGACGGAGAGGGCGTTTTGATCGCCTCGGTGATGAGAGAATGGGAGCGAGAGAAGAGATTGCCGGAAATCGCTTCGAGCGGGAGCGGGAGAAATTTTGTTACCATCAAACGAGCGGGCGGGCAAAATCAATTGTACGAACTCCTAAAAAGCGGGCGGGCGATTTTTTCCAGGCGGAAACGTTGAGCAGATGGTAACGTTGGGAACGTTGACTATCACGCAACGTTATCTCTTTTCATGTGTTTTAAAAAAAAAATTTGTATACATTTGATTTTTTTTGTGTAATAGAATCTGCATTAAGATACGTGCCTGCACGCTTAAGAGACCCTTCTGCGATGACGCGCCGAAGGGACCCTTCGGCGAAAAATTTTTTAGCAGCAAGGAGTCAAGGACGCCGAACGGTCCGGGCCCCACCATCGAAGCTGAAAAAAATTTGGCGTTCCCACCGCCACAGCGTCCCATCAACGTGACCTGGACTAACCATCTTCCGCTGCACAAGGAAAAATTTTGTAGGTGGTCATCACCGCCTAAAATTTTAGGCGAACTTTCTCACCAGCGTTGATTTGATCCTAATCTCAAAGCACCTCATGGTACAGTAAATTCATTTTTGAATTCGCTGCTCCCCCTCCCCCTCTCCCCCTCTTTATATATTCTCCCCTCCCCTGCCCTCCGCACTTCCTGAATGAGCTCATTACTCTCTTTCGACTTCCGGCGAAGGTAAGGCCTTCGTCGCTGCCAAATTTTTCTGACTCTATTGCGGAGTCTCCTCATTGATGCGATCCGTGTTTTCTATTCCGTGGTTTGTTGCTGATTTAGTTCGATTTCATGATCTCTAGATGCTTCCCCAAATCTTGAATTGTCTTGGATAATCTACATTTTGATCGATTAAGCGAGTTTTTGCAAATTCTAACGGATGATCCATGATCGACAATCGTTCGAAGTGTATAGTTACTGATGTAGATGATTACTCTGTTTCCTAGCTTCCTTCTCTTTTATGTTGATGTGAGCGATCATCTGACGACAATGCGTCCTGGTGATTTTCGGATCATGCTGGATCGAGATTCTTTCTTGATTGCTTGTTGCTTCAGCTCGATTTTTATTAATTTTGTTTGTCTTATTGTTGGAGACAGTATCAAACAGAGATCGATGCAGCATGGGCTCGCTTCTGCTGCCAATGGCGACTGACTGGGCTCTTCGATCGCATCACACCCATTCGTTTCACCAGATCGGCGATCCGTGTCGCCCTCATACCTCAACATTGGTGGTGATCTCTTCTACCCGTACGCCGGCTTGTCACCCATGGACGAAGCGTCTCCGCAGTCGACTCCTTGTCTCTCGCTTTGCCCGATCACCGTTCAGGACGCGAAGGCCATCCGTTACCAGACGATGGCCGAAAGCTACGATATCTGCCTCTTCCAACTTCGCGACCTCGCCGATAAGTTGGAGTCCCTAAGGCTCGAGAACGCTAGCCTCCACGCCGCCAACGGAGAGCTCGCTAGGTTGCTCGGTCTCTCCTTCAGTAAGAACACCGACCGCATCCCGTCATCCGTTAATGAGGTGCTTGCTGAAGAACTCCGGCGCCTGAGCGTGGCCGAACTGCCTAGTCTCGATGAGAGCTCTCCGATGGTGTTGCATTAAGTCTCGAAGAGCCTCTCGGCCTTCCGTCTCTTCCGTCCGGTCCAACCGCTTACTCGTGCTCTTCGACCGCTCCTTTCTCGTCTAACGGCTCCCTCTACGTGAACCCCGCCGGAAATAACCCCTTTATCCATCCGCAGTGGCAACCCAGAATTTTTCACGCTCGCCGTCCGAAATATATTTTATCGCCACATTTTTACGTCGCTCCATGATTTTTTAAGTCATCTTTTTTTGTCGCGTAGTAAACTTTTTTATAATTTATTTAAATCATTTTAAAAATAATTTATTTAAATGCTATCTAGAATTGAATTTTATATATATATATATATATATATATATATATATATATATATATATATATATATATATATATATATATATATATAGTAATAATAGACATTATTATTATATTTAAAAAAGAAATTTTTTTTCAGGTGATATTTCTAAACATGCTGAAGTCAAGTTTGCTGTGGCGGAGATATCTTTGGTTTTTTTTTTTCTTCTTTGTGACGGAAGAAACTAACCTTCTATCTGAATCTGAAAGTTCTGCACCACCTCAAGATCCTGAATCGCTGAACCCATCGCCAGAAACAATATCAAAATTAACAAGAATTACACGAGATGCAAGTACTAGCACTGACTTTGTTGCACCAAAGCCAGAGAACCTAGTTTTAAATTTTGCTGAAATCATATTCCCTGTCACATCATGTGTAGGGATCTTTTATAGCATACCACAAGAAGTACACCACAAAAGCAATTATAGTCAATATCCTTTATATTTGTTTTTACTTTTTTTCATTCTGCTGGGTATGGCATAGTCACTCACACAGTACAAGTGAGAAGATAAAGTCACGTATTCTTGACATGGGTATGGCATACACGCTAATAGCTTTCATCCTCATAGTGATACTCCAACTGACTTGGAAGTCTATAATGCGTTTAGGAATGTTGTATATAGGTGGACTTGTGGTGTCAATTGTGATATTGCTATGTCTCCATGTGTGGGTAAAGTGATACCGTATTTTTTTGGACTATTAAATAAAGCCTTTCTTTTGGGCTATTAAATAAAGCCCTTTATCATGTACACTGCCTCTGTCACACCCCAATTTTTCGCTGTGTAAATCGAGGAGTGATGGCACGACTTACACACTGTGTAACCCGAGAGTAAAGATTACACAATGAGTAAACCGTCAGCCTACTCTCAATACACGTGCGCTATGCGGAAGTCTAGGATCTCTGCGCCCCCAACTCAAAATGCCCGATCCCCTGATGGGATGCTCGTGCCCCGATCCGCTGCCTCTGTGCTCTCTGTGGATCACTGTGCTCCCGGGCCGATATCTGATGGTCTGGGCCTAATCTTCTCCTAGCCCTAGACTCTACGTCAATGAGCAGCGGGTGGGCAGCACACGTTGCTCCTCAACCCAATATGCGCGCTCACGACCGTCCTTAATACGTAAAGCGCCCTGTGTAAATACACACACAAGAATCACAGGCAGTGCAATAGCCGGGCACTAGACATATGCCCCCAAACCTAAGCAGGTATCCACCACTACACCACAAGGAGGGTGCGCCCTATCAGTTAGGTGCGCCCGCCCCTAATCACACCGAGGCCTCAGCTGGCCAGGCAAAGTACACAATGGATATCAAAGTGAGGAAAACCCCTCCACTACCCAATGTGGGCTGAGGGATCAAAAACCTCACACTAACTACTCACAGCAAGTCTTATACAATGATTACAATGCCCTATCTAAGTAAGCATGTAAATTATACCTCCAAGGATCGCACGACCCTTGGGAGCAGTTTGTACAAGCTGTCTTGAGTTACTCCTCGCCGGAAGACCTCCTTGTAGCCGCCGGAAGTGTCTTCCCAAGCTGCCCCAAGCTGCTGTCCATGAGCTCCACTCAAGCCGGATGAAAGGGGACTCCTTCCCCTAGCTGCCGGAAGTAGGGGGAACACCTTTCCCCTTTGTAGCCGAAAGTGGAATACCTCCTTCCTTGCTACCGGAAATGGGGAACACCTTCCCCAAATGCTGCCGAACCTCCAAGGCTGACCAACCAGCAGGTTGTCGCCTCCCTCAAGCTCAAGAGCCCTCAAGACCGCCGGAAAAGAGGGTGGAGGTGGCGGATGAGCTGCTGCCGGCTGACTGCTCCAAGTGAACCGAGAGTGAGCTGCTCTCTTCCTCGGTTTTCTCCTCCCAAGACCCAGCAACCAGATTGATTGATGCACCCTTTGAGTTCTCTCAAAGGCCCTCCAGCTCGCCGGAGATGTAGAGGAGAAGGAGATGACCGGAGATGGTAGAAATCGCCCCCAAATCGCCTCTCACACAAGCAGCCGCAACACTCCAACTTTCGGATGGATGAGCTGCCGATTAGGGTTGTTCCCTAATCCAAATCGCCCCCTTCTTCACTTACTCTCTCAGCCCTCCGATTGTGCTTTGAGATTAGTGAAGCCTTGAAGACTTTAAGAGGATGCGCCAATGCTCCATATCAGCGAATGACCCAAGCTCGGGTTGGCCATCCCATGTAACATAAGACTTAGCTCTCCTCCAGGTCATGGGTTCGAGACTCACCCATGCCACATTTTTTTTTCTATGCTTGTACACTCCTGTACAAGGCTATAATTTTTGCTAAGTACACAATGCTCCTCCATGGTACCTGCAAAACATCTTAACACATTTATTAGTGGTTTTGCCCCCTTCTACATCAGGCCTCACCCCAAGATGAGGGTCTCTCCCTGCTCATAACCTCTATGAGTATGCAGAGGGGTCTGGGTGTGTACCCCGCACACCCAGGTCGTCACACTCTCCCCCAGCTGACCTAGACCTCGCCCCCGAGGGCTTTCTCATATTTCTTGAACAACCAATGAAATTGTTCAAGGTCAGCCATTCTCTCCCAAGTAGCATCCTCCTCAGCTTCGCCCTGCCACTGTACTAACATCTCAGCCTTTTGTCCTTTGCCTTTCCATCCGTAGACACGGTGATTCAGAATCTTCAAAGGCTGCTTTGCAAACTCTACAGAACCACGGGCTGGCTTTCTTCTCACTTGCTGACGCTCCAGATGAACATCGTCTGCGTGAAATTTCTTGAGGAAACTAACATGGAATGTGGAATGCAACTTATAGTGCTTTGGCAGGTTCAACTTGTATGCTACTGTACCCACTCTCTTGATAACTGTAAATGGTCCTTCATATCTGGGTACTAGCCCTCTATGATAAGTACCTGCCACTATCTTCCTCCACATCTGTGGGGTGAGTTTGAGGAGCACCAAATCACCTACCTCAAACTCCACATGACGCCTATGTCTGTTCGCATATTTCACCATACGGTTGGAAGCTTTCCTCAAGCTATCCCGAGCCTCTTCCCAGAGCTCTATGCGATCCTGGACATATTGATTCGCAGCCTTATTTCGACTGCTTGCCCCACTCGCAAGATGATCAACCGGGGTAGATGGTTGATATCCTAAGACCATCTCAAATGGACTTTTTCCAGTAGCTGAGGACACTTGTATATTATAAGCAAACTGGGCCGTATCAAGTAAGAATGGCCAGTTTCTCTGAGTAGCAGATATAAAGTGTCTCAGATAATCTTCTACTAGTGCATTGATGCGCTCGGTCTGCCCATCAGTCTGGGGGTGAAAGGCAGTAGACATCTTCAAGTCTGTTCCCAGCTTCTTAAACAAAGACCCCCAAAATCTACCAGTAAAGCGGGTGTCTCTATCACTGATGATATCTCGTGGTAAGCCAAAGTGCTTCACCACGTGCTGAAAGAACAGATTGGTGGTCACCTCAGCTGAGCACTCCTCAGGAGCCGCCACAAATATCGCATACTTAGAAAACCTGTCTACTATCACCAACACAGAACCGAGTCCATCAAAGACTGGAAAGTGAGTTATAAAGTCCATAGACACTGACATAAACGGTCTAGCTGGTGTGGGCAAAGGCTGGAGAAGACCTGCCTCCAGTCTTCTCTCAATTTTATCCTGTTAGCATACCAAACAGGTCTTCACAAAATGCTCTATGTCTGATTTCATTCCTGGCCAGAACCAACCTCTTCTGAGCAGTGCATACATCCTGTGACCACTTGGATGTCCGGCCCAAACAGTATCATGGAACTCCCTCATTAGGCCAAAACGAATGTCCCCCGAAGCAGGAACATAAGTTCTGCCACCCTGAGCCATGATAAGGCCATCCTCATCTACATAAAACCTGTGCACTACACCATCTCTGATCTGTGCCACAAGCTTCTGGTAGGCTTTATCTGTGCTGGCGGTCTGCTTAAGATACTGAAAGATTTTCCCTTCTGCTCTAGAAAGTGCCCATACCATAGCAACACTGCTAATTCTACTGAGGGCATCTGGGACCTGATGACATTTACCCGGTTTATGCTCCCAACTGAAGTCAAATTCTGCTAGGAGTTCTTGCCAACGGGCCTGCCTGGCTGACAATTTCTTCTGAGTCTGGAAGAAAGTGTTAGCAATGTTATCAGTCTTGACTATAAAGTGACTCCCCAGAAGGTAGATACGCCACAATCTGAGACAGTGGACGACAGCTAGCATCTCCTTCTCATGTGCAGAGTAATTCAGCTCAGCTGCTTTCAGCTTTCTGCTCTCATAGGCCACAGGTCTGCCATCCTGAACTAATACTCCGCCTAGAGCACGGTCTGAAGCATCAGTGTGAACTTCAAACCCTTGTGAGAAATCTGGTAATTTTAGCACTGGCTCTGAAGTTACCAGCTTCTTCAGAGTCTCAAAAGCTTCTTGGTGTGTATCCTCCCAACACCAAGTCTTGTCCTTTCTGAGCAAATCTGTCAAAGGTGCCACTACCTTTGAATATCCCATGATGAATCTACGATAGAAGTTTGCCAGACCCAGAAAAGAACGCAGTTGAGTCACATTGGAAGGACTAGGCCAATCCCAAATGGCCTTAATCTTATCATTGTCCATCCTCACACTGCCTTGGGACACAACATGTCCCAGAAATTGAATTTTAGTCTGGGCAAACTCACATTTTTCTGCCTTTAGATACAACTGATTATCCCGGAGAACTTGCAGTACTTGCTTCAGATGCTTCTCGTGCTCCTTCAGATCAGATGAATATACCACAATATCATCTAGATAAACCACCACGAACTTATCCAAAAATGGGTTTAGGATATTGTTCATGAGGTTGCAAAAAGTAGCAGGAGCATTGGTTAGCCCAAAAGGCATAACCATGAACTCAAACGAGCCATACCGCGTGACACAAGTTGTCTTTGGCTCATCCCCCTCGGCAATGCGCACCTGCCAATATCCTGATCTCAAGTCTAGCTTACTGAAGATTTTAGCATTTGCCAATCTGTCCAATAAGTCTTGAATCAGCGGGATGGGATAGGCATTGCGCACTGTGACTTTGTTCAGTGCTCTATAATCCACGCACATGCGCAAGCTCCCATCTTTCTTCTTTTGGAACAGGACAGGTGCTCCATATGGTGCCTTTGAGGGTTGGATATACCCTGACTCTAAGAGCTCGTTCAACTGTTTCCTGAGCTCTGCCAGTTCTAACGGTGGCATGCGGTAGGGAGGCTGTGCTGGGGGTACCGCTCCAGGGACTAACTCAATCTGGTGATCTATGTCTCTCCTGGGAGGCAGTACCTTTGGCATCTCTGGTGGGATCACATCTTTGTACTCTTTCAATAAAGAACCAACAGAAGGTGGTACTGATGCCATTATGTCTTCCAATGAAGCTACAGCAGTCCCCACAATGACTTCTTTTCCCTTTCTGCTACAAGAACTGGAGGAAGTGGCCAGTTCCCTCACATCCCTCATAAGCTGTCTAGGATCTGAATCCACCTGGGGATGGTCTTCCACTATTCTGATATGAGCAAGATAGGTGGAAGCACCATGCCTCACTCCATTTGCTAGGGAGGTAGGAGTAAGCTCCTTCTCCTTCGCTTTCTTCTTCTCCTCTTTCATTCCAGTAAAGCAAGGAATGAAACAAGGATTCTTTTCATCTAGTACCAGCAAACTATTGAGATGTGGCATTGGGGTGGCCTTAGCTCTTCTCAGAAGGTCCATGCCCACAATGACATCAAAGACATCTAGTTGAGTAACCAAAACAGTGCATTTCCCACTCCAGGGTCCCATCTTCACTGGGACATCATAAGATATGCCCATAGCTTTCTTCGCCTCAGCATTTACTGTCTTAACATGAGTGTTACTGGTCGTTGTCTTCAGCTTCAGTTGCTCACGCAACCTATCTGACACAAATAAGTGAGTGGCCCCAGTATCCACCATGGCTGCAATCTCTACTCCGTTCAGGCTGATATTTGTGTACATCAGTGGGGAAGATCTCACTGATACATTGGCAATTACCAATGGGTTGACAGATGCAAAACTCTGTGGATCCTCTTTTCCTGCATCCTTCTTCTCTGTAAGGACTGCAGCTATTGCTCTCTTGGTAGGACAATCCCTCATCACGTGAGGGCCATTGCAAACAAAACAAGCCAGTTTCCTCTTGGGACTAGACTCATTCCTCTTTTTCTGCACAACTGGTTTCTGATGAGTCTGAGGGACTGGTGCTTTACTCTTTTGCTTCTGCTTGGGGACGTACTTCTTCTTACCCTTGTCTGGCACACGGGTATGGGAAGATGGTGAAGAAGTAACTCCCCCAGCTTGAGGTCTAGTACCTCTCATATCTAGTAAGGCATCTGCAGCTACCACTGCATCTCTGTAAGTGGTCACCCCTTGCCTTCTGAGCTCTAATAGTGCCCAATCTTGAAGACCTCCTAGAAAAGATATAAATTTCTCTTCTTCACTCATATTGGGGATTTCCAAAAGCAATGTGGCAAATTGCTTAACATATTCCCTTACAGAGCCTGTCTGTCTCAAGTTTCTGAACTGCATGCGAGCAGTGAACAAGGTGTTGGCAGGCCTAAACTGAGCTCTCATCTCCAACTTTAAATCCTGCCATGACACAACCTCGGGATGCTCTCCCTCGGTCCTCGGGGCTACAGAAGTACGCCACCAGACTTTGGCATCTCCAGTGAGGAACGATGCACAAACCTCTATTTTGTCCTCTTCTGGCACCCGAGCAGCTTTAAAATAGTGCTCCATGTCGAACAGAAAATTTTCCAACTCTTTCGCTACCCTGGCTCCTCCAAAGGTAGAAGGGTCGGGTATATTGCGCTTCACCGCTGGCTGTGAAGGCATAACCCCAGCTGTGGGTGTAGGTGGGTTTGAAGCTACCTGGGCTAAGGCTAGCTTCAACATGGCTATCTCTGCTGTTAGAGTCTCTACAGTAGACTCTAATCTCGTGACTCTGGCATCATTTGTAATCTCATAATGCCTATGGAGCTCCCTGAGCGTCTGCATACGCTCAGCCAGTGGATCTCCTTGCCATTCCGCCTCATCTATCCCAACAGCCATCTCTAGTCTGATGAACCTCTCATCTAGATCTAGCAACTCTGGTAGTTCTGACTCTGCCATCTGGTGCTGTGATGGGTGAACTGTGCTGACGGTTGAATGGACCCCGAAACTGATCGATAAGTCGTGTAACTGAGGATTTACGCCCTGGCGCTAAGCACCGACGTACGCAACTCCCAAACAGCACAACAACTCACGTCTATATCTCGGTGTCACAAACAACCACTGCTTGTCAGGTTGAGTTGTTGCAGTTGTTCCGGGTACGCTGTGGAATCTGATATCAATCTGATTCTATGTGATATTCATTGAATGATATTTTTGTATATGCTATTTATGTAAATATTTTTAAGGCCATAATTATGTTTTGTCCCCATGCTATTGATAATAGGTTTTTTAAATTTAATAATAAATATAAAATTAATAAAATTTATCTAATAAGTACATTAAGAATAAAAATAATATTATATTTATATAGATAAAATAATATATGTCATTAAATCAATAATTTATCAAATTTTTTAAAATAAATTGATTTGGTAAAATATTTTTTTTAATTTGATTTAGTTTCGATTTTAAAAATTTTTGATTAAATATATATTTTTTATATATAAATTTAGTTCGATTAAAACTAAATGCTCACCTAAGCAGAACTTATTAGTTATTTGGTTTAGCAGCTTTGCAAAAAATTTCAAAAGTTTTATAATTTAGTTCTAGTTTCAACTTCCACTCTAAACATATATGTCTTGAAATGTTATAATGCTGAATTTTTTTTTCTCCTATTTTTTTATATATTTTTTAATTTAAGTAAAATTAAGTTAAAACTATTGGGGGTCACACTATTGAGGAGTGAGACCTCACAAGGATCCAAGATGATGTGAGGAGATAGTTACTTCGGCTGAAAAATCAAGCATAGTAGTGCTTTTCGAAATTGAAGGCATGTTTGGCTGCACAATCATCCTAAAAAATTAAGATGATAGCTGAAAAGCTAAAGTAGTTACTGTTTCTTTAACTTCAACTTTTATTATCTTTAACTTTTGTGCTCACACATTTTATAGCAGGGCCAATTCCCTCCCAACTATATACGTAACTTATGTAAGTTTCAACAATGACAAGGAATAAGAAAGGCCGTAGAAATTGTAGTTAAGGTTTAGGCCGTGTTTCCTAAGAGAGAAAAATGGAAGAAAAGGATAGAAAAGTTACTATTCTCGTGTTCCTTGAAAGGATTGATTTCTGAAGGGATCAAAAATCTATTTTTTTCCTTCCAAAATGTGTACGCACAATCGGACGGAAAAGCCACTCGCATTGCTCCTCTCGCCCGCCTCCCTCGCATCATGCGGCCAACCCGTCGCTCCCTTCCCCCTCACTCGCCTCACCCTCGTGAGCTTCGCCCTCTCCCTCCCTTGTGCTTGCCTTCCTCCGTCGCGCGGCGAGGTCATGAAGCGATGGCAGCGGGCGGAGAGGCAAACGTGACATATGCATGTGTATGTCACATGTTTTTACAAATTCATCCTTTCCCTCCTTCATTCTCTTCTCCAGTAATTCTTCCCTGTTTTCTATCCTTCCAAGGAAACATAATGTTAGAAATTTTGTTAACTAAAGCTATGAAATATGAAATAGATAGTTCAACGTGTAGTTAATAAACCATGTAGGTTCCATCGAAATCTAGATGATGCACGCTAATCCATTCTTAGTTTGTTGATTAATTTTATTTAAGTTAACTTATCAGCAACCATATCGACCATATCGAAACAAAGCACGATGAAGTCGACGACGACTACGATGCATACACCGAAAAAAAAATGTTGCGTCTCCTCCGAGAAGTTTAAGCCGACTCGGACGACAAGGGCGAGCAACGTGCACATAACACCAGGTATCCGCAGCCACCCCTTCATTCGCTTTATCTTCTGGGATTCTTCTTTGTCCATCTTGGACTTGACTGCTTCTAGCGTTGCCTGCCGGCTCTGCCAAAAGCCGTAGAAGATGGCCGCGACGCTTGATGACATACCGAGGAGGACAGAGGCTATGAGTGGTTTGAAGAGAATATTGTAGCACTGCCGCTTCAGGTTCTCGGCCGGGATGGTGCAGAAAACACCGACGCACAACATGGCGGGGGCCAGCATCTCCGCAGTGCTGCTCCAAAAACCCATTTCTAGAACCAATTAAAATTTGAGTATCAGCACAATAAAAAACAGACGCTAATCTGGTCGATGGAAAATGGATTCCTTGGATGAAAAACAAAAAAGAAAAAAAAGAAAAATACATTGAATCTAGATGCAAAATGCTACTAGATTCATTATGTTTTTTCTTCCTTTCTTGATGTATTTCATCCGAGGAAACAGGACATAAGAGACGACAAGGTTTCCAAGCGAGATAACAGCCGAAACGATGAGAGGCAATGACTTTACTTGCTAGACGCGTCCGGCGATTAGGGCTGAGGAGCGTTTATATGATGTATTGGGAATGAAGTAGAAGGCAGCAACTTAAATAGAGGGGCACAAAATGCCAAAATATTTCTAAAATAGAAAATCGGGAACCCAAAATTAAATTAATAAGCGACGAATTATAGCAAGTGCGACGCAGTAAATGATAATATAATAAAATGATAAAGGAAATTTTCTCACGTGTGTCACCTTCTTTCTTATGTTTTTTTGACCCAGACCTATTTTTATACGGGTGATTGTTTACTATTTTTATAGAATTTAAGCAGCTCATCTCTTTAAAATAGATAGCAATTCAAATATTATCCTTTCTGATATTCCTACTTAAATTCTTAAGAATTTTTCTCCTTGCAAAAGAAGAGAGAGTGAATGAATATTTTTCTTTCGAAAATTCTGACTAAAACTAATTTTTGTGTTTGTGTCAAAATATTTTTTTCTTAAAACTACAACTTTTGTCATTAATTTGCACCTGAAAGATTTGAAAGTTTGGCCTCAATTGAAAAGATTAATGATAACAAGATTGATTTGTATCATTGATACATTTCTCAAAAATAAATAGAGATGTAAAACGGTAAACTAAGTAACTAACAAAATTCTCTCTGTGACACAGAATCTAAAACTAGTACTAATATCTAGAAAAAAAATGATAAAATGTTTAATTAGTAATTAATAGACCTTACTAAAGCATAATTACAATTAAAATAATTGAACAAATCTTTTAAGGATATAAGTAAACGATAAAATGGATCATTAGTGAAAAACTCAAAAACCCACTCATAGCTTTTGCCCTTTGCCATTATATTCAGTAGCTAGCCTTAAAATATTACCAGATTACCCTTTAGTTATTTGATAAATATTATAACCCACTTATGACCTTTAGTTTATAATGTGTTCTTATCACAAATGTAGATTATTTGAGAAATTATGTGAAACTTAATAGTTGATGGAAAATATATAATTTATTGTATTAAAAACTTATTAATCATTAATGTGTTTTTATCATTGATATGTTTATTAACTACTTGGTAGAAAGTTATGCTAATAACATGAAAGTCCAAAGTTCAAGATGGATTCATGTAGGCCAGTTTAACAAACTTATAATATTCAATTAATAAACTTTATTTGATCTAAAGTTAGTTAGTGTTCTGCAAAGGTTGCATGATCTAGACCTGCATGGCCATGTTTGGAAGAAATATTCAATTAATAAACTTATATTAATATAGTCATTTAAACCAAATAAATAATATAGCTTAATCAAACCAACAAAAAAAATATATGTCTAGAAAGAATAATTATTTGTATTCACAAAGAAGGGAATGTTTTCTCATATATCTCCCTATTTTGTTGTTTATAAATTCCAAATAGATAATTTTATTTGTCAAAAACTTTTTTCTTAATATGTTTTGTAAACTACAATTAACAAATTAAATTAATAATTCAGAAATACATAGCTCTAAAAGTTAAAAAGAACAGTAGATAACTATATAATAAATTTAGATTTTTATAATTTAAATATACCAACTTACCCTTGATAAAACTGCAACTCACCACTAGCCACGGAAGCTCGCTCGCTAAATTAACAGTAATTTTCTATTTTGAAGCACAATATTTTATATGATAATACTTTATTTCAATAATGTCAGACTTTCATTTTAAAATAATTGTAAACTAACCATTCACAACGGGATATCCCTGCAATATGCTTTCTAATACTTAAAAAAACATTAACCAGAATTTAATCCTACAAATAATGGAAGGTAATGGCAATGCCACATGCACAATCAAGAATTTATATTCCTCGGACTCTCCGAGTCGAAACTCTATGCTCCAAAGGGTAGAGGGCGTTATCATATCCATCTTTTTTATACTAAACCGTTAGCCATCCATGATTCAAATGACTACTGAGACAGAATTCAAAACCTTCTGCTTCAGTTCAGCATTCGAGCAATCAGCTTGCAACATGATACTCTAAAATTGGTATGACGATGAGAAACCTTTCTTGGCCAATCTTAAACATCACAAGAAAAATGACTTTGGTTAACTTAATAGTGCATTACTCATCACAAAATCTTTTCGAATTAAGTTCGGCAAACCTATATATAACTATATATATATGAAATATTTTGGCCTTCAAACATAAACACCAGTTGCAAGGAGCAAGAAAAGAGACCCGAATCCCTGGAGAAGATGAAAAGATCTGAATTTAGCTTCATGTAAGATTAGATTTATATGTTCTAATAATTGAACGATAACCATCCTTTTCTCTTCCATTACCAAGAAAGTGGATGCCACAGCAGCAGTCACAAGCTCCTTTACCAGGCTGCGATTCCTACTGGATGTAGTAGCTTCATAACTGAAATGAAACAGCAAGATGTGAACCACCAAAATAAAACTCTATGCGATGAAATCGATATGGGTACTACCACTGTGACTACATGTGGTCAGATCCATCAAGCATGAAGGCTTTCCTATGACTCAGCATAGTAGTCCATCTTCTCAACTTCAGGCTAGAAAATACTATGTATGGATAACTCTAATTTATTATGAACAAAAACTACTAGCTGCATCATAAATTATTAAACATGTGGCCGAGGGTATAACAAATAAAAGTTATAATCAGATAAAGTAAAACCTAATTCTAGCCGCCTGCTAAATCCTAGTATCCTAGACCTCATGGTTATTATCTTACCATAACAGGATATTATCGTAAAGTTAACAATTTTAGACTGAGATTTTATTTCAATTTAGCACAATTATCAAGCAATTGTTGTTGAAGGACATGAGAGAAGCATGATTATATATTAATGTGTGGCTGAGCTCCTAAAAATTCATTTCCTGCAGCAAATATGCTTACTAAGTATAAATATATAAAGGTTACTAAATAGAATTTATATAATGGTTAGTATATATTTGTGATATAACTTATGTTATATATTAATATATATAATGGTTACATAAAATTCTACTTGGTCTATGAACCAACTATGTAAGTTAAGAAAAAAAAAAACTCCCCTCGACCAAGTATTTTCGACGATTGAATGTCATCTCATCTCCATAAATGAATAATTTAGATGCATTTTCAAAATTTATTTAAAACTTTCCTCAAGCTCCATTTTCTCATAGCATCACACTTCAAAATTGTCCTCCATTAAAAACACTAAAGAAGCTAATATTGGGTGCTACAAACTTAATAGTGAGCATCAATAAATTATCAACTAAATCACCATCAATTTACTTAAAGGTTCACTCTTCATATGTTGAAAGATACCCAAATAACTTTTCTTGCTATCCTCATTAAAAACAAATATACATAAAAATGTCCAAAAACATGTGGACCATTTAAACTCCATATTCATGGACTGAAAAAAGAAATCAAAGACCAATACATTTCAAGAGAGCAACATTAAAGACCAAAACATTTCAAGCGAGCAACATCAAGATCTGGTGGGGCATGACCTTTCATGCATTAGATGACACTTTGCAGTCTCATAAAAACTAATGAGTGTCACTAAGACAAATATGTTGAATATAATATCTGAAAACAAGCTAAGTCTTAATTGCATGATCTACTTGTTTCAAAAGAAGCTTAGTCCAAACCAATCAACATTTTTCACAATAAATTGAAGCACACAGTTTAATATATATATGTGTAATATATATATAATTTATATGACCAATACCGACCATGTACCATACCAATCTACGATCGAACTAGTACGTACTACCGAGCGGTACAAAAAGAAATTTGATTCCTTGAACTAAAGTAATACCCACTTCAACAATAGTGATAGTATGAACATCAAGCAAAAATCCAGTTAACCATTCCTTCACAACTACGATTAAATCAAGAACATTGTTTTGAAACTTATTTGAGATCTCTGGAGTTTTTAATTGAAAGTTTACTGCCAAATAGTAGAAAGAGATATGAATTTACAAAGTAAGGCCCGTTTCCTTATGCTAGTTAACCATAAACATAACTCCCTCAAAACAGTCATCTAACTGTTTGCAATTGAAATTCTCTGCCAACCAATACAAGAACATTTCAATTAACTCAAAATGGTGTAATCTGTAAAGATATTCCAAAATCAGGATCGTTACCTAATCTCCGAACTTGATCAGTATAGAACAGTAGCAAGTACATGTACCTGTATACTGTATAAGCGCAATAAGCATTCACAAGATGAGTTTTTTATTTACTCTCACACATAGAAATAAAAGGACTCCATAGACCCCAAAAGCAATTAACGATCAAGAATAGAAGAGACCAAAGGATTAATGTAAAGGAACATAAGACTTACATGAAGAAGAACGCGGTAACGGAAAAACCGACGAGGAGGAGCAGCGCCGAGAGCGTTGGGTACGACTGGATGGGGACGAGGCTTGCGATAGGTTTCGATTCCTGAGATGATTTCGCCCAGAGAAATCATAAAAAGATAGAAGATTAACAAGAGAATTCAAAATGAGAACGAAATCAAACAGATCTGACATCTCCTACCATGGATTATGGTACTGCGAGGTAGAAGCTGAGATCGTTTCCCAACCGATCGGAGCCGCAGACGATCTGGACGAGGAAAGAGATGATCGAAGCAAAATCACTAGGCTGGGTAGTTAGGGTTGTGATTCAATATGTCGGCGAAATGGTCGCCCTTAGATTCGTGAAAAAAAATGCATCGTTGGGTATTCTCTATTGACTGATTATATATAGATATATATATTCAGCATAAAACTTAAAAATATACAATAAATTTTTTATTTTTGAGCAAACAACTACAACAAAACAGTATTAAAAAAGTCAATATAAAAAATTTTTCGTCACACAAAACGCACCCCTAGTCAAATTTGCATTAAGAAGTATATTAGATTTTATAAGAGTGGACGATATTTATAATATAAAATTTTAACTTTAAAATATATTATTAACTCCACTGATTTAAATAATAGACATGAGCAAGTGAATGTGAAAAATAATTTTGGTTGACTATTTAAGTAAATAGTAAGTTCAAGTGGATGTGAAAAATAATTTTGTTAAAGTACAATTAAATGAGATATGAATTTACAAACCTTATTTTTGAGTTCACAAAGTCAAATGTTAATTGAATGATACATATAAATGGGCGGTCAAACTTCTACAATCTAGAGTTTTCTTATTGTAATTATTAGTGATTAATTGTGACCCACTTTATGAAATTATTTCATTTTTATGTTTTTTTTCTCCATTCAACCAAATTATATATGTTTTATTGGAGAAAACATAATTTGCATGATTTTAAATGTGCACAAAGTGTTACGGGCAAATTTATTTTTTTATAATAAACTCAACCACAACCGGCAGATTCTCTCGTGGAGATCTCAGCCTTACACTAGAGTGGCCCGCGACCGGTTAGGATCGCGTTGCGGAAGCTGGCCCAGCACTTTACAAGTCCTCACACCACGTGAGCGAAGAATTCGGTATGAATACCGCCCCTCGGACAGGAATACAGATCTCTCAACTGTGTCAAAGTGATGGAGACTCTCCAAACACTTTGCACTCACAGAAATATCCTCAGCCCGCACTCCTTTCTCTACACAGCCGAGATAGGCACCGGCGCGGCCTCAATCAATCACAAGGAGACGGTGGCGAACACCTTCGAGGGTGCCGACACACACGTCTGTGACTTCGCAGCGAGCAACAACCAGGCACCTACAACAGTCACAAATCCGCACTACACATATGCGGATACAGATAACGCAAAGAACTGTCCGGACGAAAGCCACACGATATCCGAACGGCGGTAAAGTCCCTATCCACTACACACGGGAAAACCGTCCTACTCCACTACACAAGAGAGATCCGGGGAGGGTTTACCCTTGTAGCGTGCCACCAATCCACAAGCCGAGCCCACCGAGATCCACACGAAGACTACGTCGAAAGGTCCGGTCAGAGTCGAAGTGAGACGCGCGCGCAAACATGCACGCAGAAACCCCTTCTCCCTCTTCCCGCTCGCGTCCGAAACAATGCCGAGACCTCGGCTGAAATAGGGGAATGATCCCCTCTCTCGTCCGTCACCGTCCGGCCACCGGAGCTGCACCGGAGGGTCGGGATCTGGTCGCCCACGGAAGGAGACGCCGCCGCCGAAGAAACGTCGCCGGAGAAGCCGCCGCCGACGAGATTCTGAACCCAATGGAAACCGTGGCTACATGGAACCGGCGATTGGAAAATCCGATCGCACTCCCGCGTCTGGCTGCCGGCGCCGGAGGAGATGGTCTCCTCGTTACCTCAGGGCACCGGTGAGTCGATCTGAGAGCGTACGCCGACGAGTCCACGGCCGGAGCCTCGTCGCCGACGCCAAACAACGTCCTCTGTTCCTAGATCCAAAACTCGCCGTCGCCAGACCTCTGCCCGAGCTCGTAATTGCTCGATAGGGCAGCCACCCCTCGATGCGGAAGGAATCCTCCCTCATCGCCACGCAGCCGTGATCTCCGTTGATGATTGGCCGGAGATCTCACTTCCACCGTGGCGGATCCGAAAACCCGCCCTAGGCTCGTCCACGTAGGAGTCCACGCCTATATTCGCTGCCAGCCTCGTTGCCACATCAATGCCTGTCGCCGGCAACCTTCCAAATCCGGTGAGCGTCCCTCCAGTTGGCCGGATCAATGGCGGCAGCGAGCTTCGTGAGGACGAAGCGTGAACAGGGGAGATTTTCCCCAAACGCGCGTACGCGCGATTGAACCTGCTGAACCGGTTCGGTTCAGCTTGGAAGGCTGGTTCAGGCTGGTTCGGGGCTGATTAGACCTCAGAATCGCCCCACAGTTGACCCTGCTCATTGCGCACGCTTGCAAGCTCGCGTGAGAGGGTCCGGGGGTCCATGGGTTGAGGCGGAAGCCCACATCCACGTGTGAACCCACACTCAGTGGTTCGACTCGACCCTCACCCTATGGACGTGTGTCAGCCTCAGTGACACGATCGCACACCCGAGTCGTCCAACACGGCTAATGACAAGGGGTCCCGCCATCGCTCCATCTCGGTGTGCTTTGGGATTTGTGCTAAATCCCGGGAGCATCACAACAAGCATATTTCAGATACCACAAATAGATGTGCAAACCCTAAATTTTTAACTTTAAGGTATGCCTTCTTTGCTAAGATTCAAACCCTCTAACCTAGGATTACTATGTACAGACAGTATAATAGAATAATCAATGAACCAATATATTTCATGTACTAATCCAAACTCGAACCAATACAAACCGAAAATAATAATATACTTGGACAAATATTTCATTCTTTGAATTACAGAGCTACTATAGACTGGAACAAACAAAAATGAATTGCAGTACTGCAAGAACTGCAAAAGCTTAGTCTATTCATATTTTTGTTCAGCAGATTTACTTGGTGAGGTGACCAATGTTCCATATTCTGTAAAATAATCATACATATACTATGGAAAGTAAAGCCATTCTTCTTTTGCATATTTACATGTACTAGAAAGGAAAATGAAAGAAATGGAAATTTGGTAACAACTAATTTCAGTCTGTCATCAGTAAGAAAATAAGGGATATATGAATCTGAACTTTAGCAATGCTCTTAATTAAGAGTTTGAAATTATTGATGGTGTTTTTTCAAGTTAAAAATAGAAAGGCATAAGTATCCCATAATCTTTCTGATATTCCATTAAATAATGATCACATTTTATACTTGTAATTGGGCTTTTTATCATAAAAGAATGAACGAAGTAGGGGCAAATGTCAAAGCACAATTGTTTATGAAGCCAACTGGTGGATGAATGTCAAAGCACATTATTATTATCATATTATGTTATATATTTTTTATTTTTTAATATAAGGATTTTGTAATTGTTATTACCGATTTACAATAACATTTGTGATCCTGGATTCTAGAAAGCAATTCCAAAGCATCAATGTCAGGCACAACGCCATAGCCATTGGCCCATTAATTTGTTATTAAAAATAATTTTTAATAAATATATTTATTATTAATAATATTATTTTATAGTTATATTTTATAAAAATAATTTAAAAAATAATTAAAAATAAATATTTTAATTTAAACAGGTATCGGCTGAGTATCCATTTAAATACTCGACTCAGGTTTAATCGAGTTCAGGTTGAATTTGAGTTTGGCCAAAACTCACGAATATCCCACCCATTGATATTCCTAGGCGTCGGAAACCTTTTCAGTGTCAGCTTTTGAGATCACGCCGTGATCAGGCCTCGGGGTGGCACCATGCGGTGGCCCGTATATAATTTTATTCCCAAGAACAATGGTTGACTTTTTATAATTTAGTGTATCGTTCAAACTTCTGTTGAAATTTCACCTTGCCCTGATCAGTTTTTTTCAGTTTACCTCCCATAGTTAAAAGATGTTGACTTCCCCTCGCATGCTTTCATGGTTGACCTCAGCTTGGCTTTGTGAGTGATTGAAAATATTGGTTTTCTTAATAGTCATCGTTGTCGCTATAATTGTAGTTAGGATTCGCGAAAATTGTTCAACAATATGAGATAAATTAAGGGTTTTCTATAAAATCATACGAGTCAACTGAGGTTAAAAGATAAAATATAAGAGTTAGCATGAGTTTATAATCGATAAGGGCTTGTATGTAGTCACTTGTATTATTTTAGTAGGAAGTCAAAGTTAGGCATGCGATGGGCAACAATAGTGTCACTTGGATGACCAGAAATATGAATGTTCAAATATATTTGCTTAATTGGTTATGACGTAGTCCTAATAATGTAAAGGTCACAAGTTTGAGACTTTCATGAGCTATGTTAATAAATTTGTATTATTGTAATTGTCTAAATCTTACTGGCATTAATTAAGTATTATATCATAGATAAATGCAAGATGGTGTTAAAATTAGGGCTGAGCATTCGATAAAAATTAATTTACTGAAAATCGAATAAGTATTTATAGACTTATCGAAACCGAAACTATCATTATAGAAATCGAAACCGAATTTGATATTTACCGATTAGTAAATTACCGAATTATCGATTGGTAAATTCGGTAAAATCA
Organism: Costus lasius; assembly: GCA_027563935.2. Classification (NCBI taxonomy): domain Eukaryota; kingdom Viridiplantae; phylum Streptophyta; class Magnoliopsida; order Zingiberales; family Costaceae; genus Costus; species Costus lasius. The sequence goes on along the minus strand of CM050452.1, from coordinate 9,252,905 downwards.
GCAAATTATCGATTACAATAAACATTGCATAATTAACATATTGAGGATATCATGGAAGATGCTCCCATAATGGAACTTTTGATAAACTAAACTATATTTGAAAAATCTTCAATTAAAAAAATACTTTTACCTATTGCCGAGACTTAGAGGTTAAAGTGCGCTGGGCTAGGCTGACAACAAATCTTAAGTTGGTATATTTAATTTTTAATAATTTATATATGTATTGGTAATTCAATAAATTACTGAATCGATAATATTTTAACTGATTATCATATAATGGAAAAAAAATTACCGTATCAAAAATCAAAATCGATTTATCAATTAGTAAATTTGGTAAAAACTGAATTATGCTCACCTGTAGTTAAAATGCTCTTGGATCTCAGCTGGGATTGTAGGTTTGAGACCTACATGGGCTTTTTAAAATAAAATTGTGTGATTACAATGGTTTAAAATTCTAATGTTAATTATAAAATTACCTAAACTTCATCTAACATATTAGCTTAGTTGGTTTGTTTAGCATGTAGATGAGAAAGCTCATAATTGTGGTGTGTTACATTATATTATCAATGTCATCTAAAACTTATTTAATATACTTTAACCTATTAGCTTAGTTGGTAGAGTGTTATACAAATAACGCAAAGGTTGCACATAGGGATGGTAAAAAAAATCCATCCCCAACCCGATCTGGCCCGCCCCACCCCTCTCCGATTTGATTGGGGAAAATCAGAGTTGGCTGAGGGGTTGGGTCGGGTTTAGGTAAAATCTGACTTATAGAAGTCGGGTTAGGATTAGGTGTGAGATTTTCACTATCCACCCTAAACCCACCCCGCATGTAAAATTATAATTCTACTCTCTATTAAAATAACAAAACTCTAAGCCTAACCTCTCCGCCCATGTGCCACCTATGAAGCCAGTGTGCCACCCACATTGCTCGCACTCTGCTCATGTATTACTATGGGGTCAGGTTTACCCGCGGATTCTCGATTCCAAAGTGGGTTGGGTTTGGAATAGGTTTTCTTGACCCCGGTGGGTTTGGGGGCAGGTTTGCAATGGTCTAAGTCATAATGTTAATTCTCATGTCACAGAGATTGTATTATTTGAGCCTTTTTATGCTTTTCCAACTCATAATTGTGTTACATTATATTATCAATAATATCCAAAACTTATTTAATATTATTTTACCTATTAGCTCAGTTGGTTAGAGTGTCGTGCTAATTCTCCCTTCCTGAAAGGATGAATGCGAAATTCTTTTTTCCTTTCCGCATGGACCAGGAAATTGGATCTAGCCATAATAAAAATTTTTGGTATAAATAACTCACTTCTTGATTTTTGACTCCCTCAAACACTACGAGTGCCCCTAATCAGTGCAATGGGTATGTCTATTTATCTATCTCTTGACTCAAAATGACAACAAGTATATAAAAGGATCTTACAGTGTCTAGGGTGGGGCTGGGAGGGTCTCTAAACAGCCTCTTTTTTTATTCCCATCTGAATTATTTCACAAAAACTTGTCATGGTAAGGGAGACTGGATGTGTTTTATATTATATTTTTGATGCTATCTAAAAGTTATTTATTGTAATTTTTCTTATTAGCTAAGTTGGTTAGAGCGTTATCTTAATAACACGAAGGTCATAGGTTAGGGACCTATATGAGCCACCTTAAATAAATTGATTATAATGGTAATTTATGACAAATCATCCTACCATTCAAGTCAGAATGTCAACTTCATAGAAAGAATTTTGCACCGTCAAATGTTGGTTCATGTTTGCACCAAAAACCTTTTATATCTTTGTTACATTATATAATCAATGTTATCTAAAACTTATTTAATGTAATTTGGTCTATTAGCTCAGTTGTTTAGAGAGTCATGCAACGAAGAGATTGTACCATTCAACATTTTCTTTATGTTTTTCCCAAAGGACTTAAGAAAGCAGCAATAAATATGATTTCCTTAATCCTTCTTTCTCAAAAGGAAGAATGTGAAATTCTTTTTCCTTTATGCAAGGACCAAGAAATTAGATCTAGCAATAAGAAGAATATTTGGTATAAATAACTCACTACTTGATTCTCGATCAGTGTAATGAGATATGTATATTTATCCATCTCTTGACTCAAAATTGGTTCAGGTTTTAAAAAAGGATCTTAGAGTATCTAGTGTTGGGCCGGGAGGGTATATTAACGGTCTTTTTCTTCTCCCCATTGGAGTTATTTCAAGAGAAGACTTTTATTCATTGTGTTATATATTATATTATCAATTCTATCTAAAAATTATTTAATGTAATTTGGCCTATTAGCTTAGTTGATCAGGGCGTTGTGCTAATAATGCGAAAGTTGTAGGTTCGAGGCCTGTATGGGCTAAATTAAATAAATTGATTATAATGGTCGACTTTTATTTGTGTCACATTATATTATCAATGTTATCTAAAAACTATTTAATATAATTTGGCTTATTAGCTCAATTGTTTAGAGTGTCGTGTCAATAATGCATAGGTTGTATACCATTCAACCCATAATGTCAACTTATAGTGAGAATTTTGCACCATCAAATGTTGGTTCATGTTTGCACCAAAAACCTTTCAAAGATTATTTATAGCTTTGTTACATTATATAATCAATGATAACTAAAACTTATTTAGTGTATTTTGGTCTATTAGCTCAGTTGTTAGAGAGTCATGCAATGAAGAGATTGTACCATTCCACTTTTTTTTTCATGCTTTTCCTGGGGCCATGAGAAAGTAGCAATAAATATGATTTCCTTAATCCTCCTTTCTTGAAAGGAAGAATGTGAAATTCTATTTCCTTTCCACAAGGACTAAGAAATTAGATCTAGCAATAAGAAGAATGTTTGGTATAAATAACTCACCACTTGATTGTCGACCCCTTAGTCACTATGAGTGCCCCCAAAAATATGATTTCCTTAATCCTCCTTTCTCGAAAGGAAGAATGTGAAATTCTTTTTTCCTTTCCACAAGGACTAAGAAATTAGATCTAGCAATAAGAAGAATGTTTGGTATAAATAATTCGCCATTTGATTGTTGACCCCTTAGTCACTATGAGCGCCCCCAATCAGTGCAATGAGATGTATATATTTATCCATCTCTTCACTCGAAATGAGAGTAAGTTTAAAAAAGTATCTTAGATTGTTTAGGGTTGGGTCGGGAGGTCTATTAACGCTCTTTTTTTTCCATTAGAGTTATTTCAAGAGAAGAGTTTTATTCATTGTGTGTTATATTATATTATCAATGCTATCTAAAATTTATTTAATATAATTTGGCCTATTAGCTTAGTTGGTTAGTACAATTGTCTCACTCATAACCTTAATTCTAAGGTGGCTGATGGAACATTATACCATTTGAGCTGGAATCTCAACTTTATAGTGGGAATTTTTCACCGTAAGATGTTGGTTCATGTTGTTCAGATTGTCGTGCGATGGAGAGATTATACCATTCAACCATTTTTTTTTTCATGTTTTCCCATAGATCATGAGAGAATAGCAATAAATATAATTTCCTTAATCCTCCGTTCTTGAAAGCAAGAATGTAAAATTCTTTTTCCTTTCAACACAAATGAAGAAATTAGATCTATCCATAAGATGAATATTTGGTATAAATAACTCATATTTTGATTTTTGACCGCCTCAGCCACTATGAGTGCGCCATCAATACAATGGGATGTGTCTATTTATTCTTCTCTTGAATTGAAATGCAGCAAGTTTGAAAAAAAAGATCTTTGAGTGTCTAGGGTTAGGCCAGGAGGGTCTCTTAATTCCCTTTTTCTATCGGAGTTATTTCACAAAGACTTATCACGATATAGGAGAAGAGGAACATGTAAGAATTATGGTCCGAATTAGTGGCTATATTTCTTTAATGGTAAATTTAATGGTTTAATATTTACCTTCCTTCTCGGTTCAAATTATATCCTTAATAGTGGATTCAAAATCAAATCGCATCACTAATCAATTAATGGAAACTTGATGGACGTTTCATATAAGGAAACACGGATATAGTAATTTGGTCCTCTCTCTATCTCAATATATACATGAAGGGTGTCTCTTCCATCGAGACGAGTACTGGAATGGAGATTAAGCGAGAGAAACCAAAATTCTTGACACTTGGTAATTTTTCTATTCTCATCGATCATGATGTCTTCCGCATCAGGTACATATTTATAATATTGTTTTATTGTAACAATTATTTATTCGAAGATCCAAACTTTTATGATGTCAATTCATGATAGTTATTTTTATGATTTTGAAATTAAGAACTTACATGTAGTATCAGAGCATGATTGTAGGATAAATAATGTGTTCGTTTAATAGTTATTATGATAATTAAGAAATTCTTACGCATGTGTTTGAGATTTATTGGATGCGTAAAGGTTATTGCAAAAAATTTTGACTGCATCATGTTTATAAATTTCTTTTTATTAACGTTTAACGCATCATATCACTTAAATCCTATCGCATGCAAATTTTATTAAGGATTTTACTGTTTGTGTTTCTCGGCACAATGATGAAAGAAAGAAACATGTTAATGATTTAAGTGTTGTGGCATTCAAGTAAATAAAGAGAAGTTCTTTAATGTCAAAACGTATGAATTGATTTAATGTTTTGATTTAATAGTTTATGGTAATTTTGTAAATAAAAGGAAAGAGATAATGCCAAGAGGATGATTATGTGTTCACGTAAGAATTCTTTTCCTTCAAATCAAAATTTCTTTAATGTTACGTATCTCTTACGAATTGAAATTTTGTTTTGATTAATGTAATGTGGCATTTTGGTGAATAAAGGAAAGAGATTTTGTAAATTATTAATTACTTTCTCCTCACCGCCGCATGGAATTACTTGTGAACAACATAAATTAAAGTTTTATTACAACTTTACTAATGTGTGTAAATTTGCTCATCAGATATAAAAAAATTATCTTATGCGCATGACTTACACAACTTATGTTCAATTAATGTTTATGAATCTATGTCACAGATCTATATTATTCACGCATTAGTGAATAAAAATTAAGGATAATAATTTTTATCACCAAAGTGATTAAATTATTAAATTGAATTCATTTAATAATAAATATTAATCATCAAAGTGATTATTTATTATTAAATATTAATGTGCACCTCTTTTAATAATAAATGTTAATCACCTAAGTGATCATTTATTATTAAAATATGATGTTAACTTCGTGTAATAATAAATGTTAGTAACCAAAGTGATCATTTATTATTAAAGATAATAAATTTTGGTTTATTTATATAAACCATTTTTGTAAATATATTTATTAGTGTGGATTTTGATTTTACCCAAAGGTAAATCAATATCATGTGGCTAATAAATATAATTAAAGAAAATTAATAGTTAATTGTTAAATATAATTATGTATCCAAAGATGCAAATTATATTTGACAATGTTTATGTGAAAGTTTCAAAGCATTTAATGATGACAATATATATGATTGTGTTTACCCAAAGGAAACCTATAATATATATATTTTGATGTTTTAAATATTTGAATCCATAATTGATTGAGCATTTATATTTGTGCAGCTATTTCTCTTCATTCACATGCTTCTTCTGTTACTGTGTTCAATGGTTTGAACTTTTCTGAATGGTGCGAGCAAGTCAATTTCCACTTAGGTGTTTTGGATCTTGACTTAGCACTATTAGAAGAAAAGCCTACTGCCATTACTGATAGGAGCAGTGAGGAAGAAAAGTCAAACTATAAAGCATGAGAAAGATCAAACAGATTATGTCTTAGCTTCATGCGAATGACAATTGCTAACAACATTAAGACTACAATTTCACAAACTGAAACTGCTAAAAAGTATCTTAAGCTTGTGGAAGAACGCTTTCGTTCTGCAGACAAATCTCTTGCAGGAACATTAATGGCTGAACTCATGACCATGAAGTATGATGGGTCGCGTAGTATACAACAACATGTCCTAGAGATGACAAATGTTGCAGCAAAATTAAGGACCCTGAGTATGACAGTTGATGACTCCTTTTTAGTGCAGTTCATTATGAACTCACTACCTTCTGAGTATGAGCCTTTTCAAATTAACTATAATACTATAAATGACAAGTAGAATGTTAATGAATTGGCCAGTATGCTTACTCAAGAAAAAACAAGACTTAAGAAGCAAGGAGTTCATTCAATTAACCTTATTATGGGTCAAAGAGCAAGCAAACCAAAGGCCAAGAAATTTAAGAAGAAAGCACCTGCTAAAGTATCACAGGTTGCTAATGCAAATAAAAAGGAACAAAAGACAGATAAATGTCACTTCTGTAAAAAGGAGGGACATTATCAGAAAGATTATCTGAAAAGCAAGGCTTGGTTCGAAAAGAAAGGTACTTCTGACCTTTTTGTATGTTCTGAACTAAACTTAACTGAAGTTCCTTCTAATTCTTGGTGGCTTGATTCTGGTGCTACAACTCATGTTTCCAATATGAAGTAGGGATTCCTTTCAATCCAAACCACAAACCCAACTGAGAACTTCTTATTTATGGGAAATCGAAAGAAGGTCTCAATTGAAGGCATGGGGACTTATAGATTAGTGTTAGATTCTGGCTATCAGTTGGATCTAATGCAAACTCTCTATGTACCTTCAATTTCTAGAAACTTAATTTCAGTTTCAAAACTTGATGAATGTGGGTTTGATTTTAAGTTTGGACATGGATGTTTTAATTTATTTAAACATGATTCATGTATTAGTTCTGGAATTCTTATGGATGGTTTATATAAATTGAAACTGGATGTCAATTTTTTTGAATCCCTATTTTGTGTTAATCATTCTATTGGATGTAAGCGTAGCATGATGAAAGAAAGTTCTATTTTCTTGTGGCATAAGCGTTTAGGTCATGTATCCAAAGAAAGATTAGAAAGATTAGTAAAAGACAAAATTCTTCCAAATTTAGATTTCACTGATCTTGATATATGTGTGGATTGCATTAAGGGAAAGCAAACCAAATATAATAAGAAAAAGACTACAAGAAGCACTCAGCTCCTTGAAATTATACACACTGATATATGTGGACCTTTTGATACTCCATCCGTTAGTGGAGAGAAATACTTTATCACCTTTATAGATGATTTTTCACGGTATGGATATGTCTATTTGCTTAATGAAAAATCTCAAGCTGTAAATGCCCTTGAGGTATTTATAAATGAGGTTGAAAGGCAACTAGATAAGAAAGTGAAAATCATTAGGTCTGATAGATGTGGTGAGTATTATGGTAAATATAATGAGTTAGGACAATGTCCTAGTCCATTTGCTAAACCTCTTGAAAAGCATGGCATATGTGCTCAATACACTATGCCAGGAACACCTCAACAAAATGGTGTTGCAGAAAGGCGTAATAGAACATTAATAGACATGGTTAGGAGTATGATGAATAATTTCTCATTACCCAAAACTTTGTGGATGCATGCACTTAAAACTACTGTGTATTTGCTGAATAGGATTCCTAATAAGGCAGTTCCTAAAACTTCTTTTGAGTTGTGGACTAGTAGGAAACCTAGTATGAGGCACCTTCATATTTGGGGATGCCCAGCAGAAGTACGAATTTATAATCCACATGAAAGGAAATTAGATTCTCGAACTGTTAGTGGTTACTTTATTGGTTACTCAGAGAAATCTAAAGGATATAGGTTTTATTGTCCAAACCATAGTCCAAGAATTGTTGAAACAGCTAATGCCAAATTCATTGAAAATGGAGAAGTTAGTGGGAGTGCTGAAAGACAAATTATGGATATTAATGAAATTAGGGTTGATGTTTCATTGCCTATAAATGTTCCAATATCTATATCTATATCAAATGTTGTCCCAACATTGGAGGAACAAAATGATGTTGAACAGCATTTGAATGAAGCAGCACCTCATGAAGTAACTAACTTACATCCAACTGACATCAATGAACCACATGGGATGGCCTTAAATAAACCTGTAAGAATAAGAAGGTCGGCTATTCCTGATGACTATGTGGTTTATTTGCAGCAGTCAGAATTTGATTGTGACATTTATAAAGATCATGTTTCATTTTCACAAGCCACAGAAAGTAAAGAGTCTGATGAATGGATTAATGCCATGAAAGATGAGTTAAACTCAATGTCACAAAATAATGTCTGGGATCTCGTTGATTTACCAGAAGGTTGTAAATGAATTAGATGTAAATGGGTCTTTAAGAACAAACATGACTCGAATGGCAATATAGAACGATATAAAGCCAGACTTGTTGCCAAAGGTTATACTCAAAAGAATGGCATAGATTATGTAGAGACATTTTCTCCTATCTCAAAGAAAGACTCATTAAGAATAATTATGGCCCTTGTAGCTCAGTTTGATTTAGAGTTACACCAAATGGATGTGAAAATAGTCTTTCTAAATGGGGATCTTGAAGAAGAAGTTTACATGGATCAACCTGAAGGTTTTACCATAGAAGGAAAAGGTCACATGGTGTGTAAACTTAAGAAATCAATATATGGACTAAAACAAGCTTCTCGACAATGGTATATTAAGTTTAATGATACCATAACATCTTTCGATTTTCAAGAAAACACTGTTAACAGGTGTATATATCGAAAGATTAGTGGGAGTAAGTTTGTATTTTTAGTTCTGTATGTTGATGACATTTTGCTTGCTACTAATGATTTAGGATTATTGTATAAGACTAAAGATTTTCTCTCTAAGAATTTTGAAATGAAAGATATGGGTAAGGCATCCTATGTGATTAGAATTTTAATATTCCGGAATAGATCACAAGGATTGGTAGGATTGTCTCAGAAAGACTATATCAATAAAATTCTTGAGAGATTTTATATGGATAAATGTTCTCTTGGAATTGTTCCAATTCAGAAGGGAGACAAATTTAGTCTTATGCAATGTCCAAATAATGATGTAGAACGAAAGGAAATGGAATATATTCCATATTCTTCAGTTGTTGGCAATTTAATGTATTTACAAACATGCACAAGACCAGACATTAGCTTTACAGTTAGAATGCTTGGGAGATATCAAAGTAATTCTGGTATTGACCATTGGAAAGCTGCAAAGAAAGTGATGAGATATCTTCAAGGAACGAAAGACTATATGCTCATTTATAGAAGATCTAATCCATTAGAAATGATTGGATATTCGGATTCAGACTTTACTGGATGCATTGACAGTAGAAAGTCAACGTTTGGTTATTTGTTCCTACTAGCAGAAGGAGCAATTTCATGGAAAAGTGTCAAACGATCTGTTATTGCTTCATCCACTATGGAGGCAGAGTTTGTAGCTTGCTTTGAGGCTACAATTCATGCATTATGGCTGAGAAACTTTATTTCAAAGCTAAAGATAGTTGATACTATTTCTAAGCCACTGAAAATTTATTGTGATAATTCTGCAGCAGTTTTCTTCTCTAGGAATGATAAATACTCTAGAGGTGCAAAACATATGGAGTTGAAATATTTTGCTGTAAAAGAAGAAGTTCAGAAACAAAGAGTGTGTATTGAACACATTAAGACAGAACTTATGATTGCAGATCCTTTAACTAAAGGATTACAACCAAAGACATTTAAAGAACATGTTCAAAGAATGGGTCTTGGTTGTAATGATGATTGATTGTAATGATGCTTTAACACTCTTGAGCTCAATAATATATTTCTGATTTTATTGTTAATTTTCTTGTTCATTATGTTTGTGTACACCTAATTGATATTGAACAAGAAAATAAAATGTCTATGAGACACTAATGTGGACCATTATGAATTTTATATCTCTTATGATACCTAACTTATTAAATTACTAATGTAGTGGTATATGGAAGGAAGTATGCGATACTACAGTGTACAACTGCCATAACCCGCATTATGTGAATTTATAAGTTGAGGTAAATTATGTAGATGATGAGGATTTGATTTTGATTATACGCGCTTAATGTTTTCACTATTAAAATTAAGTATTGGAATATCGGGCCAAGTGGGAGAATGTAAGAATTATGGCCCAAATTAGTGGCTATATTTCTTAAATGGTAAATTTAATGGTTTGATATTTACCTTCCTTCTCGATTCAAATTCTATCCTTAATAGTGGATTCAAAATCAAATCGCATCACTAATCAATTAATGGAAACTTGATGGACGTTTCATATAAGGAAACACAGATATAGTAATTTAGTCCTCTCTCTATCTCAATATATACATGAAGGGTGTCTCTTACATCGAGACGAGTATTGGAACGGAGATTAAGCAAGAGAAACCAAATTCTTGAGACTTGGTAATTCTTCTATTCTCATCGATCATGATGTCTTCCGCATTAGGTACATATTTATAATATTGTTTTATTGTGACGATTATTTATTCGAAGATCCGGACTTTTATGATGTCAATTCATGATAGTTATTTTTATGATGTTGAAATTAAGAACTTACAGAACACACACTTGAAGAGTGTAGTGTAATAGAGAGTCATTGTGTCTAGTAGAAGAGAAGACTTTTATTCATTGTGTGTTACATTATATTATCAATGCTATTTAAAGATTATTTAATGTAATTTGGTCTATTAGCTTAGTTGATTAGAGTGTCGGGCTAATAACATGAAGGTCGTAAGTTTCGAGACCTACATGGGTCATCTTAAATAAATTGATTACATAACTCGTAACTTTAATTCTGAGGTGACGAATGAATCATCATACCATTCGAGCTAAAATGTTAGCTTCATATTGAGGATTTTGCACCGTTGGATGTTGGTTGTTTGCACCAAAAACCTTTCAAGGACTTAATTATAGCTTTGTTACATTGTATAATCAATGCTATCTAAAACTTATTTAATGTAATTTAGCCTATTAGCTTAGTTGTTAGAGCATTGTGCGACGGAGAGATTATATCATTCAACCTCTTTTTCATGCTATTCCTAAAGGTCTTGAAAAAGTGGCAATAAACATGATTTCCTTAATCCTCCTTTCTAGAAAGGAAGAATATGAAATTCTTTTTCCTTTCCGCACGAACCAGGAAATTAGATCTAGCTATAAGAAGAATGTGTGGTATAAATAACTCAGTTCTTAATTTTTTTGACCCCTCAACCACTATGAGCACCCTCGATCAGTGCAATGGGATGTCTATTTATCCATCTCATAACTCAAAATGGGAGTAGGTTTGAAAAGGATCTTTGAGTATCTAGGGTTAGAGGGTCTCTTAATGCCCTCTTTTTTCTTCCCATTAGAGTTATTTCACAAAGACTTATCATGGTAAGGGAGAAGGGGAGCAAGTAGACTTGAAGAGCACAATATAATAGAGAATCATTGTGTGTAGTAGTTGAGATTAGAGAAGGCTTATATTCATTGTGTGTAACATTATATTATCAATGCTATCTAAAACTTATTTAATGTAATTTGGCCTATTAGCTTAGATGGTTAGATTGTCATGCTAATAATGCAAGGGTCGCATGTTTGTGACCTGCATGGGCCATCTTAAATAAATTGATTGCAATGGTCTAAGTCATTATCGACGGATGAATCATCATACCATTTGTACGAAAAATATTTGAAAGACTTAGATTGTACCATTGAATTTAGATGTGTCTATTTATCAATCTCTTGACTCGAAATGGGACCATGTTTGAAAAAGGATCTTAGAGTGTATAAGTTGGGTGAGAGGGTCTTTTAATGCCCTCTTTTTTCTTCTCATTGGAGTTAATTCACAAAAACTTGTCATGGTGAGGGGAACCAATAAACTTGAAGAGCACAATATAATAGAGAGTCATTATATGTAGTAGAAAAGAAGAATATTAGGGCCTATTTGGCCTCGCTTCAAAACTGATTTTAAGCAGCTTTTAAGCAGAAAGCAGTTAGAAAACTGTTTGGTAATAAAAAGCAAAAGTAGAAAAAACAGTAAAAAAACAGAAGTTGAGAAAACTATAATTTGATGCTTTTACAACATCTGCTTCTCCAAAAAAGTAATTTACATAATTTTATTTAAAATTTTAACACTAAAAAAAATAAAATATATTATTATTTTAAATAATTTAAAATAATATATTTATTTATTATTTTAAATTTTAATAGCAGTTAAAAAGTTATTAACCAAACTATCTTATAAATTTTATTAGTGTATTACAATACAGTACAATACAGTTTAGCACAATTATAAAGCTATTAATAACATGAAGAAACAGATTCTTATTTATTTAATAACAATAACACAACCGACAAACAAGGGCGACAAGCCATGATCGGATGTTCCCCAGTGAGATGGATCGGCTAGGCCTCAAGCCGAGCGATCCCAAGCCCTCACCAATGGATGACTCGGCCCATGTCAAGCTATACTGTGTGTCACGCCCCGGTCGGGTCGACCCTAAACCGGCGCTTAACCGCTGTCTCCGGGTAGTCCGGCGGAACACCGGAACGTGATCGCGCTAGGGTTTCCGGGCAAATCTCACCCCCGAATTCGAAACCTAGTTCCCCGCTCACTTTTTATCCCCAAATTACAAGTTCGCTAAGAAAACCCTAACCCTAAAATTCCCCAAATCAATTTTGACCCGAGAGTCAAAATCGCCGACCGAAATCACGCCGCTCGAATTAATTTGGATCGCTGACATCAGCCGACGTCAGTCGCGAAATCTGAATTCGAAAATCGAATTCGATTTCGTTCGCCAACGTCAGCCCTGCGCCTGCCCTACGTCAGCCGCGCAATCGAGATTTCGTTGAATCGAAATCTCTGTTGACCACCGCCTGCGTTGACTCCGCCTCGATTCGAACGCTAAACGCGCGTTCGCTCTTCGTTCTCCACCCGACGCCGCAACCGCATCGTTCGCCTGTAGCCGTCGCCGGGGAAGGTGGACGCGCCGACGGGAAAAGGACGCCGCCTTGCCCTCGGACTCCTGCCGACTTCCGGACAGCCTCCCACCGCTGAGAATCGTTGCTGTCGTCGTTGCGAAGAACAGGGGAAGGGATCGCTGGAGAAGATAAACAGTGGAGGGGAAAAGCTTCACTTCTATTCTCCGAAATAGCAAGTTACAAAAACCCTCTCCTCACTGATCTCTCTCTCGTGTCGAAGTCGCCGCAGCTTACATATTCCCTCAGCCTCTCTCTGTCTCACTCTGGTCTTGCTCCTCTCAGCGCTTGCAGCTCCCTTCCTCTAGCTTGATTGCCGGGTTCGGTTCCTTTTCATCCGTCGCCCATCGACGGTATTTGAAGAGGAAGCTGCCGCCTCTTCTAAGCCTGGCGCCGGACCCAGTCTTCCGCTCTGCGTCTGAGTTTCTCGCCTCTCTTCTCCCCATCCGGCGCCGCGTCCGTGTCTCGCAGAGATCCTCGAGCCTTGTCGACGCCTCGAGCCCGGTCGCTGCTTCTCCCGCCAAGGACGTCGTCATCCGGATCTTGCGGAGACGACGATGAAATCGTCTCGCGAGCTCCGCTTCGTTCGTTGCCCGCTTTTGACGAGGATACCGACCCGCACGATACAGCTCTCAATCGAAGCTCGGGCTTCGTTTCCTTTCCATGGGCTTGGGTTAGGCCCACTGGGCCTTGGGCTGAACCAGGGAGTCCAGGGCCTAACAATTCCCCCCCGCCCAATTTAGACATCGCCCTCGATGTCCGGCGCTGGCACGCCGCTCAACGCCTGGCGGCGAGCCACCGCTCTTGCTCGGCACAGTTAGCCTCGTAGTTTTCTTTCCAGATCTGTTCCCTCTTGCGTTGGAGTTTCTCATGGTTCGCAAGGAGCGTTGCTTTCTCTTCTGCTTCTATCTCCTCCCAAGACTTCGGTGGAGTCTTTTCCTCCACTGCCTGCTTATACGTCCTTTTCTCCTGCGGAGGTTTCGCGCCTCCGGAACTTGTCTTCCGTTCGACGTTGCTCTGGTCGACCGTGTCTTTCGGCTCTGCATCTGAGGAAGTCGATGATGATTTACCTGCGACCACTGAGGCAATGCGCAATACTCCTATGCGTGCCTCAACTGGTTCGTCGTCCTCGACCACCGCCGGTTTCTCAGCAAGCTCCCGATGCACAATCGCTGCAATTGCGTTCACCCGCTGTCGGTCCGGACACTCGCGTATCCTGTGGGGTCCTTTGCATAAGAAGCAGGCAATCGGTCTGAGTTGACCCTGCCCTCTCTCTGCAGGTCGGGTATGCTCCTGCCGTGCTGGTTGTCCTCCGTTCCGTCGGGGAGAGAGCCTCTCTCTCTATGGTGCTCTAGGTCTGGGTGGAGATGGTCGTTTCGGGGGCGACCTTGGTGCTCTCTAAAAGGTCGTCCCTGAAGTCCTCTGGTCCATGAGAGACTCGGCTATAGCTGCAGCCGTTCTCCAATCCGGTGGCGCATGTCGTCGGACCTCCGTTGCCGCCCAGGGTTGGAGATTCCGGAGGAAGAAGTATTTCCTGTCTCCCTCCGCCATCTCAGGTAGCTCCAACATTAGCGCGGAGAACGCCCTGACATACTCCTGGATCGCTCCTATGTGCTTTAGCCGATCCACCGCCTCTCACGCCTGATCCACCGAGTTTCCGGAAAGGAACTACTGATCGGAACACCTCCCATGTCCAACTAGCTGCTTCTGATGTCGAATCAACTTTAGTCCTCCACCAAAGTTTCGCATCATCTGAGAGATATGTTGTGCACACCCTCACCTTCTCCTGGTCTGAAACATGGTTAGCCTCAAAATATTGTTGCATATCCCACAGAAAATTACCCAATACTTTGGCCGATCTGGCCCCCTTGAACACTGCAAGTTCTGGGGTGCGAACTTTCCCGTTGCCGTTGGGAGCCCCATGCTCCGCCCTGGCTGTTGTAGGGGCCCCGCCTTGTGCCTGCGCCAGTGCCATGCGCATCACTGCGAGGTCCACCAATATCTGCTGCTGAGTTGCCGTGGTGTTGGCTACCTGCGTTGCCAAAGTCGTCACTTGTCCTTGCAAGGCCCCTACCTGCTCTTGTAGGGCAGCCATACATTCAACAGTTTGGGGAGCCTCCACTACTCCAGCCAAAAGTCTGTTGGAGAGTAAGGATCTGCAACCTCTGCTCTTCAATCGTGCGATGGAGGTCCTCCACCTGAGGAACCACCGCATCTTTGTTGTTCCCTGTCAAACCGAGCACCTGCTCGATTCATGCGATGTGATCTCCTTGATTCACCATGCTGTTGGATCACTTTAGCCTCTGATACCTGTTGTCACGCCCCGGTTGGATCGACCCTAAACCGGCGCTTAACCACTGTCTCAGGGTAGTCCGGTGGAACACCAGAACGTGATCGCGCTAGGGTTTTCGGGCAAATCTCACCCCCGAATTCGAAACCCTAGTTCCCCGCTCACTTTTTATCCCCAAATTACAAGTTCGCTAAGAAAACCCTAACCCTAAAATTCCCCAAATCAATTTTGACCCGAGAGTCAAAATCGCCGACCGAAATCACGCCGCTCGAATTAATTTGGATCGCTGACATCAGCCGACGTCAGTCGCGAAATCTGAATTCGAAAATCGAATTCGATTTCGTTCGCCAACGTCAGCCCTGCGTTGAATCGAAATCTCTGTTGACCACCGCCTGCGCCTGCCCTACGTCAGCCGCGCAATCGAGATTTCGTTGAATCGAAATCTCTGTTGACCACCGCCTGCGTTGACTCCGCCTCGATTCGAACGCTAAACGCGCGTTCGCTCTTCGTTCTCCACCCGACGCCGCAACCGCATCGTTCGCCTGTAGCCGTCGCCGGGGAAGGTGGACGCGTCGACGGGAAAAGGACGCCGCCTTGCCCTCGGACTCCTGCCGACTTCCGGACAGCCTCCCACCGCTGAGAATCGTTGCTGTCGTCGTTGCGAAGAACAGGGGAAGGGATCGCTGGAGAAGATAAACAGTGGAGGGGAAAAGCTTCACTTCTATTCTCCGAAATAGCAAGTTACAAAAACCCTCTCCTCACTGATCTCTCTCTCGTGTCGAAGTCGCCGCAGCTTACAGATTCCCTCAGCCTCTCTCTGTCTCACTCTGGTCTTGCTCCTCTCAGCGCTTGCAGCTCCCTTCCTCTAGCTTGATTGCCGGGTTCGGTTCCTTTTCATCCGTCGCCCATCGACGGTATTTGAAGAGGAAGCTGCCGCCTCTTCTAAGCCTGGCGCCGGACCCAGTCTTCCGCTCTGCGTCTGAGTTTCTCGCCTCTCTTCTCCCCATCCGGCGCCGCGTCCGTGTCTCGCAGAGATCCTCGAGCCTTGTCGACGCCTCGAGCCCGGTCGCTGCTTCTCCCGCCAAGGACTTCGTCATCCGGATCTTGCGGAGACGACGACGAAATCGTCTCGCGAGCTCCGCTTCGTTCATTGCCCGTTTTTGACGAGGATGCCGACGCGCACGATACAACTCTCAATCGAAGCTCGGGCTTCGTTTCCTTTCCATGGGCTTGGGTTAGGCCCACTGGGCCTTGGGCTGAACCGGGGAGTCCAGGGTTTAACACTATGCATACCGTGGGTTGGCTGAACCCGTTAGCCACCTCTACTGGCGGTCGGATCTACTGTATTAGAAATTTTATAGCTCAGTTGTACTTCACTCGTTTATTTTTTTAGAATTTGTAAATCTTAAAAATACGCATATTTTAAGATTCACACATTTTACTAGATGAATGACCAAGATGTATCTGTCGAAAATACACATGAGGTGATTCGCTCGTGATGACTAGATTTCTAATCAGATTTCGGTTTGAGTAATAGAAAATCCGACCCAATAACACTTTTCAAGTCATATTGTCCATATCATAAATTAGATTGGAACAGACATCAACCACTTAAGCCAAAGCATTATTGAATAATAATAATAATAATAATAATGAGAGTATTAATTAGAGAAAATTGGATATTATAGCTCAGGAATTCATTTTTCACAAAAATTGTGGGTTAAAAACGGGGTTGACTCTGTTATAACCCTAACGTGTATAATTGACTTGATTTGACCTGATTAATTTTGAGTTAAAAATAGAGTTTAGCTCGATTATGACTCTAACATGATTACATCTTAGGAGGCCAAATTTTGTATTGGGGAATTGAGTTAGTGGGTTGGGTTAATTTTGATATGGTATAATTGTTTTAGTCCAAGTCTCTCATTTGCCTATTAACTTAAAATATTAATTATTATATGATTCACAACTAAGAGTATCCTATTATTTTTAATCAAATTATAACGTTATAAATAAATAACTTCGCATATGTGGAAAACATAGTGTAGGCTAGGTACCCTAACTTTGAATTCATGCATCTTAAAACAATAAGATGTAGGTATAAATCTCCATAAATTAATTGTGCGTATAACATTATCAGAAATTTATTAATAATTTTATTGTTAACAATATTTAATTTAAGATATATTAATGATAAATTAAAACCTGTCAATAATAAATTAAAGTCTATCAATAATAATTATTATTATTAGATCTTTCGTCAACTATAAGACAGATCTTTCATAACGATCATTATTGTTGACAAATTTTAGTTTAACTTTGATATACCTTAATTTATTATTAATAAACTTTAAATTATTGTTGATATTCTTTAAATTAAAAGTTATCAACGATAAAATAATTAATAAATTTTGTTAATATTAAATTAAGGTACACGTGATTAATTTATTTAGATTCATATCTCCATCTCATTGTTTTAGGATGCGTGAACATGAGAGTAGAGGAAGGATTGAAAAATCGATGGCGAGTCGCCAAACTAGTATGTACCAGTAAACTGGGCGAGATGTTGTCGTGTCCGTGGTTGCTTCTTGCCGAAAGCAGAAGCTTTGTAGGAGGCTTTCCGGCGGCAATGGAACGAAGCTTCCGGCAATAGTAGAAACTTCATTCAAGACTTTCGGTGGTAGCAGAAGCTTCTTGCACTGTCGTTCGCCGCTTCTGTGCTCTGACTCTTGCTTCAATACTTGTCCATCGCCGAACTGATACTAATTGGAGGAATCAATCGGTACCGAACCGATTTTCATATCGTTCAGTTAAAGTATCAGCCTAGCCTTTTAATCTTAAGGGGAAACGGGAAAGGAACCAAGATTCCCTGCCCTCACACTTCCGAAGATTGGGCTTGACATTATGAAAAACATAAACTAACTGTCTCGTAAAACCCTACTTGTTAAGGAAAGATTTGTCCTTAATGAATTCATCATTTATTGAGCTTCTCTTGAAATCCAATATTTGTACAGAATATACCTAATTGCAAATGACAATACTTAAATTCAATATTCCTAATAAGCGTGCATAAAATTGTTACAGCCCAACCCAGTTAGCAAACTGGGTCAAGGTCAACGGGTTAGACCCGATTAGGAGGACAAGAGAGTAGTATATAATAGAATTTAGGAGTTTGAGAGAGCGGTATCAAGAATTGTTTCTTTTCTTTTTGGCGTGTGTTTGACACAAAGCTCACCGGATTTCCAGCTAAGGAATAAATTACATCAATTAGTATGATTTGTCAAATCAATCCCTAGAGAACTGGAGGTCTAGCAATGAGATAAGGCAAAAGATGTATGTGAAAACTAAGGTTTGAAGAACCAGTGCAATTAGTTATGTCGGTCGGCTATAGGATTGATATGTACCAGACAAAATCCTGTTAAAACCGAGTAGAGTAGTAGAGGAAAAAAGAAGAAGAGGAAAGAGTAACCCTTGCTCACTTGCCAAATGAGGGATTTTTCTTCTTCCTCTCTTGCTTACTCTCCTCTCGCTCGATTCCACTACTCCACCCCCTTGGTCTGATCCAATTGGATTGGTCCAAAAAAAATCAACCGATTCAGTCCAATTTTATAAACCTTGGTGGAAACCACACTTGTCATAGGCAAATCAACTTCAATAGAACAACCATATCATCGGAGAAGCGCCTAGAGGTCTTTGATGCAAAGGTGGAGGGGATAGAGAGAAGACAAAGGATTGTAGGCAAGGCTAGTAAGAAAAGAAGATTTGTTTATGCCCCTCCCTCAAGAGTGGATGGGTAGATTCACCTAAATACTCTTTATAGCAAATACTATGGTTACAACGCAGCTATCATAGTGCACCTTGGGAGCACACAACAAAACCAAACTAGTCCTTCATCCCAGTATTCAACGCCGCTAGTAACTAATTTTAATTTTAAAGCACCATTTAAAAAGCACTTTGCACAAATTTAAAAGCGCCTTTAGATACTTTAAGCACACTCCACAAATATTACCTTAAATTATTTATAAAAGAACCTTGTATCGTTTTGGAGGTACGTTATATGATTTATCAAATTTCTTACATTATTTTAAAAATATTTTTCCCCATTGTAAAGGTGCATTATATATAGTGAAAAATATTTTCAGAATCATGAAAAGATCATTCATGGCAAACTGGCCAATGGGGTGAGTCTTGTTGACGTAGGGTTGATGATTTTGATTCATTAAATCACACTTAAATCTTTTAAAATATCAATATTTTTTTCAAAAAATATTATTATTTCAGGAAAATACGTGGTTAAGATTTTTTCAATGAATACTATTAATAGTGGGAAATTTTTTTCCTAAACATAGGACGTCCATGGGACATAACTAATGGAGACGGAGAAGTTAATACTGACAATCAAAAAACAACAAAACATGAATAAATAGAACGAACGGAACATTCACATTCTAAACATTTCCCCCCGCGCGCCGACCGACCCAGAGAATAAACAATGGCCGCCACCGTCGTCCGCTCTTCCAATCTCCGCAACCGCCCCTTCTCCGTCGCCGCCGCCGCCGCCACCGCTGCCCTTCGATCCTTCTCTTCCCCCGCTTCTTCTAGCGACCAACGCGTCCTCACCATCGAGACGAACAACCCCTTCACCGGCCACCGCATTGATCCCCCCTCCCGCGCCGTCGACACCACCCCTGCTGAGCTCCTCTCCTTCTTTCAAAACATGGCCCGGATGCGCCGCATGGAGATCGCCGCCGACTCCCTCTACAAGGCCAAGCTCATCCGTGGTTTCTGCCACCTCTACGACGGCCAGGAGGCCGTCGCTGTTGGCATGGAGGCGGCCATCACCAAGCGCGATGCCATCATCACCTCTTACCGCGATCACTGCACCTTCCTCGGCCGCGGCGGCACTCTCCTCGAGATCTTCGCCGAACTCATGGGCCGGCGCGAGGGCTGCTCCCGGGGGAAGGGCGGATCCATGCACTTCTATAAGAAAGATGCCAATTTCTACGGCGGCCACGGTATCGTCGGAGCCCAGGTCCCTCTGGCCTGCGGCGTGGCCTTTGCGCAGAAGTACACTAAAGATGGCTCGGTGACCTTCGCATTATATGGTGACGGGGCCGCAAACCAGGGGCAGCTCTTCGAGGCGCTTAACATGACGGCGCTGTGGGATCTTCCGGCTATCTTTGTCTGCGAGAACAATCACTGTGGGTCCTTTTATTTTGTCTGTACTCACGTGTAGGTTGAAGTACACACATAGATGCTGACTAATGGAAGCTTCTCATGTCTTGCAGATGGAATGGGGACAGCCGAGTGGAGGGCGGCCAAGAGTCCTGCTTATTATAAGCGCGGAGACTATGTTCCTGGTCTCAAGGTTAGCAGCAGAAGTTCCTTGTAACTTATTGATTTTTTTAATTCATTAAATCGCAATTGTAGTTCTCTGCTGACGACAATTTCATATGCAGTTCTCCAAATGAGCAAAGAATTGTACATGCAATATATGGTTATTTCTTTTAATTGGATATGCACAAATTTTGCTTCAAGTAACATAGAATAGTCCTACTGGGACTAGTACTGAAGACTATATTAGCTATTAGTAAACAGATTTGGCAAATAAAATGGTATTAAGTGATTTTTAAGTTTTGATTAAGTTGTTAGATGGAATGTGAAGGCCTTTATCGTTGTTAATTTGTCAGGCTACCTTGTTACTGCCTTTTGGTAGAACTTAGGGTCGAAAACATGGTTTACAAAATGCAGACTGGTTATTTAACTCTTTTAGGATTCAGATTATAGAAATAACTTTGAGTTCACCATTTCTTAAATCTGAATAATGTAAATGAAAAGTGAAATTTGAAAAATTAATTCTAAAAATAGGATTGGTAATTTCTATTTGCAATTCAATCAATTGGGGTTCTCTGAGCAAATTGGGCATACAGAAGCAATCAAAACAATGACTCAGGTCTTCTTGGAATGCGTTCTGCAGTTTTTTTTACTCCTAATATTGCATCAAAAAGTTGCTGGGCATAATTGTTCCTGCTCATGTTACATCTCTTTCGTTGTGTTCATCTCGAGCGAATGATACATTACATCATTTGTTGGTTTTTTCTCTCTTAAAGGCTTGAGAATCACCATTCTGGTGTTGCTTTAGGGCAAGTTCGGTTATTAGTTAACTTTGTAGATGAGTTATCTATTTGAATAATACTCCCATGGTCTATCTATCAACAAGTAATGCTACAAAAGGGAATTAGTAATGTGACAGGAGAAATTGGTACAATAGGCCATGGATACATTCATACACCTTGATAGTCGAATTTGTTGAAAACCTATGAGAAAAGGTCATAACTCATAAAAAAGTTTACAAGTCACTTTTAGATGAATTTGATGATAAAGAGGGCAGATTTCTATCTACAGTGATGTCGTTCATTGATTGCACGTGAAAAATAAATATTACCTGAGGGTGATTGGTTGTGCTGTCCATGTAGCTGAATATTTAGTTATGACTAGTATGGCTCTGGTGTGACCGACTGACAACCCTTCTTAATGTACATGAATATAAATATTACCTGAGGAGCGTGTACCTTTGATTTGGAATGAAAATTTAAATTGAAGTGGTGGCTTCCTACCATGAAATATTGGCCCATAAACCCTGACATATAGTAGTGGGAATGAGTTGGGTTATTGGGTTCGTTTACAAGATTAGGTTACGTAAATAAAATTTAAACCTGAGCTCAAACTCAACTCCAAAACCTCAAATCCAAGATCTTGCTGAAGGTGAATTATTTTTTCAAGTGTTCATAACTATATGGATACGCTTATTCTAAACTGCCAATTTTGATAAAGTTCAGGGTACCCTTGGGAGGTATCTAGATTAAATTGCTAATCATTTACCAACAAGTAATGAAGCATAAATTCCAACGCATAGTAGTTGATTTGGGTTGGGCTTTTTGGTTTCTTATGTGTATATTTCAACACTCAACGATCTTTTAATTACAGATGCCTGACAGATATCGAGATAATTAACAATGATAATTTGTGCTTGCTGGAAGTTTCAATCCCAAAAAAAAAAATCCTTATCCCATAATAGTATGAGTTTTGCAACATTTCACAAACCTACTAATTTAGCATGTGAATCTTGAGTCTGCTTTTTGCTTCCCAAGGCCAAGTGTAATTTTTGATTGCACATGTTCTTGTTACAAATTGTTGGATGAAGTAGTTACTAGAACTAGACTAAATATTGACCTTGTCTTTCGGGTTACTAGTTCACTGGTCACACTAGCAGGTCATGGCTTCGACTGCATATATTAGAAGAATAATTTTTATAAGAAAAATTTTTAATAAAAGTAGGTTAAAGAAACAAATTGGATTCATTCAGCTCTAGTCAATCTGAGTCCGGCCAATCCAATCAAGTGAGTATACATATTCATATTAACTTTTTTATCTGGCGTTTCTTGCTTGGAGATGAATAGGACTGGCCGAAGGTCCAGTTTATGGGTTTTCGTATTGATGCATATTTTAGTCAGGCTTTGGTAACTATACTCATATCTGCATGGTGATTACCTTGTCTCAAATTTAAATTGTAATAGCTTTTCTTGATTAGATAAATTCCCTCATTCGGTGTATTGTGAGTTTGGTTACAGGTTGATGGGATGGATGCACTTGCTGTGAAACAAGCATGCAAATTCGCTAAAGAATATGCTTTGGCTAGTGGGCCTATTGTGAGTATCTCTAGATTTTCATTCTTCAAATAGAAAATTCCTTGACGTGATGCTGGTACAAAACTACAGACTATGTACTGTGGTCTGTATGCAGGATATCCATTAATACGTGACATTTTTTCTACTCTTTCATTGTCAAACATAAAATGTTAGCAACACCGTAATTCAGATTAATGAAGATCTATAATACCTTGCTCAGACACTATATGCTGCTACTTGTTACGAGTTCCTAAGTGGAGTTTCAATAAAATAAGAGGAGTCCAAAGATGTCTTATAACATCCATATTAAAGAATAAAGAAACCATTATTATTCTAGTTTTTCATAATATCAAATAATAAGAAGGAATTGCTTAGCTGACATAATTTTGTTTGGAGGGGATGCACCTTATAAAAGAATTATATTAAATGGGCTTATATTTTCCATCTTGCTGGTATCCAGATTCTTGAACTGGATACTTACAGGTACCATGGGCACTCTATGTCAGATCCTGGAAGCACATACCGAACCCGTGATGAGATTACTGGTGTAAGACAGGTTAGCTGATAAACTGACCCAACTGATAATTGCTTATTGTATTTTTTTTCTGAAATAAGACTGCCACGTTCTGCAGGAGCGGGATCCTATTGAGAGGATTAGAAATTTGATTTTGTCTCATGAGCTAGCTTCTGCTGATGAGTTGAAGGTGAAATTCAAATACTTTTTTTGATGAGCCATTTGTACTTGCATCAGTGTGCATTTACATATTCGTTTTCCTTTTTATCACCCTAGTTTATTACGTTTGGCAGAACTTTGAGAAAGAAGTTAGAAAGGAAGTAGATGATGCAGTTGCTCAAGCTAAGGTTGACCTGCATTCTGTTTTCAGTTTGAGTTTTAGTTTGTCATGCTTCTAGATTATCATGATTATGTTTTTCTTATGCTTTTTGTTTCTTTTACTGTAGGAATGTTCAATGCCTGATAAATCCGAGCTTTTCAAGGACGTGTTTGTTAAAGGTTACGGTGTTGAGGTAAATGGCTTTCTAAAATTTCTCATGATTATCGTTATATTTATCTACTTGAATTTCAACTTACTATCGGAACAAATTGCCATCTTTTTTTTATTAAGCACTGCACTTTCATATTTTGGGTAGTTAACATTCTAATCTTGAGCTCTTTAAAGGATGTGTGTTTGAATTCAGAATACTAGACTTATTTTGAAAATAGTGACCAATAGACTTAGAATACTAGACTTATTAAGCAAAGAGGAAGGATCATAATGTTAATATGAGAATTGATTTTGAAAAGAATCCTAGACTTATTTTATTAGTGAATAAGCTGCATAATTCGTTGTATCATGCTATACATCGTGTCCTGATCCTCCATGATAATAGTGACCAATAGGCTTTCAAATACTTCATGATAATTATATTTCATTGTGCAGACATTTGGCCCAGACAAGAAAGCGATGAGAGCGGTTCTTCCTTAAGCTGCAGCGAAGTTCAGCGATCATTTCATCTATGCTACGCTAAAATAACTAAGGCAGTCGTCAAGAAATAAGGTGGAAGCCAAGCAGGTCAGGCAGTGTCCAAATCAAAAACTATGATTTTTTTATTCTTTTTTCCTGCTAAAGGTCTACTCATTTTTTTCTCCAGAAATGAATTTTCTTAAATTTCCTGTACGCATTCAGTATTGGAGCGAAGTTTTATATACATTTTGTTTCTTGGCCGAGTTCTCACTGAAATATTTATATTTTTTATATTGTGGTATCGGTGAGATTCGTCACCTTATTGCTTGCCAAAATTTTACTGATCGCCTATCCTCATTCGACAGAGACTAGAGTAGTTAAATCGAATTTGTTATACCATGAGTTTTTGAGTTATCCGTCATTGCATTCGCATTAAATTTCTAATAGCTTTAACTTCAGAAAAGATGGCTGACGGAGAAGATAGCTGATTGAGCTGATAATATAAATGCTTAAGTACTCCAGGCACAATCTCATATCATCTCGAAATATTTATCCTGATCTGCCACCTTTAGATGCTTGATCAGTTCACAATCTACCAGTGTTGATCTGTCCTAATAGAGTCTAAAATTTGTTATAAGTTGATTTAGTTGAGGCTGACTATTAGTGTTTGTGCTCCATACTCATTTAACTTACAGGGCATGAGAGGCAATTTCACATGTGCTATGATTTTACAGAATTCTCCACTGAGAAGTTGAAAAACCTTATTTATATCATATTTCTTTCCATGCAATAAATTAAAAACTAAAAAGTCTAGATATAGTCATATCATTCACAAAGATAAACTTGTGAAAATTAGTTCTCGACAATACCAGACGTGCTTGAAAACAAGGGCAGTTTGCCCACTACTAGTAACTACTAAAAAACCACATTTGATTCTACTAACATTATCAATAAATTTTCTAGCTCAACTCATAGAATGGTTGAATTCAGGCTTCCAGGGTCATGGTACACTTTATAGAGCCCACTTTGTCCCATAAACTTTCCCACTATGACAATTCATCATAATTTATTAATGTTATGTACCTCGAGTTCATTGCATAACTTGGGGAAGGCAATAGTTCTTTATTTAACAAGATGAAGTACTTTAAGATTATTTGGTTTAACGCATAAGAAATTTGGGAACATTCAACCTATTAATAGATAAACTATGAGCAGAAATAAAAACAAGAACAAGTTATATTCATATTTCTTTTGGAGACATGAATTTGATTATATATGAAAAATGACATTATGGAAAATGATCTGATACTCAATGGCCTTGTTGATCATGTGATCTATTTGAGAGAGCAAGTAGCAGTCCTTGGTTATGCCTTATTCAAATCCATGAAGTAAACACACATGTGCCTAGGGAGCTCATTATTAACTCAAGTGAAACACCTAACCTCTTCCTTTGTGGCTTCAACTCAAGTGAAACACAAGGTTGGTGTTGCCTCATCCTTACTTCCTAATCTACTACTACGGTAGTTTGACACTTCACATGTCACTTAGGATCCATAAAAATGCTCTAAAATTCCTCTATGCTAGTTCATTTTGTATGCCTAGGGAGCTCATTATTAACCTTGATTGTTCTTTTACACCGTGTTTACTTGGACGGATGGAAAGTACAAAAGAAATGAAAGAAGATAAAAAAGGAAAAATAGATGGATGGAATGTGTTATAGATTTTCCTTCCTTGTGTTTACTTGGATGGAAAGAAAGTTTGAAGGATTGATATATACACCCTAATTTTTATTTTTTTTTATTCATATTATATATGTATATATATAATATCATAAAATTATTAAATATTAAATATTAAATACGAGCGACGACGGCGAGGGTACGTAGCAGCGGCATGAATGAGCAATGACGGCGAGCTCGAGCAGCGACGGCAAGGACGAGTAGTCGAGAAAAGCTCGTATTGAGCGAGAATAAGTAACAATGCGGTGAAAAGTTAGGTGTGAAGTTAGTAAAGTTAAGTCATAGTTTCAGCTTCCGTCCAATTTGGGCAGAAAGCAAATGGAGGGATTAATGACTAACTTTCCCTCTTACTTTCCCTTCTAAACTATCCATCCGCCCAAGTAAACAAGCCTATACTCCTTTCCTTCCTACTTTCTTTCCTTTCCTTTTAACTTTCCCGCCAAGTAAACAAGGCCTTAAAGGTTAGTAGCTTAAGCTGATATTTTTTATTGAGTTCAACAACTTAGTGTGAATGTCACCCATCTCTTAGATGTTCCTCGTGTCATAGTGATGAACCACCATTGTGTCCTTTATAGGCATCTTTGCCAAGGCTAACACTGTGTTTAGTAGGGCGGATGGAAAGTGGAAAGGACGGAAAGTAGATAAACTTTGTGTTTAATGAGACGGATGAAAAATGGCAGATGGAAAATTGGAAGAAAAACTGCCCCACTTCCCTTCTAAAATTGATCCGCCCAATTTGGGCAAAAATAGCATCATGTTACACTACTCGCATATTCTCATGCTCACAAATCTCTTTTATAGGTTCTCACAATCAATTAATATAATTAGGATTATGGTATTTAATATTATTTAATATTTTTAATTATTTTAAAATATTTAATAGTATTTAATATTTTTTTACTAAATTTATAATATTTAGTGGTATTTAATAATTTTTAACTAATTTTAAAATATTTAATAGTTTTAAATATTTAAAATTAATTTTATAATAATTAAATAGTTATTTTATGTTATTTGATAAGATTTATATAATATGACTAAAAAAAATAAAGAGTGTCTATATCAATCATTCAAATTTTCCTTCTCTCTAGCTAGCTAAAAACAGAGAGAAATACTCTTATTTTTCTTTCATTCTTATTTTCCTTCTTACTTTTTCATCCTTCCTTGTTTCCATCCACCTAGCTAAACACAGTGTAAGTACTAGCCCAAGTTTGGCTTTTGACCTTGCTGCTATTGTGCTTAGTTGGAAATTTTATGAACATGTAGTAAGTTGATATGATGACCTTTAGTCGTGGGCACCAATGACCCCATTTTATATCAAAGAGACATCCATAGCCAAAGAATGTTCTTTCACTATTTTTACACATGGTGTTGCCTTGGCTATCACAAATTGGGATGTTGCTAATGGGTCCAGTAGCATCATCAATAAAGCTGACCAGCGAATGACCGGATGAGATGATGCCTTCTCAACTAAACCCCATCTCGTTGAGTGTTGGAATGTAAATTATGTTTGAAAGACAGCTAATGTTGACTAACAAATACCAAACATGGGAATATGTCAACTTTGTGATAATGACAAGCATATCATTGTGCTCAGCCTCCAAGCTTGCATTATCCTTGCAAAAGATTATAATCAAGTTGTAACATAATTAGCTTGAGCTCTCTCGGCACTATAGTTGGTTACCGTTGAACATAATCCCTTATTTGATCCTTATTGACAGACCACAACAACATTTATGTGTTCTGTAACATCTTCATAAGGCTAATGTGGTGAAGATTATTTGTCTTGCCTAGTCAGGCTGGCCTAGGTGAATGCTATGAAGATGTAGGTTGCCTTTATAGGTCCGATGCAGTTGGAGGGTACCATAGTATATCAACCTCTTGACTTCTTGTTGCAAGTCCTACATGCTTTCATGGTATGGCAAGGGCTAATATGGAAATTAAGGAAAAATGCATTTGACCCTTTGGATCAGATCCCTATAGGAGCTAGGGTTATGGAGAAGATTCTTGTGGCGAATGTGAACATCTATCTTTAGAACCATGGAGGAAATCATTCCTTACTCAACTTGGTCGAGGGGTTTCTCTTAAGAGCTTTCTTGTAGCCATTTTACTTTTTTACAAATTTCTCATCAATTAGTTCAACAAACATTTTATAGCAAAAAAGGTTTCCTACATGTTTTTCTTTTAAAAAAAATTGTTGGTTTTCGATTTGGCTCTCTGTGCACATGGATTTGGAACTAACTAGATTGTCTATTATACCAATATTGAATCTACTGTGTGATTGTTGTCTCCTAATGCTACTGGGAGGTAGTTGAATGCTACTGGGAGGTAGTTGATTCGAAGGGGTGACTGTGGAAAAAATTTCCTAGGCAGCTGCCTAGGAAATCTTAGGCAACCCCTCGTCTCACCATTCATTTTGCTTTGAGATTTATGCTCATTAGGCTCAACTTTGAGATTTGTGTACAAATCTCAAAGCAAAATGGGAGATGAGATCCAGGGTTGCCTAGGAAATTTTTTTAGTGATTGTGGGTGTATGCAACCGCAGTTGACATTAACGCAATTGCTGGTCCAAGGGTAATAAATACTAACATCCTAGAAGCAAGGCCTACAGGAATGGCCTGGCCTGCTAGCTAGCTCATCAGAATAAGGTAGACAATAACTTGGGGAGACTAGCATATATTTTAGGAGGTTTTTGTTCCTCTGCCCTCATATTATACTCAGGGGCTTGCTAATTGGGATGGTATTAAGTCTATATTTGAAGTGTTGATTTGTAAATGAAATGATCAGGTTATTGAAAGCCATAGCATCGCTCTCCTTCCAGCACTATCTAATGATGCTTAATTTTGTGTCTGTCTGAGTTGGACCAAGGACCGACTCCACTTGCTTGGCCTTCAAAAGTTGGAGAAAATACACACTTTTCTGTAGCCTTGACACGATACTGAAAAGTTTCTACAAGAAGTAGAGGCTTGGAGTTTGATATGAAATAGCAATAATTTTGAGTTTTGGCCTGCACTTTCGGCAATTTATATTTTTCATGTATGTTATAGTGATATGATGCCTAAATAATCAGAGTAAAGTGGGGTGTCATGGAATGATGTATTCATTTATCGTAGGCATGGTTAACTTGGCATGTATGTATAAGAGGGTGCATTTGTATTGATTATGTCTCAGTTATTTTACCATAAGTTCTTCTGAAAGTCATATAAAACTACTACGAATTCTGAAAATAGTGAAAAAGCTATAGTTTGTAACTACAAAAATCAATTTAACAGATAAACGCAATGAAAGCCAAACATTCATAAAAGTACTTAATTAAATCAAATTTATGTTCATATTGATTTATTGTTTGTTTGATTAATCAGCAAACACCTCATATCTCTAATTAGCCAAAAAAACAGCGGACTTTTTTTATTAGATTGTCTTGCTACAGCCACATGTGCACATCGAAATCAATTGTACGATCGCTTAGATATGCCCCCAGAAATTGATACTTGGCCCAACCCTTTCGCATCAAAACAAATCACCCAACGCAATATATTTATACTTCCATACTAAGTCAACGAGAACGAGTAAATTGAACCATCAACAATCCAGGTCAAAATCATTTTTTTTTCTCCTGATTCCAAGAAGGTCCTTTTCGCTTGCCAAGTCGTCATTACATACGGTATATATAGATTGCTTCCAGAAGACGTTTGAAGATTCCGTATTTATATTTACTTGGTCAGATGTTTCTTTAATTGTAGTGTTAACTTATAATAATAATCTGTGAGAAATTCAGGAGTAATTTTTTTCGTTTATATGTCGATTATTATCTAGTGTTATATGATTGATCCCATCTAATTTCTTGTCCATCTCTAATTCTTAGGTCTGTCAATTCAGATTATGAGTTATTTTACGAGAAACACCTCCAGAAAACTCATTACATCTTAAAGGTGATTTTAATAATTGTATAGACTTTATTAAAAACTTGCAAGTATCCCCCCAGCATAAAACGAGATGGAAACCGCGTGCATGTACGACTTTGCGTGCCCTTTCTTCTTCTTGAGATCGATGCTTTCCGTGATTGCATGCCGCACGCACATGTGCAAGCTCGCCCCCTCGATCATTCGCGGCGCACGTGCGTCATCACGGGATCCAATTTGATTTTGTTAGCTTCTTTTACAGGAAATCAAGCCATACGATAAGCGCTTTGATTTGATACGGTAACAGAGAATTATTAGCTGTGCAGGTATGTTTGTTGAAAAGCGGAAGTAGCCTTTGTTAGGTCTTCCAAGTTACCTTCATTTATTGAATAAACTTGTTGACCGAGCCTGGAAAGGTAACGAAAGACATCGACCCGCTGTCATCCACCAACCAAACGCCCACACGTCGGCTCCTGTCCACGGTCACTCCGTTGCCCCGGCGGCCGCTCACCAACTGCTGCAACGACGCCACCAAAAGGTGAGGAGGAAAAGGCTCAGATAATAACAGTGATAATTAATGGTTAATACGTTTTAGTTAATTAAACGCAGCGCCATCTCAGCACACGTGTCGGTGGCAGTTTTTTTTCAAAAGTCTCCAATCTCGAACACGTTTTCCCATCCCAAAAGCTGGACGAACCCAAGCGGGACTCGCATCTCAACGGCCACGTCAAAAAGTTGAATAAAATTAGCAGCATTCAACAAACCGCAGCAGCGGCTCAGCGGAGGAAGCATCTGGCCCACTTCCTCCGTAGCCGCGTTCATTCCCGATTTCACATAATTAAATGCCGCCGCGTCCCCACCGGAAAGCCATCGCCCCGCTGCCTCTCTTGCCTTTTTTTTTATTTACTTTATCACTTCCCGAACTCGAGAAGAACAAGAAGAGGCCCAACCCCCCACCCTCCTCCCTCCCAGGCCAAGAACTGAGGAAGAACCATGCCCTCCTCCCCTCTCCTCTTCTTCCTCTTCCTTCTCACCGCCTCCCCCGCCGCCGCCTTCTTCTCCTCCCTCCTCCCCGCCGCCGGCAATTCCCCTCGCTTCGCCGAAGCCCCTCTCTTCCGTAACGGCGACCGCTGCCCATCCCCCTCCGCCGCCCCCTGCAACCCCTCCTTCGTCCACATCGCCATGACCCTCGACTCCCACTACCTCCGCGGCTCCATCGCCGCCGTCTACTCCATTCTCAAGCACGCCGCCTGCCCCGATGCCGTCTTCTTCCACTTCGTTGCCCCCGCCGGCGGGCGCCACGGCCTCCCTGAAACCCTCGCCTCCACCGTCCGATCCGTCTTCCCCTCCCTCCGCTTCAAGGTCTATCCCTTCCAAGAAGACCTCGTCACTGGCCTCATCTCCTCCTCCGTCCGCCAGGCCCTCGAGAACCCCCTCAACTACGCCCGCGCCTACCTCGCCGATCTGCTCCCCTCCTGCGTCCACCGCGTCGTCTACCTCGACTCCGACGTCATCGTCGTCGACGACGTCCGCCGCCTCTGGGATGACGCCGCCGCGCGGCTCGCTTCCGCGGCCGCCGTGGTCGCCGCCCCCGAGTACTGCCACGCCAACTTCACCCGTTACTTCACGCCCGCTTTCTGGGCGGAGGGCGGCTCGAAGATCTTCGCCGGGCGCCGACGCCGGCCGTGCTATTTCAACACCGGGGTGATGGTGATGGATCTGCGGCGCTGGCGCGCCGGGGGGTACCGCCGCCGGGTGGAGCGGTGGATGGAGGTGCAGCGGGAGCGGCGGATCTACGAGCTGGGCTCGCTGCCGCCCTTCCTGCTGGTCTTGGCCGGCGAGGTAGAGGGGTTGGACCACCGCTGGAACCAGCACGGCCTCGGCGGCGACAACCTCACCGGGGAATGCCGGCGACTCCACCCTGGCGCCGTTAGCCTGATGCACTGGAGCGGGAAGGGGAAGCCGTGGGACCGCCTTGACGCCGGCGATCCCTGCCCCGTCGACCACCTCTGGGAGCCGTACGACCTCTACGTCCGTCCGTCCTCCGGCTCCGACGCCGACCTCTCCTCCTCCATTCTTCTCACCTTTTCTTCGTAGTGGATTCATAAAGCACACGGAAACCATATTGGGATTCTTTATTCCTTCGATTGCGGTCAATGTTTTGAGGACGCGGCGAAGGCAGCTCGCCACCGCCGGCGGTTGCAATGTACAGATGAGAGCGATCCATCTTCAACTACTGATTAAGTTGGTTCTTTCTTCTTTGGGATTGGCATGCGGGATTCAAATGCACTGCATTGTTTCTTAGTTTTTCCGATTCTTTTCGTTCCCAGCATTGATCACAAGATTCATTAAATTCGTGTATAAACAATGGAGATTTACTTGATTTTTTTTTTGAATATAAATCTTGTTGATTGACAGAGATCGATTCATACTAGATACTTGTGTCTTGTATGTTAATTTACAAAATTTTGAAAAGAAAAAAGAAATATTATTTGAAGTGTAATGTTCGAAGGAAAGGAATAAATGTTTAGTGGGTGGGGTGGAATCCAATGCATGATGCTTCGCTTCGTCTGGCACTTATGGTCACAGCCTGGAAATGGCTGGATGCAACTGGTAGTATTTTTGTGTGCCAGCTGACAGCTGTTTTATAGTAAAATTTGTGAACCCTCATCTTCTTCCTCTCTCTTGCATCTCGCGGATAAAGTCTACATTGGCAAAAAAAGAAAGGATAAACTCCAAATGCTTCTTAATGATTTTCTCTTATAATTTCACACTTGTTGAAGATAAAGACAATGATAACAACAGCTACAGTGGGGATTATTGAGTTCATAGCTCAAATTTTTATTTAAAGACAAGCTTCAAGTATCTGGTTCTATTATTCTAACTTTTTCTTCATTTTTTCTGCATTTCATTTTATGTTTTATTGATTTAAATATTGAAGATCTTCAAGCCGCCCTCCGCCTAGAAAGCAGGCGTCAAGTAACGGGTGAAGTTGGTGTGGCAGTACTCGAGAGCGGCGACCACGGCGGCCGCGGAAGCGAGCCGCACGGTGTCTGTCGTTCCAGAGGCTGCGGATGTCATAGTCGATGATGACGTCAGAGTCGGGGTAGACAATGCGGTGGATGCAGGAGAAGGGGAGCAGGTCGGCGAGGTAGGCACGGGCGTGGTTGAGGGGGTCGGACAGTGAAGGGCGAATAAGGGATTGCAGGGGGCGGCGGAGGGGGAGGGGCAACGGTCGCTATTAGCCTATTACACGAGAGAGGGGGGCTCTCGGAGAAGCGAGGGGCGCTGCTGCCAGTGGTGGGGAGGGAGGAGATGTTATATTTAATATTTTTTATTTTTATTTAATTTCATTTAATTTTTCTAAGAGCTGTGTCTTTTTTGTTTAGGGATGCCTCATTGCCTCCTTTGTAATAGACACGTCTTTGGAGATTTTTAGTTAATTAATTTACGAAGGGGGTGCTTTTTAGCATTTAAACATGGGGCCTTTCATCTCATTTAATAACATGAACTAATCATATTAAATATGAAGAAAAATTAAAGCATTTTTTTCTTTCTTAAGTGCCCATTTCAAGTCTTTTATTTTTTACTACAGCCTAAACATAGTTGTCTCCGAGTTCTTTTTATTATATATCTTTATTTACTTAATTTGTATTCTTATTATCGAAATCAAATTTTTCATATTTTACAATTTTATTTTCACAATAAAAGAAAGCAGCAAGAATGCAGTAAGGAGGAACAAGAAAAAGAGAGGAGGGGAGAGGGCACATGGCTATTCACTTCTTAGATATATTAGCCAACAACCTACTACTACAAGTGGCCAAGAGGTCAGCCACTTATAACTTGACATGGTTTGGGCCGAGCATAACCTGATCAAGGCTAGATCTATTGACCAATCAATGAACCATTGGCAGCATGAGGCCTGATCAAGCCAAGCACAACACAGTTTTAATTTTTTTAATTCAAAATTGAGCACCTAAAGTTGAATTTCAAATATTTTTATGCCCCTAGAGATATTTGTATTTTAATTATAAAATTATTATATTTCCCTTTTTAATAATAAAAAGAGAAAGGATAAACATATAAATTTAAACTCAATTCATTTCTTCACACAATTCCAATTCCTTTTAGATAAATTATTCATTCTATCTGAATACTTATAACTTAAAATATGAAAATTAAATTGCTCTAAGCACTCATAAAACTACTACATCTAGTAGTAGTAAAAAATATTACTAGCAAATATGTTCTATTTAAAATAAAAATATGTTAACAACTAGATTTTCTAATTTTAGTGAATTAATATTTTATTTAAAAAATAATCAATAATCTTTATTTACATATGATCAAATTGATAATTATGATATTTTATCATGGTTTACGTTATGGCATGTGATTCACTAACTATAGTGTCTATAGTAGCGTAGAAGTCTTATTATTTTACTGTGATAGAAGCAAAGTCTAATGAATGAAGAAAGTGTCAAAAAGATATAAACTATCTTCAAAACAAAGGGAAAAAAAAATCAATAAAGATGATTATCAAATTTTTGAAAGTGCAAGTGAAAATAATTATGCTATATAGACATAATCTTTTTGTAAATATTATGGGAGATATATAAGCAACTCTAATGAATGCAATCTAAAATAAATACAATAAAATATAAAAAATAGAACTATGCAGACCTTGATTCCTTAAGTATATTTTGAAAGAAAATAATAAAAAATATTTTTCAAAACTTGTACATTATTATTGTTCTATATAATTTATTTTTTATTTTCTAATTTTCTTAATTTTTTTAGATTTTTCCCAAAATTTTTATTTTTTATTTTCCCCAAACTTTTTCTTTTTATTTCTTAATCCCTACCCCACGACATTGCATAAGACAAAAGGTTTCATGAAAACACTAAATTTGTTTATTTATTTTATAGAAGACAAGTAAATGATAAAGGCAATATTCAATCCCAAGACCTGTTATCAATAATAAAGATCTTTATCTAACTAACTCCTCCACTTTACCTAAAATCACTCATAAATAAGGGGATAATTATACTAAATTTTTTATGAGCTAAAAGACTATGGGTGCATTTGAGATATTATGCTAATTCCTATTCAAAAAAGTATTATCTAAAAAAAATAATGATTGGCAAAAAAAAAATTGTTTAAGAAAATTATTGTGTTGTTTTGTGGAGAGTTGCCAACCACATATTTGCTAATCAACCATCAGAGATCGATTATTGCTAGTTAAGGCGGAGCATTCACGAAATGAAGTGGAGAGTTACTATAACACTGATTGTATTGTTAGTCAAATTTATGTGTTTATTCAGGGACAAGTATAAGTTTTTTCTAAGTATAAAATATCTTTCAATTTATTTTTAAATTTTTTTTGCAAGATAAATTTTCTTTGTAAAATAATTTTTTAGTTATTTAAGTAGACAAATATGTTTTTGCACTAAACAATTTTTTGAGCAATGAATAATAAAATTTTAAAAAATATATAAAAAAGTTTAAAACAAAATAAATGGTGGTGGCTTACATGTTCAAGTGACCTTCTCCTTGGGGCTGGTATTCCGAAAGAAAACCATACCCCTTCCCCTTTCTCTCCCCGCAGTATCTCAATCCTTGCGCGCCTTTAGTTATGATCAATCTCCTCTCCTGCCCCTACTACTGTAATCACCCTCCTCCTATCGCTCCAATCTCCGAGGCATTGAATTCTTTCTTCTTCTTCGCCTCTCTCGATTCTTAGGGATGATTCCGTGGGGCGGATTGAGCTGCTGCATCGGTGCAGCTGCGCTGTCCCTCTTGGGGAGAAATAGCGGAAGGTGTGTCCCCTTTTATACTCGCTTGTTTGTTTAGCAATTGATTTGGATCGGGCAAGCTGTTGATGTTGGTTGAGCTTCTTGTGCAGGGATGCGGAAGTGCTCAGATCGGTCACCAGAATTGACCAGTTGAAGGATTTGGGTGAGTTCTTCCCCATTTCTACGAGTATTGCTGTAATTCTCTTTGTATGCCTAGTGCTATACGTTATGGTTTTGAGGCTTGCCATCTGATCGAGGTTGATGCAATTCACATTTCCTGAAATATGCCGCTTTGCAATAGATTGGGTTCGATTACCTTATCAAGTACAAACTGGTCATTTGGTCCTTTTTGTTTTCTTGTTTCCACTCCTCTCTGTTGGCGTTCTTGAAATTGACACATCAGATGTTGTTTAACATAAAGAGATGAAGCTGGTGTTTTGCCTGAGAAACATGGTTGTGATTATGGATATTGCATTCGAATTTGGTTGTTTCGGTTCTGTTGAATACTAAAGTGAATCAAAATGCTTTTGTAAGAAGGTGTCTCAGCTAGAATGTTGGTGTTCCAAAGATGTAACTGTGGGCTAATTGATCTTCTGTACATTTATATTTACTATGCGATGATCATTGACACATTCTACACATTCTTGATCACATGGATAATTTAGGGCAACCGTGAGAAACTGACAATGAAGTAACGAGGGAAGTTAGATGCTTATTGGACGAGAAAATATTTCCTAACATAATTTTGTAGCTTACTATTTCTTGTAGCTAATTATTAATCTTCTACTATCATTGTGTCCAATAGAAAATCCAGGAAAAGCAGAATATTGAATAATGCACATTAATGTATGGAGCAGAGTTAGACTTATGATTTTGGCCATTCTGTTCAAAACCATTTATTTATATGTGTATGCATATAAGTTGTTTTGAAGAGATGTATCTATGTGTCTCTGTAAGTTTCATTGAAAATCTATGATGCCTTTTGCAAATCTAAACCAAACATTTGTTTTTTTAATTTGAGTCCTGCAAAATTTAAGCCAATCCTTACCAAATATTAAGTATGTACCAGTGAGCTATTGCAACTCTTAGGCACATGATTTGTGGCATAACTTTTAGGTGTTTGTATTTGCATTATCTTGATATCAAATGTTGCAATAGTTAGTTGCTAAAAGATCTAAATGAAGAAAAGTTTGTTCACGACATAATTGTAAATTTAGATGCAACATGATAAATGGACAATGGAGTTTTTTCCTTGCATATTTATCTGTTTTTTGACTTGATTAAAGAAGGTCAATAACTATAATGTCATTTTGACTTAACTTTTTACTCTTACCTTGTGAAGAATTGGAACTTATATATTTAATCAAAGAAGGTAACTATATGGATATTTTTGTGGTTATGCTGATTTTGACACAAAGGATCA
The DNA here is from genome assembly GCA_027563935.2 of Costus lasius. Lineage (NCBI taxonomy): Eukaryota > Viridiplantae > Streptophyta > Magnoliopsida > Zingiberales > Costaceae > Costus > Costus lasius. Next base: position 9,215,794 of record CM050452.1, on the reverse strand, counting down.
AAATGCATGCATTCAGAATGAGGGAGAGTTTCATTTAAGTATTGGTGAGAAACAAAAAAAAAAAAAAATCTTTTGATGTGGTACCATTTGTAATTTGATTATATTAGTCTGTAGTGAGGTCTAATAGGCCAAGTATTAGTGGGCAGTTAATTTTGCCTATTTTAGTGGTAGGTTTTCTAATATATGGTTTGTATTTGTTTTTGACATGTCTAAAAGTCTATATTCATCTCTTTAAACTTTTCAAGATTATTATGATGAAATGATTGAGTTTATTGTTGTTCCTCTTACCCTTCTTCCTTTTAGTTCTACATCTCTTCTCCATTTCACTATCTCTCTCTTCTTATCTATTTCCCCCTCTTCTCAATACCTTTGCCTACATTAATTGGTGTTACACTTATATTTGGCCCCTTTCCTCTAGTTCTCTCGCTACACTTGTCCCATCCAATTTCATAGTATTGTTGCAATCTTCTACCTTCTTTGTAATCCACTCCAAAACACTTTCACAACTTTTTGCCATCATCACCTTGCAACACTTGGTGCATTCTTCTTGCCTCTATCTATTAATTAAAACATTTATCACTACCCCAACATCCATGCTAGTTTCTTCACCACCATTGATGTTGTTCTTGGACCGTGACTAGACACCATTGTCTTGTTATGATAGAAACCTCAGCTGTGATCAACAAGGATCGTGCAATGCATGCTCTAAAAAAGCAATTACAAAATACTCTACCCTCACCCTCAACCCTAGACTCCTATATATATTATTCTACGACTATGCGGACTAGGTATAATATGCTAACCTAGATCCACTTATTAATAACTCAATTTGGGCCCATAACATTGCCCTCTTCTCTAACTATGGCCTTGTCCTAAAAGCTGTTTTACAATTCAGAAACTAAGTTTATTTAATTAAAACTTCATCCTACGTCTTCACCAAGTTCCCACGTCGCTCGTCCTTTAACCCCTTATGTTTCTTCATCTTTTGAGAGTAGCATCAAACGAAATTGCTTATTTTTACATCGATGTATCGGGTGGTAAGGTTAATCACAACAGAAGCATAACCCTTTTTCTCTTTTGTTGACATAGTCTTGGTGGGATATAGCTCGACTTCTCCTCGTGTGGTCATAAGCTCCCGATGATGCACGTTGAATTCCCACCTCTTTAGAGCCATTGTGAGATGTGTCACCTCTTTTTTCCTTTACTTAAGTTATCATATTGGAACTGGTACTAGAACTTCCTCTCAATTGAGTACCACGGTTTGAGATGATTCCTGGAGATGAATCAGGTAATGCTAGGTACGTAGAAAAACTTCCTCCCTAGAGTAATTTTTAGAATTTGAATAACTTTTGCTCACCACTTCTTCAATAGTTATTCGTCCTTTCAAATTAGTCTCTCTTATCATCTCTTTCTTAATTATGTGAGCTAAGTGTCATGGCTTGTATTACGTTAGTAGGTAAGAAAGCTTGCACTCTTTCACTGATATTAGAATTTAAGCTTTTCAAAAAATATCTCACATATTATTGTTCTAGAAGATCTGGTATCTGTGAGATTATCTCCTTATAAGCTGCAATATGATCTGTCACTGTCAAGTCCCCTTGCTCTAAGGCCACTAATTGCTCGTACACCGACGTGGCTAGGAAATCACTATAGCGCTATATCATTTCTTCCTTCAGCATTTTCCAGGTAAGATTGAGAATTCTTTTTTTTATCCATCAGAACCAATGATCGGCCTAACCTTTCATGCTCACGAACACCATTGGGATCTTATATTTATCAGTCGTTTCCTGAATATCAAAATATTGCTCTACCCATGCAATTCATCCTACTGAATCAATATCAATAAATCCCGATGGTTTCATGCACTTGTGAATCCACTCTATTCTCCCCTGAAGTCATCTCCCTGACTAGGTCTCTTCCTATGTGCACATCTTCTCCCCACTCGTCTTCATCGTTGATTTCTATCCTATTAGGCCTCCTACTTGACTGAGGTGGGAACCAAGTTGACGCCCGCTTGCGCCTCTGTCGATGACGGATGTGGTTGCTGCCGCCTATAGCCGCCACAAGCGTTGTCGCCCTTGTTGCTACTAGAGGACGAAGCCGTTGGACTCGAGATCATGCGCTGCTACCTTCTTCGCCACATATGCCGTCAACGAGGAGGACAAATCCGCCTCGCCTTCCTCAGCCGTCGGTATTCTCTTAAGCCACTAGGTTTTCTTCAATGACTGATTAACGACAATAAATCTATCTTTTAGATTTATTACCGACAATAAAATTTCTTCCGCCTTTTGTCTATTGCCGAATCACTGGTTTCTCGGCGATCGATCCGGCAGATCGGACCAATGATAGAAACCTAAGCCGTAACCAGCAAGAATCGTGCAACGAATGCTCTAAGAAAACAATTACAAATACTCTACCCTCACCTTCAACTCTAGACTCTTATATATACTATTCTATGACTATGTGGATCGAGTGTAATATATTAACTCAGGATCTACTTATTAATAACTCAATTTGGGCCTGTAACATTAGCATTCTCATCTCCAACCTGCGCCTTGCCTGTGAGGTCCTTATTGAACACGACACTACTAATTAAGGCCAACAGTGCCAACACTATCACCCTTTCAACAAAGAAATCACACCACTGCATCAAAGATGCCTGCCACGAATTAACTTGCTTGCTTCTCATCGATAATCCCAGCCCATAATATGAACTAATGGAATCCAAACTCCACCTACCCAAAGATAAAAACCCTCCATGTTTAAAAATGTGGATGTCTTTCCCACTAGTTAGTGCTCCCTCTCCCTCAACGCCCCTTGTGTTCTTTGACCAAATATTTTGCAGTAGCCCCTCTCACATTGCCAAGAATGCCTCCTCCTCTCTACTCTAGTTTAGCTGCTGGTTTAGCCTCATCTAGAACCCCTCTGCCGTACGTTGCATATTGTCTTTGTTTCCTGTCATCACTAATAGGAGCCATCAAGACCATGCAGGGCAAGATCTTAGTGTTTCTTGACCTCAGGGTCATACATCCACTACCCATGATTTCAATAATGTAAGGATTCAAATATGTGGGGTTAAGTGGTCATGTGACCACATGAGCACCTAAAAAAGAGAATGAGATAATGTGGTGTAGGTTTCTTTGAAGGGTAAAATAGAAAACAGTAAAAAGAAAATTCTGCTGTGTAGGTTTCTTTTAGTTGACATTGACAATATCAATCAACTTTAATAGTTTGTTTCAACTCAGAGTCTAACTTGAGAAGAATGATGTGATAATGTGGTATAATTTGTAGTTATTTCATTGTATTAGTGTACTAATGCAGTTTACCTAGCCAAGTTTTAGTAGATTGTTAATTAGATAATGTGTTATTGGTAGGCTGTGTTATGTGGTTTATATTTGTTTGTAATATGTCAAAAAACCTTTATCTAGATCTTTAAACATTGAAGAAGAGATTATTACAATAAAATGAATTATTGAGTTTATCGCCTCTGCTCAATCTCTTCCTCATTCTCTTCTCCCTCTTCTTTCTCTAAGTTTTGCAACTCTTATTCTCTCTTCTCCCTCTCTACCTTGCTATCCCTCCCTCTATCTTTGTTTCTCTCTATCTCTATCTCTATCTCTGTCTTTATTTTCCTCTTTTCTATTCTCTTCTTTCTTTTCTCAACTCTTCTACATCATCTTTCACATACTTTCTTTAGTTTTGTGGTTTATATTTGTTTGTAATATGTCTAAAAACCTTTATCTAGATCTTTAAACATTGAAGAAGAGATTATTACAATAAAATGAATTATTGAGTTTATCATCTCTACTCAACCTCTTCCTCATTCTCCTCTCCCTCTTCTTTCTCTAAGTTTTGCAACTCTTATTCTCTCTCCTCCCTCTCTACCTCACTATCTCTCCCTCTATCTTTGTTTTTGTTACGGGCCAATACTATTAGTAGGTTATGTAATAAAGTGGATCCGGGTTGGTGTGTTATACCCGGTTCGCTAAATAGGAAAATATTATAAATAAGGGCCTAGGGTTAGAGTAGGGTATCAAGTATTGTGTTATTCTCTTTTATAGGCGTGCTTTGCATGATTTCTCGCCGGTGACGACTGAGGTTCTATCAGTTGGTCCAACCTGTCGGATCGATCGCAGGGGAACTAGTGGTCCAGCGACGGATAAAGGCGGAAGAAATTCCGTTGTCGGTAGTAGATCTAAACGGTAGATCTATTATCGTTGACCAGCTGTTGAAGGAAACCTAGAGCACAAGAAGTTATGTGAAATCTCTATTCTCGGCAAGCTTTCAGTGCGCGGGCGGTACTGTAGCGACATTACTGTAGTAGCAACGTTGCAGCAACCTAGGGGAGGAAGAGGAAAGACACGCGGCGCACATGTGACATATGTAGATTAGGGTTGGAAAAAAAACCAGAGAGATTGGTGGTTTGAAAAAAAAATAGAGATTATTAAAAAAAAAGTGATAGGAGTTATAAGAGAAGATGACGAGAAGTGAGGTTGCTCAACGCTATATGGAGATGAATCGTCGTCCTGACTGTTTATATGAGATGAGAGTAATGCTGAGAGAGTTGGTTAGGGAGAAAAAAATGCGAGAGGGTGCGGATATGATTGTCGATGGGCAGACTTATCCAACCTCAAGCGAAGTCCTGAAGACTATATTACAAAGCCAAAGTAACATGGAGGATAGATGACAGATTCATAATCATGTGGAATTACAAGGATTTGATGGAACTGATCCAATAGGATGGACTGCACAAGCTGAATAATATTTTGACATTAAAGGCACGCCAGACGACTATAAAATTCCTATGGCGTTTGTTCGTATGGAGGGGCAAACAGGTTATTGGTTTCGAGGGTTAAAATAACATATTTTCATTCTTTCTAGGGAAGGGTTGAAGCAAGAGATGATACAAAGATTTAGTAAAATTCTTGATGAAAGCTACTATGAAGAGAAGAAACTTGACGGCAATAAGGTCAGCAAACAAGAAGTAATTGAGTATACTCTTATTCTTGATAAGACTTTTCCAACCATAGATGTGATGAGTACCGAATCCAAAGGGGATGTTGCTGGCGTAGCTGATTTTTTCAAAGATGATGATCTAAATCTAGCCTGGCCAAGCGATATAGATAATGATCTAAGTAAATGTCTTATGGGATGAAAATTGTGAATGCTACACATATATGCTGGGAAGAGGAAAAACTTTTTGCAGTAAAGAAACATATTGTTGATAAACGAGATCGTGGAGCAATTTTAACTCATACACAGTCTTGAGGACAATGCTGTAGTTAGATAGGAGGACAATTATTACGGGCTCAATACTATTAGTAGGTTATGTAATAAAGCGGGTCCGGTTGTTGTGTTATATCCGGTTCGCTAAGTAGGAAAATATTATAAATAAGGGGCTAGGGTTGGAGAAGAGTATCAAGTATTGTGTTATTCTCTTTTATAGGTGTGCTTTGCACGATTTCTCGCCGGTGACGGCTGAGGTTCTATCAGTTTCTCTCTATCTCTATCTCTATCTTTCTTTTCCTCTTCTCTAGTCTCCTCTTTCTTTTCTCAACTCTTCTGCATCATCTTTCACATACTTTCTTTAATTTTGTGGTTTATATTTGTTTGTAATATGTCTAAAAACCTGTCCCTAGATCTTTAAACATTGAAGAAGAGATTATTATAATAAAATGAATTATTGAATTTTTCGCCTCTGCTCAACCTCTTCCTCATTCTCCTCTCCCTCTTCTTTTTCTAAGTTTTGCATCTCTTATTCTCTCTCCTCCCTCTCTACCTCGCTATCTCTCCCTCTATCTTTGTTTCTCTCTATCTCTATCTCTATCTTTTTTTCCTCTTCTCTATTCTCCTCTTTCTTTTTTCAACTCTTTTGCATCATCTTTCACATTCTTTCTAGCTTGGATTTACCTTCTAAGTGCAAATTGCATGGCTGCATTGAGCTAGAATGTCCTGCTGTACAACTGCTACTAGGTGCTAAGCTGTTTTTGATTGTATATCTTGATTAGGTAGTTGCATTTGAGAATTAACTGTGCAAGTAATGATCTGATAACGTTTTTTTATTTGTTTACCTTATGAAGGTTATATGAAAAAGTTGGAAAAAGCTATGGCTTCTTTGATCTTTCGTTCTATTTCTTCTCATATATGTGAACTGATTTAGGAAGGTTCATTTCCAATTTTCGTATTGGGAAGCTTTTTCCCTTTAGAAATTGTTTGAAAAACACAAATTTGGTACTATGGATTATTTTTGGTTACTCTTTGTACTTTCCTTCCTTTTTTCCCTGTGTGTGGGAATCCTGTTATCACGGAAGATTAGTGAAATATCTACTCAATGAGTGGGGAAAAAATTCGCTTAAGAATTAGTTTTAAAAGTTTTTATTTTATATTTTTTTTAAGAAATGATGTACACCTTGTAAGCTATCCAATGGTACCAATATTGAGGTATTTTAGATTACGTATATGTGAAAAATACCCTAACCAATGTTAAATTTCTTTATAATGTGAATAATGTTTTTTGTCTTATATGTGATATTGGTTAGGGTTTTTTCTATGTATACGTAATCTAAAATACCTCAATATTGGTACCATTGGATAGCTTACAAGGTGTACATCATTTCTTAAAAAAAAAAAACAAAAAAAAAAACTTTTAAACCTAATTCTTAAGCGCCCCCGTTTTTGGCACTTAAGCGCCTGGGGGTGCTTATAAATTTTATTCAGTGAGTGGGTGTCACTATAACTGATTGAAAGTTTATACAACATCATAGTGTTGTCCAAAATTTCTACCGAAGCATGAGGCTCCTCCATTTTGGATTTTTTGAGGATTGTTTATTTTAATGATAAGGCAATTTGTGTAAGTGGGATTGATTCTAGGACCTTGGTAGTTAAAACTAAGGTCTTGATCTAGCTGGCGCCTTCAATCAAATTTAACTACATAAGCAGAACATATAATCATTACCGATCGGCAGGAATTCATGTTATCTTTTCTCATACTTATGGTACTCCGCTGTTCTGGTATAAGCATATGTTGTACAGTGAAGGAAAATGGTTTTTCTATTTTCTTGAGCAATCTGTTGGAAGCTTGGAATAAAAAAGCCAACAGTGCTATAGAGTGATGGCTTGCTGCAAGTGCACAATTTATTGAAGTAATAAAAATATCATTCCACAGGGACCAATGACCGACTACCAACTAATTTGAAGATTATTAGTTAGATGGATTATAATAAAATGATTTTATAATTTAATTAAATTAAACCACTAAATTCACTAGTCGAAGGCAACAAAATAATGTAATCAAGTTAAAAGAGAGATTAGGACTTCGGGTTTACCTTAGTGTCATATGACATCAAAAGCAAGATTTATCTCGTGACTGTGTGAAGGGGATTTATTTGTATTATTCAATTGTACGAATTGCCCCTTTCCGCTATACAATCCGGTGTCTATCCGAGTTAATTCCTTACTTTCATAGTAATTAACTCGAAGACTTCTTAGTTCTTGATAAATCATATAATCTCTCAAATCAATTAGTTCTACTTTCATGACCCAATCTATTTGTTCAAATATTATAGATCAGAAGTCAAAAGTCACCTTACAATTCTTCCTGTGACATCTAACATGTTAATATTGACCAAAGATAAACACATGAATAAGCACAACAATATTTAAATCAAACAGAAGCAAACTACTTTAAAAGATAAAAATCACATTTTAAATCATAAAACAACATAGAGCAGAAAAGACAAATCTAGGGCTCCCTCCAGAGCAGGAAATGAAGAACAAAGGCCTTCGGATGAAGAAATTGCCTATATCATCGTCTCATGCCCTAGCAATCGGCCCTGGCCAAATCTCCTTCCCAAAGTTGCTAAAAGATCCTCCAAACCCTTCAAAAATGCCTCAAATACCTTAGGGACCTTCCATAAAAGCTTCCCCTAAAATCTGGCTAAAAAACAAGCCAAAACGGGTAAGAAAACAGTTTGAAATCATAGTTAGGCGGATGAAATTACGTTCGTGATAATTTTCACAGTTGGGCTATGATCTTGTCAATAGTCTTCAGCAAAATGTGTTAGACAGAATCACGGGCAAGATAATTTTCACGGCTTGACTGATTCTTTTGGTAGTCTTTAGCGATATATATACAGAATCATGACTGTGAAAATTTTCACGATAGACCATGATTTTTTTAGTGCGTTTCTGTCAGATTTTACATGCGTGCCATAATTTTCATGCAGCTCTGATTTGTATGAAATTTTATGGGCAACATTGTCTTGATGTCCAGAATCCATTCGAGGCCTCACATCTTTTAAATTCTATGAAAAATTAGTTTTTTTTTTTCTGAAATATGGTAAAAGCGAATAGAGTTGAAGATTCTGAATAATTATAATTATTTAAGTCAAAATAAGTATGAATATAATGAATAAGAGAGATAATTTACAGTAAAAATATGCTAAAAATGCTATATAAATGCAAGACATCATAGAGTTCAAAGCTAGAAAGGACAGTTTTGACCATTTTAGATCCATTTATGATTTATTTCAGTCATACTCTTTTTCAGATGGACAAATTACTATTTAACTTGGGAACATGATAAACCAGAATAAATTGAACTAACATGTGACTATCCTGTAGTAACCATGTCATTAGTAACAGCCATACAGTACCAATATACTAGTTGGATTGTTGAACACCTTTTTCTCACTTTGAGAAGATCATTCATCTTCTAAACAGACACACTGCATGTGACGTTCCTACTTCTGTGGGTGTAGAGTGGGTAAACTGTATGCTGTCATGACCCCATGACATAAGTTTTTTCCACTACATTTAGTGCCTGTTTTGGTAGCCGCCAAAAGTTGGGAAAACTAGCTTCTTGCAAGTGAAATCTTACGTGGCACTTTTCCATTGTTAGTGCTTTTACTGTTATTAGGTTGATGGGTTAATGGGTTTAGGGCTTGAACCCATTAACCCTATAACTTAAGTGTAAAAAGGGGATTACCCTAGGTTGAATGTAATTTTTCGGTTTTTCCCTTTCTCTAACTTGGTATCAGAGGTCGTTCGATTCCTCTATCGCCAACGCCGCCGCTGCTCTTCTTCTCACCGCCGTCGCTGCCCTTGCCGGTGTTGCTCCTTCTCCGTTCCGCCGCCCTCTCCTCCCTCTTCTCTACGTCCCGTAACTAAGGAAGGAGGAGCCGCTATCGTCGTCGTCGCGCCGAGGAGCTTCGTGCGCTTGGCGCGAGCTCTCACCGGCCGTGGCATGGCTGTGTGAGGCGCCAAGCCTCTTCTTGCCACCATATCTTCTTCTTCCTTGCTCAACGGAGCTTTACCGACGCCTTGACGGACGGATGGCGTCAGTACGCTGATCTTCTCGCTGCCGCGCCCTGCTGGTCTTCTCCTCTGGTTTTCTTTGAAGCCGATGTTGCATATTTAGGGCACAATCGGCTGGCTTCCTACGTTGTTCTCCTTAAAACCGCTGGCCTTCCCGTTGCGAGCATGCAGAAGACGCAGCTCTGTCATCACGCTGCTCTGCGTTCCACTGGTGTTCGTTGAAGAAGACGCTGCTCTTTAGCGGCGTATGGCGCAGGATAAATAACAAGACCTGCTGCAGAATTGGATTTTTCTTTAAGCTCTCGTCTTTGCAGTATCTTATAGCTCTTCTACGGATTTTTTCTATTCGACGCTCCTCCGCTGCAAGGTGACGCTATCTTTCTGCCGTTTAGTATTTGCAGCATCTTTTCAGTATTATTGCTTCATCACTCAGTTTAGTATTCAGTCTTCTTACTGCTGTTCCACTATGGATTCTTCATCCTTCAACATGGATTTCAAACCTGGCACCACCTTTGGGACAAATATTATTAAGTTTGATGGTACAAATTTTCAATTATGGTCACAATCAGTTCACCTTTTTCTGGGATCGCATGGAAAGGAGCATCATCTCACTCAGTCTGCTCCCCTTCCTACTGATCCTACTTATGACTCATGGCGCCGTTCAGATATGGCTGTCCTGAATTTATTACTTCATAGCATGAACACCAAGGTTGCTTCTACTATTATGTATCAGAAAACCACCAAATCTGCTTGGGAATTTCTAACCAGCACTTATGCTCCCAAACAGAACCTCAGTCATGTCCTCCGTCTCTATGAAGAAATCATCAACCTACAACAGGAAGATCGATCCTTCCAGGAAACATATGCCTTGTTGCAAGGAAAATGGGACGAGCTTTGTCAGTATCATCCTGCCTCATCTGATATCGAGGTTACTCTCCAACAGCGGCAGGAGTTCCTGGTGGCTAAATATTTGTCCTGCCTCAATCCTAAATATTCAGCTTTGGGTTCTCAATTGCTATTGGACTCCACGATCACCACACTTCAGGGAGCTTTCTCTAGACTTTTGCGGGTGGCGACTCCTCCACCGACCCAGGACACACCGAGTGCTCTTGCCTCCTCTCCCGTTCCCCCTTCTTTCGGTCGCGGGCGTGTTCCTGGACGGGGACGGGGACGTGGCCGTGGTCGTACTCTTCCGCCATGTACGCACTGCGGTCGTACTAATCATACTCCGGACAGGTGTTGGCAGAAGTTTGGGCTCCCCTCTGCTAGGGCTGCTACTGTGTCTGTCGCACCCCCTTCTCATGCGGTCTCCGTTCCTACAGCTCCACCTGCCGCATCCACCACTGATACTGTTACTATCTCGGCAGCCGAGTATGCTCGTTTCCTCCAGTCCACATCTGGGTCTACTGCAGGGCCATCCACCTTCATAGCTTCTTCTAGTCACGCTTCCGGTATAGCTACTCTTGCTTCTTTTGATTCTACTTGGATAATTGATTCTGGTGCGTCATCTCACATGACAGGTAATCGTAGTCTATTCACTTCCCTCTCCACGGGGGGAGTTTATTCCCCGGTCGCTATTGCCAATGGCTCCTTAGTGTCTGTCATGGGCATTGGGACTGTTCCTTTCTCTTCCACTATACTTCTGACTAATGTGTTATACATTCCTTCTTTTCCTGTAAATCTTTTTTCTGTTAGTGCCTTTACTGCGCGTGGTAATTGTAGTATCACATTCTTACCCTCTCACTGTTTGTTTCAGGACCTCCGGACGAAGCAGACGATTGGTGGGGGGCCTAGGCAGGGCGGTGTCTACACTCTTCTTCCACCTACTGTACCTCGGGCTCTTTCTTCCGCTGCTGTCTCTCCTCTGCTATGGCACTACCGTCTTGGACACCCTTCTGCTGTGCGTCTTCAACATGTTCTCTCCCTACCGTCAAGGCCGTCTTTTCATTGTGAGGCTTGTGAACGGGGTAAACATCATCGGACCTCCTTGCCAACCGCTTCTACATCTCGCAGTCTCCACCCGTTTCATCTTGTTCACTCCGACATCTGGGGTCCGAGTCCTGTTTCTGGTCGTGACGGTCACAGATATTTTGTTACTTTTATAGACGATTTCTCTCGCGTTTGTTGGTGTTATATTTTGTCTAAGAGGTCTGAACTCTTTAATGTATTTTGCAACTTTTGTGCTGAAATTAAAACTCAGTTTGGTGTTCCTATTCAAATTTTGCGCTCTGATAATGCATTGGAATATACTAGCACTTTCTTTCAGTCTTTCTGTCGTTCCCATGGCATCATACATCAAACTACTTGTAGCTATACTTCTTCCCAAAATGGTGTTGCTGAGCGTAAGAACCGCCATCTTCTCGAGGTGGCCCGTACCTTATTGTTTCACATGAAGGTACCTCGGTCCTATTGGGCTGATGCGGTTCTCACTGCTTCGTTTCTAATTAATCGGGTTCCTACTCCGGTTTTAAATGGTCGTTCCCCGTTCTCTCTTTTATTTCCAACGCAACCTCTTTTTTCTCTCCCTCTTCGGGTGTTCGGGTGTTTGTGTTATGTCCATACTCTTGGCCCCGGTGTTGACAAGTTAAGCCCGCGTGCTACTCGTTGTGTCTTTCTTGGATATTCTCGAACTCAGAAGGGATATCGTTGTTTTGATCCCTCCAGTGGTCGCTTCTTTACCAGCATCGATGTTACTTTTGATGAGTCTAGCCCCTTTTTCTCTTCCGTTGCGCCCCCCGTTTCTTCTTCTGATCTTCTTCCGGTTCCTGTTATCCTTCCGGCATCGCCTCCGGTGCCTGCTCCCACTTCTCTCGGTCCTTCTGTTGGTACTTTACAGGTTTATCACCGCCGCCCCCGGCCTCCTCCAGTCGCCCCTTCTTCGTCGGCGGTTCCTGATGATAGCCTCCCCATTGCACTGCGTAAAGGCAAGCGCTCTGTTTCTCATTATCCTGTTTCTCATTATGTTTCTTACCACCATTTGTCACCTTCTTTTCGTGTTTTCTCTGTTGCCTTGTCTTCGGTCTCCTTGCCTACATCTCCCTTGCAGGCTATGTCGTTACCACACTGGAAGCAGGCTATGGATGCTGAGATGACTATCCTACAGGCTCGTCACACCTGGTCCTTAGTTCCTCTCCCTCCTGGTGCTCGAGTTGTACCATGCCGATGGGTTTTCGCCGTCAAGTTCCACTCTGATGGCTCTGTTGCTCGCCACAAAGCTCGCCTCGTTGCGAAGGGCTTCTCTCAGATTTATGGCCTGGATTATCATGATACCTTCTCTCCAGTGGCGCGTCTCAATTCTGTTCGCACTCTGTTCTCTCTTGCTGTCAATGGCCGGTGGTCCCTTCATCAAATGGATGTCACCAGTGCCTTTCTTTATGGTGATTTAACTGAAGACGTCTTTATGGAGCAACCTCCTGGTTATGTTGCTCAGGGGGAGATGGTGTGCAAATTGCATAAATCAATCTATGGTCTCAAGCAAAGTCCGAGAGCATGGTTTCATAAACTCTCACAGATATTGACCTCGTTTGGGTTTCGTCATAGTCAAGCTGATCACTCTATTTTTATTCGTCGTTCAAAGAGTGGTGTCACTATTTTGGCTGTTTATGTCGACGACATGCTTCTTACTGGTGATGATCGACAGGGAATTGAGGAAACCAAGAATCATTTACAATCCCATTTTTCAATTAAGAATTTAGGGACACCTAAATATTTCTTGGGCATTGAGGTCGCATATCAGCGTGATTGTGTTTTTCTGTCACAAAGGAAATATGTCTTAGATCTTCTGGATGAAATTGGTATGAGCGACTGCAAGCCAGTGGATTCTCCACTAATTCCAAACCAGAAGTATAGTGCTAACGAGGACTCTGCATACATTGATGCCACTCAGTATCGTCGCCTGGTTGGCAAACTTAATTATCTCACCGTTACAAGACCTGACATTTCTCATGCTGTGGGAATCATTAGTCAATTTATGCAAAAACCCAAGCAGTGTCACTGGGACGCAGCGACTCGTGTGGTTCAGTATATCAAAGGTGCCCCTGGTCAAGGATTGAAGTATTGTAAAAATGGGCACACTCATATTGAGGCTTATTCTGACGCTGATTATGCTGGCAATATTGATGATAGGAAATCTGTTTCTGGTTACTGCACCTATTTGGGTGGTAACTTGGTCACATGGCAAAGCAAGAAACAAAGTGTTGTGGCAAGATCAAGTTGCGAAGCAGAATATAGAGCCATGGCTCATACTATTTGTGAAATGCTTTGGCTACGAAATTTCTTATAGGAATGTGGAATAGATTGTCCTAGCCCAATGAACATGTTCTGCGATAACCAGGCTGCTATTTTTATTGCCAACAATCCAGTCTTCCATGAACGAACTAAACACATAGAGGTGGATTGTCATTTCATCAAGGAAGCTATCAATAACAAACTTGTTGCTACTCCTTATCTGAAGTCTGAAGACCAGATTGCCGATATCTTCACCAAGGCCTTGGGATCAACTAGACTTAAGAAATTGTATAACAAGCTGGGTCTAATTAACATATTTTCTCCAGCTTGAGGGGGAGTGTTAGTGCTTTTACTGTTATTAGGTTGATGGGTTAATGGGTTTAGGGCTTGAACCCATTAACCCTATAACTTAAGTGTAAAAAGGGGATTACCCTAGGTTGAATGTAATTTTTCGGTTTTTCCCTTTCTCTAACTTCCATGATCATCTTTACCACCCTCTTGAAGGAGACACATTTAGATTGAAGGAAATAACCCATTAGAGGATAGTTCAACAAATTCAACATAGATAGGTAAGCTTTATAATCAAATCTTTCTTATTTGATGCATCATAAAAAGAGTTATGACTTTATAGAAATATCTGTACTAGTAGATTTTAATATTATATTATTAAATAATTTCAAAGGAAACAAATTTTTTTACAACTTAATTACTATATTTAAAACTTAAAACAACAATACAACAGTGCCAATAGATCCACTAAACACCTTTGCAAGTAAGAGCACAACTGTAGCAACACAGCTGCAATAACACTAACTTTGCCAAACACAACCTTAGTTGATAGAAATTAATTTTGTCTTTTCCATATTGCAGATTGTATATATTACTATATTATTTATTGCATTGAATGTTGTCATAATCCTTGATGGAATAAATGTTCTTCATCAAATTCCGTCATATTTGTTTATAGTACCTTATATTTGTACAGGCTCAAGTTTTTAGCCTTCCAGTGCATGAATATGTGCATATGATGATTCGCATCTCCTTATGCTGTTGTTCTAGATCCAAACCTTGGATTTATGTTTCAAGACCCAGCAACTCGAGGCAATTTATAATTTTATATCAAAATATTTGGCCATCCTTTTGTTTTCTTTATAGAATATTTTTTAAACAATTATCTTTGCTTGTTAATTTGTTGATATCCATGCTTTAGAGAGAGTTTTCTCTGCACTTGAAGTGGGTTTCTTTTGTCATCTTTGCTTGTTGTCTTGTGCAGCTATTCTTCTAGATACTGCTTCCAAGGTCCTTCCGCTTGTGGTTACTGTAAATGGACGAGTTGGCTCAGAAACACCAATTTACTGTGAGCAAAGTGGTCTAAGAGGTGTTATAGTTGAGGAAACGGTATATATTTTTTTATTACAAATGTTTGATTCTTTTGACTTGTGAGTACTACTTTATCCCCATGCTGGCAAAAATCTTTAAGGTGTCTGATATGGTAATGTGCCTGATATTCTTCAGGCAGAACAACACTTCTTAAAACACAATGATTCTGGATCATGGATACAAGATTCTGCTCTGATGCTCTCTGGGAGCAAAGAAGTTCCTTGGTTCTTGGTATGTAGTGATTAAGATGCATCCCAAGCCTTGCTTTTATTTATATTAGTATATGAGATGATGCTTGAAATTTCCCATTTAATAATTAAAATTTGTTGGTTTTATTTTAGGCAAGATTTCACATTTCCAAGGTTTCAAAAGATTCACAAGTAAAGATTAATGATCAAGATATTGTTGTAAGTTGTAACTGTTGGATGGAAATAAGTGGCTGTTATGGTTCACTCCATATCAAGAGATGAAAAACAAATATAAACTGCCACCCATGTAAATCTTTGAAAAATAACAATCATGTGACTAAACATATGGTTATAACACACTATAACATATGATAACTCAAATATTCTCCTAAAACCTCAAGGTGACTAAGTGTAAGACCCATGGACTATCGGGCCGCGCTCAAGGGAAGTGGGCCTGGCCCGAACCCAAACCCACGCAGCAACCTAAAGAGCGGAGCCCGTCTACTAAAAGAGTTTGTCCGATCAACGCTTGATGTTGACCCGAACTCATCTTCATCTTCACCGCGTGCAACGGACGCGGGCGCTGACGGCGACAGCGCAAGATTTCCACCGAGTTCATCGGGCGCGGGCGACTCGGAGAAGGGAGACGACGCGGCTGGGCGGAGCGGAAGACACGGGCAATGGACGCCCTAAGAAGGGAAAGAGGCGGTGGCTCTCTCCCTTTAAGAGGCGCGATGGGCGACGGGGAGAGCGCATCTAGCAATCATCGAGCAAAGCCGACAAGCTTAGGGTAGCTTCGGCGAGTGTTTCCGATGGCCAGGGGGTCGTCGGTGAGAGCTTTCTAGAGGGATCGTGGGAGATCGACGAGAGTTTTGTAAGCGAGGTTGAGCGACTGGAGCCGGCGACTGGGGAGTTGTCGGCGAGGGAGGGGAAGAGGGCGTCGGCAACAGGGGTTATCGACGGTACAGGGAGGTTTCTGTAGTGTATTTGGGAGAATACAATGTTACTTCCTCTTCGATCTCTTCTTCCTCTGTTATGGTGATTCGGTGTCGTTTTTCGTTGTCTCCGGCGACGGTAGGTAGCATCCGGTGGCGGCACGGCTGAGGGCGAAGGCAGCGGTCCTTCCCTTGCAGGTACTCTTCATCTTCGGTGATCCCACGAGCGCAAGCGGCGCTCGGTGTCGAGTGCGGGAGGTCGAAGACGAAGGCATGCGGCGACGAGTTTCGAAAGCGTCGAGAGTTCGAAATGAGGAGAAAGTCAACATCTCGGGTGAGTCAACGGAGTAGCGCGGTGGTTCGGCGGAGGGAATTCGAGCGGCTGACGTCGGCGTGACGCAATCAAACGAAGTTAAATCGACGAGCAGCGCGCATGTCAATTTTGACTTGCATTATGGATTTTGACCAGGTCAAAATCAGGAGGTAAATTTGAATTTAGGGTTTTGACTTTTCGATTTGGGGGTGATTTCATGCGCGGAAACTAGGGTTTCGGCGCGGTACGAAGGTCCGCCCCCCGCCCCGGACTTAGGGTTCTCCGGCTGACCTTCATACTGCGCTGAATCCCTAACTTACCGGGCGTGAAATCACCCTCAAATCAAGTAAACCCTAATTTTGCCCCAATTTGGACCAAAGTCAATATTTACCTTCGCCGTGCCGCTCGCCAAAGGCTGAGCTTGGGGTTGCTGGCCGCCTGCTTTTGCGGGTGCGGCCAGCTAAAATAGTAAAATATCCGATGTTTGGGGCTGCTCCGCTGGCCGCAAATCCGAAAAAACCACTGGCCCACAGAAGCAGCCCCATCGAAGCTTCTGCCATAATCAGTGGTATCACGTGAATTTTTTTTTCGGGTTTTTTCGTGCGTCTCCTCTTCTCGTGAAACCTCACGCAGCGCTCTCACCCTTCGCCTCCTTCCCCATCCAACTCCCGCCGCCGACTGACCAGTACCGCCTCATGTGTTCGCCGGTAGACCAACGCCGCCGTCCACTCTCCTTCCGCCGTCGTCGAGTTCCAACCAACTCCAACTCCAGCACCAGTTCCTTGCGTCCGCTGACCTCCGTCGCCCCTGCGCCTCCAACTCCGGCTCCAGCCCCAGTACCTTGCACCCGCTGACCTCCGTCGCCCCTGCGCCTCCAACTCCGGCTCCAGCCCCAGTACCTTGCACCCGCTGACCTCCGTCGCCCCTGCGCCTCTCTAGCTCCGTCGCGAGCTCCAACGCCTCGCCAGCTCCAGTGCCTCCAGCCCGCCTCCCGCACCTCTAAGCGACCTCCTCCGCCTCCAGCGCCTTGCCTAGCCAACTCCTTCCGAGATCCAGATCCAGATCCCTGCTCGAGCTTCAGCTTCCGCTTGAGGAGAACGATGCTTCACGCTTGAGAGGAAGCTTTGTCATTCGCTGCCTCGCCGACCTCCAGCGCTCGCCTTGTCCAAATCTAGCTCCTGCGCCTGCCTCGTGCCCGTAATCTTCCGTCGTCTACTCTTCGAGCGAACGAGCCCATCTCAGCGTGATCCGCCCTACCATGGCGGGGCTGTCTCTTCGCTGCGGTGACCGCGGAGCCCTCCTCAAGAGCGTCGAGGAGGCACAGGAGCACGCATAACTCACCAAGCATTCCAACTTCGCTGAGTCCACCAAAGCTGTCCTAAATCTCGTCTACACACCAAGCTCACTGGGCATGCGGATTTCGAGGATAGAAAAATAGAGGCGGCGAAGCCCATCGAATTGGAGGCCGGTTTGAAGGCTCTTGCTGAATCAGGAGAGAGTGCAGTTGATGGAAGTGGCCTGGCTGTATATAACTTTACAATCAATTTATCAAAAAAATGTTTCTAATTCCCACGCTATAATTCAATTCTATGTCTGTATTCAGAAACAAATATTAGAATTCCATTTATAATCATGCCTTAGTTTTATAACTAGTTTCATCTTCCTGTTTTTTCAGTGTTGGTAGCAACTAATTAAAAGTAGTAACTGATTTTTAAATCCAAATTATTTTAACAAATGGAATTTCTATTTCTCAACTTTTTATAAAACTATGATCGAGAATTTCAATTTCATATTGATTTTGGTTCCAAACCATGATAGAAAGAGGGTTCAATACAAAATAAAAAATAGAAATTTGAGGCATCAAAATTTCATTTATTTTATTTAAATAAATATGAATTTTATTTCCTGACCAACACTTGTAGTTTTCCAAACAGCTTCTGCTTCCCTCAGCCATTCCCTTAGCCAGCTACTTTTCAACCATCAATTCTCCAGCAAGCAAAAGCTAGAAGCAGAATCAGCCCCAAACTGACCCAAAATCGGTTTTATTCGGATGCTGATGTCAGCCCCAACTTCCCCCACCGCGTGCGAACGGGTTTCGCCCTGCTGGCGTCACCTTGCGTCAGCACCAAATCCGAAATCGAAATAGAATTCAATTTCGCTCGTTGACCGTCCTCGTTTCGAACGCTGAATCGCGTTCGCCGATGGTCGTCTTCCTCCCGCAACACTCGACGCCGCCTGCGTCCGAGTGTCTCCCACCGGCGAAGGAAGAGGCGTGAAGGAAGGAGGAGACGCCCTTGTCTCTCCCTCAGCCATTCGTCGTTGACAGCCGCCTGCTGCCGGAGCTTGCTGGGGATGGCGACGGTCGTCGCCGTAGACCAAAAGAAGCAGGGAAGAGGATCGAAGAGAAGACCTTTGTTTTATTCTCCGGAATAACTTTACAGGAACCTCTCTCTCCCATCGTCAGCCCCCCTGGCCGGCGATCCCTCTTACCCTCCCTCAACGGCGACCCCTGTCGCTGATTACAATCACTCAGATTCACTCACCAGTCTCGCTCGTCGCCGCCCGGAAGCTTCCCCAAGCTTCGTTCTCGCGGTATGCTCGATCCCTTGCTTGCTGGTGATGGTGGTGGTGCTCGCTCGATCTCCCCCTGGATGGCTCCGTCCGTTCCCCTTAAAGAGGGAGTCGCCGCCTTCAAGCTCCTAAACCGGGCAACCGCGACGCCCGTCTCTCTCACGTTGCCCGCTCCTCGCGTCGGCGTCCGAGTCCTGCAGAGAAGACGTCGCCGAAGACCCCTTCGCGCCATCGTTCCTGTCCATGTCGAAATCGTGTGGTGAAGATGAAGCCGCGTCTTCGCACCTGCGCTCGTGTTCCGCTGCGTGCAAAGAAGGCGCTGAAACTAATTTCGGGTCAACATTGATGGTTGACCCCGAAATCATTTTACGCGGATGGGCTCCGCCTCCGCCTGTGTGATTTGGGTTTGGGTGCTGGCAGCGTGGGCTTGGGCTTTTGTCTGGCCTACTTCCGTTGAATGCGGCCCAATAGTCCATGGGCCTGACACTAAGGTGTGCTTGGTATTGCAGGGCAGGCTGAAGGTCAAGTAGGTCAAAGAGGCGGAACGCATTCGGCATTGACCAGCCCATTTGACCTGCGTTAATGGCAAAAAACATAGATGCGCACCTACAGGTTGTGCAGGTGCGCGCACTAGCAGAAGGCAAGGGTTTGAACCCTGTCTAGTGCAATTTTTTGTTTCTCTTCTAACCACACAATCCAAATTTCTTTTATGAAATAGGAAATATATAACTAATATTTATACACAGTTAATATATAAAAATATATAAAAGTATTTAAACATATATAAAAGTATATAAGAGTATTATAAAAATATATAAAAGTATTAATAAAAATATACAAAAATATATACAAGTATTATAAAAAATATATAAAAGAATATAAGAGTATATAAGGATATATAAAAGTATTATAAAAATATATAAAAGTATATAAAAGTATATAAAAATATATATAAAGTATATAAGAGTATTATAAAAATATATAAAAGTATATAAGAGTATTATAAAAATATATAAAAGTATTATAAAAATATATAAAAATACATAAAAGTATTATAAAAATATATAAAAGTATATAAATATATAAAAATAGCAGCAATCTACAATTTAACATGTGATTATTTATGATATTTTATTTATTTTATTATTTTAATTTTTATATAGTTTTCTATTTAATAATATTTATAATACTTCTTTTAGCAGCAATCTAGAGTATTTTGATAGTAAACAGTATTGTTTTTGAGTCTACAACACTGCAATAGCAGCACCTGCACCAGCTACACCTGCACTGCAATCCCAAACTAGCCCTAAGTTGCTGGAACGTTTTAGTTTAACACTTCTTGTAAGTTATATATGAGAGGTGTTTGTGGCATGCATAGATTTAAAAATTAGTTTGTACTACCTCGTTTGTACCAAATAGTACATTAGATGAATACCAGTCTAACCTTGAATCAGTACTAATACAAGATCAATATCATATATATAATTATAAATTTATATAATATGTATATTACTAGTACTAATTGGTACCGCCAATATTGCGATGGCATGGACCGGTAGGCATGGAACTGACAGTGGACCGATATTTAAAAACAATGATGCATATTGACAAATTCTTGTTTGTCTTTGCATATGAAAAGTTAGCATGTAAAAAACAAAGTCTTGTATGCCCATGTAATACTGATAAGACATATGGTATGCTAAATGTTGCTTGTTGATGCATGAACAATAGAGAGAATTTACTCATGAGGCGATAGAAGTGTTACTTATTCATTTGAAGGACACATAGCTAAATGCTATATGTCCATACTAGTATAGTAGAGATAGTCTTTGTTAATAAAAGAACTATTTATTTATGCATATAGGCATACATATAGGGAAAAGTATTACTTGTTACCCCAAATAAGAGAGAGAGAGTGAGAAAGTTTTTTTTGGTGCTAATCTCTTTTTAATTGTGAATAAGCTACATGGGAATAGATATATGTGAATAACATGCATTAACATATAAAGACAATATGCATTATGCATAAATGTAAGTACATGTTTGCAAGGAATTCAATACTGGTCCATGGTTGGACTGGTTTGGGTATAATTTGGTACTACCATACCAACCGGTACCACCAGTACTATACCGGTCCCATGTCTTGAATCAGTATTTTGATCCTTACATAGCTGCTGCACTATGCAATAGGTACTTCCTGGTGTGGTACAATATGTAATGGTTTGACAAAAAAATGAAAAATGAGGAGAGCTCAAATCTGTTTCTAAAACCTTGATTGCATTATTTATAGAAGTTTTAGAAGACTTGTAAAAAGCATTTACGTTTTATGTCGAAGTTTTTCTTTTTTGATCACTTATCATGTTATATGTGGGTTTTAAACATAGGGGGATTCATAATTAGTTCTTAAGTGGGATGTTTATGAAATTTGTGTAATTGAATCTTGAGCAATGGTACAATACAGGTTGACATTTTGTTTAATTTGATTCTAATATTTCTTGGCATTTTTATAAAATGTTATCGTGGGCCAAATTCAATTGGGCCTCTTGGAACTTTTGCAGCTATATTTATGTTTATTGTGTTTATATATCAATTCCCTTCTTCAATACACTAAGTTTTGTTACTTTTACTAGGATGATGGGACGGGACGAGTGTATGTTGTTGGGGCTCGAGGTGCTACAGGTTTAGTGTTAACTGTTGCAAGCGAAATTTTTGAAGAGTCAGGGCGGTCTTTGGTGCGAGGGACACTAGACTATCTGCAGGGTCTGAAGGTTTCAAATAGTATTTTTTTTTAAGACGAGGTATTACACTTGGGTTTTTTATTTGTTGATAACTTCCATGTTTTATTACAGATGCTTGGAGTTAGGAGAACCGAAAGAATTCTTCCTACTGGTACTGCATTGACAGTTGTTGGTGAGGTAGTTAATTAATGTGGTATCTCGCAATCAATATGAACTTTGTTATTTAGCACTCATCTCGAAAGAATGCTTGTCTTTTTTGAGTAATTAAGAAGGCAGCAAACTAGAGAAAATTATTATGCCAAATTTGTGGTTCTCCTTATTATCTTCAAGCATATATGAAAACATATGTTGGATTCTCATTGCTCAGGGTGGTTTTTGTTTCTCTAAACAGGCAACTAAAGATGATGTTGGGAAAATACGGATTCAGAGACCCCAAAAAGGCCCATTTTATGTCTCGCCAAAGAATATTGAACAGTTGATTGCAAATCTTGGAAAATGGTCTAGGTGTGACTTCTCAATAGTTCTTACTTTGACTTCAATAAATATTTACTGTGAATGTGGAGTTGCTAATAGCCAACATCTCCAATAGATGGTGCCAACTTGCTTCTATGGGATTCACAGCCTTTGGGGTCTATCTGCTTGCAAAGCATGCACTCCAGCATATTCTAGAGCGAAGGCGGCGCAGGGAACGCAGGGAATTGCATAAAAGGTAATATTTGAATGCCAGTAACTAGTGAGCCAGTGGAAACTAGACAATAAAATGGTAATGAAATTCTTATGTGTAGCTAGACATGTTAAAGTTGAAGGACTGAAGGACTTTATGTGTGTGTATCATGGTTTTAAAAGCTAGTCCGGCAACTCGGTTCGGACCGGTATAAATAGTGTGTACCGACACTATGCTATAGTGATTTCACTATACTTACACTGTGATACAATAATTTCATCTCGTATCGGACCGTTATAAACCGGAAATTTCAGTCCAGTTTTCAAACACTGGTGTGTATATTGTCTTTCTAAGATTAAGATCGATAAAATGCATAGTGCTAATAAGAGAAACCACCTTTTATTGGGTCTTTCAGTTAGTGGTGTCAAAAGTAGTTGCAGAAATGCATACTGCAAGTTTGTTAAATTATTTTATTACAAAGGATCAAAATAAGCTCATAATATAATACCATAGTACTTTATTGTTATATCAGTAGATCCTACAACATGGAAAAGCTGCCTTTAAAATCCTTTCTATACTTATCTAATATTTTTTTTCTAAAGGAAACATGAGTATTTGACTATAAAATATTAGTTGGAGAAAGTGGTAAACAAAAAACTAGGTTAATCCATTAACAAGAAGAAAATGTTTAAATTCTGGTAGAGAGTTAACACTTATTTTCACTTAACTCCAACACTCCCCCATAAGCCGGAGTGAAATTATCAACTAAATCCAGCTTTACTAAGTATGTCAACTACCAGACTTTTAGATTTTGTATAAGGTATACATATCAGCTTATTTGACATTGCTTCCTTGACAAAATGATGATCAACGTAAAAACTAGATTACTAGCAATAAATATAGCAGATTGATTATCACAATACATGTTTATTAGAACTGTGGGACCCAACTCTTGTAGGAGTCTTTTTAGCCACATCATTTCATAGTAGTCTATTTATATTTAGCTTTAGTTCACATCAATAAGGCTATAACAGTCTGGCACTAAGTTCCCTCCTAGATAGGTAAAGAAATTAGATATATATTTCCTATCGTTGACATTTCCAACATAGTCAGCATTCCTATAGGCTTCAATTGTAATATGTCTATTATTTTTGTATTAAAACCTTTCCCTAAAAATCCTTTGATATATTGTAGAACTTTATCGATAATGTCAAGATGACACTGTTGGGGTTTTTACATGAATTGGCTTATTACACCCACAGTGCAAGACATATTAGATCTTGTGATTGTGCGATATATTAACTTTCCTACCAAATGTCAGTACCTTATAACATCCGCATCAAGGATTAAAAAATATTTAAAAAATTGGTTACATGGTACTGGTCTATGCTCGAACCGTTATGTACCAGTTGGTACCACCCAGTTGGTTCTAGTGGTACCAACTGATACTAATTATATTATATATAATATATATATAATTAACTGGTAACGACTATGTATTGATATCAGTCCATGATCAGACCAGTACATACGGCTGTAGCGGGTAATATGGACCGGTATTTGATTTCTTAATCCATATGAGGAGATTCCACATTGATATTATGTTTTTGATTTGGTACCAGTGATGTATTAGTAGGTTTACAATTTTCTATTCCAGTCTCTTTCAATTTCAATCCGTAAAAAAAATTTCAATTTTCTAAGATCTAAGATCTTTGAGAGTAAGCTAAGACTTTAGAAAATTTTTTATTTCAATTATGCTACCTATATCGTTGTATGTGAGCAGTATGTCAACCACATACATGGCTATAATCCACTACTCCACTTTCTATGTGATAGTGTGAAAACTGAGTTTGTTTTGCTCTGTTCAAAGCTTGCTATGGATATTACTTCCTAGGAACATAAATTAATTTATTGAGTTTATACACTAACTCCTCATCAACATAACCTAGAGATGCTCTATAAAAATCAACTCAAATAAAGCACCATAAAGAAAGATATGCTTATCATCCATTCAATATAATTGCCACTGAAAATTTGTCGCTATAGAAAATAGAGCACATGTAGAATTTAATCGAGTATCATGGGAGAGGTATCAAAGTAATTAACTCAATAGACCTAAGTAGGGGCTTTTATAACTAATTGGGTTTTGTGCCTATTAATGGTCCATCAGTATTGTGTTTTATAGTGTCTATCTAGTGGCAAAAATTAGATTGCCCTAGTGGAAAGGAAATCAATGTCCCAAGTTTGTCAGGATTGAAGTATTTCCATCTCTTCATTCATTGTTGTCTTCCATTTTGGTATTTATATAGCCTCAATGTGATTTCAAATGAAGAGAGAGTAGTAAGAAATATCCAGGGATATATGATGATAGAAAACAAAATTAGAGATAGGATGCACAGTTGTGCTAAATGTGGCAACACAATGGGTTTTCTAAACTACCTTAGTGGTTGATTGAGTTACGAAGGGAAAAATGTGAACAATAAAATTCTCGGTTCATTTAGGGTTCAACTTTATTAAAACTACAGTAATGGGTAAGAGACCCGTTAACTCGATAAGACTCAATACTCCCCCTCAACCTGGAGCAAATATATCAATTAAACCCAGCTTGGTACATAACTCATTAAATCAGGTAGAGTTAAGAGCTTTATTAAAAATATCCGCCTATCCTCATACTTGGTGTATGGAGTATTGATCTGGTAACTCAAGATAGCTTCTCTAACAAAATGACAATCTATTTTTATGTGATTCATTCGTTCATAGAAGACTGGGTTGTTAGCAATGAAGATAATTAATTGATTATCACAATGCATGGTCATAGGGGTGTCAACCACCGGACCAAACTCCTTTAATAAACTTTTGATCCATATCAGTTCGCAAGTGGTATGTGTCATGGCCCGGTATTCAGCTTCACAACTTGACCTAGATACAACACTTAGCTTTTTGCTTTTCCAAGTGACTAGATTCCCACCAACGTATGTGCAAAACCCTGAAATAGATTTTCTATCATCGATATTTCCTACGTAGTCTGAGTAAGATTCAATGGCAAAGTGTCTGTTTCTCTGATATAAGAGTCCTTTTCTAGGGAATTTCTTGACGTATTATAAAATTTTTAATGTAGCCTGCCAGTGGCATCTCTTGGGGTACTGCATAAATTGACTAACAATGTTGACCGAAAAGGATATATTTGAGCGCGTAACAGCAAGATAGATGAGTTTTCCAACTACTTGTTTGGATGAGGTTGGATCGATATGTTCAGATTCCTTCCACTTGCTATATCTCTCATTGGGAACCATAGGAACACTAGTGGGTTTGCATTTGAACATACCTATATCAGATAGAAGATCCAACGCATACTTTCATTGAGATAGATGAACATTTAAGCCTTTGTAAGCAATTTCAATTTCTAGGAAGTATTTAGGTTTACCAAGATCCTAGAGAGAGAACTGAGATTATAGATACCTCTTGGTCTCAAGGATACCTTCAAAATTACTCCATGAAAGGAGAATATCGTCAACATAAATAGCTAGGATAATAATTCCAGATATTGAGTGATTAGATTTGCAAAGAAGGAATCCCCTATTTGATATAATCTCCTAAAATTTATGGAACCACGCCCTTAGACTTTGTTTAAGGCTATAAATAGCCTTATGCAACTTGCACACCAACTCTCCCATATAACTTGGAGGCTGGCACATGTAGACCTCTTCAATGAGATCACCACACAGGAATGCATTCTTGATGTCCAGTTAATGAAGAGACCACTCGAGGGTAATAGCAAGCGATAAAATAATGCAAACAGAGTTGAGCCAGACAACAAGAGAGAATGTATCTAAGTAATCAATTCCGTAAATTTGAGTAAGCCCTTTTGCAACCAGTTTGGCTTTGTATTGATTCACAGACTCATTAGGATTATGTTCAATAGTATATACCTATTTACAGGGAAAGGACGTACCCCTGAAGGTAAAGGTACAAGGGTCCAAATTTGTCTAGAAGTAAGGGTTTTCATTTCTTCATCCATAGCAACTTTTCAGTGTGATTGAGAAAGGGCGTCAGGTATATCTATGGGCACAATACTAGAGGAGATAGCAGTGGTAAAGGCTTTATGAGTGTTTGAAGTGCAGGAATAAGAGACAAATTAGGAGATGAGACACTTAGCTGTTGTTCAACGTCCCTTGCGGAGATCAGCATAGTCTTATCGTGGACTCTCAAGCAAAGGCACTGCAAGTGGGGGTTTTGAAGTGGGAACCTTCCAGACCCGCCGTTGGTAAACCTGCAAAGGGAAGCTTTGATGCTCATGAGTCAAAGGATTAGTATCCTGTGATGGATCTATGGGTGTACTCTCCAAAAGACATGGAGTTGCAAGATGCTGGAGTAGTATACGAGTCATGTAACCCTTTTGCTTGGTTTGGAAAGTATAGGGTTGATTCAAAAAATGAGACATTCATAATGACGAACCATTTATGATGATTAGGATCAAAGCACCTGTAACCCTTTTGAGTTCTAGAATAACCAAGGAAAACACATTTTGTGCCGCGGGGATTTAACTTATCAACCCTAGGGAAAAGATTGTGGACATAGCAAAGGCAATCAAAGGTTCTTGGAGGAACTTGAAACAACGGTTGGTTGGGAAGAATAACTAAAAGAAGTGATTTACTGCGCAGGGTTGAAGTAGGTACCCGATGGATTAGATATGTGGCAGTAAGGACAGCATCGCCCCACAAATGTTTAGGAATATTCGTGTGAAACATCAGGGTGCGGGCGACATCAAAAAGGTGCCAGTTCTTATGTTCGGCTACCCCATTCTGTTGTGATGTGTAAGGGCAAATAGTTTGATGGATAATGCACTAAGAGTTACAAAACTCTTTGAAGGTGGAACAGGTGTACTCAAGGGCATTATCAGTTCGAAGAATTTTCAAGGGCAGAGAGAACTGATTCTTGATTTCTGCATAAAATAATTTAAAAGCAGTGAAAAAACATCATAACAATTTTTTAGTAGAAAGACCCAACACATTTGAGAAAAATCATCAATAAAAGTGACAAAGTACTTAAAACCATCTTTAGTGATTACAGGGCTAGGACCTTAAATATCTGAGTGAACAACATGAAATAAACCACTAGTTAGCATATTACTACTGGACGGAAAGTTGGTTCTATGATGCTTTCCCAACTGACAAACATCACATTGAAAACGAGGGCAAGATTTGAGAGATAAAATTTCTTGTACTTTGGTGAAGCGATATGTAGCCTAACCGACAATGCCAAGTGTAAGAAGAGACAACAGATATCAAGGCTTGAGCAGTGTCCAAGGCAAGTTCGGTTAGAACATAGACACCCCCAACTTTAAGCCCCCACCAATCTTCACCTTCGTCCCGAGGTCCTAAAAGACACAACAAGAAGAAAGGAAAGTTATTGAGTAGTTCAAGGTTCTTGTGAGGGAACAAACTGGGATAAGATTAATAGGAAATTGAGGGACATAAAGAATACCAAATAGTGCAAGTGTAGGGCTGATATGAACTGTCCCTATTCCTTGGACAGGAATAAGGGATCCATTTGCGATTGACACCGGAGCGTATTTGGTGTCAAGTCGTAGGGATGTGAATAGAGATCAGTTACCTAATACATGAGAGTTGGCTCTGGAATCTAAAATCCAAGTACTAATAGATATAGCTAGAGAGGCAATACCGGAGACTCCAGAAGTGATAGCTATCAAGGAGGAGGTGGAAGTTTGGGCCTGAGCAGTAAGACTGTTCAGTAGAGGAGACCGTCATGGTTGACTCAGTTGGTGTGGGTCCAGCATGTCCAGAGACATCCAATGTGCTATCAATAACGACTTTACGACTTTGGCATGAGAAGGTCTACCAAACTGATATAAAACCTTGCATTTTGGGTGTTTTCTCATATGAAATTGATGGT
Source organism: Costus lasius (assembly GCA_027563935.2). Classification (NCBI taxonomy): domain Eukaryota; kingdom Viridiplantae; phylum Streptophyta; class Magnoliopsida; order Zingiberales; family Costaceae; genus Costus; species Costus lasius. Next base: position 9,187,550 of record CM050452.1, on the reverse strand, counting down.
TAAAGTAAAGCCACAAATCATTTGCTAATGGATTTTATTTAGTGCATCAGAGGATGATAGATGGGAATGCTGTGTACGGTAAGGACCTTCTAGTTTGTAGAAAGAAGGGAGGATGATCGAATGAAGTGATGGATCTTCTGGTTCTATAGAGAGGGAGGTGGGGAAGAGGGTAAAGGCGAATGGTGGTGGATGGTAGAGAAAAGAGGGAAGAGAAAAGGATGGACCTCAGTAAGTACAGATTTGGAGAGAGTTTTCTGTCAATGAGAAACTGGCCAGTCAATCAGATGCAGTGCTTGTGTGAGGAGGAAATGCAATGTCATTTGTAGAGCCTTGTGAAGTAGACAATGACTGGCATTCTGATGAGGTGTGGGATGACGCTTGCAACGAGGTGATGAGGAAGTATCCATGGTTCGTGAGGATATATCAGATTTAGCCTAAAAGTGTAGATTTAATGAGTTTTGAACTAGTTAGCTCAGGACAATTTAAATTTGCTTCCGAGACCTTGGTGCAAACAAACGCTAGTTACTTGCATGGCCCCTAACTCTAGTTTCCTTGATGGTTTTTATTATTGTATTTATCCATCAAAAGTTGTTTTACACAAGGATTTAGGTAGTGGTCCGAACAGTTTGATACAACAGTACGTAACGGTCCCATGCTAGATTGGCACATGGATCATGTACAAATTCTTCCATGTGCATATCTCTGTGATCATGCAATAGGTTTATTTTAGTTGTATATACATTTTGTTCTTTCTTAGTTGCTTTGATATCTGAGGCTGTTCTCTACAGGATTCTTGCTGCAGCTGCAGCACGACAAACACGAGATGCTGAAGGTTCATCTCTGAAGGTTTATTTGCAATTCTGTTATAAGATGATTTCATCACTTTTCTAAGCCTTTGTTCAGGATCAACTCAAGATACCGAAAAAGTGTCGGATGATGTGAAGAAGGAAAAGCTGACGGTGGACATATGTGTGATATGCCTTGAGCAAGAATACAATGCTGTTTTTGTCCCGTAAGCATGTTAAAAATGATAGATGCCTCTTTTAAAATTCAGTGCTTGTGTGTACTATTGTCACTTCAAAATGGACTCTGTTTTACATTCCAGATATGTGATAATCCTCCTGCTATGCCTCCATTGTTCTATCCAATTCAAAGCTTTTAGTATTCAATTATTTATCTTTATTCGCAAGATTGCTTCATAATGTTGAGTGCTTTTAACGACTATAATGTTAATCATTATTTGCAAGATCACTATTAATCACTATTTTCTGCTGATATTTAGAGTGCTTTAAGTTTTAAGTGCAATCAAAGACTTTTCTACTATCTATGTACTTTCTAGTTTCTACGGTCATATTCTTATAAATACGATTCCCTTAGCTTGATATTGTGATGTTGAGTCTAGATCTCTACGTTTATAACACTATTGATCAAGGTTTGAAAAATCGATCCGAACCGGTGCACGGTCTAGTTTCAAACCTATTGCTACACTGAAACCGACTGTACCAAACTGGACTTTGCTATTGATAATGATCTTAGTGGAGAGAGAGAGGATAGGGTTGAAGGGATTTTGGCAAGGGTGAATGGGAGAATGAGTATGACTTGATGCTGATCTCAACTAAATTTTCCAAAAAAGGGAATTTCCAACTATATTTCTTGAGCAAAACAACTATTGAAGTGGACAGGTTGTTTGGTTTGCATATTCTTTGGGTAATGTTGCATAGGGTTCAAGCGTGTAAGTGATGTAGAACAAGAGATCTTTTTTTCTTTGTTTACTATTTTTTATTAAATTATCTTGACCTGAATCAGAGTCCTTAGATAGGGTGATGGAGGTTCGCGTTACCTTTGTTCCATGATTATTTGCCAAGATCTCCTTGAGGAAAAGTACAAAAACTAAATTGGAGTTTGGCTTGATTCAATATTACATTATAACAAAGTAGATTTAACTAATGCTGATTATTAGTTAACAAGATTTTTCTTCTAAATTTGCTATGTCTACACAGATTCTGCATCAACCAGCAGACAAATCTTTATGCCCGTCTTTTTTGATTATATGTTTGAGCTATATAGTTTCCTTTAGAAGAAGACTGCCAATTTTGTTTACTATTATTCTTTTATTGTGATGAGGAACTTGAAAGCAATGCTATGTTTTATCTTTTGATTTACTTAGATTGTCATTTTGTAAATAATGCTATGTGATTTTTCTTCTAAATTTGCTATGTCTACACAGATTCTGCATCAACCAGCAAACAAATCTTTATGCCTGTGCTTTTGATTATATGTTTGAGTTATATAGTTTCCTTTAGATGAAGACTGCCAATTTTGTTTACTATTATTCGTTTATTGTGATGAGGAACTTGAAAGCAATGCTATGTTTTATCTTTTGATTTACTTAGATTGTCATTTTGTAAATAATGCTATATGATTAACTACCATATTAGGACAAGAAAACTGTACATTTAGATCTCTTAGAAATTGTAAACTTATCTATTAATGTCCAAATGCTGCATTTTGTATGTGCCTTAACATCTCTTTGTAATTTTGTTATATGATTTACTTAAAACAGAATATTATAGGGAGACATCTCTTTGTAATTTTGTTAGTTGCATGATGCTTCTGCTACTTAACATTCTTTAGTATGGAGCTCCGTGTAGCAGATGTAAGAGGAATTTTATTTTTGAACTTTACCAGGTGTGGACATATGTGCTGCTGTACCACATGCTCTTCTCAGCTAGCAGGTTGCCCCCTCTGTCGTAAAAGAATCGATCAAGTCATAAAGACCTTTCGTCATTGATCTCTGATAGAAGACTCAACAAGTTGCTCAACCAAGCTTGGTTCGCTGAAATATTTTATGCCGCATTTGAATTTCATAAGGTTGCTGTTGCTGAGCTGATCCATTAAGCTCTCCATGGATACCCCTGAGAAAGCAATCACATTTCAAAAATTTATTCAGTTAAGTGATTGTTGGATCAGATTGATTTATATATTACTTGCTGTAAGCTATTATATGTAAATTATGACTACCTCTTTTAGGGAAGACCATGATCTAATTGATAGGCTAATTTCCTTTTTTATATACATTTTTAATATGCAGTTGTATATAAATGCCTACTTTTCTACATGTAAATAACCATAAAGGATGGTGCATGAAACGACAAATAATTGGAGAGAATTTGCATGGCCAATGGAATATTTGTTTTGTATGCACCTTTTATTGCTTATGTCCGAAAGATATGGCTTGTTATTAGAAAAATACTAGTGTCTGTTTAGAATTTTGCTAAGAATTTGATGCCACTGTGAGGTTTGCGGTCACCTAAGCCGTTAAGCCAGTGCTAGGTAGTTGGTACTTCGAACCTTTGCACTTCTAATATGAACCTAACCAGTCATCCATTTTTTTAATAGGAAAAAAAGTTTTATTAAAGCTGCTTAAGTTACAATGTACAAAAGCTGGGCAGCTCGTCGGGCCAATTTTCAATAAAAACTAATATGTTTTTATATCTTTTGATTTTCAGTGCACAAAACTGAAGTTGTTTGCCGGTTGCCAGTATTTTTGACGAGTTTCCTTGCAAAATATTAAAGAATTTTTTTTTTTTTGCGCTATTCGTCTGTTAGTAATGTTACTTTTGTCCTGTAAAACATTTTTAATCCAACCGATAAGCTTATTCCAGCTTTACCGATGATTTTACAGTCTGATGATCCACCAAATTACACAGCTATTAAACATTCCCGAAACCAAAATTCTTGAGCTTATACCTACAGACACTCAAATGATGTAAATCTGTTAGTCTCAAATTCATTTTTGATCATATTTATTTAAGAGCCTGTTAGGAAATTTTCTTTTATTTAATGCATTAGAGAAAGAAGGAACCAGAAATCTTTTCAGAAAATTTTAACATTTTGTTAGTAACAGTAAACTTTAAATTACCAAAATCACTGCCCGGCTAGAGTAACTCATTACTTGAGAACTGTCTACATAGCACGTACATGCATGTATGTTCAGCGCGAATCAAGAGCATCTTTTATAGGATTACAGCTTGCAATGGAATCGATCTACCAGAAAAATCTAATCTCTACCTAAAACTGAATCTGATTAGCAAGCGTTCACATGGTGCCCGAACTCGAATGTAAGTACAATGTAGTGGTAAATGTTACAGAACTCGTTCTTCATCTCATTTTGTTATTTATTTTCGGCACCATCGACCCAATCATAATCCGGTCAGCCAAATCTGAAGTGAGAAGTGTGTTTGAGTTGACACACTGACTTCAAAGAATCAACACTTGCGTCCTTTTCACATTGGACCCTATTCATTTCAAATGCTCGAGTGTTTTAATACACTAACCTACTAGTTACTCATCATGCTGTCTTCCACTCAATCCCTAGGCCGACTCATTTTCTCGTTCCTTTTCCTAACAATGTAAACGCTTCTGCTCAATAGTCGAATCATGAAAGGAGCATAATCTGCTCGTGAAAAAGTCTGTAATGTAATTGGCAATTAGAAATTGGAATACGATCCCAAGTCCTTTCTTTAGCATCTCCGAAAGAAGAGCTTTCACTTCCAATTCAGCGCTCCTCCGCTGCTTCACTGTGCTTTGCAACCTCATCTCTTGCGGTGTGTTCCAGAGATTATATACAAACAAGCATCACCGAAGCGGGAATCCAGAAAGTTGATTGAGCATCAAACAGAGCACACCGCGCGCGCTAGCTCTCTCCTGCACTTAGGTCCCTACGCTACTTCATTGGCATGAATCATGCGCTACTAATACATTCTCTTCTCTCCACATGCAATTAAAATATGCAACAATTTAATCCTCAAAGTTTGCAAAAAGAAAACAATTCACCATCAACAATATTCCCCCCGAGTCTTTAAATGTATGGGCGTCTCATTCAGTGTTCTCCCAGGTCCTACGTAGCCAACGAGCAAAGCAAATGGCGAGGGAAGGCGCAGAGTCGAAGCCCATAGGCGTCTGTGAAAAGCTCTTCAATGCTCTCAATTTCAACCCATCATTCCGACCCCTCCGTCGCCTCACTTTCCATGCACACTCCGACAACGGAGATCACCAGTCGCCACTGGCTGTGCCTGTGCAACATACACAGCCACACAAAGCTGCTGCAGTGCCGCCGCCACCGGCCCCCTCTCCTAAACTTGCAACGACTACCGTGCCAAGATTTGAGAATGCGCAGGATAATAAGACAGTGCCGATGCCAACACCACCCAAGCCGCTGCTGCCGCCAGCAGTGCTGCCGAAGCCAGCGCCACCCAAGGCGGTGGCTCAACCGCACCGGGCCGCTGACGAGACAAAGAAGACTATCAACGAGAAGGCAACGGAGTTCATCCACAATATGAAACTAAAGATCAGATCTGGTTCGTTTAGTAGAGCCCCAACCATTAAGAAGCCAAGCTCCTAAATAATTACAATCCAAAGCTAGAAGAGCATATTTGAAGAATTAATGCATGAAATTGATCTCCAATATATACTTTTGCCTTGTATAATTCGTCTGAAGTGTGGTATTTGCTTCATAAAAACCGATGTAATTCGTCTTTTTTACTATAAAATTTAATAATAAACCTAAATAATATGCACGATCACCTTTTATTTCTTAATGAACAACTCCATTTGCGGGAGGAGATGATGATACCATGAAATTCATATCGCAAACTAATTACTTGACAAACCATACTTGATGCATCGGCCTATTGATAAGCATACATAGTAGCACCAATTCAAGTCCTCGCTTATTAGAGGCAAATTTATAAAGACCACTTCTCCAAGTAAGCAATCAACTTTTTTTTTTCTTACCTTTTATATATGCCTCACCTCTCATAATATCTAATTTACTAGTTGGGCAATAATGACAGAAACTAAAAATCAACTTAAATGGTTGGGGAGGAACCATCAAAGTCGTGAATCAACTTAAACATATGATACCAATTGAGCAATAACAAAGTTCTAATACGATGCCGAGTCTTAACCTAAAAAAGTAGAACAAAATTTCTTTAGCATCTCCGAAAGAGCTTCCACTTTCAATTCAACATATCTCTTACTACTACGAACCCTGGCCCTCAACCCTATACTCAACCCCACCCTTGAATTGGCTGAGTTGAGAAAATTTATCCTAAATCTGAACCCGCCAAGGCATCAGATGCTTGCGGAGAAACCCAACTCTATAGTACTGTATGGTGCAACACGAGCGACAAGGGCAATACGCTGGTGGCATGCGTGGCACACAATCAGAGGGGGTGAGGCAGTTCAAGCGGCAGAGGTAGAGTTTTATTATTTTAGTTAAGAATATAATTATAATTGTTACAGGCGGAGCGAGTTCAAGATTGGGTTTAGGGCGGGTAGAATAATCTCCCGCTTGACCCTACTTATTTCTATAAGTCGAGTTTTACTAAAATCTAACTTGATTTTGGTCAACTCAAATTTTCTCAATCAAATTAGGACAAGGCAGGGATAAATTTTTATGCACCCTGGAGACTCTTGGAGACTCTTACTGAGATTATATAGAGACAAGCATCACCAAAGCGGGAATCCAAAAAGGTTTTTTTAATTTTTTTTATTATAGGAATCCAAAAAGATGATTGAGGATAAAAACAGAGCAGATCTCTCTCTCTCCTCCACTTGGTTCCTACGCTACCTTACTGGCATGAATCATGCAATTAAAATATGCAACAATATTATTCCCAAATAAAACAACTCATCATCAACGATATTCCCCTCGTGCCTTTAAATTTATGGGCTTTCAGTCGAAAAAATTTTCTAGGCAGCCTGCCTATGAAACTTAGGCAAGTATAATCCTCACCCTTAAATTTGCTTTGAGATTTATGCTTATCAAACTCAATTTAAACGATAAAGATTAAACATGCCTAAGATTCCTTAGGCAGCTGGGCTGGCTAAAATTTTTTTTCCTCCCAGGTCCTACATAGCCAACGAGCAAAGCAAATGGCTACTGAAGCAAAAGAGTCGATGCTAGGAGTGTCAATGGGTACCCAAATTTATAAATACTTAACCCGTTTATGAGGGATTCGAATACCTGATACTCGATTAATATATAATAAAAAATAAATATTTATATTTATATATATATTTATATAATAAAATAATTTTTAATAAATATATTTATTATTATTAATATTATTTTATAGTTATATTTTATAAAAAATAATTTAAAAATAAATATATTAATTTACGGGTACCCGTTTAAATACCCGACTCGAGTTTAATCGGGTTTGGATTTTGGTCGGGTCGGGTTTAGATTTGGCCAAAAGTCGCAGATACTCGACTCGTTAACATCCCTGGTCGATGCCCATGGGCGTATGCGAAAAGCTCTTCAAAGCTTTCTTTTTCAACCCATTATTCTGACCCCTCCGTCGCCTCACTCTGCGCGAACACGCCGATCCGCCGCCACTGCCTTTGCAACATACACAACCACAGAAAGCTACTGCAATGCCTCCACCTCCGGCGACCGACGGCCCGGCCACCTCTCCTAAACTTGTAACCATTACCTTGCGAAGACTCGAGAATGTGCAGGATAAGGCAGTGCCGATGCCAAAACCAGCCAAGCGGAGGCCGCTGCCCGATGCCAGCACAACCCGAGGCGGTGGCTCAACCGCACCCGGCCATGGAGGAGACAGAAGAAGGCAATGAAGTTCATTCACAGTATGAAATTAAAGATCGGGTCTGGTTCGTTTACCGGAGCCCCAACCACTAAGAAACCCAGCTTCTAAATACTTACAATCCAAAACTAGAAGAGCATATTTGAAGAATTAATGCATGAAATTGCTCTTGAATTTATACTTTTGCCTAGTATGATTCATCTGAGTTGTGGTATTTGCTTCATAAAAATCGATGTAATTCTTCTTTTTTTTACTATTAAATTTAATAATAAACCTAGATAATCCGAATGATCCCTTTTTTTTTCTCTTTCTTAATAAACAACTCCACTTTGCGAGAGGAGATGACTACTCCATGAATTTCATACTTAAACTAATAATTGGCATACTATACTTCATACATCGACCCATTAATTAGCATGCTTAGTAGCTCCCTCTATTTTTAGCTACTACGTTTTAGGAATTACTATACTCACTATTTTTGCCCTATCTATATTAGAACCCAATTAATTATTGTATTACTTGTACCTAATTAACTATTCGACTTCTTTCTACCCTCCTACTTGAACCTGACCCTATTAACTTTTCCATTGTCCGTTAATTGTATCTACCTGACCCAACCCATTTGCCCTAACCTTACTCTTTAGAATCTAATTGTTGTTATATTCTTGTACTAATGACTCTCCAATCAAGAGGTGAACTTTTATTGCCTTGAGGAGATCTTAGAATTTCACATTATAAAATTATATAAATCTTAAAAATGTTAATCTTGATATGATTGTTATGCATCATTAACATTGTGATCATTTTTTGAAGTAATTTTTTCAAGCATAAATTTGTCTTACGATTGTCTAGATAATCGTTGTCATGATGTACTCTTCATTAATCATAAAGGCACCTTTGTTCTGACCACATTGTGAAATATTTAGCTTTTTTCCTTGAAGTCTCAGGCAATAATCAAATGTGTCTACACTCTTGAAAGAGCCAAGTAACATCTACTAGGGTTGGGGGTACTATTGGTAGCCTTGATCCTTGCATATTTGGAATATTATGGGCAATAATGTGTAATTGAAGCGTCATTGAGAACACTAGTAGTAGCATTGGAATTGTCTCATGAGCTAAATCATATGTTTAATCTCATACATCTTGGAGGTGCTACATGTTTGCAAGGTCATTAAATATGATCGATGCATTATCTTGCAAATCCCTTCTCATATAGGAACAATTGGGTTGAGGAGAAGTAATATAGGGTAACTATACGAGATTTCAAGATATGTAGAAGTAAGCATTGAGAATGTTTCCCCAACAAAAGTGGCTAGTGCAAGAAAACAACTAACAAGATATGCATCTGTATGAATCTAACCAATTGCTATTAACATAATGATAAAAAAGCTGGCTAAACAACTAGAAAAATATCAACGTAAATGCTCATCGACGGTTTGGAGGACATTAAAGTCATTCCAACCTTGATATCATTAAAACACCACAAGAGGAAGTGAATGCACAATCTCTGTTTCGCTATTATACTTGAGTTTCAATCAATATGGCAAAAATAACAACACTTTGAGAGACCCTTTATAAAATAAATATGATAATTAAAGGGAAGGAAGGTTTTGGTTTTTGCCAAATGATGGATAGCCAAAGTGAAGGACATCACAAGAAGGTACTATTGCATCAATAGAACATATCTGATTCTTCTTGGATGTTGTGGTTTACTGTACTCTGGTTGGGGAGGTGGATGCGGACACATGGAAGTTGTTGTAGGGAATAAAGTATATTAGGCGAGGCATGGTTGCAAAGTTCAAAACCATTGTGAATCATCAAATAGTTGTGGTGCGCACAATAGAAGGTTGCTGACTTGCATTGCGATTGAATAAATCGTTTGGTGAAGGAATTAATAGAGGGTCAAGTTTTAGGCCTTTCATACTAGGTGTCACGCCCCGGTCGGATTGGTCTAGAATTAGTGCTTATCCGCTTCCTAGAGCCGTCCGGCGGAACACCGGAACGCAACTCTCCCTAGGGTTTCCGACCCAAAATTAGAAACCCTAATCTCCCGGATAATTTTTATCCCTAAAATACAATTCGCACGGAGAAACCCTAATTTAGAAAAATCCCAAAATCAAAACCCAAATCGAAAGTCAACCTCTGGTCAAAATTGTCGCCGAATCGCCTTGCTGACGTCTGCCTACGTTTGCCGATTTTGTTGCGCTCGATTTCGGATTGCTGGCGTCACGCTGACATCAGCCGTCGAAATCGATTTCGAAATCGATTTCGTTTCCTGATTTCGTCGTTGACTACCGTCGATGTTGACTCGCCTCGTTTCGAACGCCGCCCGCGTTCGAAAACGTTTTCGTCTTCGTCTTCCTCGAGTCCGAAGCTGAGCGCCGCCTGCGCTCGCGACTGCGTTCAAGTTCGTCGGAGAGGCTGCGCCGGTGGAGAAAGGACCGATGTCCTTCACCTCAACCTTCCGCCGTTGGTAGCCGCTTGCTGCCGGGGTTCGTCGTCGCCGAACCGAGAAACACTCGGAAACAGGGGAGAGGAGGTGGAGAGAAAAAGACGTTTTATTCACCGTCGGAAACCCACAAAAGCTTCTCCTTTGCCGTCGACCCTCGTCGGCGACCCCTCTAACCCTCCCTCACCGGTCGTAGCCGGTTACAGTCGCTCGTTTCTCTCGAACCAATACCTCGCCGGAGATGGAACCTTTCCTCCAAATGTTTGCGGCTTTTATCGAGCAAGCCGCCGACCTCGTCTCCGGATTAGGGCGTCGAGCGCCCGCTGCCCGCGTCTTCCGCCCGAGTATGCCGCCAACCCGCTTCCTCCGCTGCTGAGAAGGGCGCCGAAGAACTCGCGCGAGGTGCCACGTCCGTCGGACGCGCCGAGCGCGTTCCGCGTGCTCTGTTCGCCAAATCGAGCGTTGCGCTCGATTCTTCGTGTGGGCTCGGGTTTGGCATTGGGCTTGGGCCGAACTGGCCTGACCCAGGCCTGACAATTCTCCCCCGCCCAATTTAGACATCGCCCTCGATGTCTCTAACGAGCGGATCTTGCAGAACCATCGCTCCGATCCGACACTGCTGCGCTCCCGTGGCAGCGTGTGGAACTACCTGCAATGATCCAATCCGCGGTTGCTCGGTTTCCTCGGCTTCCTCGGCTGGATCCTGTGCCGTTATCGCCATGAGCTTTTGCTTGCTAGGACAATCCTTTACCCAGTGAGGACCGCCGCACCAAAAGCAACCCTGTGGCTTTTGCTCCCGTCGTCCCGGTGAACCCTTGTTCTGCCGGTAGAATGGTCTACCCCTCTCTGGAACTCTAGCTCCCGCGGTGTGCGTGGGGAGCCGCGCTGAGGTCCGCGCTTTGGTGGTGTCTTGGATTTCTTTGGTGGTGCTGGTTTGAAACTTCTGTTATCCACCAGAGATTCAGCCACCGCCGCAGCCGCCCTCCAGTCAACCGGCTCGCGACGTCGGACCTCCGTTTCTGCCCATGCTGAAGGCCCCGGAGGAAGAAATACCTCCTATCGTCCTCTGCCATGCCTGGAAGCTCTAGCATCAAGGTAGAGAAAGTCCTGACGTACTCCTGGATCGAGCCTGTATGCCTCAGCCAATCCAGTTTGCCACGCGCCTGATCCGCCGAGTTTCCGGGAAGAAACTGCCGCCGCAGTTCCTCACGAAAAGTCTCCCAAGTCCAGCTAATAGTCCCTGAGGTGGAGCCGACTTTGGTTCGCCACCAAAGTTTCGCGTCGCCTGTAAGATAGGCGATGCACACCTGCACCCGATCTCCTGCAGAAATATGGTTAGCTGAAAACAGTTGCTCCATACCCCAGATAAAGTTTTCGACCTCTCTGGACGATCGAGCCCCCCACCCCCCCCCCCCCCCCCCCGAACGTCGCTGGGTCTGGCATGCGCATCCTCGGTTTGGGAGCCTCCTGCTCCACCGATGCTGATTTCGATACTTGCGCTAGGGCTAAACGCAGTACCTTTACTTCAGCGTGCATGTCCTCCTTCATGCGAGCCATCTCCCCTGGCAGATGGATCAGACCCTCCATGGTCTGTTGCATGACCTCGATCTGCAACCTCTGCTGCTCGATCTGCAACCTCTGTTGCTCGATCAGCAATTTCTGATCCTCCACAGTCTTCTGAAGACTTTTCACCTGTGGAATCATCCCATTGCCTCCACCACTGGCCAAACCGAGCACCTGCTCGATCTGAGCGATACAATCACCCTGGTTCACCATCTCCTCAGGATCAGCCGTCTCCTTGGCTTTTCCTTTATCCTGCCTGGGTCGGGCGTCCTCTGACGCTCCTCTAGCAGTATGGGTGATTTTCTGGAACTTCAGACCTTTCCTCACCTTCGAGGGTGAGGCTGAAGGTGCCGTGTTTGCTGGAACACGTTTGCCTGCTCTGATACCTGTTGTCACGCCCCGGTCGGATCGGTCTAGAATTAGCGCTTATCCGCTTCCTAGAGCCGTCCGGCGGAACACCGGAACGCAACTCTCCCTAGGGTTTCCGACCCAAAATTAGAAACCCTAATCTCCCCGGATAATTTTTATCCCCAAAATACAATTCGCACGGAGAAACCCTAATTTAGAAAAATCCCAAAATCAAAACCCAAATCGAAAGTCAACCTCTGGTCAAAATTGTCGCCGAATCGCCTTGCTGACGTCTGCCTACGTCTGCCGATTTTGTTACGCTCGATTTCGGATTGCTGGCGTCACGCTGACGTCAGCCGTCGAAATCGATTTCGAAATCGAAATCGTTTCCTGATTTCGTCGTTGACTACCGTCGATGTTGACTCGCCTCGTTTCGAACGCCGCCCGCGTTCGAAAACGTTTTCGTCTTCGTCTTCCTCGAGTCCGAAGCTGAGCGCCGCCTGCGCTCGCGACTGCGTTCGGAGTTCGTCGGAGAGGCTGCGCCGGTGGAGAAAGGACCGATGTCCTTCACCTCAACCTTCCGCCGTTGGTAGCCGCTTGCTGCCGGGGTTCGTTGTCGCCGAACCGAGAAACACTCGGAAACAGGGGAGAGAAGGTAGAGAGAAAAAGACGTTTTATTCACCGTCGGAAACCCACAAAAGCTTCTCCTTTGCCGTCGACCCTCGTCGGCGACCCCTCTAACCCTCCCTCACCGGTCGTAGCCGGTTACAGTCACTCGTTTCTCTCGAACCAATACCTCGCCGGAGATGGAACCTTTCCTCCGAATGTCTGCGGCTTTTATCGAGCGAGCCGCCGACCTCGTCTCCGGATTAGGGCGTCGAGCGCCCGCTGCCCGCGTCTTCCGCCCGAGTATGCCGCCAACCCGCTTCCTCTGCTGCTGAGAAGGGCGCCGAAGAACTCGCGCGAGCTGCCGCATCCGTCGGACGCGCCGAGCGCGTTCCGCGTGCTCTGTTCGCCAAATCGAGCGTTGCGCTCGATTCTTCGTGTGGGCTCGGGTTTGGCATTGGGCTTGGGCCGAACCGGCCTGACCCAGGCCTGACACTAGGTGTGATGCCTAAATTTCTATTGGACCGGGCCTGAGGATTGGACTGGGCGGTGGCCCAGGTCCACTGTCCTAATTCCCTTCGTGGCCCAAGCGGAAGCCACGCGTGGATGCCGCGCTCCAGCGGCGCCATCTCCGGCGCCAACCCGACGCCAACAGCGGCTTCATCCCAGGGCGGGATCTCTGGCCCCATCCCCGACGCCGGCAGCGGCAAGGTCAACGGCGGATTCCTCGGCCCATTTATCCGGTATGATCGACGGGCGGATGAGACGCACGGACGAGGCGAAGGCTACAACTGGCGGACGGGGCGAGCGGGTTCAGCGGCGTGATCCTTGGAAGCTTGAGAAGGAAGGACGGCTAGAGGGCAGCCTCCCTTCCAAACCCGGCGACGCTCCCTCCTTAAGACGCCGAGCGAACGACGACCAAGGGGAGGAAGAAAGGCAGAGGAGCTTCGTCTTCGAAGCAGAGGAGGGAAGGCGGCTTCCCTGCTTCAGGCTCGACGACACCTCCCAGCTCGAGTTCATCCAGGCAAAAGAGGAAGAGGAGGGGGAGGCGGGACCGAAGCCGGTGGTGTGCTCCTCGGCCTCCCCCGACGATGGCAGCGGCGACATTCACCTCTTTTCCTCCGTTCCAGGGCGCTGGCCCTGATGCCGTCGTCAGAGGGTGACGACGAAGGGAGACCAGCGAGGTCTCTTCCCGGAGCTGCAGCTCCGATGCCGTCGCAGAGGGTGCAACGAAGAAGTTTCTTCGGTGAGTGAACTTGTAAGTCGACGGCGAGGTGCCGTCGACGTGAGGGAGCAAGAGAGAGGTGAGGAAGAGGGTTTATGTAGGTTGGTTGACGAATCAACGTAAATTTCCCTTACTCCTGTGTTCTCTTCTCCGGCTCCGACGAGCCTATGTGGTTTCCGGCGTATTTCTGAGTTCTCCGGCGAAAGCTCTCTTCTTCTCCACCATTATGGCAACGAGTGCTTCTGCGACGAGGTGACGGCTGAGGCTCGGACGTGGTCCGAGCCTGCCGCACGCCCCTTCTGTCCATCTCTTCCGGCGACGGCGACCGGCGACACAAACCGGACGCAGGCGGCGTCCGCGCGTGAAGACGAAGGAGCTTGGCTGGCGTTCGAAAGGAGGCGTTGACCGAGTCAACGCATTTTCATTTACGCGGCTGAATTCAGATTTTTGGGTGGTTTGGGCGCACAGTCCCACGCAGGAATGGTGACGTGGATGGTTCGATTGGACAGGGCGTGACAGTGGTATTAGAGCAAGATATCTGCCGGTAAGATGGTGACATAAGGAGATGGTGATGCGCAGGCGGCGCACCAACAGAGACAAGGCTCCGGCCTTGATGCCGTCACCACCGACGAAGAGAGGTATGCGAGATCTCTTCCCGGGACAGTGGGTTCCGATGCCGTCACCAAGTGGGTGACGAAGATCCCAGCATCTGCGAGCGAGATGCTGATGAGAAGTCTGCGAGGTTTCTTCCCGGAGCAGTGAGCTCCGATGCCGTCACCAGGCAGGTGACGAGGTTCCGGCATCTGCGAGGTGCCAATGAGGATCTACGAGACTCTTTCCAGGGCTTCGAGTTGATGATATGGTTGCTGACTAACATGATGATTCGGTGCGATAGGACGTGAACTCAATCACTACAGGTTGAGCGGAGCATCCGAGGATGATGCGTTATGGACGTAACCCTGATAGCATTGAGTTGGGCGAAGCACAAGAGCACGATAGAACGTTGGCCGGATCACAGGAGGTTGGGCGGAGTACCAGAGGGTGGTGCGCTAGTACGTGAACCTAGCTGTGTTAAGTCGGACGGAGTGCCAAAGTCATGCGAGGTTGGTTCAGCAGCATTCATCATCAGATTGGAGCACCGGCGGTGCTCCGACGGAGGACCCTGAAGAGGACATCGAGGGCAACGTCCAGATTTGGTGGGGGAGAATGTGATGCCTAAATTTCTATTGGACCGGGCCTGAGGATTGGACTGAGCGGTGGCCCAGGTCCATTGCCCTAATTCCCTACGTGGCCCAAGCGGAAGCCACGCGTGGATGCCGCGCTCCAGCGGCGCCATCTCCGGCGCCAACCCGACGCCGACAGCGGCTTCGTCCCAGGGCGGGATCTCTGGCCCCTTCCCCGATGCCGGCAGCAGCGAGGTCGACGGCGGATTCCTCGGCCCATTTATCCGGTAGGATCAGCGGGCGGATGAGACGCATGGACGAGGCGGAGGCTACAACTGGCGGACGGGGCGAGCGGGTTCAGCGGTGTGATCCTTGGAAGCTTGAGAAGGAAGGACGGCTGGAGGGCAGCCTCCCCTCCAAACCCGGCGACGCTCCCTCCTTAAGACGCTGAGCGAACGACGACCAAGGGGAGGAAGAAAGGCAGAGGAGCTTCGTCTTCGAAGCAGAGGAGGGAAGGCGGCTTCCCTGCTTCAGGCTCGACGACACCTCCCAGCTCGAGTTCGTCCAGGCAGAAGAGGAAGAGGAGGGGGAGGCGGGACTGGAGCCGGTGGCGTGCTCCTCCGCCTCCCCCGACGATGGCAGCGTCGACATTCACCTCTTCTCCTCCGTTCCAGGGCGCTGGCCCTGATGCCGTCGTCAAAGGGTGACGACGAAGGGAGACCAGCGAGGCCTCTTCCCGGAGCTGCAGCTCCGATGCCAAGTTTCTCCGGCGAGTGAACTTGTAAGTCGACAGCGAGGTGTCGTCGACGTGAGGGAGCGAGAGAGAGGTGAGGAAGAGGGTTTATGTAGGTTGGTTGACGAATCAACATAAATTTCCCTTACTTCCGTGTTCTCTTCTCCGGCTCCGACGAGCCTATGTGGTTTCCGGCGTATTTCTAAGTTCTCCGGCGAAAGCTCTCTTCTTCTCCACCATTCCGGCAACGAGTGCTTCCACGACGAGGTGAAGGCTGAGGCTCAGACGTGGTCCGAGCCTGCCGCATGCCCCTTCCGTCCATCTCTTCCGGCGATGGCGACCGGCGACACAAACCGGACGCAAGTGGCGTCCGCGCGTGAAGACGAAGGAGCTTGGCTGGCGTTCGAAAAGAGGCATTGACCGAGTCAACACATTTTCATTTACGTGGCTGAATTCAGATTTTTGGGTGGTTTGGGCGCATAGTCTCAGGAATGGTGACGTGGATGGTTCGATTGGGCAGGGCGTGACACTAGGTACCCTTTAGAGTTTTAGACCACCTAATTTGTCAATCTAGAAGTTCTTACCTCTTAATCATCATAGCTTATTTTGGCTTATCAAATCCTCATACAAAATAAAACATCCTTTTAAAAAAAGGATGGAGAACCCTTCTATTTTCAATTATAAATAAAACATTTTTTACATACAAAAATCCTCATAGAAAAAGGCAAGGTTAGAGTGGTGAACCCTTCTATTTTCCATTATTAGGAACGTATATAGTATCATCAGCTTTTGAATGCTATATCCCTCACATTTTGAATGTTATATCCCTCACATTTTCCAAATACTAGGTACAAGAAAAGGAGGAGAAATAGCTCTAGTAAGTAGAACTCAAAAGGAACAATGCAATGCCAAATACAAGTGGGAAAACAACTACGGGGAGCAACGAGACCAATAAAAATTCAAAAAGGCAATGAGATACTTGACAGAGATAAATTCTCATAATATGAGGGCTTAGTGGAAACAAAAACACTGATAATAAGATAGAGAACTTAGAACAATGAGGGAGAGGGAACAGTTTTTGCGTCCGGAGCACACCATCTACTTTCCTTGAAATTTTTGATTGGTGATTAATATATTAGTAGGCAAGCCATACGAATCATCAAATGAATTATCCTTTAGTAAAATATAGTGATGTTCTCTTGTAAGTGGTAACGCAAAACTTCTTAGGAAGATTTCCAGCTACTAGGCATTAGACTTTAGCAGTTCTTTCAGAGATCATGTAAGTGGTTGTTAACATTGAAACACTAATCTATTTTCAGACAATCCCCCTCAACCCGCATTTCCCTCCAGCGACATCCCTAGTATGGAGATAACTTGATTATCAATTATGCACTTCTTGACTTGTTTGCCTATAAGTTTTTGAAGTCCAGGACTTAACCATGTAACCAAGCTCTGGACAAATACAAAGACTGTTTCCTTGGATGAAAAGAAAGAATGAAAAGTATATTGAATCTAGTAGCATTCTTTTCTCCCAGTTCTTTTGCTACTAGATTCTACTTTCCATTCTTTCCTCCTAATTTTTCATCCAAGGAATCACAGCCAAAAGGCCACATGTTAATAAAACAGTGCATTGCTAGATGAAGAAATAAGTAATGAGAACCAGAATCTTCATCTAAATTCAAGAATAAATCAAGTATGACAGTGAGATTGACTGGTCAAACTGAAGATAAAAATGACATCGATTGCATCACGCATGAGAGCTTAAGTTTCAAGGTTTGAGTTTGAGTTATGACCAACTGAGTTTGGTTCCACAAAGCTCGTGTCATGCAATGGGCAGAAGATTGAGATTCACATAAATATGATCACATCTTAGAGTAGCAGTATAACTTATATATTTCAAAAAATAGTTAGGAAAAAAATCGATTTACTACAAAATTGTCATGGATTGTTGAGATCATTCATATCAAAGCTTCCTTTAGTAACTTCTAATGGAATAGCCAATGACAATCTAGAAGAAACTATATAGGATTCATCAAATGGCTAAAACTCGATGTCAAACCCAGAAACCTCTAACTACAGGAGACAGTTTGCTACAGATGATTTAATCAGGAAAAAAAGACTGATATATTAATGAATAACAAGATCACTGTGTAGTTATAACTTCCAAGACAATGGCAAGGAATAGATAGAACTTGCTGGCGGTAACATGTTCATTTGTCCATCTGATCTTGCAACCTAATTGTTATAATTTAATAAAATTAAGGACAAGGATACTCTCATTGTCTTTCCATGTAGATTGAGCTCTCACAAGGAATCATCACTATAACCTCAAGTCATCTAGTTATTATTGCTAACCAAATTAAAATGATCAAATCATTTGTTTCTTTTCAATCTTTTAGACGTATTCCTGACATCAGTCTACGATAGAACCCTAACATTCATTTGAAGAGATGGAACAGCAAAAGGGAAATTTTTTGTTCAACATCGAAGTTCCTTAATTATATAAAGGAATGTATCTCATTTGAAATTCCCTAATCTGGGCTTCCTCTCCATGACGGATTATTCTTACATCTCAAAACAAAAAAAGAGTTGGGTGAAAAGGAACTCAGTTGTCCTTCCAAGAATTCAGTGTTAAACAGTGTGTAAAAAAATCAAAATAGGAAGAGGAAATCAACAATCCTTCCCTTGAATTTGCTCACCCGAGCCAGGATCATCAGATGCTCCGTCGAGCATGGCTTGTTCAGCTCGAAGAATGGGCTCGTAGTAGTCAGCGTGGGCGTCCATGCACTTCTTTAGAAGATCCGTGACCTCGGAACACTTGTTCACAATGTCTCCGCCGCTCTTCTCCGTCTCCTCAACGCATTTCTCCCAGGCGATGAAGGCATCCTTGCAGCCACCGCCCTTCATAAAGAGGCAAAAGCCGCACTCCCCTTCCTCCTCCTCTGCCTCCCCCTCCTGGATTTGATCTCCCCCATTTCCTTCCTCCTTCGCTTGACCCTCGTCGTCCGCTGCTATCGTGGGTGCAGCAGAGGGGACCGGTTGCTCCGGAGTAGCGGTATCGGCGGTGGGCAGAGATTCTTGGTCAGATTTAGGAGGCATTGCAAGATTCAGCATTGGAGAGGGCGGCGGCGGGGAAGGGGACATGCTCGTACGAGATTAGTAGGATTTAGGGTTTTTCTGGTGCTACAATTGCTCCGGGTGGAGTCTTCGAGTGACGCGGTGACTTGATATGCAAGCAACGTCTCTTTTTAAAATTTTTAGCAGTAAATTTCTTTTAACAAAAAATTTATATTATACTATACCGTATTACGACAATGCTGGTCAACTTAATATATATATCTTATATCTGTACTTATATTTTTCAGTCCTTTTGATAATTTTTTTAATTATTACTTTAATTTTTAAAAAATAAAAAAAATATTATTTTAATTATTATGAATAAATTTAATTTTAAATTTAAAACTACTTATTACTGTTATTTTAACTTTTTTTAAAAAAAAATAAAATTTATCAGCGAAACAATTTAATTAAACATCTTTTAATTTTTCTAATTAATTATTTTTAAATCAGTACTTAAAAGCTAAAAATTTTAATTATGTCAAATAAAATTATTTTTTTTTTTCAAAATCATTACATGGCTTATGCTATATTCATGCATGCTCAATGTAACTACATAATATCTTATGATCTTAGTCTCCTTATAAATGTTTTATCCATTTGTACTGCTATTTGCTTCTGAATCATTTATTAATTTTCGATCTAATTTATTTTTAAATATTATATAAAGAAAACTTTATTAAAAGTTTATTGCTATAAGACATTCTCATACTAAATATTTGTTGATTTTATAAAAAATTATTTAGTTAGCCTATTGCCACACTCTAATTTTTCACGATAAAAATATTCAAAAGTGATAGCACGAGTACTTGACTCGCTATAGCCTTTGGTTCACTCATTGGTTCACTCAATAGTGCACAACGGAATGTGTAAATACTAGGACCCTCAAAATGTGTAACTCATGAGATTGTGCAACACCCTAAATTGTGTAATTCCCGGAATTGAGTAACAACTTAGAATGTGCAAACTCTACGCACACTATGTAACTTTCGAGCGCCCCTTGTGTAAACACCTACCCCCGCTGAGTAAACTATGTGCACTTCTATGTAAACTCTGTACTTGCGCTCCACTTGCCACACACTAGTGTTTTTCCCATCCCTCGACATGGGGTGCGTAGAAATCATTATGCCACTTATGCGTAGCAAACTTACAAATACCCTGAGTGGCGGCTTGGGTTTGGTGAACGCCCCAATCTCTTTGCATACCCTTGATTGGCACCTTAAGCAAGAACATAGCCAACGCATTGTACTTACACATGACATACATAATATAACACATATACAATTCTAGGTGCACTAGGCATATCTGTAAACCCTAAGTAATGATACACTAGACATATACACCATACATTATAACAAGCACAAGACCAAAACCACAATACTTGGCTTCGTTTATAGAATATGCGCCAATCACGTCAAACATAGAAACCACGACAAAGAAATCACCACAGTCCACATAAAGGAAAATATTAATGACTCAAAAAAATTTATTGATACACATAACCTTTATCTTGGCCACACGCCAAGTTCAGCATCAAATAGTACAAAACTCTAACAGTATAGAGAAAGTACTCAAAGCACAAATTTGAACTCTAAGTTTGCCCAAGAAAACCTCAGCCCCTCACCGAAGTTAATGCTAGCTCCTTCAATGTTTAAAACCCTCTAGCCAAACCCTCCAAGTCTTGTCCCTCAATATTGTTGCCGATGATGGACAGAAGGAGATGCTGAAGCTCTCACCCTCAATGTTTAACACTTGCCCAAAGAGGAAAGAAGAACTCGTGTGATGATGCCTTATGCAATTTGCTTCCCACGCCAATTGCTTTTGTTTTGTTTGGCCCTTCATGGAAACCACCCACATTATGTCGAGTCCCATGCACCAAGTGATGCATATGGGGAATGATCAGCACCCCAACCCTCTCTGCTAAGCTTTAAGGGTAAAAAGGTTCACTATGTGCACCCCTCCTCTAGAAATAGCAACACTCACATACTAGGTTGGTCTCTCTAGCAAGCTCCTATGTCTCGGGTTCGAGTCTCACACGTGCCACAGTGTTCAGCATTTGTCACGCTCCCACTGCGTACTCAATGCTCCATGCTAAATGCGTCAAGCCTATCACTCCCCAGTAGACAATTTGCATACATATTCTAACACAAAAATTATATATAAATTATAGTGCATATTAGTATCCCTACCCTAAAAAATATATTCCTAATTTCACTAGTTGCTAAAATACAAAAATTATATATTAGTCTTTATTTTTTACGTCATTTAAGTTCTTTATAAAAATAAAAAAGTATATATTATTTTTCTTTCGTTAGAGAGTTTGTGATTCAGATAGGATCATTTTATAGATCAGGAAGTGCGTTCACTACAGAAGATTATGCAAGAAATATAAAAAAAATTGTACTCCTCGCGCTGTTAAAATTTAATATTCCAGCACAAAGCCATTAATTCGTCTCTGTTCCAGCCCTAAACAATAAGCAGCAGGTTATTGCTCGTTCCTCGATCAATCAAGCACAAGCAGCTTTGACCGCCGCGATCAAATGCAGATGCGATTCGATGCATTCCTCAAGTTCGAAATGTCAAACCGCTCGATGAAGCTCTGATCCGAAGCTCTCGCCTTCTTCGCCGCAAATTGCTGGTACTCATCGAACACCGAAGTCAAACACCACCTCTGCAGCTTCCTCAAGCACCCGACCACGCAGCCCGTCCGATGCTGATTAAATTGACCATCAATCAAACTTCAGAACAGAAATGAAAATAATAATAATAATAATAAAAGAGGATCATCTTGTTACCTTTCCTCTTTTGCAATGTATGAGCAGTGGGTGATTTCGGACGTCTGGAGAAGAGAACGCAAAGAAGGTCAACACTGATTCATTATAATTTCTTTTGCCCAAGAAAGCAGCAGAAATATGCAAATGCTACGTACCAAGAACGACTTTGAGAGCCTCTCTGATTTTCTCCTCTGGGATGTTGACCGCCGCTTCCTGCAGCAAGGAGGAGGATCTTAATTTCGTTCTCCTTTTAGTTCAAAGGAAAAGTCAACAATGCAATAATAGGGGTACGACCTTGCAACCTTCCATGCCGAAATGGAACAGCCTTATTCCTTTCGATTCAAGAAACAGCCGGTTCGCCTCTGGATACGGCTCCGGGCAAAGATATCTGAACGCAATCCAACATAAATATCTATAAAGCAAGAACAACATAAATATCTGAACGAGATCGACGACTCACACGATCGAGCGGAGCCTGAGGCTGTCCAAGAAGCTGAAGTTGGCGGCGCCGGGGAAGCCGGAGCGGAAGACGCCGACGTCGACGGCGGCGAAGTTGAAGGGCGGTGTGAATTGACCCAGGCAGCCATCGGCTGGCAGCGCCACCAACTGATTGCAGCCGCAAGGCTTCTTGGCGGCGGGCGCCTTCCTCTTACCCCTATCCTCTTCCTCCCGCTCCGCAGCCCCGCCCCACTGTCGCCCCATCTCCTGCTCCATGGCCGATCGCAGCAGTTGGTGGTTTATAGTTATATGCATCAGTAAGTGGCGAAAAGAGAATTAAAAGCGCAAGCAGCCAAAAAGATCACAGTTGGGGGCCGCGGAGTGGGAGCTCAATTATTATTTCCCTGGTGGGGGAGTGCGTCGTCAAAGCTGACGAGGATTCATCGAGTTCTTGAACTGCAAGCGACAGAGGGCCAACCAGCGCCAGTTACGTACGCGATTCTTGAATGCAGGCCTGTTGCGTCTGCTTCTTTTTTTCGCATACCTTTTTTCACTGACGTCCAGCCATTGTTGCTTGCTCGTTCGATCTCTCTTGCTTGCTTTCACCTATAAATAGTCCAGTTTCAGAAGAAAGAACACAACAAACATCTTCAAGATTTGACTCCTTAGGGTTTCTGACAGTTGACCTAGTGATGGAGCTGCCGAAACTTTGGAAACATTCAGTGCTTACTGCACTGAATAGATTCTGCATTGACTTTTTCCTTTTCGCAAGGCATGGTTGTGTGCCAGCTTGAGCATCGATTGATTCTCTTCCCACCTCAATTATCCTCTGGCCATCCTGTTCATTGATATTTGATTGAACAAGACTTTGAAACTCTGCACAATACTAGTACTTTTGAAAACTGACCAACGGAAAAAAAATGCAACATATTGACTCTTGAATGTAGGTTTTTGTCAGACTCATCCAATATAAGATAATGCATTTCTATTTTCAAACCTAATCAGCTTAATAATTTGAATAACTAATTTGTGTAATAAGTCAAATACAAAAGTCAACTCCTTTTAATCTTTTCAAATCTCATTACGTCAAGTAATTAATTACGTCAAGTAATTAATTACGTCAAGTAATTAATTACGTCAAGTAATTAAAATGCGTGGCCGGTGTCAATGTAATGTTAGGTTGGACACGAAAAGCAAATAATTGTGCAATATTTCGGTCAAAAATAAAGTGATTAATGAACTGATAAATCAATTAATCAATTATGGATGTCCTAATTTAAGCTTTGCAGGAACAGGGACGTGTGTTCTTAATAAATGAAATTTGATGGATCCAATAATTTAGAAATGACTGGGAGGTCGACCACTGAGTGGCGAGCTTTGCGCGCGACCTAATTTAGGTCACGTTGGGTGGCACGTGTGGAGCCATGCGTATAATTTAGGGCGCAGAGGCACGGTCATGCTCGCGGCGCATGATTACGCGTTAGTGCTAGTGGGTGAAGGTTCAAAACCGTGGAATATTCCGCGGTTGCACTAAATTATGCAAATCGCACCTTTGCTTTTTTAGCCTTTTAGCCCCGCGCCATGCTACAAAATCATAAAATGCCAAATGCTCTGTTGAGGTAATCATGTGCATTAGGGCTTGCGCTTTTCCGAAAGCATACTTTTTTTTTTGGGCAAATTTTGGATTAGGTCCTCATATTCCCACCAAATTTGAGGGTACTCTTTTTTTATTCTTGGAGATACTTTTTTATAGATGAATGTAGATTTTTATTTTAATTTAATTTCTCTTGATAATTAAATATTCTAGAATTTGATGAATCAATTTTATCTCATGTAATCTCAAAATCACAAGTACTCTTTATTAATTAAAAAAAAAGGGAGCGAGGAGAGAAGCAAGTCGAAGCAAGCAAGCTCTTAAATGAGGCGATGGCGACTTATAACAATTCTATGGTTTCGTCTGACTTTGACTCCATATCAATCTCTGTTTCCATATATTTTCACTGCTTATTTTGGCTTACCGACGATCGATGGCTCGCTTGTGCAACCTGGCCCATTATTTGTCGGCCCTTGAATGGACCACCGCTACTCAAATCATTACCATCCATCAATTATTGCGGGGCAGCAGTCAATGCCTCTGTTTCCGGACTGTTGCTTCTGGCAACACTTTGTACGTTTTCAGTAGTAAAAAACAAAAACACTTCCCCCATCAAACTAGGTTGAAGTGAAGTTCATCGTCAAGGCAATTAGGCAAATGAACAGTATTTGCAGTCATGAAGCACGAGCAGCTTCCAGAACAGTACAATTCCCACGTCACAACCAGGGCAGTACAATTACAAAGCGCTACAAGCTCTTAAATGTCATCCAACTATTTTCAGTTTATTTTCTACTTATTTTAGTTATGTTTACATAGAAATTGATCAGCAGGTTCTTGATTTTCAGTTGAAGATCACCGGAGGAGAGGAGGAAGATTATGAGGTAACGGCGTCGAGAATACTGTTCCAATAGTTGTTGTTGTTGTTCTCCTTCCCAGCCCCTTCTCCTCCGTCTTCTTTCTCGTTGTCTTCTTCTTCCTCCTCCTCCTCCTCCTGTTCAGCGCATGCGTCGTCGTGTCCATTTGCATGTGAATTGTGCTCCCCGGAGTCACCCAGGAGCATTCCAGTGAACCCTGATCCGAATTGTGCCCAAGAGGCGTACGGTTCCGTAGCAAGCCATGGCGCCTCTCCGTCGAAGATCTCCGAGGAGAATCCGGCGAATGGCTCGACTCCATCCTTCAATAGGCATTTCCACTCACCGCCTTCTGGCCCCCAGTTATCGCCTCCTTGATGGCTCGTTGTCGTCGCCGCAGCTACATTGCTGCCGGGGGCCATTAGTGCTGGCAGTCGGTTCTCATAGAAGGTTAATGTGGAAGTAGGCGACTCACGGGCGACCCTTTCGCCTTGCGTCTTCGCCGACCACACTCCCTGCCATTCTCTCAGTACGTTGATGGCGGAGGAGGAGGAGGAGTAGCAGGCCGGCATCTGCTGCTGCTGCTGTAGGATGGCGGAATTGGAGGCGGCGCAGAGCTTGGACTCCCTCACGAGGCGGGCCTCGGCCTGGAGACGGGCGCTCTCCCACTGGGCCATGTGGCTGAGGTTGGCGGTGCTCTGGGAGTGACCACCTGCGCCCGGGCTGAGAGTGTCGCTCTTGGCCTTGTGCGTGCAGGGATCAATGCCCATCTTGGCCAGCCGCTTCTTCAGGTGAGTGTTCCAGAAGTTCTTGATTTCGTTGTCCGTTCTCCTGGGTAAGTGGGTGGCAATTGCAGACCACCTGGAAGAAAAAAGCTTACTAGTTCCACAACTTAAGATGAATTTTTTCTGCAAAATTGCAAGTTAAAAAGCTCAAATTTGACCTGTTTCCGAGCAAAGCATGGAGTTGGATGATGGTCTGCTCCTCCTGCAGGCTGAATTCGCCCCTCTTGATGTCCGGCCGGAGGTAATTCGTCCACCTCAACCTGCAACTCTTCCCGCACCTCTGCAAACCTGCAATTACATTCTCCATGAATCACCCGCTAAAATGAACAACACACACACACAGTTTCATCTGCTGGCTCACCGGCTTTAGCAGGCAAAGCTCTCCAGCTGCCATGGCCGTGCTTCTCGACGTAGGCGAGCAGCTTCTGGTCTTCCTCCTGCGTCCACGGCCCTTTCTTCAACCCCACCTTCTCACAGCAGGGTGACCGACCCATCTCAGTGACAATTTGTCAACAAGAGGAGGAGAAGCTTAAGGTGGAAGCTCATGGCCTTGAAGAAGACATCAGTTGAGCAAAGCACAGATGTGGAAGCTTTTATGCATGGCGGAAGTGAATTGAATGGTAGTAGGAGAGAGGCGGGGGAAGGGAAGAGGATAAACTGAGGAGAGTACTCAGAGACGAAGGTGTCATGTTGTGTATAATTAGCAAAGACAAAAGTCTCATTTTCAGTTGAATCAGTGACACCCAATCCCTGCACTTGATCATCGGGCTGTCAATCGGCATCAGTGCATGGCTTCTAGGTACGTGAACTTTAAATGCAGTGAAATTAAGAAAACACCCTCACAGTTTTAAAGTTCGACCCAGAAGAAAAAAATTTCTACAGATTCATAGAATTGTTTGAAAGGGGTTTTTTACAATCTAATCTGTAAAAACATCATGGTGTTATCATGGATTATCCAAATTTCAAGGAGTTCTTCAAATAAGAGAGAGGCTGCCTCCTTAAAAATTCTACTTGAAGAGCTCATTTGTGGACCTTTATGATAATTCGTTAAAGTGCAGTGGGGGAGTTTCAAATTTCAAATGGGTTCAGACTTCAGAGTCGTTGTACTTGAGATTAGAGACGCAAAAGGGTGAAAAAGTTGATAATTGCAAATTTAAGGGTTAAATTTAAAATTACTTTTGCAGAAGGACAATGGGGTAGCCACTCTTTACTTCAACTGTTGGACGTACTGTAGCGCTTGTCCCGTTCTTTCTCATCAGTCTATATTTATGAAGTTAAAAGAGAGAAATGAGAATGAAAAAATAACTCAATTTTAATTTTTAATTGAATAATCAGATTATCGTGGAGGATAGATAATTTTTTACTTTTTAAGTCCTTGCTTACTTTTCTTTTAAAAAAATAAAATAAAAATTGCTACGACTGATAATTTGTCCTTTTTATTGTGTAAGCTGTTCGATTTATGTAGACAATAGCCCACCAGGACATGAAATTTATGAGGGAAAAAAATGAATATCTAGAAGGAAAACTTAGGGACCTTTTTATAGGAAAATTTTTTTAAGAAGGTTCCTGCCTAAAATTTTAGGTAGGTTAAATCTTAACCCTTTATTTAGTAGAAAAAAAAAAATAAGATGGTAGAATTTCTACCATTTTACTACATAGTAGAAATCTCACCTTTTTCTGTGATTTAATACGATTTCTACCAAATGAATTTACCCAGCCTTTTGACAGATGGTAAAAATTTCTACCATCTTATATTTTTCTAGGAAATGAAAAGGCTAGGATTTATCTTGCTTAAAAATTTTAGGCAAGTTTTGATAACTAAAAGTTTATGATAAATTTTATATTAATTATATAGTCTTTTTAAGCCATATTTATTATTTTTAAATTTAAATTAATTAATTACTTCATAATCTATTTTTTTTATTTTTAAATAAAAAGGGCCGAAATTCATGGATTTTGAAAGATTTAAAGGCCGGAAATGGACTCAAGACAAAAAATAAAGTTTGGAGAATAAATTTAAAATTTTTGACCGTCACACTATGTGAAAAATGAACTGTAGATTTCACAGGATATGATTCTAATTTTTGAGGAAAAAGCTGCGCACGCCCGAGTCTTTGGCCGCCCTCCCTTTTTGATTTTTTTTCCATCAAACTAGAAAAATCTAAGCCTTAATCAAAAATCTAAAAATACAAAATCATTCTATAAATTAATGAAATCATTTTCAAATAGTATAATTTAGCTCAGCGGTGTTAGAGGTGATCAACAAGTTAGATGGGTCATGGTCTCTACTTGTCTTACATGCTATAGATGGGTCAGACTTACTTGTCACCACATATGTGGCTGGTCTATGGTAGCATAACAATTAATCCCAACTAAAAATTAAAAAATCAGTGTGAATCGGTGCCCCAATCCTAATCCTAGCTGAGATTGATATGTAGTGGTCTATATCAGATTGTACAGAAGAAAATTAAACGCAACTTCTTCCATCGTCCATTGTTTCTACAATGAGCAGAAGCTTCATTTGCTTTCCACCTTTGTTTGCTTCCACTGATTATCCATCGTCCATTGTCTCTACTACTTGATTCTGATCAACAATAAGTTGTGTAAGTCCATCGAGCTGAATAACCCCAATCAGATCAAGATGGCAAAGCTCGATTACACCATTCAAAACGATTGAGCATCGGCGTGATGGAAAAGAATGACTGAGTTGGACCCTTTGATGAGATAAGCTGCTTGACAGATGGACTATTATCAACTAGATGAGAAGAACCAAGCTAGAAGCCCAGAACCAGTACTTTATTTGTTGATTTTGACGGCGAAGACTAAACAGAATTTGAACATCATTTTGACATTCTGTTCATAACTCATAATGGAAAGCTCCACAACAATCAACAGTCGATATTCAAGATTATCGATTATTCATAAAACCAACATTTTCTAGCATGGAGTAAATTTGCTTATCAGCTCAACCCTTGCAAAGTGAAAAGAGAGTATATAAAGGAATAACAGGAACTTATTTTACATTTTATTAAGATAAAACTCAAACGCTTTGTTGGTATAATACAGACGCTATGAACACAGCGGAACGATAGCTAAATTCTGGCAATTGCCAACGCCAGCACTCAAGCTTTCTTCTGTTTGCTAGCCTGCCATTCATTGCGATTAGCTTCAATTTTTTTGCGGACATTAGCATGGAAATTAGGATATGGCTCATAACCGACAAAATTAAGTGCCTGGAAAAACAAAGAAAAATTAAGTGTTATTTCGTATTAGTAATGACTCAAATTTGAAGATGATTACCTCGAGCAGAACGAAGAATGGGGCCATCAAGAAAGCTTGTGAGAGGTTGTCAAGAAGTGCTGGTGCACGTTTCTGCAAACAAAAGATATACAAGCAACTGAATTTGGCATTTCTACAAGAAGTGGAATGGTAAACTGACGGTCATTAATTCAACTGAAAGCCACTGCAAAAAGCTTGCCTCGAATACTCCATGACCTATAAACTGGAAACTCCAACAGAAAACCTGAGCGGCCAAAACAACCTGAGTGCAACAGATAGGAGGCAAATATAGTCAGTCGGATAAACTACACGTACAGCATCAATTTGCCTAAGGTTCAATATCCAAAGATAACTCTGCAGTAAATTTTGGTTTTGCCAATCATTTTGGTAAAAATTTGGATTTGTAACATTATTAAAATTCATATTGGAAATATTGCAAGGTTTTAACAAGATCACTAGATCTAGAAAAGAGTAATGACTTCAAAAGAAAGAGTCCATGAAGATCAGTAAGCTATAAGCACTTCGTACATGTGATGATACACAAATTTGCAATTGGCTGGGCGAAGTGTGCAATCATGAAGTAAGACGAACGAGTATGCTCAGCTAATTTGCTTATAATCAGTAAAACCATCACAGAAAATTTCTGTAGCTTTTAGTAGGCATGCTCCATTACTTTAGACTTTAGAGCATTAACTTTGGCTCAGCAGTATCAAAATATATCTCAAAGATGATAAATGAAGCTATGTTTTTGTTAACACTTGAATCTAATGCATCTCTTTTATGCAGAATTGAACAGTTAAGACCCAAAAAAACATACACAGAGTAGATTTCGTCAGAGAAATAGCAAGTAAAATAGAAAAGGAAACATATATACCAGAGAAGGAAGCATAGTTGAAGATACGAAGAGGGAACAAGAAAATATGTAGAAGAGAAAAAACACAAAATCAACTATGCTAATAGATATGTTTTAATGAGTGTCACACTAAAGCAAACAAATGAATCAAGAAGGAAAACGTAGGAAGTTAGCATATCTAGTCAATTATTTCGCAGGTGACACAAAATAGGGTTTCATGGCAACTGCTTTTCTCATGTCTTCAGCTCTAGAAAAGGCAATTGAACTCTAGTTTCTTTATCCAACTCTTATACCTAGTTGTTTAGCATTGAAAGAAACAAGTTCCAAAACAAGTTCCAGGATTCTCATGATAAATGGCTCTAGTAAACTAATTATAAGAACTTAGCCTCTACAAATAAGCATTTCATATAGGGCAGCACAACATTTGTTTAATTCCAAGTAAGCAGAGGTTATCTGGAAATATATTTGTAAATAGAAACAATAAAATTGTGGAAGTGCACAAGCAATCAAACAAATGATAAAGGCTACACAATAAGCAATATGAAATTTGATTCTCAAATTAAAAGTCACTTGGGCCCTCTGAGATAGAAGGAGCCTACTTTCCATTTTTCAGTGTTCCCTTCTTCATTTGTCATTATTTTAGAATTTGAATCAATTCCTTACAATACGTAAACAATTATAAGAGGAAAGGCTGGTCTTTACAAATTCCTCTTATACAAAAGTCTTAAGTAAACAAGGTAGCACGAGGAGATTGGCACAAAATCCACTTGAACTCTTCGGGGATGTGCAACACAAATGAGGTACAAGAGAATGAGAAGAAAAAAATTAAAAGAACTTGAGAAGAGGATATAGTTTACTCGGCTTTGAAAGGAAGGAGACTAGGGGACGGGCACACACAACAGAAAGAGGCAACACCTTTCTTCTTTTTAAGGATTAAATTCTCATTCCATGGTTGCATGAAGCAAATGCAAGGTTACAGTTTAGAGACATGTGAGGCAGCTAGGTTAAGTTAGTTTGAACCAAGGTTTAAAATGCCGTTCAGCCTATGTTAAAGTACATCATATTGCTAACCAAGATATTAAAATGTTCTTACGGACTCATTGAAAAAATATCAGAACACTTG
Source organism: Costus lasius (assembly GCA_027563935.2). NCBI lineage: Eukaryota > Viridiplantae > Streptophyta > Magnoliopsida > Zingiberales > Costaceae > Costus > Costus lasius. The sequence continues at coordinate 9,157,036 of CM050452.1, read as the reverse complement.
CAATATATGACTGCCAACTTCAATCAGTTGGCTAATCTAGAGGACTATAATCCCAAATCAAGAATTACTGGTTCGGGTGATACGGAAGAACTAGAGAATAGCTAGTTAAAATGTCATCTTTTGATTTATTTTTCAACACCATATCATACACCAAGTACGAAGAAACAGCATCCAATTTGTTTCAGCCTGGGAACTTAGCTAAATATATTAACCAAAAATTGGATGAGACAAGCAAAAAGTAGAGTTTAGCGTCATTGCACATGGAGGGCCCAACAAGCAAAGATCAGTAAATGTTACTTGTTAGAAGATCACATTGAAAAAGGATAAAATTTAATAAAAAAATAATTAAATTAATGAGAACCTGATAAAAGCACATTAGTCTAAGCTCTACAATCTTACTTCACCTCGAAAGAAAACTGAAACGTAAAACAAAAGGAAACTATATGCTGCATCTCCAGTTAATTCATGTTCCGGGACTAGTCAAACTAATGTGTCGATAAAAGAAAAGGGGCGAAAACAGAAGCAATAAGCATCAACACAATCAATTTGAATTGATCGAAGGAAATGAAAGGGAAAAGACCAAAAAGACACATACGAATCGACAATTAGGAACAATTGAAGCCAGAGAAGGAAGAAGGCGTACTTTCCACGCCAGGGCAAAGCCGAGGCGGACGGCGAGGGCGTGGCTGCCGAGCCAGCAGAGGAGGCAGAGGGCGGCAGCCAAGGAGCCGGCTTTGACGTCCAACCGCAGGTAGAAGAGGGCGTAGACGAGGGCAAAGACGAATGCAAAGTTGAGGGGCACCGAGTGGCTTCCGACGAGGTGGAGATGTGAAAAGGCCGGGGTGAACTGGAAGAGGAGGAGGGAGGTGTAGAAAATGGGCCAGACGAATAGCATGTGGATAAGGACGTTGATGGGGTTGCTGTGGTACGCGCCGTAGAAGGCGAAGTGATTCTCCAGATCAAACAAGCCTCCCTTCCCCATTGCCTCTTCTTCTCGATCGATGACGCCTGCCTCCGATCAAACAAATAGCTATGGATTGTTCGTTCAGATTGGAAACACAAACCAAAACCCTCGAGCAGTTGCAGAGAACCGGAGGACGAGCAGGAGGTCGGTGAATGGATCAAGATCGATGGAGTCGAGAGGCAAGGCGTTGACTGTTCGGTGGCGAGGGGAGGACGAGAACGCGAGGGCTGTCGCCGTAACTTCCTTAAAACGTTCGCCGACGTTTGACCGTGGCCGAAAGAAGCATCCACCGCACAGTGAATCAATATAAATATTGTTCATTTACCGACCGACGCTCGCCTGTCCTATCAAAGACAGGGAACTCGGAATTACATAGCCTTTCGTGCCAGTCTGGCTTAGTAAACGTGATGTGTCCGTCAATCCTTTGGAGTAAATATGTGTCGCCTGTTTTGACCAGGAGTGATGACATCAAGGTCTACAGCTAAGAGGAGCTGGATGGAAATGTGATCTATTTGGCCCCACATGCGACTCGCTGGCGGCTGGCTTGGCGTAACCGGTACGTTAAAGATCCACCCCGCCAGGTCCATATTTCAATAACCTTTTTCGCGCTGAGGCTCCTTCTCTTTTTAATATTCTGAAATAGCCCCTAACTTAAAGATTTTTTTTATATTTAGTAGATAATTTTAAAAAACCCCATATAATTTTTTTTAATTACTTATTATAATTTATTATATTTTTATGAGGATTACTAATTAATGCATGCATGCATGCACGAGAGAATGCTTGAACTCCAGGTTTTGGAGCAGGGCAGCAAGAAGATGCAAAAGCTCTTAATTGTCAGACTTCCAAACACAAATCACCCACTGCATGTTTTTTCTTCTTCATCTTCTTCATTTTATTTGTTTACTTGATCACAGTCCATGAATTATTGAATTGATTCAGAGCAGCTGAGCTACAATTAGCGTCGTTCTATATACCAGGAGCGTGAGGCTGTCGGCATCGTAAGATTCAAGAAAATATATTTCTGAATGGCAGTGCAGAAGCATAAAGATTCAAGAAATGAAATCTAAGGTCAAGCTCAATTCACAGAGCGAGTGCAGGCGGAGAAAGGGCATCGTCACTGTGGCACGGAGGAGGGGCAAAGCAACAGTGACCGCCGTAAGTGCATTGGAATTAATGCTCCTCCCTCTCTTCCTTTCTCCTTTCTCCTTTCCCCGCTGCGCTTTTGTTGCACACCAAATCCAACATCAAATCTCACCACCGCCACGCATGTCAATCCAGTACAATTAGGGGGCGGCGATAGCTTCGCCGGCGACGGACGAATGTTATGCCTGGCATTCATTATCAGCTCTACGCAGCCGAGTAGATCCATCATCCATGTGTGACAGATTAGGACATTAACTCGATGAGCTGCGCACCCCCAATGCGGGGTTGCTACAGCAAAGTCAGTGCAGCCTTTGTTATCATCATCAGCAGGCCGGGGAGAAATTTTCTTCACAAAAGTGTGCAGGTGTGAGCATTTGTCCAATTCGTGGCCATTTTTCCGAGAAGCCAACTTTATTGCTGCAGCCAAAAGCAAGCAAGCAAGCGATCGAGCAACAGCGCTTGCTTTCTGCAACTGCAATATACTGCAAGCTTTCTTTCGCTGCCGCGCAGGACGCCGGATGGCGTAGGCTACAGAAATGTAGGAATCTGTACGTTCAGACGAGAGGCAGGGCTGAGATGAAGATGAGGGGAATTGATTTGATTGGTTCCGATCATGTTTGTCGAAGCAGAAACAAATTATGACACTCTTGATTATTAGTTAGATAGGGATTCTTCATAGAACTAATATGTCAGAGAAACCAAATTTCTTCCCCTTTTATATACAAATTATATTAGTTTAAAAAGAGTGTTAGAATTACATACCTTCTTTGGTCTGTCATTAGTTTCATAAGAATTAATTTCTGATAAACTTTGATTGTGAGATATTGAGAATAAAAGTGATTTCTTTTTCTAAATATTAAAATAATGGGCAATTTATTATTTATTTTTTTTAAAAAGCTGGACTGTATTGATTCATACTTCTTCCTAAATTAGTACGTTTATTTGTTCAGAATTTAGTACAACTTGGAATATGTGTAAGTAGTAACGCAGCTGGATCACACAATCACCAGCGGACACACTATTGTACCTGAATCCACAAATACACTGTCAAGTTATTATGTACATTTATATACATATCAAGGACAAACTGTCCTTATTTCAGCCGAGAATCTTAGACAGATTTTGTCATACATTTGGCTCAATGCCATTTGCCCATCCGAGTAGAGAAATCTACCTTTTATAACTTGTAAGGAACGAAATTTGAATCGTTGGATTTCAAGATTTCAGCAAATAGTTTCGAAGGAGACGTATTCCTAAAAATCTTTTTCCTGCCCATCCCTCCTGGAAAGAGTACGTCTGTTTAACCCAAAAATGGTGCGTCCTGTGCCTCAATATCTATCCATCGATTGCAGGCTTGCAGCACTTCTGTTGCTCTCGTCCGTGATCTAAGATAGATTCAGATACACAGAGAGAGAGAGAATGAATAGTGATCGGCAAACCAACTGCCACTTCACTGAGTCATCCAATTTGTCAGAGTGAACAGTGCCGTTGGAAAAGAGGCATTTATAGATCCTCTCAAATGCAGACGTGTTCTTATTTGTGGCAGGGCCGCAGGCGAGGCGGGGCGGGGGCGGTCAGTGTCTCAGCCTCCTCAGGTCATGTGAACGCAGGCCGGTACATTCTCCTCCGCCGGGAACATGTTGGTCCGTCCCCGTTTCTCTTTAGATTTATCATTTATTGTAGCTTCTGTGCAGCTTGGATTCACATGCAGATGCAGTTGATGATTAAGAGCCCGGCCTCGTGTATAATCTTTCGATAGATCTTCCCTCAAGCTTGGTTCGATCTGCCTTTGTCTGCGTGCTTGCCAAAGTTCACTCGGGCTTGCAGCTCGTACCAATGCGCCAGTGTAATCATTCGGCATGCAGAGGGATTTCTGAACAGTCAACCGCTTACAGAAGAACCTAAATTAATCGGTCTTTAAGAGCAGTTTTGATTTCATGTTTTGATCTTGAACAGAAATGAATCGATCCATTAGAAGCTAAAAGGGAGAATCGTTAAATCATGTAGAGAGATATTGACACAGGGAATAAGAACAGGGGAGAAAAACAGAGAGGATCAACGGAATTATATTATTTTCTCTATATGTTTTGTGTTGATACATATCTGATTTATACATAATCGATATAGGTTTACAAGATAGTTTTCTATACAAGGTAAAGTTTCATATGGCAATGATCTTCAGATTTATGATCAGCTTGATTTTGGTATTGATTTGATTCGTCACTTAAGCTCATCCTCTACGTTTGATGCGTAATTATTCTCTTTACAAGAATGAGTACTAATGTTTTTTTTTCCTGGACGATGGCGACTGTAGGAGCGCACGTTTTGCAGGCAAAAGGTTTCCTTTAGGGCAGACAATTGATTTTAAGTGACTGTAACCCACAGACACAGAGAGATGAACACAATATTACATTTTACATTTGTATATACATACGAATTTATTACTGTGCAGTAAAACAAGAAGCCTGAACATGAGCTCAGTTGAATTTTGCATCCATGGGACTTAAAGAGAGGCAATAGTAGTCCGGACGCCATGAATTTTTGCCCTTGTTTGTCAAGGAATAAAGGATGAAGCATTGATTAGGTTAGTTTGAGAAGCAACTGCAGACAAAGAAACATGTCTCAATCGAGTGGAAATATAGAGATCGCCGCACATGGATTCGCTCACACAAGTCAGGAGACGACAGATGCACCCCCACGAGCGAAACCAGACGCTTGTTCCTCTGCAGAGCTTGAATGATTAATTAATTGATCGTGAGGAGATCGATCAGCTGGAGTTTGGATATATATGGCGGATGGCAAGTGGACTCCTCGGGCCTGTTCCTCCTCAACTTTAGGAGATTTCTTCTTTGCTGAGATGGCGGCTTGGATCCCCACCCAAAGTGGCCACTGGGCGTTTCCGTTTACCGAGGGCAGCTACCACATTTTGCAGCAGAACGAGGTGGGCGATCGAGCGAAGAACTTCTTGGTTGCAACTGAGTACGAAGAAGAAAGCACTGATGGTGGGGAGAACAGCAATGACGGCGGCAGTGAAGACGGCGCTGGATATTACTCCAAGATCTGCGCCAGAGGCCACTGGCGGCCGGCTGAGGATTCCAAGCTCAAGGAGCTGGTGGCCCTCTACGGCCCTCAGAATTGGAACCAAATTGCACAAAAGCTGGAAGGCAGATCGGGTAATTTATTAGCTAACGATTTGTGGAAAGGTTGCTAGCAGATTTATCTGATTGTGTATTCATCAAATTGTGAATTAAAAAGGCAAGAGCTGCCGGCTGAGGTGGTTCAACCAGCTGGATCCCAGGATCAACAAGAAGCCCTTCACCGAGGAGGAAGAGGAGAAGCTGATGAGCGCGCACAGATTGTACGGCAACAAGTGGGCTATGATCGCCAGGCTCTTCCCGGGGAGAACTGACAACGCCGTCAAGAACCACTGGCACGTGGTCATGGCTAGGAAGTTCAGGGAGCAAGCCGTCGCATTCCGGAGGACGACCCGAAAGATATACACGAGCAGCAGCAATGCATCGCCGTCAGCTGTGCCCGCCGCCGCCGCCGCGGCGCCCCAGGGAGCAGTGACGCTCTGCGCGTGCGCGCCAACCAGCAGCACCTCGATGCTTCCTCCCTACTCCCCTTTCTTTCCCGCCGTAGATGGCAACTCCCTTGCTACCTTCGATTTCTTTTACGGTACTTCTTCTTCTTCTTGTTCTTGTTTTCCCGCCACAAGGAAAGACTATATATTAGCAATCTTGTTTCTTTTTTGCTTCTTGTTTGATTGATTGCAGAAAACAAGGTTCACGAGAAGGGCTGCTTGTACAGTAACGTTTACTCCGGTACGCGCCCAAATGTTGAGGCCATGGTGGGTTTTGGCGGCGGGTACTCTCCGTTCAGTCCGGCGATACTGCAGCAGCAACCGAGCCGCCATTTCCACATTTCTGCCTCAGAGATGACGGGATTTGAAGAGAGCAGCGAGGGCGGCGGCCTCGACGACTCATCGTCGCCGACTTTTATAGATTTCCTAGGGGTAGGAGCCAGATGATCGTGATCGAAGGCTGGGGTCGGTAATGTGTACTGGTAGCAGGCAACGTAAATGTGGAGACTAATCAAGCTCTGTAATTTGAGTAACTGAGTGCAGCGTCAAATCTAGTATGCCACCTTCAAAGATTTTGCATCAGAACAAAAGCAAGAATTTTGCCACGGAGATGAGAAGCCAGTGTTGACTAGACGCTGGCTCACTGTGGTCAACTTCTATATTGTAGTTTTGACTTGTAGTAGATAATCATGGAGTTAGCTATGCAAAATTCAGTATATCAAATAAAAAAAATAATATTATGTTAATTTTAGCAATGCTAATAAAATAGATAAGAATAAATATTCTAAAAATATTATTTATATAAGTTTATTAATATATGCATTTGAATTTATCATAATATTATTTATTATAATAATAACACTAATTATTATATTATTTATCATAATATTATTTAATAGTATTTTAATATGTATTATTAATAATCTTTTTCGACTACATTTGTTGAAGGAAGACTTAATTTCTAATAATGGTGTTCTCTCTAAGATTTTAGCATATTTTATGATACTTATTTGTTGCCATCTTGTGGCATGCAATATCTAATATTCTTAGGTCGAATTAGGCATACAATGATAGTTCACATGGTCTGCTAAACCAAATAGCTCATAGATCTAATCACTTAGTTGATCAATCAAGTAGGTCATGGACTAGTTTGCTCGATCTTTTTCTAAGGCAAAACTAATAATACTTTAAGACTATATTTGGTTGAATGAAAACATGAAACGGATGAAAAATACAAATAATCTAAATTCTTCAATAAAATACATAGCATAAAGAATAAAAAATATAATAAATCTAGATGAAAAGATACAATGAATCTAAATGACTTTCCATTCTATTTAGATTCATTGTATTTTTTATTCTTTTCATCATGCTATTTAGATTCATTATATTTTTTATTCTTTCCACCATGAATTACATTCAACAAAACATAACCTAAGATTCATATTTTTAATTAATTAAACAGTGGATAGAGGACTTTACCTATGATTTCTAGGCCAGTGGATTGGATCCTGCCTAAAAATTTTCTCCTTCAAGCACTTTGCCCTCATTATGATCGATCAAACATGCTTAATTGAGTAATAAGATGTGTGAATAGTTACATTCACTGGATGTGTACTTAAATCTATAAACAATAACTAAAAATTGAAGCTTGTACATCATCACAAATTTCACATGTACGTATAACACAAATATATACGTACTCTTTAACTTTTATTTTGGTGGTTGTCTAAGGATCTAAGCAGTAGGAGGTGGAGGGACGTTGCCGAAGACAGCACCATTCCTAGGGTTTGTATTGGCTCCTGGTTCAGCATAATCCATTTGATCGATCACAGTCATCTCTCTCCCCATCCTCGATGAAACTCGCTGAAATATATCGTTAACCATTCCCCAACAAGATTACAGAAGAAACTAATAAGAGACAAGAATCAAACGGCTAGCTACTAAAAGATCGAAAGAAGCACAGACCTTATCGAACGGAACGGGAACAGCGTTCCATGTCCCAAAGTGCCGGAGGACATGAACCCTCCTCGCTGTTCCTGCGCACCCAAGACAAGATCCACGGAGGTGAGAAATTATCAGAGGAAGGGCAAAGAAGAGATTTTGAAGAGCAAAGGTTGAAGAATGCACCTACCTTGAGGGAAGGACAGGAAGAGAAGGGCCGTGGTGAGTACTAGTACTGCAAGAAGACTTTTCTTGGTTCCCATGGTTGATTGCCTTGTTCTGCGGCCGCCGCTGCTCAGGTGCGGCGAAGAGGATGAAGAATTGAAGAAAAGGATGAGATGGGGATCGAGTGATCGCCGCTCAGGTAGCTGCAGGCATTAATTGAATGAGACGAGAGTGCAGAGCTGTAAAGGGGTGAATGCTTTAAATGCGAGTTTAAGTATATATTAGCTGAGACGTTACTATCTCGCTTTAAACTATATGAACTAGATACAGTTAACAAGCCCTGATTCATTGTTGATACCTGTAGATCCTTAATTCAATCCTTATCATACTGCTTCTTAAAGTTAGAATTTGTTCCAAAGTCAATCGCAAGGATCGATTCTCCTTCCAAGTGCTTAATCATCAGCAAGCTCTTCTTAATTATTGCACAAATGCTTACTTTCACCTTCATTGTTCATTTGTTCTAAAGTAAATCGCAAGGGACCATTCTCCTTCCAAGTGCCTAATCACCACAATCTTTTCAAGTATTTACAATCTTTTTCGTGTTCAATCAACAGTTACATTGAACAGCCATAAAAATTAAAAAACGGAACGTATACTGTCCACTATAGACGATATCATTGTTAATCACTTAGACATGTTAATGTCGAGAACGAGAAAGAATTCTCCAGTATAGTATGCATTTATGGATAAGGCTAGCTCAATGGGTCCTCCCCAGACTCCACGCAGCCACAAAACAGTGCCACATGCCCTTGTTTGAGGGAGCAAGTGAATTAAGGATCAATTGCCGTCATTGACATCATGCTCAATTAGGGAGGAACTCACCTCCTCCAAGTGTGTAATCCATCCTCCACAATTAATTGCAGTAATTCGCAGTGCGTGAATCTACAATTTTCCTGAACGTTGAAGATTAGCAGGTAGCAGACTGAAGATGATATCGACAGTTGAGCTTCTTGAAAGCGCTAGATTCTAAAACCCTGTAGATCAAACATCTTTGTATGTGCTGAAGTAGACTGAAGATGTTCCAGAAAACTCTCCTTCAAGCTGTAACACAATTACTGCACCAAAATAACAACAAAAATTACTTTTGTTTTAAAATGTTTCAGCCTAGAAGTATCTGCAACTTATGAGAATCGAGAGCTCAGATGCTTGGCTATTTAAACCAAGCTAATTCCACCAGAACCAGAAACTTAGAGGTTTAACTTCGGACAGCTTAGTATACTTAGGCTCAGAAAAACCTCCTTGAAGGAAGAAATGTCGCCTGCCCTATCTCTTACTACCGCCCACATTCCCATCTGCAAGTCCATGGACTCCACAAAAGAGTGCTACAGCAAATCACCTCTTAAAAGAGAGAATTTGAACCAGAGAACACCTTATGATGTCAACCTTGGAAGAAGAAAGCTTCTACAATCTGTAGGACTGGGCTTGGTTGGAGCCGGGCTATCTGCAGCTAAGCCGGTGAGGGCTGAGCCAGAGAACCCTGAAGAGTATACATCCAACAGAATGTCTTACTCGAGGTTCTTAGAGTACCTGAATGAAGGAGCAGTGAAGAAGGTGGACCTATTTGAAAACGGAACGGTAGCTATTGCAGAGATATCCAACCCAGTATTGAATAGAATCCAGAGAGTCAGAGTGCAGCTACCTGGATTGCCTGCTGAGTTGATAAGGAAGTTCAAAGAGAAAGACGTCGACTTTGCGGCACATCCTCTGCAACCAAATTATGGACTCATAATACTCGACTTCTTGTCCAATTTTGGTTTCCCCTTGCTCTTTCTTGGATCTTTGCTCTTGAGCTCCAGATCCTTCAATACTCCAGGAGGCCCCAACTTGCCTTTCGGCTTAGGAAGGTACAGAGAGCTATTTTTTGTTGAGACTAAAATCTTTGATAACTAACTAGGAAAGCAACACTTACTATGATTTCTTCATGCTGAATTTGACATTTAAGACTGAAAGAAGGTTAGTGATTTATTGCACATTCACTGATAGTACTGCTACTGAAATCTGAACAGGTCAAAAGCCAAGTTCCAGATGGAACCCAATACAGGAATCACTTTCGACGATGTAGCTGGAGTTGATGAAGCAAAGCAGGATTTCAAAGAGATTGTTGAATTCCTAAAGTCCCCAGAGAAGTTTGCTGCAGTCGGCGCAAAAATCCCAAAGGGTGTTTTGCTCATCGGTCCACCGGGGACTGGCAAGACTTTGCTGGCTAAAGCAATAGCAGGGGAGGCAGTGGTGCCATTCTTCTCCTTATCAGGCTCAGAGTTCATTGAGATGTTTGTAGGAGTGGGAGCTTCAAGGGTGAGAGATTTGTTTAACAAGGCAAAGATGAACTCTCCATGCCTGGTATTTATTGATGAGATAGATGCAGTAGGAAGGCAGAGAGGAACCGGAATTGGAGGAGGGAATGATGAAAGAGAGCAGACTCTGAATCAGTTGCTGACTGAAATGGATGGGTTCAGTGGAGACAGTGGAGTAATTGTAATAGCAGCAACTAACCGCCCGGATGTTCTTGATCAAGCTTTGCTTAGGCCAGGAAGATTTGATCGACGGGTAAGCAAGTCATACTAGATAATTGTAACACTGATCAATTGACCAAAATTCTCCAATCTTCTCTGAAAGCTTACCGATGACACTTCTCTTGCAGGTAACTGTTGGATTACCTGATATCAGAGGAAGAGAGGAAATATTGAAAGTGCATAGCAACAACAAGAAGCTCGACAAAGATGTTTCACTGAATGTCATCGCAATGAGAACCCCAGGTTTCAGTGGAGCAGACCTGGCAAACTTGATGAATGAAGCAGCAATTCTTGCGGGAAGGAGAGGAAAAGACAGAATAACAATAAAAGAGATTGATGATGCAATTGATCGCATTGTAGCCGGAATGGAAGGAACCACGATGACAGATGGAAAAAGCAAAATACTGGTGGCTTATCATGAGATTGGACATGCCATTTGCGCGTAAGTCTTTTATTATTACTCATAATCTTTTTTCAGCTACTATATTCTGTTTGCTACCATTTGTAAAAGTTGTAATTCAAAAAGAAGGACCTCGATTGGTATAATTATGTAATTGCTTCACTTGTTTGTCAAAATAATCGCTATGAACTAAAGCTACCTAGAATTCTGATCTGCACTACGCTATTAAATGAGATGCACATGAAAATCCAATCCAGTCATAAATTATCATCTTTGTATTAATGGAAGATCTAAAACTGATGTTTAAAATGCAGGACTCTCACACCAGGTCATGACCCAGTGCAAAAAGTTACTCTTGTTCCTCGAGGACAAGCTCGTGGCCTCACTTGGTTCCTTCCTGGAGAAGACCCGAGTCTTCTCTCAAAACAGCAGATCTTTGCTAGAATAGTCGGAGGACTTGGTGGCCGAGCGGCCGAAGAAGTAGTGTTTGGTGAATCAGAGGTTACCACTGGCGCAGCTGGAGATTTGGTGCAGATAACACAGATAGCGAGACAGGTATGAATTTAACTTAACCGAAACTTTGAATGAATATTTGTACTTTAAATCATTGTTATAGTGATGCAATTTAATTTCAAGACTTCAAGCTAAAATAGATTCATAGTAGAATAATCTAAGATATGTTACCTTTTGTTTCTGGTCAGATGGTCACCATGTTTGGGATGTCTGAGCTTGGACCATGGACATTGACGGAGCCAGCAGCACAAAGTAGTGATGTTGTACTGAGAATGCTTGCTAGGAATTCAATGTCTGAAAAGCTAGCAGAAGACATCGACAGATCCGTTAAAGCCATCATTGATAAAGCTTATGAAATAGCAAAGAATCACATTAGGAACAACCGAGCAGCCATGGATCAATTGGTTGATGTTTTGCTAGAAAAAGAAACTCTCACAGGTGATGAGTTCAGAGCAATTCTATCAGAGTTTACTGATATAACAGAAAAGAAAGATGAGATGAAATCAAAAAAGGAACTGGTGACTGCTTGAGCCAGCCAATTAGTTCATGCAAAACTACCAACGACAGATCTACTGGTGTTCAACTAGAAAATGCTAACAAGTAGATCCAACTTACAAGTGATGTATTCTTCTCGTGTGTAAATATCAAAGGATATGTATTAGCTTTACAACTACTTCGTCGCACGTCTTCTCCGTTTTGTTTCCCAGCATCATTTACACACTCACGAGTCCTCCCAGCGACTACGTCAGAGATCTATCAACTTTGATTCTTCTCCTCGCCACCCCCAAAGCAGGCTGCCACACTGCGAAGCTACAGCAGTGCTGCGTGGAGTCAAATCCGCTGGTGAAGAATTACTCAGACGTCGGAGAAGTGGCCTTCGGCACCAAGGGGAAGGTTGCCGAAGCCACTTCTTCGACGTCGGAATAAGTGTTTACTTGCGGATTCGATTCTATGCAGCGCTCAGCGTCGCCGGAAGCAGCACGCGCCGGCAGTGGCTAAAAGATGAATCAAGCTCAGCCATCCACCTTGAACCACCGCAAATGGGATCGACAATATTCCGAAACCTGTGAAATAAAAGAAGCATGAAAGCAGTTGCAACGTAGAGCCAGTAGTCGAGATGGATGGTGGTGGAGGCGGGCAATGGGCATGTTCAATTAATGCTTTGAATCGGTGGACGCTTTAAATGCTAGAGTTTAAAGCATTAATTGAATGAGACGAGGACGGATGCGTTGAACGATTTCAGCCTTTCAATAATTACAGGTCGCTGCAGGCATTAACTGAATGAGACGAGAGTAGAGAGCTGTGAAGTGGTGGATGCTTTGAATGCGAGTTTAAATATATATCAGCTCAGATGTTACTGTCTTGCTTTAAACTGCATGAACTAGATATACTTAGCAAGAATTCACAGTAGTTTCTGTGTTAAGAAGAAGGTATTGACACATGCCGTCCATCTGAAAATCCCAAAGGTCATAATTGAATTGGGTTCTGTATAGCTCGTATATGTCTTAAACCTTGAGTTCAATTCTTCTTGGCGTATCTAGAATGTAGGTATGTTCAATCAACACTTGCATTGAACAACCAGACGATATTATTGTTAATCACTAGACATGTTAACCTCCAGATAGAATTCTCCAGTATAGCACACATTCATGGATAAGGCTGGATAAGGCTAGCCCAATGGGTCCTTCCCAGACTCCATAAAGCACAAAACAATTGACTATCATTCTCAATTAGGAAGGAACTCAATTCCTCCAAGTGTGTAATACACCCTCCACAATTAATTGCAGTAATTCCCAGTGCACTGATTTACAATTTTCCTGACCGTTGAAGATTTGGCAGATAACAGATAAAAGATGATATAGATAGTTGGGCGTCTTGAAAGTGCTAGATTCGAAGACACTGTAGATCAAACATCTCTGTATGTGCAGAAGCAGACTGAAGATGTTCCAGAAAACTCCCCTTCAAGCTGTAACACAATTATTGCACCAAAATATCAAAACAAATTACTTTGTTTTAAAATATTTTAGCCTACAACTATCTACAACTTATGAGAACACAAACTTGGGCTATTTAAACCAGCCTAAATCCCATCTGAAGCAGCAAGCTAGATACACCCAACTGCTTCAGTGTGAGAGGTGTAACTTCCGACAGCTTAGTATTCTTAGGTCCAGAAGAACCTCGTTGAAGGAAGAAATGCCACCTGCCCTATCTCTTACTACCGCCCACATTCCCATCTGCAAGTCCTTGGACTCCACCAAAGAATGCTACAACAAAATCATCTGTAATAGATAGAATTTGAACCAGAGAACACCTTACGATGTCGACCTTGGAAGAAGAGAGCTTCTACAATCTGTAGTACTGGGCTTGATTGGAGCCGGGCTATCTGCAGCTAAGAAAGTAAAGGCTGAGCCAGAGAGACATTGAAGAGTATACATCCGGCAGAATGTCTTACTAAAGGTTCTTAGAGTATTTGAATGAAGCAGCGAAGAAGGTAGACCTATTTGAAAACGGAACGGTAGCTATTGCAGAGATATCCAACCCGGTATTGAATAGAATCCAGTCATAAATTCACTATTAAGAGCCAATATAGGTGTCTACATATTTCTTCTTCTTTTTCCTTCTTTTTGTTTTTTTGCCTTGTTGCAATATACATGAAAACACAATCCAGAGTCTCCTTGATTCCTTCCAGGAGAAGACCCGCGTGTTGTTTCAAAACAATAGATCTTTGCTAGAATAGTTGGCGGACTTGGTGACCGAGCGAAGGAACATAGATAGCGAGACAGGTATAACTTGTTTTAACAGGAACTTTGAAAGAATACTCATGCTTAAAATCATTCTTAGAGTGATGCAATCAAATTTCAGATCTTCAAGCCAAAATAGATTCATGACAGAATAATCTAAGAAGATATGTTACCTTTTGTTTCTGGTCAGATGGTCACCATGTTTGGCATGTCTGAGATTGGGCCATGGACATTGACGGAGCCAGCAGCACATTGTTGTACTGAGAATGCTAGATAGGAATTCAACGTCTGAGAAGCTAGCAGATGACTTCAACAGATCCGTTAACGCTATCATTGACAAAGCTTACGAAATAGCAGAGAACCACATTAGGAACAACCGAGCAGCCATGGACCAATTAGTTGATGTTTTGCTAGAAAAAGAAACCCTCACAGGTGATGAGTTCAGAGCAATTCTATTAGAGTTTATAGATATCACAAAAAAGAGAGACGAGATGATATTAAAAAAGGAACTAATTGTTGGTCTAAAAATTTTAATTATACTTTTATTTATACAGAAAGTAAAATCATGCAGAATTGTTATTTTAAAATGCAAATAAGTAAAAAAAGATTAAAGAAATAGCACGCGGCTTATCATTAGATGAAAATCTGGGAATAAGATTTTGTTATTAATTACATATACAATATTCTCTTTTAAGAGAATTGCAAATCAAATAACATATTGCGGATTGTCATTAGATGAAAATCTGGGAATAAGATTTTGTTATTAATTACATATACAATATTCTCTTTCAAGAGAATTGCATATCAAATTTTATCATGATCAAAATAATGATCATATACATTCTTATCATGTCATATCTTATTTTCATGATATATATAATTTATATGATGTATATTTTTTTTCATTGTGTGCATTACCTTTATTATATACAATACTTCTATTATGCATATTATTTTTATTGCATAAAAATTTGCATGTACAATATGGCTCTCTTGTCAATATAATTATTAAGTACGTTAACTTTCGTGGTGTTCATTTTACAATTATGTATATTATTTTCATAATGCATATTATGATTATTTTATCCATCATACATATCAAGTTTATTTTGAATAATATGCATATTATGTTCTTCATGTACATGTACATCATTTTTATTTTGTGCATTAAGTGCATTGTATTTTGCATAATGTGCATAAAGATTATCTTAAACATTGTTAAAATAATCAAATTACATATTATGGAAAAAAAATTCATTACAATATGAAAATTATGCACTATGTATTTTATTTTTTTTATGTCAAATATATTAATTATATATATTATGAACATTAGTTTGATTATGAATGTCATGCATATTTTGTTATTTATGTTTTATATTATGTCCATATTTTATATAATGTTCATACTTTGTACAATGTTTATAAATATTATTTTAAATATTTAAATTACAAATTATGCTCATTTATCATAAAAAGTTTGGCCGTCGATAATAAAATAGTAAAAAACAGTAAAAGCTTTACACATGCAATCCCAAAAGCAATATGTAACAATTATTATAAATATGTCACAAACAATAATAAAGATACTGATTTAAAACAGTATTAAATATTTTTGTTACTAAGCAGCATTAAGTAATATGCTAATCAAACAAAGAACTAAATCTGTTGTTTTATTTCAATTGCAATGAACTGTAAGGCTGAAATAGTAAGGATAACATTATGAATAATAAATAGATTATAGTAGCTATTGTAACAATAACATTTATACTATTTTATGTTGATTGAAACAGTAATGCTAAATCAGTTACCAACAAAATAACAATATGTAAATAAAGTGTTATAAATAGTTACATGTTTTTTTTTTATTTAACATGCATAAACACTCAATTAAATTTTTTTATTTAAAAGAAAATTGATGATTTAGTAACAATAAATTAAGTACTGTTATATTAAATTATTGTGACAAATTGTAAATTGATTATTGTCATAGTAATGTATTTATTATTATTACAAACCTTTATAATAATTTGATTTTTTTAATTTAATAAGGTAACTTTTTTTATAGAAATGTTTATTTCATTATGGCTATAAAAATTATATCTTAATTCACACGTTATTGTAATCAAAGCATAACAATTAATTGGAATTGAAATTGAAGTTAAAGAAAATGAAATTGCCATAATTGCGGCAATAAGAAGGTTAAGGTAAATTGCCGTACAACAATTAAACAAATACACATTCATTAGCAATAATATAAATACTAATAAAGCAGATAGTATATATTACATCCAATATGAGAACTTTTTTTTAAAAATAATTAATGCACTAACGTTTCAATAAATAATAATTTTTATTTAGTTCACAGTCGAGGATGCAACTAGGTACACCTATAACCAACTGTAGAGAAGTTGATCTGAAAGATGGACAAAAGAAATGAAAGAAAGAGAAGGGGAAGAGGAATATCTATTGTCTATTGTCATGAGATTTAAAAAGACTCCATTCAATGGCTATTTAAATCCAGCCATTTGGATTTAATTGCCATAGTAATGTTCGCATTTAATTGCTAACGATTACATTTTTTTTAATTCTTTCCCAACACTAGTGACTATCTTCTGAATTTCAATCTCCTATTGGGTAGGATCGGAAGAATAACATTTGTTAGTGTGAACTTGGCCTCAGCTTTTTATGTACCAAGGTTCGCCACCAAATTTAGCAGTATGCAGATGGTCAGACTTCCAGACTCACTAACAGTATCAACAGAGCATTCTGCTATTCATTTATATGATGATGTCTGATGCAAGAAAAATAGTACCGGTTGTAATTATACTTAATATTGAACTTGAAAAGATGCAATTGCAGAAAATCTTTAGGAACAATACCATGAGAAAAAAATTATTCGAGACAAAGCCTAAGCACAAACTAATGTCAGAGCAGCAACATGAATTCAAATATGTATTAACATTACTAATACCTTGTTATTCCAACAATTACATGTGATAGGAAAAAGTATGAAATTTGAAATCGAGAAAATAAATTGAACAGTGAATTGTATCAGGAAAAGTCAAAAGATACCTTATTGACAAAATTAAGGACTTCACAGTCGTAGATAGCTTTGGTATGCATGCATGAGCTCAACGTTTTGCGTAATTGATTGGAGGCAAATATATGGAAAATTTGAAATGAAGATGGAACTTTTTGTTAGCTAAACTCAACATTAAGCATGCCTGACCTTTAGCTAAGCTAGAATGTAGATTGGTGCCGAGCACATGTCAGCTGAAATTCCTAGTAACGCTTACCAGAAGAGCCTCTTCCTGATTTGGCTGTACATACTGATAACCGGCTTTTTATTCTATACGCAACAAAGTTATCTTGGAAAATGTGGCAATGACATAAATCAGCAGTCGCAATACGAGTGCACAACCAAGAAAGTTGGCTTGCTATTGAATCTCCTGAAATTCAAAACAAAGACAAGCTTTATCAGTTCCTCACCATTCAGTACTTTTAAGCTATGTGAAAAAGGATTGTTATACGAGTCAGTTCTTCCATGTAAAGAAAATAAACAAAATGATAGAATTACAGATAAATTCATGTATGTTCTGTAGGAGGACGTTCATAGCAATTTGAGAGCTAACCTGGAAATGGTTAATATGTACTCACAATATCTCTGAATGAAGAAATGTATTGCTATAACTTACAGCATTAGCAGTCAATCGACATGTAAGTCTCTTATAGTCTTGTTACAACTTTCTATTAATGAAAATATTTCGTGTGAAAGGGGATGGGTTGTATCGCCTGAAACAAAAATGTGTACTTGGTTGTGCATCTCAATCCAACTGTATCCAGGCTGCTTTACAACCCTGTTCTTATCCATAATTTTCCTTATCTCTGTGGCATTATCCCATTTCCCTTCATCCACATGCATGTTGTGTAACAATACATATGGAGCAGAGCTTTCAGGTTCAATTTCCACCAAGGCCTCTGCAGCAACCTGAGCCAATAGCACATTGTTGTGAACTCTACAAGCACCAAGCAATGCACCCCAAACCGCTCTGTCAGGTTTAACAGTCATGTTATTTATCACATCCATTGCATCTTTAAGGTGCCCATGCCGGCCTATAAGGTCAACTAGTGATGCATAATGCTCGACTCTAGGTGTGATTCCAAAATCATTGACCATGGAATCAAATTCCTTCCTACCTTCAGACACTAGACCTGCATGGCCACATGCATTGAGAACAGCAATGAAGGTTATATGAGTGGGGTTCATATGCATCCTTTTCATTTCTTTAAAAAGCTCAAGAGCTTCTCTCGCCTGCCCGTGCTGTGCATATCCAGCAATCATTGCGTTCCAACTAACAACATCCTTTTGCTTTCCCATATCATTAAATATGCCTTTAGCATCAACCAGTTTACCACACCGTGAGTACATTGTGACAAGGGCATTGTTTATTGGAATGTCTGGTATTCTCGTCTTTGTAATTAGCTGATGCAATTGGGCTCCCAATAGAAGCTTTGCTAGGCCAGCACAAGCACTGAGCACTGAAGACAGTGTATGCTGGTCTGGCCTCGCACCAGCAGCTAGCATCTTGGCAAACAAATCAATAGCTCCAGCATAATCTCCATTCTGCTCATACCCGGCAATCATCGTATTCCAAGAGACAATGCTCTTCTCTGGCATTTTCTCAAAGAACTCACATGCTCGTTCCACCTGGCCTTTCTGAGCAAATCCACTAATCATTGAGTTCCATGTCCAAGCGTCAGGATTGGGCATTTCCTTGAAAAGTGATTCCGCCTCCTCCATTCCTGAGTTTTTTGCATAGGCCGAAATCATGGTGTTCCACGATACCAAGTCTCTGTCAGGCATTTCGTCGAAGAGTGCCCGGGCAGCCAAAAAATCACCAGCCTTAACGTAGCACATGATCATAGAATTCCAAGATACAACATTCCGTTGGAAACTTATGCCTTCACATGGCATCTTTGCATTTTCACCAACTTCCCGACATGGACTACGAGGAATCAAATCGAACAATCTCCTTGCTTCCTCGACCTTACCCAGCTGGGCATAACCAGCGATCAAAGTGTTATACGCATCAACAGCCCCATAAATTTCTCTGACTCGTCCTTTCTTCCCAAGCAGGAACATCTCTGCCTCATGCACTTTGTTGTTTTGAATGAGACCCGACACCAATGCATTTAAGGAAGCCGCATCCCACACAGGCATTCTCTCGAACAGCTCAATAGCCCTTCGAACATCACCCACACCCAGGAATCCGGTGATCACAGTGTTCCAGGACACCACATTCGCGTCGGGCATTCTGCCAAACAGATGCATGGCCTCGTCCATCCTACCATTCCGGGCATAGCCGGAGATCATGGTATTCCACGAGACAATGTCCCTAGTCGGCATGCTGTCAAAGAGTCGTCGGGCCTCCTCGAGCTCTTCAGGGTCCCTCGACAGAGCGTACCCGGCAATGATGGAGTTCCAGGAGACAACGTCCCTCAGGGGCATTTCGTCGAACAGCCTACGGGCTTCAGCGAGTTCCCGGTGACGGACATATCCACCAATCATAGAATTCCAGGTGACCACGCTGCGTCGGCTGTGGAGGGCGTCAAAGAGCCGCCGAGCTTCATAGAGGCGGCCGGTCCGGATCAGCTGGGAGAGGGTCCGGTTGCGCAGGCGGAGTTCGAGGGTAGAGTCGGCGGAAGGCGGCGGGCGAGCAGTGGGGGCTGCACGGCTACGCGTGGAGTACAGAACCAGCCTTCTCATCTCATTTTACCGATTCTCCGGCTACGCGTATTATTTATAGTAACAAAATACACTCTATTATAACTCGTTTTTCTGAATGGCACCCTCAACTTATGCAAAACTACTCAAAGGGACATTAACAATCCAAAACAAAGATAATTTCATTTATCAGAGATTAAAGTCAAATAGTCAACATAGCACTAAGTCAATGTACAATTCTTAAATTTTGAAGGTCTTTCTTTTTCTATAATTTATCATTTTATAAGTCAACTAATGACTAATCATATCCATTATCCACGAAATATGCCATTCACAATTGACTCATGAATACTTTTTAGAGATTACGTTCATGCAAAGTTGGTAGAGATTATTCTCACTCATGACATGATCATAAGTCAACGTTTTGGTCTGACGTAAGGGTGGACGTGGACCCTATGGAGGACAAAGAATGATACACACTGCTTCAAAGCATGAATACCAATTCCTAAACGTGATCAATGATGCCTTCAGGTTGATAAATTTGTGTGTCAGACTTTGTAATCTTCTTTACCTGGATCGGAGACGGAAATTAATCAGCAGCTAATTAATTTCAAAATATGAAAGTAATGATCCAAGTAGAACACATGGATTAGCCACTTTATGTTCTGAATAAAGATAAAGCATGAGAGACATCCAAACAAGAGAGTCAGATCCTCATTGATAATTACGCGATTGAGATTGTTTTACTCATAAAGTTGAGGATCCTGTGTTTGTATTTGTACAATTATGCATTCTAAACTTTGTTGTCTGATGCAAACACATTTTCAGTAGAAGCAATCGTGATCAGTGATCACTTGAAAGAAGCAAAAAAAAGAAAAATTATTACAATTAGAAGCATAATCGATTATCATATTGCTAATTTTTTTTTTAAAAGAAAACTACTTTATTCTTATTTATCCTGCTACATTTGCAAATATAAGGTTGGCTAGTCTGCAGTCCAAACCTTAGTCAAAAGTGATTTTCTTGCATAAATCACAAGCCAATCAACTATCCAATCAACTATCCTATTACACTCCCTACCAATATGTTTAAATTCAAAACAATTAGAAACCATCATATATTTGATCCCTTGCAGCAAATCACTAACTTGTTTGGGAGGATAAGCATTCTTTTTAGTAATGAAATTCAGGGCTTCAGCACTATCAGATTTAATCACGATCTTTATATCAAACCTCTCCTTGTTTGAGTAAATGTAATGCATAGCATTTTTGATAGTCGAAATTTCTGCATGTAAGGTTGAGGGACTTTGATAATAAGCAGCAGCTGCAATGAGCCCTAGACCTTGACTGTTTCTGACAATATAATCACATCCAGCTGCGTTGTTAGAGCTATCCCAAGCACCATCCGTGTTTACCTTGAGTTGATGTTCTTTTAGTTTTATCCACCGTCTTGCTTAAGAATTTTTCCTCTATTCCATTCCTCTTTCCCAAAATAAGGCTTCAATAGAATTCTGCCAACCACTCCTTGCTTGTCCAAGCTGAGGAGATTTTTTTACCTTTGAAAACCCTTGTATTTCTTGTCTTCCATAGCTGCCAAAAGTAATAAGTGTAAGGGATTGAGTATTTAGAGTTATATTTTTTACCTCTTTCCCCAATTCTGAAGTAGAAAGTTATGGTCTTTGAGGTGTCTAGATAGACATCTCCATACTTCCACTGAGTATTCACATTGATGGAACAAGTGTTCCACAGTGAGTGCTTCAAAATCTCTTATATACTACTTCTAAATAAACTATATTAGAGAGTTTGAAAACACACTTGACATACTTATATACTACTTCTAAATAAACTATATCAGAGAGTTTGTTGAAATCCGTCCTTCAGAATCTCTTTTGTGTTGATATACAGCTTTCACTTTGTCCTTCAAAATCTCTTTTGTGTTGGCATACAGCTTTCACTTTGTCCTTCAGAATCTCTTTTGTGCTATCATGTTATCTTTAAAGCAGATAAGATTCGTCTTGTCTTTTACTTTATCTTTCAGTGAGTGCTTGTACGAAAAGTGCTTTAGAAGTCGTCATCAAGATTCTCCGAATCGTACCCATAGATAGACGGTGAAAGTCTGTCTTGATTATTACGTGACCAAACCTGCAAAAAAAGGTAAATCTAATACCTGGTCATAAGTAGACGTCCATATGCCAAAATATGATGGAGGCAATCCTTCTATAGAGATCTGATATGTATTGTCATCATAAATCTGAGAATACCACGGAGCTTCAAGATCTTGTGACCAAATCCTTTCATAATGAATAGTAATCAGTCTTGAAATTGGTTTGAACTGATGATTTTTAAAGTGCAGAAAATCAGAATGAATCATTAAAACTCTGAAATTGTCATCAGTAACCACTTCTAACAACTTTGGAATGAGAAAATTTGGAGTTATAAATTCGAACTCAACATGTCTAACCATTCCATGCTCATATAGTCTTTGAACGAAAGGATAGTCTTCTTCATTAACTTCGTCAAACTGTATTAAAGTTGTGAAATACAGCCTCCCTGATTGTTGCCTAACGTAAATTCCAGGAAGTGATTCTATCTGGTGCTTCAATATCTCTTGTAAAGAAATCAAAGAATCTAAAGTTTTTCTTTCAGCTAATTCTTGGATGTAACTACTGACAGATTCAGGTAGTTTTTGTAGCATAGTTCTTCTGTATTGACTGCTCAATGTCATTTTAGCTGAAAAAACTTCAAAACATGGACTATCAAGTAGAACATAGATCGAATTTGTAGCTATGATCCTGGATAATTTATCTGCACCGACGTTATCCATTCCTTTGATATGTTCCAGTAGCTGTTACATAGTCTATGAAGTTTACCCATCGGTTCTTTGCTAGTTTACTAGCAGTGACAGTCTGGAAAAAAGAAACTATCGCATGACAATCAGTTCTCAAAGTAAACTCTGTTTTGGATAACAGAAAGATCTTAAATTTTTCGAGTGTATAGATGCAAGCCATGATTTCAGCATCTATGGTAGAAATTGCAGTTTTGTATCTACCACTACAATACCGGGCAATTTGTTCCTTCTTTTGAGATTCTACCTTGCTGGGTTTCCATTTCAAAATCCCTCCCCAACCAGACAAACATCCATCTGTTTCAATAATAAGATAAGCATTCGGAGGTGGCATTTGAAGTGGTGGCAATTTTTGCACAATTTGACGAATATGCTGAATTTATGCCCAATCATACTTATTAAATTTTCTTTCCCCCGTCTTTGAACACTTATTATAAAGTGGCCCTGTATATTTACTGAGATTAGGAATGTAACTTCGAGCATAATTTAGTATTCCTAAAAATCTCTGTAAACCTTTGAGAGTTTCAAGAGTATGATCCGGAAATTCCAATAATTTCTTAATGATATGTGGTTGAAGTTTGATTGTTCCTTCACCGATTTCAAGACCTAAGAATTCAATGATAGAAACTCCAAGCTTCATTTTCGTTCTGCTGAGAATCAAACCTTTTTCTTTGACTTTGGCAAAAAACTTAGAATGATGACCAAAATGCTGAGTTATATTGTCAAAAAATACCAGTATGTCATCAATATACACACATATGAATTCTTCATATTCTCCGAATATTTGGTCTATTTTCCTTTGAAAAATCGAAGGGGCGTTTTTCAAGCCAAAAGGCATTACCATCCATTCAAAATGTCCCTGAGGACAAACAAAAGCAGTCCACTTGATACTTTCCTCTGCCATTGCTACTTGATGAAACCCTGATTTAAGGTCAAATTTACTAAAAACCTTTTTATCTTTCACCTTAGAGATTAATAGGTCAATATTAGGAAGTATATAAGGGTCTTTGTATGTATTGTCATTCAGACGCTTATAATTGCAGACCATCCGTGTTTTTCCTCTCACCATTTCAGAATGTTTGTTGACTATGAATGCCGCAGTTCTATGTTTTGACTTTGACGGCCTTATCAACTTCATTTCAAGCAGTTCTTGAATATGATTTTTAAATTCTGCATTCATTTCAAGATTTGGGACAATTGGTTTGTCTTGAATTACTAAGTCTTCATTGATTATCTCAATTAAACACTTTACCGAATCAGCTTCCCAGTGTGCTTTAGGATCAAGACCAATGTTTTGTGAAGCTTCTAAATCCTTTAATGTTGGAAGGATTTGTTGTTCATAGTGAGACATTTTTCCCAGATCATAAGAACATAGTTCACAAACTGCATCACGACTTATATAGTCTAACTCTTCCTCCTCATGAAAAATATTCAAAGCTACCCTTGAACTAATAGGCGTTGTTTGTATAACTTCAACTTTCTTGTAGAAAGTTAAAGTTCCTTGTTCAATGCATAAACCCCCTTTGAAGCTATGGACAAAATTCATGCCTATGATAAGTTGAGTTTTGTCTCCTATAGATAGTGGAAGAGTATACGTGAACGACATTAAATATTTTTCTCGATTTAAAATCAGAAATTCATTCTTCAGTCGTTTGGAAGTGACTTGGACACTATTGACGCCATTAATGGTGTATTCACCAGTATTTTCATAACAATGTTCTGGCAGTGCTGTTGGTGTGATACAACATTTTGATGCTCCGGTAACTAAGATGGCTTGAACATTGTATTTTTCGCCATCTATTTCTAATGTGGCTGTCAAGTTTAGTAGGTTATTGCTGACACTTGCAAACCTTGTTGGTTTCCTTTCTTCTGCTTTCAGTATAACCTCCTCTTCAGTTATAATATTCTTTTCTTTTTTCTTATTTCTGAATAGTACTCTTAATTACTCTTCTAAGTTTACTATATGACTTGCTTGTTCCTCTGTT
This sequence comes from Costus lasius, assembly GCA_027563935.2. NCBI lineage: Eukaryota > Viridiplantae > Streptophyta > Magnoliopsida > Zingiberales > Costaceae > Costus > Costus lasius. Next base: position 9,132,450 of record CM050452.1, on the reverse strand, counting down.
AACCTCCTTAAGTCAACTTTGACGTGTTTTGGTGGCAACTCACAGAGAGGTATTTCTATATCAAATTTGAATTTGCTACAGAAGGAGCAGACAATCATAAAGCAAAGTGAACACTGCATTCTAGCCCATTTTACAATCTTAATAGGGCAAAATAAAAACTTGTTTGCATGTGGCAATAATTCTGGGTATATTATCCATTCATGCAAACAGTCTTCATGTTCTCGTGGCAACTTAAAATTTTCTCTTTCTGAATTCCAGTCAAATGGTTTTCCTATCATCATCAAAACAAAATTCATCCTTTCCTTATTATCAATTTCATCATCAGAAAAAGAGCAGAGATCTGAATCTTCTGGGTCTTCGTCTTCTCCAACGCTAACTACATCCCATTCGGGAAGTAATTCTAGTTGTTGATAAACTGCAAGACGTTCTCTATTTACCTTTTGCTTTTACACTCATTAGCAAAATGTCCTATTTCTCCACACACGAAACACTTACACTTGGCTTTTCCAGGTTTCTTAGTCTTGAGTTTTCTTACATGGTTCTTGTGTGGGTGACTCTTGTATGTTGTTGCTCGTCTCAAAAACTTTCTAGGTTTAGAGCTTGATGAATAGACTCCAGGAATAGCAATTGATTGACAGAAAGAGAAGTCTTTAGCCTGTCTATTCATTTCATTTGTTTTACATATCTCTTGTAAAACACTATACGTAAAAATGATTCTTGGTAAAATTCCTACAGTCATCCTTGGATACTTCTCTTTCCATAACTCTGCTATTTTTGTGTTATATGGTGCTGGTAATTTTTGGAAATATCTTTCAGACATTTCTGGAGAAAGAAATGTTGTACCAGTTTTTCCTGCTAACGACAAAAATTGATTCGAAAAAGGAACAATGTCTCTCATAGAAGTAATTACCAAGGCTTCTAGATCCAAAATAGCTTGATTCTGCATTGTGGTGTATCCTATGTACTCGTCATATCCTAGAATCATTTGCCTAATTTGTGTCGTGACATTAGATGTATCATCAGCTGTGATTGTCAATTGCTGATATTCTTGAGGAAATGCCATCCTCCAATTTTGAAAATATAATTTCAAAGTTTCTCCCAAGAGATTTTCAATGTATATTACTTTCTCAGTATTATCTATAAACTGTTTGTGGGTACAATGTGCGATAGTATTTGATTCCCACCTTCTGATTATTTCCTCCCATTGGCTGATATCTTCACCCAATTGTAACATTGAACCTGAAGTTACATTTGCAGCAGGTAGGGTAGGAAGGACATCAATTTTTTGCGGTCTAGGATATTGAGGCTGTGACGTTCCTACTTCAGGAAATACTTCTCTAATTCTTTGTCTTAGAGAAGTATCTGGAGTTATGACTGGTCCAAACCCAGGTTGTGAGGTAGTTGTATGTTGAGGAACCGTAATACTACTACTAGCTTCTTCAGCCATAGCAAGAGTTTCTATTTTGAAGGACTGGTCTGTTAGTAGAGTATTATCTATGAAATCTTTGTACATTGGATGTTCAGTTAACTCAATCGGTTCTTCATCATAAATGACAGCAGGGAGAACAAAATCATCCTCATCGTACCATCCTGATTCGATCATATCCAAATATCCATGATGTTCTGTTAAGGGTATTCCTTCAATGTTTTCAGAATGCATGACAAGAACAACATCACTATCATTTTCTGGTTCTGGACGGTTAGAATAATTATGAAAAGTAGCTAAAACTGATGTAGAGTTAGACCGCCAAAATGAAATTCTAGAGGGAACTCTAGAAGTTAAGTCTGGCAAAGTGATCTTCCATTCAGCTTCTTCCAAATCTGTTGTGGGTATCTTGCGGCCTTGCATGGCCTGTATACCATGAGTGCTTAAGTGTTCTAGAACATCCGAAATTTGTAACTTGAAGTTACAATTTGCTTGATTACTGATTCTTGCTACCAATCCTTTTGTAATTAACAGATTGTGTCCACTTGTAAAAGTTTCATAACCTTTTGTCTGAATGAGTAGTTTAATATGCTAAGTAAAATCTTTTACAGACATCAAGAAATCAGGTACGAAATAGATTAACTCTTTATTAGAAGTCATGTCTACTTCTAATGTTCCAATTATGGCTTTTTCCAAATCAGAAAAGTGGGTGTCAACTAGTGTAATCAAACATTTACACCCTATATGTGATCGATGCAAACCATGAATCTCAATCAAACATAATCCCAGATGGATTGTTTTGTACTGTTGAGCTAGTAGTTTTTGTTTAGACTCATCTGAAATAAAAGAGACTTGTACTTATGATTGACCTGTACAAGTGATCATTGATTCTGAATAGTGCTGGTAAACTTTCTGTTTAGTTTCCATTATTCTGTGTTCATAAAGAGTCTCAGCGGGAACTAAATCTGCTTTCTTAAATCTACTAATTTGCAATTGATGATCTGGATCAACTAGTCTTTCTAGTACCATCATTGTCTTACTCTGTAATTTTGCTAACAAAGTAGTAAGAGTACTATATCTCCGAATAACATCAGATGATGTAGCTACCGTTTCATTGTCTACAGATCTAGAACTACTTGCTGCCATAGTGTTCTTTATACTCGTTGACAAGATTCTGAGGATCTGTTTTGACGACAAATCTCCTAGTTGGATGCTTAACAGGTACAGAAGATGAAGCAGCAGATAATTTCAAAGATTGTAAGCTCGTTTGCAATTTCTCTAAGACAGTTGTATTAACTGAAGACAAGTTAAGAGTTGATACTGAATTTAACAATAAATTTTGAATCTGGATTAACAACTCGATAATGAAATTATTTTGTGCAATTATGACCTTGTCTGCTGTAGTACCGTTTGTACTTTCCGGATCTGTGAATCCTCTAGCCAGAGGATAAGTATTAGAAACTGTATCCAAACCTTTCAAATATCGGACATCTTTATCAGTCATAATAAGGTTTGTAGCTTTGCATTAATCTGACTAATATGAGAGTCCAACTTTTGAAGATGTGATTCTAGTTGCTAGAATAAACTGACCAAGTGTTCTACTAGAGAACTGAAATTTTTCAATTGTACAGTATCTCTAGAATTTTTCAAATATTCCAACTTATCACAGATTTCTCAAAATAACTTATTAGATGTTCCAAAAGATGATGAACTAGCAGAAAACCGACCTACTGTCTGATTATGATATATCAGAAGTAATAGGTCACTCAAGAAATTCAAGTGAGGAGAATTTTCAGAATGACACAAGTGTGATACTGGAGCCTTGAAGAAACAAGGAAAACTGATATGTTCACTACTTAGTCTGTGATACGGTTTAAGCACTAAATCAAGATATTCAAGTTTCTTATAAGAATCTACCATGAAGAAACAAACTTCCTATAATCTTCACCTTTTCGATGTTTGATGAGTCACTCTTTGACTACTAAAACGTCTTACGTCTTTTAGATTACGTGAAGTGAAATACTTGTAGGCAGAAATCTCAAACAAACTAAAGTACCAAGCTATATTGATGAAAAGAGTACCACATATAAAATGAACATAAACAACTTACAAGCAAATTCCTTCACAGGTTCCAGTAGAGCAACACTTGCTCTGATACCAAAATTATACAGCGCTCGCTCTTGAAAACACACTTAAGAAACGCTCGCTCACAACTTGCAAACACACTTGACATACTTATATACTACTTCTAAATAAACTATATCAGAGAGTTTGTTGAAATCCGTCCTTCAGAATCTCTTTTGTGTTGGCATACAGCTTTCACTTTGTCCTTCAAAATCTCTTTTGTGTTGGCATACAGCTTTCACTTTGTCCTTCAGAACTCTTTTGTGCTATCATGTTATCTTTAAAGCAGATAAGATTCGTCCTGTCTTTTACTTTATCTTTCAGTGAGTGCTTGTACGAAAAGTGCTTTAGAAGTCATCATCAAGATTCTCCGAATCGTACGCATAGATAGACGGTGAAAGTCTGTCTTGATTATTACGTGACCAAACCTGCAAAAAAGGTAAATCTAATACCTGGTCATAAGTAGACGTCCATATGCCAAAATATGATGGAGGCAATCCTTCTATAGAGATCTGATATGTATTGTCATCATAAATATGAGAATACCACGGAGCTTCAAGATCTTGTGACCAAATCCTTTCATAATGAATAGTAATCAGTCTTGAAATTGGTTTGAACTGATGATTTTTAAAGTGCAGAAAATCAGAATGAATCGTTAAAACTCTGAAATTGTCATCAGTAACCACTTCTAACAACTTTGGACTGAGAAAATCTGGAGTTATAAATTCGAACTCAACATGTCTAACCATTCCATGCTCATATAGTCTTTGAACGAAAGGATAGTCTTCTTCATTAACTTCATCAAACTGTATTAAAGTTGTGAAATACAGCCTCCCTGATTGTTGCCTAACGTAAATTCCAGGAAATGATTCTATCTGGTGCTTCAATATCTCTTATAAAGAAATCAAAGAATCTAAAGTTTTCTTTCAGCTAATTCTTGGATGTAACTACTGACAGATTCAGGTAATTTTTGTAGCATAGTTCTTCTGTATTGACTGCTCAATGTCATTTTAGCAGAAAAACTTCAAAACATGGACTATCAAGTAGAACATAGATCGAATTTGCAGCTATGATCCTGGATAATTTATCTGCACCGACGTTATCCATTCCTTTGATATGTTCCACTTTAACAGTTATTCCAGTAGCTGTTGCATAGTCTATGAAGTTTACCCATCGGTTCATTGCTAGTTTACTAGTAGTGACAGTCTGGAAAAAAGAAATTATCTCAAGACAATCAGTTCTCAAAGTAAACTCTGTTTTGGATAACAGAAAGATCTTAAATTTTTCGAGTGTATAGATGCAAACCATGATTTCAGCATCTATGGTAGAAATTGCAGTTTTGTATCTACCACTACAATACCGGGCAATTTGTTCCTTCTTTTGAGATTCTACCTTGCTGGGTTTCCATTTCAAAATCCCTCCCCAACCAGACAAACATCCATCTGTTTCAATAATAAGATAAGCATTCGGAGGTGGCATTTGAAGTGGTGGCAATTTTTGCACAATTTGACGAATATGCTGAATAGATGCCCAATCATACTTATTAAATTTTCTTTCCCCGGTCTTTGAACACTTATTATAAAGTGGCCCTATATATTTACTGAGATTAGGAATGTAACTTCGAGCATAATTTAGTATTCCTAAAAATCTCTGTAAACCTTTGAGAGTTTCAAGAGTATGATTCGGAAATTCGAATAATTTCTTAATGATATGCGGTTGAAGTTTGATTGTTCCTTCACCGATTTCAAGACCTAAGAATTCAATGATAGAAACTCCAAGCTTCATTTTCGTTCTGCTGAGAATCAAACCTTTTTCTTTGACTTTGGCAAAAAACTTAGAATGATGACCAAGATGCTGAGTTATATTGTCAGAAAATACCAGTATGTCATCAATATACACACATATGAATTCTTCATATTCTCCGAATATTTGGTCCATTTTCCTTTGAAAAATCGAAGGGGCATTTTTCAAGCCAAAAGGCATTACCATCCATTCAAAATGTCCCTGAGGACAAACAAAAGCAGTCCACTTGATACTTTCCTCTGCCATTGCTACTTGATGAAACCCTGATTTAAGGTCAAATTTACTAAAAACCTTTTTATCTTTCACCTTAGAGATTAATAGGTCAATATTAGGAAGTATATAAGGGTCTTTGTATGTATTGTCATTCAGACACTTATAATTGCAGACCATCCGTGTTTTTCCTCTCACCATTTCAGAATGTTTGTTGACTATGAATGCCGCAGTTCTATGTTTTGACTGTAACAGCCTTATCAGCTTCATTTCAAGCAGTTCTTGAATATGATTTTTAAATTCTGCATTCATTTCAAGATTTGGGACAATTGGTTTGTCTTGAATTACTAAGTCTTCATTGATTATCTCAATTAAACACTTTACCGAATCAGCTTCCCAGTGTGCTTTAGGATCAAGACCAATGTTTTGTGAAGCTTCTAAATCCTTTAATGTTGGAAGGATTTGTTGTTCATAGTGAGACATTTTTCCCAGATCATAAGAACATAGTTCACAAACTGCATCACGACTTATATAGTCTAACTCTTCCTCCTCATGAAAAATATTCAAAGCTACCCTTGAACTAATAGGCGTTGTTTGTATAACTTCAACTTTCTTGTAGAAAGTTAAAGTTCCTTGTTCAATGCATAAACCCCCTTTGAAGCTATGGACAAAATTCATGCCTATGATAAGTTGAGTTTTGTCTCCTATAGATAGTGGAAGAGTATACGTGAACGGCATTAAATATTTTTCTCGATTTAAAATCAGAAATTCATTCTTCAGTCGTTTGGAAGTGACTTGGACACTATTGAGGCCATAAATGGTGTATTCACCAGTATTTTCATAACAATGTTCTCGCAGTGCTGTTGGTGTGATACAACATTTTGATGCTCCGATAACTAAGATGGCTTCAACATTGTATTTTTCGTCATCTATTTCTAATGTGGCTGTCAAGTTTAGTAGGTTATTGCTGACACTTGCAAACCTTATTGGTTTCCTTTCGTCTGCTTTCAGTATAACCTCCTCTTCAGTTATAATATTCTTTTCTTTTTTTCTTATTTCTGAATAGTACTCTTAATTCCTCTTCTAAGTTTACTATATGACTTGCTTGTTCCTCTGTTAACCTCCTTAAGTCAACTTTGACGTGTTTTGGTGGCAACTCACCGAGAGGTATTTCTATATCAAATTTGAGTTTGCTACAGAAGGAGCAGACAATCATAAAGCAAAGTGAACACTGCATTCTTGCCCATTTTACAGTCTTAATAGGGCAAAATAAACACTTGTTTGCATATGGCAATAATTCTGGGTACATTATCCATTCATGCAAACAGTCTTCATGTTCTCGTGGCAACTTAAAATTTTCTCTTTCTGAATTCCAGTCAAATGGTTTTCCTATCATCATCAAAATAAAATTCATCCTTTCCTTATTATCAATTTCATCATCAGAAAAAGAGCAGAGATCTGAATCTTCTGGGTCTTCGTCTTCTCCAACGCTAACTACATCCCATTCGGGAAGTAATTCTAGTTGTTGATAAACTGCAAGACGTTCTCTATTTACCTTCTTGCTTTTACACTCATTGGCAAAATGTCCTATTTCTCCACACACGAAACACTTACACTTGGCTTTTCCAGGTTTCTTAGTCTTGAGTTTTCTTACATGGTTATTGTGTGGGTGACTCTTGTATGTTGTTGCTCGTCTCAAAAACTTTCTAGGTTTAGAGCTTGATGAATAGACTCCAGGAATAGCAATTGATTGACAGAAAGAGAAGTCTTTAGCCTGTCTATTCATTTCGTTTGTTTTACATATCTCTTGTAAAACACTATACGTAAAAATGATTCTTGGTAAAATTCCTACAGTCATCCTTGGATACTTCTCTTTCCATAACTCTGCTATTTTTGTGTTATATGGTGCTGGTAATTTTCGGAAATACCTTTCAAACATTTCTAGAGAAAGAAATGTTGCACCAGTTTTTCCTGCTAACGACAAAAATTGATTCGAAAAAGGAACAATGTCTCTCATAGAAGTAATTACCAAGGCTTCTAGATCCAAAATAGTTTGATTCTGCATTGTCGTGTATCCTCTGTATTCGTCATATCCTAGAATCATTTGCCTAATTTGTGTCGTGACATTAAATGTATCATCAGCAGTGATTGTCAATTGCTGATATTCTTGAGGAAATGACATCCTCCAATTTTGAAAATATAATTTCAAAGTTTCTCCCAAGAGATTTTCAATGTATATCACTTTCTCAGTATTATCTACAAACTGTTTGTGGGTACAATGTGTGATAGTATTTGATTCCCACCTTCTGATTATTTCCTCCCATTGGCTGATATCTTCACCCAATTGTAACATTGAACCAGAAGTTACATTTGCAGCAGGTAGGGTAGGAAGGACATCAATTTTTTGTGGTCTAGGATATCGAGGCTGTGACGTTCCTGCTTCAGGAAATACTTCTCTAATTCTTTGTCTTAGAGAAGTATCAGGAGTTATGACTAGTCCAAACCAAGGTTGTGAGGTAGTTGTATGTTGAGGAACCGTAATACTACTACTAACTTCTTCAGCCATAGCAAGAGTTTCTATTTTGAAGGACTAGTATGTTAGTAAAGTATTATCTATGAAATCTTTATACATTGGATGTTCAGTTAACTCAATCGGTTCTTCATCATAAATGACAGCAGGGAGAACAAAATCATCCTCATCGTACCATCCTGATTCGATCATATCCAAATATCCAGGATGTTCTATTAAGGGTATTCCTTCAATGTTTTTATCTTCTTCTTTCCCCCAGGGATTGAAAAAGGATTCATCCGAATCCGATTCAGAATGTATGACAAGAACAACATCACTATTATTTTCTGGTTCTGGACGGTTAGAATAATTATGAAAAGTAGCTAAAACTGATGTAGAGTTAGACCGCCAAAATGAAATTCTAGAGGGAACTCTAGAAGTTAAGTATGGCAAAGTGATCTTCCATTCAGCTTCTTCCAAATCTGTTGTGGGTATCTTGCGGCCTTGCATGGCCTGTATACCATGAGTGCTTAAGTGTACTAGAACCTCCGAAATTTATAACTTGAAGTTACAATTTGCTTGATTACTGATTCTTGCTACCAATCCTTTTGTAATTAACAAATTGTGTCCACTTGTAAAAGTTTCATAACCTTTTGTTTGAATGAGTAGTTTAATATGCTGAGTAAAATCTTTTACAGACATCAAGAAATCAGGTACGAAATAGATTAACTCTTTATTAGAAGTCATGTCTACTTCTAATGTTCCAATTATGGCTTTTTCCAAATCAGAAAAGCGGGTGTCAACTAGTGTAATCAAACATTTACACCCTATATGTGATCGATGCAAACCATGAATCCCAATCAAACATAATCCAAGATGGATTGTTTTGTACCGTTGAGCTAGTAGTTTTTGTTTAGACTCATCTGAAATAAAAGAGACTTGTACTTATGATTGACCTGTACAAGTGATCATTGATTCTGAATAGTTGATCCAGATCATCAAATGCAAATTAGTAGATTTAAGAAAGCAGATTTAGTTCCCACTGAGACTCTTTATGACCACAGAATAATGGAAACTAAACAGAAAGTTTACCAGCACTATTCAGAATCAATGATCACTTGTATAGGTCAATCACAAATACAAGTCTCTTTTATTTCAGATGAGTCTAAACAAAAACTACTAGCTCAACGGTACAAAACAATCCAGCACTATTCTGGATTTCTTTCTCCAGAAATGTTTGAAAGATATTTCCAAAAATTACCAGCACCATATAACACAAAAATAGCAGAGTTATGGAAAGAGAAGTATCCAAGGATGACTGTAGGAATTTTACCAAGAATCATTTTTACGTATAGTGTTTTACAAGAGATATGTAAAACAAACGAAATGAATAGACAGGCTAAAGACTTCTCTTTCTGTCGATCAATTGCTATTCCTGGAGTCTATTCATCAAGCTCTAAACCTAGAAAGTTTTTGAGACGAGCAACAACATACAAGAGTCACCCACACAAGAACCATGTAAGAAAACTCAAGACTAAGAAACCTGGAAAAGCCAAGTGTAAGTGTAAGTGTGTGGAGAAATAGGACATTTTGCTAATGAGTGTAAAAGCAAGAAGGTAAATAGAGAACGTCTTGCAGTTTATCAACAACTAGAATTACTTCCCGAATGGGATGTAGTTAGCGTTGGAGAAGACGAAGACCCAAAAGATTCACATCTCTGCTCTTTTTCTGATGATGAAATTGATAATAAGGAAAGGATGAATTTTGTTTTGATGATGATAGGAAAACCATTTGACTGGAATTCAGAAAGAGAAAATTTTAAGTTGCCACGAGAACATGAAGACTGTTTGCATGAATGGATAATGTACTCCGAATTATTGCCACATGCAAACAAGTGTTTATTTTGCCCTATTAAGACTGTAAAATGGGCAAGAATGCAGTGTTCACTTTGCTTTATGATTGTCTGCTCCTTCTGTAGCAAACACAAATTTGATATAGAAATACCTCTCGGTGAGTTGCCACCAAAACACGTCAAAGTTGACTTAAGGAGGTTAACAGAGGAACAAGCAAGTCATATAGAAAACTTAGAAGAAGAATTGAGAGTACTATTCAGAAATAAGAAAAAAGAAAAGAATATTATAACTGAAGATGAGGTTATACTGAAAGCAGACGAAAGGAAACCAATAAGGTTTGCAAGTGTCAGCAATAACCTACTAAACTTGACAGCCACATTAGAAATAGATGACGAAAAATACAATGTTGAAGCCATCTTAGTTATCGGAGCATCAAAATGTTGTATCACACCAACAGCACTGCGAGAACATTGTTATGAAAATACTGGTGAATACACCATTTATGGCCTCAATAGTGTCCAAGTCACTTCCAAACGACTGAAGAATGAATTTCTGATTTTAAATCGAGAAAAATATTTAATGCCGTTCACGTATACTCTTCCACTATCTATAGGAGACAAAACTCAACTTATCATAGGCATGAATTTTGTCCATAGCTTCAAAGGGGGTTTACGCATTGAACAAGGAACTTTAACTTTCTACAAGAAAGTTGAAGTTATACAAACAACGCCTATTAGTTCAAGGGTAGCTTTGAATATTTTTCATGAGGAGGAAGAGTTATACTATATAAGTCGTGATGCAGTTTGTGAACTATGTTCTTATGATCTGGGAAAAATGTCTCACTATGAACAACAAATCCTTCCAACATTAAAGGATTTAGAAGCTTCACAAAACATTGGTCTTGATCCTAAAGCACACTGGGAAGCTAATTCGGTAAAGTGTTTAATTGAGATAATCAATGAAGACTTAGTAATTCAAGACAAACCAATTGTCCCAAATCTTGAAATGAATGCAGAATTTAAAAATCATATTCAAGAACTGCTTGAAATGAAGCTGATAAGGCCGTCAAAGTCAAAACATAGAACTGCGGCATTCATAGTCAACAAACATTCTGAAATGGTGAGAGGAAAAACACGGATGGTCTGCAATTATAAGCGTCTGAATGACAATACATACAAAGACCCTTATATACTTCCTAATTTTGACCTATTAATCTCTAAGGTGAAAGATAAAAAGGTTTTTAGTAAATTTGACCTTAAATCAGGGTTTCATCAAGTAGCAATGGCAGAGGAAAGTATCAAGTGGACTGCTTTTGTTTGTCCTCAGGGACATTTTGAATGGATGGTAATGCCTTTTGGCTTGAAAAATGCCCCTTCGATTTTTCAAAGGAAAATGGACCAAATATTCGGAGAATATGAAGAATTCATATGTGTGTATATTGTTGACATACTGGTATTTTCTGACAATATAACTCAGCATCTTGGTCATCATTCTAAGTTTTTTGCCAAAGTCAAAGAAAAAGGTTTGATTCTCAGCAGAACCAAAATGAAGCTTGGAGTTTCTATCATTGAATTCATAGGTCTTGAAATCGGCGAAGGAACAATCAAACTTCAACCACATATCATTAAGAAATTATTAGAATTTCCGGATCATACTCTTGAAACTCTCAAAGATTTACAGAGATTTTTAGGAATACTAAATTATGCTCGAAGTTACATTCCTAATCTCAGTAAATATACAGGGCCACTTTATAATAAGTGTTCAAAGACGGGGAAAAGAAAATTTAATAAGTATGATTGGGCATCAATTCAGCATATTCGTCAAATTGTGCAAAAATTGCCACCACTTCAAATGCCACCTCCGAATGCTTATCTTATTATTGAAACAGATGGATGTTTGTCTGGTTGGGGAGGGATTTTGAAATGGAAACCCAGCAAGGTAGAATCTCAAAAGAAGGAACAAATTGCCCGGTATTGTAGTGGTAGATACAAAACTGCAATTTCTACCATAGATGCTGAAATCATGGCTTGCATCTATACACTCAAAAAATTTAAGATCTTTCTGTTATCCAAAACAGAGTTTACTTTGAGAACTGATTGTCATGTGATAGTTTCTTTTTTCCAGACTGTCACTGCTAGTAAACTAGCAAAGAACCGATGGTTAAACTTCATAGACTATGTAACAGCTACTGGAGTAACTGTTAAAGTGGAACATATCAAAGGAATGGATAACGTCGGTGCAGATAAATTATCCAGGATCATAGCTACAAATTCGATCTATGTTCTACTTGATAGTCCATGTTTTGAAGTTTTTTCAGCTAAAATGACATTGAGCAGTCAATACAGAAGAACTATGCTACAAAAACTACCTGAATCTGTCAGTAGTTACATCCAAGAATTAGCTGAAAGAAAAACTTTAGATTCTTTAATTTCTTTACAAGAGATATTGAAGCACCAGATAGAATCACTTCCTGGAATTTACGTTAGGCAACAATCAGGGAGGCTGTATTTCACAACTTTAATACAGTTTGACGAAGTTAATGAAGAAGACTATCCTTTCGTTCAAAGACTATATGAGCATGGAATGGTTAGACATGTTGAGTTCGAATTTATAACTCCAAATTTTCTCATTCCAAAGTTGTTAGAAGTGGTTACTGATGACAATTTCAGAGTTTTAATGATTCATTCTGATTTTCTGCACTTTAAAAATCATCAGTTCAAACCAATTTCAAGACTGATTACTATTCATTATGAAAGGATTTGGTCACAAGATCTTGAAGCTCCGTGGTATTCTCAGATTTATGATGACAATACATATCAAATCTCTATTGAAGGATTCCCTCCATCATATTTTGGCATATGGACGTCTACTTATGACCAGGTATTAGATTTACCTTTTTTTGCAGGTTTGGTCACGTAATAATCAAGACAGACTTTCACCGTCTATCTATGGGTACGATTCGGAGAATCTTGATGACGACTTCTAAAGCACTTTTCGTATAAGCACTCACTGAAAGATAAAGTAAAAGACAAGACGAATCTTATCTGCTTTAAAGATAACATGATAGCACAAAAGAGATTCTGAAGGACAAAGTGAAAGCTGTATGCCAACACAAAAGAGATTTTGAAGGACAAAGTGAAAGCTGTATGCCAACACAAAAGAGATGCTGAAGGACGGATTTCAACAAACTCTCTGATATAGTTTATTTAGAAGTAGTATATAAGTATGTCAAGTGTGTTTGCAAGTTGTGAGCGAGTGTTTCTTAAGTGTGTTTTCAAGAGCGAGCGCTATACAAGTGTTCCACAGTTTTAATTTCTTTGTTACAGAGCTTGCACTTTGAATCTATACAAAGACCCATTTGATTAAGCCTTTCAAGAGTGGGAAGCTTCATGTGTAGTAATTTCCACTTGAAATTCTTGATCTTGTTGGAAGTAAGGAGCTTCCAAAGGATGTTCCAACATATTTCAGTTTCCTCTTTGTTAAACCTATTCATCAAGAGATATAAGTAAATGGATTTGGTAAGGGGAAGACCATTAGTTCCCCCCCCCCCCCCCCCCCCTTCCAAATCCAATTATCAGAATCAGTATTGTTGGCTAAGTCATGATCACGACTAATGTTGGTTATATGAGGTCTAAGAGATTTGAAATTAAACATCATTTGTTTCCGGGATTGACTAAATCTTCTACGGTTATTGAGGCCATCAAGGCCAAAATCACCATATTTGGCTCTAGATAAATTTACCCAAAGTTTATTTTTCTTGTTGAGGTAATCCAAAATTCTCTTGCAGTCAAGAGCTTTTCTAAGAATTTTGAAGTCCTTTAAGTAGAGACCCCCTTGGTTCTTCGATTTTATGATGGTATCCTATTTTATAACCTTTTTTATCTTTTGTGTTGGACCAAAGAAAATTCCTAATTTGAGCATTCAACTTGTTAAGGTGAGTATCAGGAAGTCCATTAGTTATCATGTTGGGGGTATGGAAAAAAGCATGCTCTTAACAAGAATTATCCTCCCAGCCTGTGTTAGTAACCCACATTGCCACGTTTGGATTTTATCCTGAAATGTTCCAGGCAATCCATGAAAATCTAGTTAGAAGAGTGTCTCGAGCTAATGTGGGCACCCAAGTATTTAAAGGGATAAGATTCCATTTCAAAACCCAAATCCTTTATAATATTTCTTTTCACATTTTCCCTATAGTGTTTAGGGAAGTACCCTCTAGTGTTTTTCCTTGTTGGCATGTTGTCCAGTAACTTTAGCATAAAGCTTAAAGATTTTTTTTAGATTAGTACAAGTTTTTTTATTGGCATGCAAATAGAGAATTATATCATCAGCATATATAAGATAAGAAATTTTGCATTTTCCTTTAATATTGTAAGGAGTTATTCTCTTATGATCAATAGCATAATTTATAAGGATGCTTAAGATGTTAGCCACAATAACATAAAGGTAGGGGGATAAGGGTCCCCTTGCCTAATTCCTTTGCTCCCCTTGAAGGTCATGGTAGAGCTACCATTGATAGCATAAGTAAAAGTAGGAGAAGTAATGCAAGCATTAATCCAATTGATGAGCTTTTCATAGAAGTTAAAGAATTCTCATAGCCAAGATAATGACATCTTTTTTTTATGGTATCAAAAGCTTTCCTAAGATTAATTTTATTAACCACCATAGGGTTTTTGGCTTTATAGAGGTAACTGCTATGGGTAATCTCTTGAACAATTACAATGTTTTCATAAATGCTTCTGTTTACCACAAAAGCATATTGTTCTATGCTTATGAGATTGGGTAGATGTTTCTTGAGTCTATTATAATATTGCTAATTGTTCTTACAATTAGAGTGATTCGATGTTTATTTTCTTTTGCAAAAAGCAGGAGGATTATCAGTCTCATAAATACTCGTGGAAACATACATAGGCTCTATTTGGCATAACTAGTCAGCTACTTTTGCTAGTCAAAACAGTTGATTTTGAAAAGCTGGAGTGTTTGGCAAGCTGCTTCTAGGTTTAGGTTTGAGTTTGGAACCTAGAAGTACCATGGGTTTGGAAAAGTTGAGAGGGAGCTGCTTTTCATTACTTTCTAATGACGGCGTTGAGCTGCTTTCCATTGACGGCGTTGAAGCATGTTCTGGAGAAACCTGTGCCGGTCCTCGGAGCCAAGGGAGAGCACTCCATTGCTGTGGCTCGCGAGCTAGATTTTGTGGAGAGTGGATCTCTGTAAAATCGGGTAGATATCGGGGTGGCATTTATATGCATAAAGTGAGGGATAGATCGATCAGCTGGGCGTGACGAACGTGTGTGCATCCTTCGGTTTATTTGTTTACTTAATGATCGATGAGTAGACATCCGTTGACCGGACAAAAAATAGAAAAGAATCGAGCGTGCAGCTAGATTCGCAGAATCTATGATAGATTTTACCGACTGCTACTAAGTACTCGTATGCTCCTGATACAATTTTTTCTTGTGACTTTTGGGAAAAAAAAGTGGAAGATCTGAATCTGATCAGTTTAATAACAGAATTAATAATCCATTTAATTAGACTGATTTCTCGTGAATCAGTGAATCACAGCGCAACGCAACTGCTTCCTTTCGCTTGAGCCCTAAAGTTGGAGACACGTTTCATTCAAGAGTTGTAGCCACGTGTTTATGCTTCCTGAAGAATTACGCTTATTAATTGCAGATATATTCATAAATGCACGTGTGCACATTTGACATGTTGCGAATCTCAAAGATTATTTTTAGAAAGACTAATAATTTGAAAAAATAAAATAAAATAGAGTACACACAAGTATTATGTTTTCAAATAATAATAATAATCATAATCATAATAAGCAAAAACTCTAATGGGCCTTTTATTTTGGGCTTTATGTGAGCACGAATTGAATGATCTTTTATTAAGGCCTCCGAGCTTTTAGAGCATTCATTGATGAATAGTCAAACAGCCCTTCTTTGTCTTCTCCTTCTCATAGTTATTCTTCTCTCTATCCTTTTTGATGCAAGTCTAGTTAGATGGAGGATTAATTTAAGATCCGATGATTACATATTTGTTACACTATTATTGTACACCCGTATATTATGTATCTTATCTAATTTTTTTCACCTATGGCAAATAATCTTAATGAATGACCAATATAACTTAGAACTCATATAATTATATTATAAAAATTAATCAGAGTTCAATATAACTTAGAACTCATAAAACTATTTCCTTTCTTTCTACATTTAAATTTCAATTGTTTTATTTAAAATATAAAATAATTAAAATTAACTCTATAATGAAAATTATAACGATTATTGGTTTGACTAGTATTTATTAAATAAATTGTAAAGAAAAGAAAACAAAAAATAAAAAACAAAAAATAAAAAAAGCCGGAAATTAGAAATTACCATATTTCATTATTACCCTGGTTGATGGGCGATCCTTTTTATCTACAGGAGCACACTGTCATGCAAATAGTAGAAAGTTTGTACTGATTGGCAAAAGTTACAAAAAAAAAGGAGGTGGGCCCAGACTTGTCATGCAAATGGTACGATTGTGTGTAACCAAGTTGCGTTCTTACTACTCTACCAAACCTCAATCCATAGCACAACTAGGTAGGGCCGGATCTATCTTAGTGTGAACAATTATTCTCATTAAAATTTATTAAAAAAATATAATACTTTATATATATATATATATATATATATATATATATATATATATATAATATAAAAATCTAACTAATAAATATGTATTTACTTAATAACGTAAAAATATAGATAAATATAATATACTTAATATATAAATATAATTTCTAAGGATTTCCTTATAATTATGCAAAATCAAAAGGCCAATTTAAAATAGAATACTCATGTGGGGTAAAGCAATAATTGTGGTGATACTCTGTATCTTTCCAAAATAGTCCCCATCAATACAATTATTCCTCTTACCCCACCGGAAAACTACGTTAATTTGGCCCACATCATCATGATTTCATTAATACATGATATCTGTATATAATATAATAAATTGTGCATTGACACAAAAAACCAATTAAATTTTAGAAATTATAACGAATAAGAATTAAGTTTTTTATTGTTAATATACTCCTAATATGTATGCATCTAATTTTATTTTAAATTCTTTAATTTACACCTTTTATTATACTGCTTTTCGTATTCACAACAATTTTAGTACGTTCAAATTTAAGATTTTATTATAAAAGACTACAATTTTTTACCGATTAAACTAATTGACACATGTAGACAGTGGGGGAGCCATATAGAGGTTAGTGTGGTCAAATGCCCCCACTCAATTCTTTAAATTATATAAGTTTATATGTATAACTTTAATATTATATGTATATAAATTATAATTTATTTCTACTTAAAAAAAAATTAATCTTACTAATATTATTTTCGTATACTTATTATCCTCATATATCATTGGGTCTTGGATTTGCCACTGTCGGTAAATGATAATTCTTTCATATTGCTACCTAAAATTTTTAGAATTTTTATCTTAGTCATCCGATAGAAATTACAAAAGAGCAAAATGGTTGTCTTTGTCGAGCAATGTGAGAAACGTTAATGAATGAATTGAGCTTAACATGCAGTGCCCAGAAGCGGCAGCACTGCGAATCTGCGATCTAATGTGCTCCCACAGCCATGGAAGATTCGTCAATAATTAACGCGTGGCCTTTAAAAGCTTTTTTGCGGCTGGCCGGATAACATGCTTTGTCCCTGTCGTCAAAGTTGACTTCTATCTATTAATCTGTGCAAATCCATGAAATATCTGCCAAAAAGAGGGAAAAAATATCTGCAGGCACTTTTTTTTTTATCACTAATGACTATATATGATCATTGAATCAAATTTGCAATTTATAGAGGATGAGTGTCTTAGAACTAGAGAGAGAGAGAGAGAGAGTGGGGAAGTCAGCATTGACTTTGAGCTAGAGAGGAGAGGAGAGTGAAGTCAACAGACTCAAGATTAATTTTTAAAGCTACAGATAAGAAGACAGAAAAAAAATTGTGGTAAATACTCATTAATGAGATCAAAATCATTATTTCCACTATGAGGAAATCATTGCTCTATTTAAAAGAAATGCCTGCGCAAAGGTCGTTTATCGCCGTTGAGATTGTCTGAACTGCACTGCGGTCAACACAACAAAAGCAAGTGGAGTTTTTGAATCCCATATTGGTGGACCAACCAATGAAGTAGAAAGTCAATTTTGGGGTTGCATTATTCTCTCAATAAAGTTGCTTAAATTAATTGAATCTTGAACAAAATTGACTTTCTTACCCTGCTCTGAGTTCAAGTAAATTGTGGAGACGTGGACTGCTTATCTAGAAAATGCTACGTAGGTCAACTGTTGGAGTACGGCTATTGACCCAAATCGATCCACGAGAAAAAGGTAAACAATGTTCATTTGATGCCCTAGACGTAGCTTTCAAGAGAATGCTACTGTTTGGAGGCAGCAAATGCTTCCATCCACACAGCGACGCAGGCGTAGGCCCGCCGCCGGTCCTTCTTCCTCTCGGCACTCTTCTCTCTTTTGTCCAGTGCGATCGAGGCGCTTCGTCTATAAATGGAGATCCATCAGCCCCTACACATCCGACGAACTCCTCACCTGAGAGACCTTGCTCTGCTAGTTCCAGTACTTGCGCTCAGAGCAGCAATCAATGGCTTCCTCCATGAGGCCTAACGAAATCCATGACGTAAATGTCATTGCATCTTCTCATGCAAACTCCTATCTCCAGACGCCGCCGCAGCAGCAGCGGAGCATCAGAGATCTCTTCCCGCCCTTCCTTGCCAGAAAGGTAAATTGGATATGTTTACTTACTCGATTTCTGTCAGGCTTTTACTCACGTTGATGTATGGCTGCAGGTTGTCGCTGAGGTGATAGCCACCTTTCTGATGGTGTTCGTGACCTGCGGCGCCGGCGCGCTGAGCAAGAGCAACCCAAAGCTGGTGTCGCAGCTCGGCCAGTCGCTCGCCGGAGGTTTGATCGTGACCGTGATGATCTACACCGTCGGGCACATCTCGGGGGCCCACATGAACCCCGCCGTCACCTTGGCCTTCGCCGTCAACAGGCATTTTCCATGGATACAAGTAAATCCGTCACATGCATGATGCATTCAGCGCTTTCCATAGAATAAATCATAAAGAAACTCAAGATAACAAAATCATGCACTGCAGGTGCCGTTTTACATGGCGGCGCAAATGTCGGGCGCGACGGTGGCCGCCTTCGTGCTCCGCGAGCTGCTCCATCCCATCACCAACCTGGGGACGACAACGCCGTCGGACACCGCCGCCAAGGCGCTGGTCATGGAGATTGTCGTGACCTTCTGCATGATGTTCGTCACTTCAGCTGTCGCAACTGATTCAAAAGCTGTGAGCTTCACTGCACTTCAAATTAATTGTATAATTTCCATCTTTTTATATATTATGACACCAAATTTTTACAGGTAGGAGAATTGGCAGGGCTAGCTGTTGGCTCATCTGTATGCATTACCTCCATTCTTGCCGGGTAAAATTAAATAAATTAAATTAAATTAATTATAAAACATATAAAATTAATTAGAAAAGGATGAAATTGTGCAGGCCGGTATCAGGAGGGTCGATGAACCCGGTGAGGACGCTCGGCCCGGCGCTGGCGAGCGGCAAATACAAATCACTCTGGGTTTATTTCATTGGCCCTGTTTTGGGAACCCTGTCCGGGTCGTGGGCCTACACTTACATAAGGATGACTGAGAAGCAGCAACAGCCGAACGAAAATTCTGCGCACAAGTTGTCTTCCTTCAAGCTCCGGCGATTGCAGAGCCAGGAAATGGCCAGCCCTTCCTCCAGCGCCTTTGACAATGCTTAGGCGTTGACATGCAGGTCGTTGACCTTGTAGGAAAGTCAATTGCGTGCTATCTCCAATAACATAACGATGACGATCGCAGTCAGCTTGCTAGGTTATAATAAGTATACGTGCATGTCCCTGCTGTGTGCTTGCCAATCGTTGATCAATTGGCCGTCTGATTAAGTTCTATGTTCTTCAGATTCATGTCGAGTGCAGCTGTAAACCTAAGTCAAATCAGCTTATCCCATTATTTCAATGTTCTGTATTGTGACGATCTATAGATTTGATATCTGAAAGTCAAATCATGTGAGCAAACCTTATAATTAAAGCGAGGATGTTTGATTTTAGCTACTATAAATATGATAGAACCAAAATTAACTTATATATCACTCAATCATTAGGCAAATCAATTTACAAGTCAATCAATCTTAACATTAGATTACTTAGACTACTTGATAGGACAACATCCAATACGATTCAAACGATGATATCAAGCACTTGATCCAAAGTGATTAGACTTCACTGGCATCAATTGTCACCGAACAATATGACCCACATCATGGGATCCAACTCACTTAGGAGCAATATCAAATCATTAGCATCTATCTACTCAACACATATTATAGGTCAACTACGAACACTTCTAAGTCGCAGTTTCGTTATAGCAATTAATAACCTTTTCTATGCAGGCTCTAGGAGTTGAGATTGTGTGGTAGTTATAATCATTATCTAGAAGATGTTTGATAAATTTTACTGTAGTCACTATGAGATTGTGTGGTAGTTATAATCGTTATCTAGAAGATGTTTGATAAATTTTACTGTAGTCACTAAGAGATTGTGTGGTAGTTATAATCGCTGTCTAGAAGATGTTTGATAAATTTTGCTGTAGGGATCATTAAATCTCATTCTTCAAGAGATCAAAAAGAATTTACTAGAGTGATATAGGTAAAATCCTCAATTGTTCATTGTATACTTTTGGGGATTTATATTATTGTTTTGCTAATTGTTTTCATTCTATTAACCTTCATGCAACTTATTTTTTTATTATTTTAGTAATAATAATAATAAAATAACCCTCACATATCTTTTTAAGGCCCCGTTTGGCCTACCGTCCCAGCCCTCTTTTAGCTTTTGCAAACAGCAATTTTCTACTGTTCCAGAGAAGCTAGAACGTTTGGGGCTACAGCTTCCCGATTCCGAACGGGAAAGTTTACTATTCTAGAGAAGCGGGCTTGAGGCTGCTTTCCCACGCCCGAGGCTAGCTTCTCCACTCCCTTAGGTCATCCGCCCATCTTTCCCCTGTGTTCCCGTAGCTGCTATTCGCTTCCTCTGCAAAACTCTCCCGTAAAGCTGCCTCTCGATCCATCAAATATCTCGCAGGTTCTCTTCTGCGTCGCCGGCCATCGATCGAGCACAGAGCAGCCATCGCCGTCGCCTCACCTCAGGTCTTCTTCCCCTTTTCCCCTCGCACGTTTGCTCCATCCCGTAGCCGCCTCTCGCTCGCCCAACAACAGTCAACACTCACCACCTGTGAGCCTTTCGTCGCTTGCCTTAACTCTTGCAGAACTTGCGGAGAAGAAGAACAGCCACAGCCCGTCGATCAGGACGAAGAAGAACAGCAACTCTCGCACCTCTGATCTGTAAGAACAAAATTATAGGTAAGCTAAATTAATTTCTACGCGTCCCAGTCATCTCTAGTATTCGGCATACATGAAAAAAAATTATTGCGTTCACTCAAGATGTTGACTGGAACTTTAGCTTAGTGGAAGAGGAACACTCAAGACATGTTTGTTCCAGAAAAATTTGTAGTCCCATGCTTGCCAATCTTTTTACATCAGATTAGCTATACCAATCTTCTTTGAAAACAACAACAACTCCACTTATTACGATTGCATGACATGAGGTAACTATAACTTGCGTATTAGAGATCTATAACCTGTAAGGAAAAAAACTAGAGGCAATCAGTGATCAATCCAGCACTCAACAGTAGGTCAAGGGTCTCAAACATCTTGAAGTATTAGAGAAACTTCACTTGGGAGTTTTCTCAATTGGTATCAGAATTGCTATAACTTATTTACACTGCTATCACTTGGGAGTTTTCTCAATTGAATCTTCCTGCATCACAATGCCATATGAATCTTCCTGCATCACAATGCTAACTACAATTAACTAACTCTAAGACAGAGTGTATACTCTTTTGCATGATCAAGCATCAATGGCACCAACAACTAAGAGTGGTAAAGCTGTTTGGAATATGTCTACAACCCTGATTTTTTTGTGATTATTGTATTACTACCATCGACAAAAATTATCGTCCTGGATCTCATTTAACTGCCCAAGGATGGAAATTTGTCCTTGAGAGTTTTCAAGAACTTACTGCTTTGCAGTATGATAAGATACAAATGAAAAATAAATGGGATCAATTAAAGGCTGAGTGAAAATTATGGAAGGAACTAAAAGGCAAAGAAACAGGGTTGGGATGAGATTCAAGATTGGAAACTGTGGCTGCAACGCCAGAATGGTGGGCCACTAAGATTGCGGTAAGATAATCACTTTTATCGCAATTAATGTTATCCATGTTTACAATATAATTTACATTTCGTATGTAATTGCAGATTAATAAAGATTATGCGAAGTTTCGGAAGAAGGGCATTCATCTCGATATTGAGACAAAACTTGATACTATGTTTGGATGTGCTGTGGCCACGGGGGAGTATTGTGCCACACCTACAGTGGATGAGCGTATTGAAGACTTGGGTATACCAAATGATGATAATTTTCCAGTTGATGATGATAATGTAGCAGCCTCCTATCCTCCCTCCCATCCATCCTCCTAACCAAGCGTGAATAATTCACGTGGGAAAAGAAAGACTAGAACGGCATCTGATGTAAGAGACAAAATAGATAGATTGACAGCATCTATTGAGCAAAAAGTTAATATTTAGTCTCAGTTTGTAGATCCTACAGGTTGTAGTATTGAGGATGTGATGGAAGAGGTCCGAGGTATTCCAGAAATTGTACATGATTGTAGGTTGTATTTTTATGCTGCATCAGTTTTAAGAACCAAAGCAAATAGGCAAATGTGGCATCAAATGAAGACAACCGAAGATAAAATAGATTTCTTGAAATTCATATATGCAGAAAAGTGAAGATAACTTGGCCATTGAAGGACTTTTAAATATGTATTAACTTATTTTATGGAACTACTTTTGTGTATGGTGGGATTTCTAAACACTTATTTGTTATGATGTATTGTTTAGTAGTTGTTTTGTATGAAGACAGTTGTGATTACCTTTATAATATATATTGTTGTATTGTTGTGCTAATTGTGATGTGTTGTTTATGTATGTTTCTTAGATATGGATATTTATATGCTTTTAGATATGTTTATGTATTACCTTTATTTATAATATATCAATTTTTGAGAAAGTTGGAATTTTTGTTTTTATATTAGCACAAGGTTCGATAAATAGGCAAACACAAGAAAGATTTCAGCATTCAGGAGAAACCATAAGTAGGATCTTTAACGAGGTATTGAAATCAGTATATGAGTTTGCCAAAGTTTTGATAGAGCCAACCGATAGAGAATTTCGAGAGATTCCACAACAAATATTATGTGATGATCGTTATATGCCTCATTTTAAGGTATGTTATGGTTATTTATCAAATGTTATAATTGAATTAATTGCATCATTCTAATCCAATTGTGGTGGATACATCTTTATATTACTATAGGATTGCATTGGGGCTATTGATGGTACACATGTGGATGCAATTGTTCCTCTTCATGATCAATTGCGGTTTATAGGTAGAAAGGGTCGGCCAACCGAAAACATCTTAGCTGCTTGTTCATTTGATATGAGGTTTACATATGTACTAGCTAGATATGAGGGTTCTGCACATGATGCTCGTGTTCTATCAAAAGCCCTCCAGTTAAACTTTCCAACACCTCCTCCAGGTATGTTATTTGATTAGAGAATTTACAATCAAATTATTCTAATTCTTACTTAAAATTTTATGTGAAAATTATAGGAAAATATTATTTAGTTGATGCTGGATACTCACAAATGAGCGGGTATCTTGGCCCATATAGAGGAGTGAGGTATCATCTCTAAGAATATCAACAAGGTTCTCCACCACAAGGCCTTAAAGAAGTATTCAATAAAGCACATTCATCTCTTAGAAGTTGCATTAAAAGAAGTTTTGGAGTGTGGAAGAAAAGATGGAATATATTATGGGATATGCCATCGTTTCCATATGAAACACAAGTGAAGATTGTAGTTGCGTCAATGGCACTACATAATTATATTAGAGAAACAACAAAATCTGATGTGATTTTTCAAGAAGTTGATACTAATGTTGATTTCACTTCAGATGATGATTTAGAAGAAAATGAGGAACCTGCTGAAGTTGAAGTACCAGCTACTTCAATAGATATGCAACGTAATCACATTACTTTGAGTTTAATGGTATCAAATATGTAATCAAAATACTTTTTATTATGTATGACAGTACTGACAATATGCAACTATTTTATGTGTGATTTTTATTATAATGTTTATTTATATGAACTAGATGAGACAATTATAATGCTGACTTTAGTATACATTTTTATAATATTATATACAGGTTCCTTGTGTTGGAAACATAAGAGAAATTCTTGTAATTTTTTTTAAAAATATTTCTGCTTAACATCACAACACAGCACAAACAGGACTAAAATCAAAAGTTGTGTATCCAAACAGCCTCTAACTTTTTCCATCAGAACTTTCTGAACCAGAAAAAGCTAAAAGTTCTAGCTGAGCCAAACTGGGCCTAAATAATGAGAGCAAAGTTTGATCTCAAGACTTTATTATCACCAATAAAGGTCCTTATCAGTTGAACTAACACCCTCAACCCTCACATATCACTAGCATGAGTTGAACGATCAATGATTAAAATATTTAATTTAAACAGTAAGTCAACTGGATCAACTTTTATTGGGGGACCAGTTTGGAATGAAAGTGGAAATGCCTGCATGAATCTAGAAACACCGGACCAGAGAACTAGTTGTAAACCAACAGAAGTGCGTCTCCAATAAGTTCAACATGGAAGCCTACTCACCATCATGGAAGCCTACTCACCATCAGGATGCGTTCCACCAATGTCGGTCACACAAACACCAAACATATCCATTAACCGACAAGTTCAAAAGGTTGAAAGAAACACAGAGTCAAACCACTTGTGCAAGGTCCGCTGACCCAACTTCCAAGGAGCTCAACAGAGGCTGTTAACGGGGAAGGGTGCTTCCAGTTAAGGAACAAGTGAGGACTGTTCTTGTTTGATGCCTCTAGTGTTTCTCAAGATGACAAATGGTAATCCTATAAATTTATTAGCAATATGAACTTGCTTAATGTGTATACTAACAAGAATCAAGGTAATTTCTAGGGGCATAATTGTACTGATTGAAGATTCTGAAAAGAAGCAAAGATGGTTCTTGCACGGAAAAAAATCAGAATAAAAGGGATTTTATGTCTGACAAATCACAGCAAAACAGGATCAGCCATTAATATTTGCCAAGCTCTCAACGTAATGTCATCGTGTCAAAATTTCTACTAGGTAATGAAATCACAAAGCATTTATGCTACATTCAAACTTGTCTAGCTCTTCGAAGCTTGCTTTTCTTTAGCTTTCTGAATCTTCAGAACTTTCTTCACAATCTTCTGCTCTTCAACCAAGAAAGCTCGAATAATCCTACAAAACCATCAGAGTAGAAGAAGGGCACATCAGAAAAGGGAAAAGCGCGAGGATGAACAAATAAAGAAGTGACTGTATTGCTAACCTCTCCCTAACAGCACCTCCAGATAAAACTCCGCCATAGGCACGGTTCACAGTTCTCCTGTTTCTGGACAATCTTGACCTCTTGTACTGAGTAGGTCTTAGATGAGGTATCTAAAGGTAGACAATTAAAAAATATATGTATCAGAGGTAGGCCTGGCAAAAAATTATACGACCCGCCAACACGACACGACACGAGTTTTCGCGGGTTTGGGTTTAACATAATCGTGTTTCGTGTCATTATCGTGTCGACCCGTTTATGACACGCTAAAATTCGTGTCGTGTCGTGTCGTGTCGCGGGTTGACCCGTCTAACCCATATATAATATATATTATATAAAATTAATAATTTATAGATAATTTTAATATAGTGAGTTACACAGGTTATTCGTGTCGTGTCGTGTCAACCGTGTCGTGTTGTATCATCTAATAACTTTATATTATAAATCGTGTCAATCGTGCCGTGTCGTGTCATGTTATGTGACACGACCTATTTATTAAACGTGTTAATCGTGTCGTGTCGTGTCACCTGTGAAATAAGCGGGTCGTGTCTGTGTTTCGTATATTGACACGTATACATAAACGGGTCGTGTTCGTGTCAAGCACAATCGTGTCACGTGTCAAGTATGACACGACACGTTATGACACGTGAAACACGAATTGCCACCCCTAATCAGAGGTCCACCAAAATGTGATTTAAAAGAACAAAATAAAAGTAATATCATTGTGCAAATTTACATGGATATGGAAATAGCATATGGAAATAGTCACGAGCAAAAAATTAATTAACTGAAAAACATAAGCGGAAAGGCAATATGATAGTAGGCACAATCGACCGAACAATAGAAAAATTAAAAGTAATATCATTGTTCAAATTTACATGGATATGCAAATACCATATGGAAATAGTCACGAGCAAAAAAATAATTAACTGGAAAAACACAAGCGCAAAGGCAATATGATAGCAGGCACAATCGACCGAACAATAGAAAAGGGTAACAATTTGCAGGGCAAGGCTTCCATTTGCTAATAAAAGAAACGGAATGAATACAAAGTCAAAATCACGAGTTAACTCTTCTGAGTAAATGAGTGTCCATGTTAGCTCCAAATCTATGAGCCAACTTGTAGACAAGATCAATTTTTAGTCTAAACTCGATCTACCTCACAAGTCTAACTTAGTGGAATTGCCAAGTCAACCAAGTTAGCTCAGCAATGATAGAAGCTGCCCCTTGCTCGCTTCACTACTTCCTTTGAAGGTTCATCTATGTTCGTCAATCTTCCTCGCTTATTTGTGCAATCTTCCTTGCTTATCTATCTATGAAGCTTCGTTGCCACTCCCACTAGTCTGTAAAGCTTCATCGTCGCTCCTACTTATCCATAAAGCTTTGTCCCGACTCTTCCTCGTCAGCTCTTCATTGTTGCCGCTTGTCCAAAAAAAGGTGAAGCATCCCTTCATGAAGCACAAATCGTCGCCTCCATTCATCCCACACACGAAGCTTTATCGCTAAAGAGTTGGCCTACCTTAGTTACGTTTGTAATCACGTTTGTCCCGTGCGCGAATCTTCGCTGATGCTTCCAACTTCATATGCAACTTCAAACGAAGCTTGCTTGCTGCTGGGGAGAAACTTCGCCAAGCCCGATAATGCAACTAAAGTTGTAAACCTATACACTGAATAGTGTACATTGTACATTTTATTTCCTTTATATATTTTAAAAATTAAAAATTAATTTATATCACTTTTATTCTTGCTAGAAAATGTAGGGTAGTGGCATGAAATTAAAACGAAAGAATACCACTAAAAATTATTCATATAATGCAGTTTATAATTATTATATCTTTATAGTTTATACTCTAATATATACATATGTATAAGATATTATTATTTTATTATAGTTGCAGATCTTACAATTCTACAATCTGATCCTACATAACCTCTACAGTTCTTAAATAGGATCTCGATCCTTGGATGTAAAACCTTCATTACTTCCCAAGTGAATAACATATATCAATTCATTTTATTTTGGCAATTCATCTGTTCATCTACGAGACAGACTGTCAGACTTAAATCTTTTAACAGTTCAATTTCAGAAGAACACATGACAAGGCCTAAAGCTCACACAGCATCCATTTTTTGCAACTTAAAGATCACATGAACCACCAAATACCAATTACCAAGGACATTGAATAGATGCAATATGATCAATCGGCATCAACAACCATTTTATTGTTTCAAGGATCGCAGTCTATCAATGAATAATGCTTAAAAGGTAAACGTGCTTCAGAGATTAGTTAGAAAAGGTCTAATTAATTGCTACAAATAACCATCAGCGATAAATTACTTACGGACTTGAAATTATAAGCAATTTGGCCATTATAATTGCAAAATCAACAAAAACATCAATATCTACATAAACCATAATGCAACCTTTCAAAGATATTGAGAGTTCAACTACCAAAGAGAAGACTCACATTATCAAATATAGCTTAGCTGACAAAGGAACTAGGCAACTAACCAACTATGTTAAAAATAGAGATCAGGCTAAAACAAATTATATAGATAATAATAAGCAACGCGAGAATGATGGTACTCATTTCTTATCCAATTATTTTACTGAGGAATGGTCATTAGATAGTGAAAAAAAATACTAAAAATGAAATCTTGAAAGAAAGGAATCATTGTACAAGTAACAATCGCTATGATGAATATCCCCCAACAAAATTGTCAAACCTACAAAAAGATCAAGTACAACCCCACTGCGGTTGCACCAACAAACAAGGTAGAATTGCATGTGTATATATATGTATCATGGTGTTTTGATAAGATTGAACTATTTCAGAAAAGGTGAAAATAAATAAAAGTACAATATAAATTGTTTGCACGGCACATGACAAAAGTAAACATGTAATGCAGAAATAAAAGATATTTATTTTACAATGCCATTCTAGCTTATTACCATCATACAACCACAGGGATGATGTACCAAACAAACTCCATTGTGCAAAAAATTTATTTTTCTAACCCAAGAAACATTATCATCACTGAAAAAGAAAGCAAAAGCTAAACATAGGGGTACGCATTCAGTAAAAACTGAACCAAAATTTTTGTTACCAATACCAAAACCGAATAAGGAAATTACCAGACTTACAGATTTACCAATTAAAATATTAAACTTATATATAACATTGAATTTATACATAAATTTCTATTTTTTTTCCATTAGGCCAACGCCTGACGGGCTGGTGTTTGGGCAGCTGCAGCCTTCTATACATATATCCCTAAATTGGTAAATCGAGAGATTAATGAACCTATTATTGAAAACAGAATAACAAAAAAACTACTGAACCGATTACCAATATCAAATTTACCAAACTGAATTACCGATCTAGGGGTAAAATTGGTAAATACCAAAATTTTCTCACTCCTATCTAAAAGGGAAAATGTATAGCCTTTCCAACCGAAATAAGTGATCCTATTGCAATAAAAAATAATTTTTGATGAATATAGATGTCCAATTTCTGATTATAAATACTTAATGGAAGTATAAATCAATTGAAAACATACTCCTTGAATCCTCTTTCCAGTCACAGGGCACTTCGGCCCACTCGCTCTCTTGTGTGTGTACTGGTACACAAGCTTCCCACCTGCACATGGAGAACAAGGATCACTAGCACGATCGATCAAACAAAAGAAAAAAAAAACACCTGGTCTAAGCTGATGAAAAACACCGAACGCGCGGAGATAAAGAGTAAAAACAACATGGATCTACAGGTAAAATTTGATGCAGAACAGATCTAGCGAGGCTCTAAAGCTGATGAAAAGTGTACCAAGATGCGATTTTTACCTGGGGTTTTGACAACCCTGGTCTGGTTCGATTTGGTGGCATAGCTATGCCGCTTCCTGTAGGTTAACCTTTGCACCATCTCGCCTTTTCTCGTTCCCTCACCACCACCACCCTCCTCTCCTTCAGCCCTCGAGATCACCAAGCGAACCGAGAGAGATGATAGCGGCCATTTAAACAGCCGCCTCAATAGAAAATATAAAAAAAATCGTAACCTAGATCCAATGGTCTGAATTAGTTTGATCCAACGGCCTTCGCTCCATATCCGGTCCATGCTCAATTCCCGGTTTGATTTGGCCGATCGATGGTGTTAGGGCCCGGTCTACCCGGTTCGGCCCAAGCCCATGTGCAGGCCCAAGCCCACACGGGAAATCTAAAGAAAACGAAGCTTTCGCTTCGTTGTCGCCACGCGCACCGAACGCGAACTGTTCGCGCGGAGCGTATTCGCCAGACGCGCGAGCTCCGCGAAGCTCGGTCGACGACGCGCACGGGAGCTCATCTTCAGGCGGAAGAAACGGGCGTTGGAAGCCCTAAAATCAGATGAGGCGGCGGCTGTGGGGTTAAAAGGGAGCTCGGGGAGCTTCGGCGGGGATCATCACCATCACCTGGCAGCGACGAATAAGTGAGAGAGAGACTTGTAGCCGGTCGGCGAGTGGCTTCCGGCGAGGGAGGGATAGAGGGCACCGGCGACGGGGGTCGTGGCATTGAGAGAAACTGTAAGCTTCTTCCAGGGAGAATAAAAGCTTCATCTTCTCGTACCTTCCTTCCCCTGCTCCTCGTGTGGTTTTCCGGCGACATCTCGGCTGTTTCGGACGTGCGGCGACGTTCGAACCGGACGGCGGACGAAGCAGCGGCGAGCTTCGTTCGCGTCGACGAAGACGACGACTGTTTCGAACGCGGCGGCGTTCGAAACGAGGCAAAAGTCAGCGAAATCAGCCGGTCAACGCTGATTTCGCGAACGAATTCGATTTCGTTCGAAATCGGGGCGGCTGACGCAAGCGGACGTCAGCAGAGAAAGTCAAAATTCGCGGCGCGAAATCGAAATCGATTTCGCGTGCCGACGTCAGCGTGACGTCATCGGGAGAACGATTCCGCGGCGACGGAATTAATCGGCGCTGACGTCAGCGTGACGTCAGCAAGGGCGAGTCGGCGGCGATTTTCAACAGTGAATTTGAATTAATTTGGTGATTTTGACTTTGGTCAAAATCAGAGGAGGTATTTAATTTAGGGTTTCGTTTCTTTTCCGGATTTCCTAATTAGGGTTAGGGTTTTCTCCGTGCGAATTGTATTTTGGGGTTAAAAATAATTCGGGGAGATTAGGGTTTCGATTTTGGGGCCGGAAACCCTAGGGCGAGTTACGTTCTGGTATTCCGCCGGACGGCTCTAGGAAGCGGATAAGCGCTCTTTTTAGACCGATCCGACCGGGGCGTGACAGATGGTGTCCAGACCTGATGGTTAAGTGTTGCCACAGCAATTTGGTAATAAGGTTAATCAACGCCTAATTGATGACGTGATCTCTTGCTCATCCATAGTCATTAAATTAGTTATTATAGTTTTTATAGTTAATACAGTTAAGACTACATAGTTGTAGATCTTTTACAAATCAGCCATTCAGTTTTTTTAAAAAAAACAAATCACATAATTTATAACATTTACATTATTTAATTAATAGATGAGTCCTATATATTTTCTAAATTTATAGAATACTCAATATTTAATGCAGTTTGATCCTATAACTTAATATTTTATTAATTGGCCTTAAATTTAACAAAATTCATCATAATATTTCTCCAATAATGGATAAATTTACCTTATTCTTGTACAATTTATACATATTTCTTTGAAGTCAACACTAATGTAAACAAAATTGACCAAATTCATTTTTAATCAAGTATTTGAACTCTACAACAATCCTCTGAAAAGTATACATTGTGACTGCAACTCTGTATTGAGGGCGAAAATGTAAAAAGTGTATGATAAAAAATCTCCTAATTTCACATGTATTATGGTTGACCTGAGCATGGAAAGAGCAAAAAAGAAGGCTCTCTATGAACTTTTCCATCTATGACTGTGATGTTGCTCAATTTTGCATGGCACCAAACCAGCTGCTCCGTGCTGATCCTTGACATTCTCAGCACTCTTGCCACCAGCTTCAGATCCACTTGAGAGAAGAAGAGGTCTTGATTTGTTCTATCCTCTTTAGGCTTTTTGAATTTCTTCACCAGGCAATTTCCAGTCCGAACAATGTCTTTGATCTTCTTTTCTTTCTGAAAAACAAGAAAAAAAAAGGTTAATTTTTTCTGACTTTTTCAGAGGCTTAAAGAAGGATCATGTTGCTTCTACCTTGTGCAGATTGGATTGGATGTCCGCCATGAACTCGTAATCTGATGAATCTTGGAGCTCGGCGCGAGATCCCATTAAACATTTGAGAATCCCTCCAGTTTCATCCTTGTCTCCCTTGACGAACTCCCAGAAGATCCCAATTGACTCTTCCATGATATCTTCAAGAATTTCACTGGTGATCACATGATTGACCTTGTGTCTATCCTCCATCTTTTCCTTCAGGCTATCCTCTGCACCACAATCAGCACCTCGTGTTCAATTCAGTTCATTCCAAATTTAATCCATCCAATTAACTATGAAAGTGAATTCAAGCTTTACCTCTGACGACTGGCACTAGGAGAAGACTCTGAACGCCGCATCTGTTCTTGACATAATTCGGTAGCCTCGGCCCTTGAAAAGCCTCGTCCTCTATGAACCTCTGCAGGATCACCTGAAATTGCTGCAGGTCTCCGGCCACTTGATTGAACTGGTGGCGCCGGAACGGGTCTGATTCCGGCAGCTGCCGGAGTTTTTCGTACTGCCAACGCAGGAACTCCCACGAAAGGCACATCTGCCCCACATACACCATTTCGAGCTCGTGGTGCAGCTCCTTGATGAACTTCTCCGATGGATTAATGCCAAATTTGCCAGCGCATGACCCGAGACTCAGAGAAATAATGGAAGTGATTGTTGGCATCAAGGACTTGTGAGATCCTATTGAATCAGGAGGATCTTTCAGCTGTAGCAAACCTGGAATTCAGACACAATAATTGTTATTTTGGTAGAAAGTTTTTGAGTTATGAAAAGGAAGCGAGATTCAAACCTATTGCATAAAGTTTTTGGTGATTTAGGATGTCAAGCTTCTTCATCCTCTCTCTGTAGCTCTTATAGAACTTGAGCAGCTCATCCATGGTGTCTTCTTCATGCAAAAACTTCTCATCCATCTTCCATGGTTTGAGATGCTCTTCTGATTTGGAAACTTCTGATTCCTCTTTAATGGTGGGCAGAGTGATGGCTCTCACTCTTTTCAGCTCCAATCTTAGCTGCTCAATGAGGTCGTGGTGTTCCCAAAGGGAATCCAACTCATCATAGTCGTCTTCATCCGAATCCTCTATTGTTGATACTTTTTCCTCTTTGTTGCCCTCTGATGTTTCCTCTTCTCTTTCCAATTGATCCAGTTCTGACAGTAGCAGGGCTTCTTCTTCTTGTGAGCAGGGAGCTAGTTCGCAGGAGAAGCCATGATCAGAAGCATCAAAATCTCCTGAGAATTCTGAATCTGAATTAGTGATTCTACTAATACTATCTGTACTTCTCGAATTGATTACCTTTTCAGTTGCATGAAGCTCTTCATCACTGGGGCCACTGTTTTCTACTGGCAAGGGATCTGAAATTTGTGGTTTTGATTCTTCAGAACTGTGAACTTGATTTGATTCAGCCTCCCGTTGAGTCAATCCTTTGCTGTCAGGGATTATTAGGATGTCTGAATCATTTTCTTCCAAAATCTCTTCTTGGCTGATTTCTTCGCCTGCTCTACGATGATCAACTGAAGAAAATTCATCAGTTTCAGGAGCTAATTCTTCATCATAATCATAAGCTAATTGCGATTGTGCTTCTTCCAATCTTCTGAAATCTTCCCAAAATTTTCCTTGACACGCATCTGCGTCTGTGCCAGCTGCTTGATTTTCATGATCAGATAGCAAAACATCACTGTCCGAATCGACACGCAGATCCTTCACTGAATAGCCATCGCTTCCACTCATGGATTCAGTGTCCGAATCAAAACCAGAAAAATCCAACAAAATCTTTTCTTGCTCAGTTTTCTCAAGTCTGTCCAACAAATTAATAGCTGAAGTCACATGTTTTTCCATCAAAATGTTTTCCTGCCCAGTTTTTTCAAGTCTATCCACCGAATTAGTAGCTGAAATGACAGGCTTTTCCTTCATCAGAGACTCAACAGATTCAAAATTATCCTCTTTGATTCCATCTACATCCTGAATTGTGTGCACTACTGAATCATAATCAGCTCTTACCACATCACAAACATTCTTGTTATCATCATACAAGGAGTAAATGCTTGGATCAACATATGCCTCTTGGATAAGGCAAGTTTTGGCTCCTGGTTCTTCAACGAATCCTCTAACATCTTTGCCAGATATGAAACTATAGTTGTGAACTTTCGGCGACGTGTTTTCTTCCATGGCAGCAGATAGCAGAGGCTCTTCCTGTAAGTGCCTGTGATTACCAGAGAACTGATACTGAAACTTGAAACATAAACTCGGAGGATCTTTCTCCTCAAAAGAGTAAGAAACCCTAGAACACGAATCAGTGACTTTAGCAGATTGCTCCTCTCTCCCTGAATCCTCTTTTATCGAAGCTCCGACGTCATGCAGCACCTTTGAACTATCTTCTTTCCTCAATCTACAACCAGAAACAGAAAAAGGAAGAATGATTATTAACATCAAATTACAAAGTAAAACCAATTGATAATCGAACTTTCATACCTGAAAACAATGAAATTGAACAACCAAGTAGAAAACCCTGCGATCAAGAACCAGCAGGAACTAAAGAAAAAGGCCACCATTCTGTGAATAACTCCATTTGATGGCTTGTCAATGGCAGAGCCAGGAAGCGCGCTGGAACAAGCGACTGATTTCACTTCCATGGCTTCTCTTCACCGCCACTTCATCCCAAGTTGAAGCAATCACTTAAAAAAGGCGATTGAATAGCTTCCTGATTCAAAATTCGCACCAGAAATGAACTCGTCACCCGTAAAAGAAAAAAGGATTAGCAAAAGACTCGAAGAACACGAGCGCGTGAAGTCATACTCGTACCTGAATGAAAGAACAGGAGAGCTAATCAATTGGTTCAGGCTCTGAAAAAAGTGGCCTGGGTTGCTGAAAAATCACAGGGCTACTGCTGTCCTTTGCGATAAAACTTGGTCATTCGGGTGGTGGAATGTTGTTTTCTTGCCAAGTGTTTCGAGAAGGCGATGTGCACAATTCATATGCGAAGCTGAGTAAGCCAATTGCAATTGAAGTGGGGAATCAGCAGATGCCACTTCCAGTCCCTCATTCAAGTCACCTGCACTTTTTTCCTCCTCTGATTCAGACACCAAATACATTGACCAGAACAAAAAGAAATCTATTTAAGATCAATCAATCAGAGAAAATCAGAAGAAAAGAAAGAGAAGATTAAAAAGAGACAAGTCAATTTGCTACAGTTCCATCAGAACGCGTGCATAATTTTCTTTGCCTCTTGAGATCATCAAATGGTAGCACCGAATGAATGAATGCTTAATCAATCGGACCTTATCAATTGCTTGTTTGAGTGGCAAAGAACCTTCTGATTTGTGGAGAAAAAAAAAATCCTAGGCCTCTTAGGCCGAGTCAACGTCGAATTGCTTTAAGATTCGTATTTTTATCGGATCCTTTGGCTTTAGACAAGGTCAAAGCCTAGAATTTTTTTATCTCTGATTGTCTACTCTTTGGCATATTCCTTGCCGGAGATGATGGGCTGCTAGTTGAATAAATAGACAGATAAGAAATGAATAAGAAGATGGACGGCTGTCGTTGCGTGGGCATCGTTTTCAACGGTGGAAGATCGGGACAAAATGAGGTTGCGACCGTTACCGACCCTAGAGCGAAGACTAACATAAAAACAAGAAAGAAAATTAAAAAACAAGAAAGGAGACATTTTCAAAGCCTTTACTTAAATTCTAACTTATTTGATGTGTTATGAATTGACATGAAGATTTCGGCATGCGTGCTGATCCGGCAATTTGATTTTAATTTTGATTTTAATTGTTTTAGGTTTTGTCCTTTTCATTGATTAAAATATGAATTTACAAAAAAATAAAATAAAAATAATTATTTTTATTTATTATCATTCAACAATTTCACCTTGTCACGTGAGTTTTATTATCATTCAACAATTGCCGACTAGCTATATTATTTAATTAGCAATTTATTTTATGATTTACTCTAATTTATAATAATGTATTAATTATTATTCGTGTCAAATTAATTCGATTGGTTAACTATTAATTTACCTACTATGGAATTAGTCTCAAATCATAAAACAATAAAAAAATATATAAAAAATTACCCATTTGTAGAGATGGTAAATTTACTTAGTCCTAGTCTCGATTTAGTTTAGTCGATTTTTCTAATTTTGAGGCTATGTGCTTACCTAGGAATTTTCAGCAGAATCTTACTCAGCTATTCGATTTTCTATGACTGTGAATCACTCTTATCTCCCATTTCGTCCAAGGAAACACAATAAAAAAATAAGAGAAAAAAAAATAGAAAAAAATGACTTGTGAACAGGGAAAGAAGAATCGTCGGCAAAGAAGAGTTGACAGCAGCAACAACAACGAGCGGGAGAGGTAGCAAGGGAGGCGTGGCAATGGCAAGGTAGGCAGCGGCGAGCAAGGTAGACAAAAAGGTTGGTGGGTCCAGTGGGGAGAGCAAGATGGCAGCAAGGCGGGTGAGCGCGAGCAGGTAGGCAGGGCGACAATGATGAGCAGGGCAAATAGAGAGGCTGGCAAGGCAGGCAGAGAGGTGGGCAAGGTGAGCGGGGTAGACAGAGAGGCGGGTGGGGGCGAACGGGGGTGGCAGCGAGATAGGTGAGGCAGGGCGACAGTAAGTAGGTAGCGGCGATGGCGAGGGAGGCAGCGGCGAACAGGGCAGACAAAGGAGTGGGCGAGACAAGTGGAGAGGTGGGTGGGGGGAGTGAGGTGAGCGAGGTAGGTGGCAGTGAGGCGAGTGGGGGTAGGTGGAGCGATGGCAAGCAAGCAACAGCGAGTTGCAGGGCAGACAGGGCGACGTCAAGCAAGTAGTGGCAATGACGAGGTAGGCAATGGCAATAGTGAGCAAACAGCATAGAATTGGTTTTCGCCTGATTTGGGCGGATTCTAAAACAAAGAAAAATTTGATTATTTTTTTTTCTATCTTTTTTTCTTCATTTTTTGTCCGCCCAATTAAATCAGAGATTTTTTTTAAAAAAATCATCTTTTCTATCCTAGTACAGCTCTGTTTTCTTAGATGAAATTCACAAAAAAAAAAAAAAAAAAAAAAAATATACATAATCTAGTTGCAAAAGCTAAAAATACACTGAATCTAATAATAAAAGTTAACTAAATTCAATATATTTTCTCTTCTTTTCTTTAAAAAAAAACACAAATTAGAGTTATATCAAGTGGTGATTAAGATTCACACTCACGGAGAATCGGTAGGCAAAACGTGATTGCAAAATGTTTGGTCAAGAAACGCTGCAAAAGGATGAAGTGGATCAGCTCAACCTTTTCGTGGCCACTTGCTTCGGATTGCGGCGCTCACATTGCTTTTTCCGATTTGCACAGCCCACAAACCGCGTATCGTCCATTTCCTTTCATAATCCGGCGCCGTCCAACCATTTT
Source organism: Costus lasius (assembly GCA_027563935.2). Classification (NCBI taxonomy): domain Eukaryota; kingdom Viridiplantae; phylum Streptophyta; class Magnoliopsida; order Zingiberales; family Costaceae; genus Costus; species Costus lasius. Next base: position 9,095,314 of record CM050452.1, on the reverse strand, counting down.
GTTCTCCATGGACACATTTATCGCTTTATAGAAATTTATCCAAGAAATTAAATCATTAAATAATTTGAAGTTTATTCATTGATTTAAGAAAAAAAAATTTGAAAGAATAATAGTGAGTTGAGGAAAATGATTATTAAGGATAGAGAACTCCTTTCAACGATCACACCATCTACATTGAATATAATAGTGAGTTAGCTTAATCTAAAGAAAACTTTTTGCCCAATTTCCTCGTGTTGCCCTAAGTTGACTAAAATAAATTTGAGTCAAAATTTAGATATAATTACGCAAACGATGTAATAAGTCAAAATTTTATTCATCCACCTCCATGAATGGGGGAAATTGACCAACAGTGTAGAGGGAAAAAGAACGATTTCATCCTCACGAATCTCGGTGCTTTCGCATCGGATGCTTTATGAATAAGTGCTCCGTTGACTCTACATTGAAAGTAGAACATACTTTCATACTCAAAAAGGAGTTTGCTTTTCAGGAACTCTTCGTAGACGTAAATGAAACTGGATCATAGTCTTCGCGTCGCCCATGTTCAGACGCTAGCTTGTCTGGTGACTCTTCGTGCGCATCGACCTGCAAGCACAAGTCAAAAGTCAAAGTCATATCCTTTCCAACAGTTGACTTGTGGTTTTGAGTCTTCGGTATACTTCTTCATTCAATGAACGTATGTCAGGGACAGGCATATTGCGTCGTTGAATCCATAATCGATCTGCACTCCGAATGCCCCATTCAAATGTAAGGAAATTAGACAAGAAATTTACAGAACTACTGTTGCAAATTAAGATGACCTAGTTAAAGACTTGCTGCTAAAACTAAGAATCAGAAAGCTTTCAGATTTTCAGAACATCCAAAATCTGATACTTTGAGGCAAAATCAAGAACCTCGCCTAGTTCAGAATGGACAAGAGTTGACCAATCTAGCATTAAAGATTAACAATATACATTGCAGAACTAGAGCACTACTAGTTTATAGTGCAAACAGTGAGAATATCTTCATTTTCTATCCAATTTGGCTTTGGCATCTTGCTCCTTGTATGATTATTGTATGATCTTCATGACTATTGATGCAATAGGAAAGATGGAGAAGCTGAAAATTTGAAAACTTTATTCTTCTACAGTAAGATCATAGTGATGTTTTACTCCAGGATGATAGATTTAGAACAAACTTGAGTTCCATTCCAGGATTCTATGATCTAATTTATAGGCTTGAAATTAACCTCCACAAAACCATCATTTCTTATATTAGATACAACTAGATTGAAGAAAGCATGCAACAGTTTCTAACTTCTGACTTATGCAGCTTATCATCTAATTAGGATTTTTTTTCTGCTTCATTCTCTAGGAGCAAGTCTCTTTAGAAATTTTGAAGAACACAAATTTGATTATTAGATTATTTACACAACACATGCTAGCCTTTGGAATATAGTAGATATTAAAGTGTACATTAGCATCTTACTAACATTGTGCCATAAACTATATATCTTTCGGATCTAATATGATGTATTATTATTGTTGTTCTAGGAATATCCCATAAAACAAAAGTACATTTTAAAATTTTAGTCTTGAGTTGGAGCCTATTGTTAGAGGTGGTCAATGGGCCGGCTAACTTACGGCCCGCAATGGCAAGGTCCGGTTTGGGCTAGGTATAGCATGGCTCATTGAACCAACGGGCCATGGGCAGCACATGGCATTGGTACAGGTGATGTTGCACTGAGGCCTTCATGCACGCTGGGCATGACTTCTCAACTATGTTTTTATATTTTTATAAAATTTTTATATTATTATTATTATTCTTATAATATATAAATAAAATTTTAATGAATTAATATTTTTATAATATTTATATTTTTTAAATTTTTTGATGTTTTATATTTTTATAAGTTGTTATATTTATAATATGCTTTTTTTTAATATATATATGGTACTGAATCAGTGAATTGTGTTTCTTTGGTTATGCTAGAGGTATTCTTCTAATTAGATCTCAAATAGTTCACATGTCTTTCATGGGCCGAGGGTTTGTTAAGCCAGGTTGGGCACAGCACGGCTCAGTCATGAATCGTGCCATGTTCGCTCGGCACAACCCGTTTCCCAGCTCTTTCTGCATATATGCTCTTAAGTCAATAAATAATTGATTAAAGTGAGTCACAACCCTAAGAATTTATTATGAATAACTTTGTGCATGGCCCGTTTACACTCGTGGTAGTCTTGCTGCCCATGATCGAATCGGCCCGACATAGCCCGCTGGCCATCTCTACCTACATCATGTCCTCTCAAGTCATTGATTAAAGCAAGTCTCAACCCTAACAACTTATTATGAGCAACTTAGGTACTTATCTTTATCTATTAAACTAATTGATATTTGCACATCAATTACGAATAAGGTCCTCAACAATTAACTAATTGATGACTCTCCATTCTTTATCATATTTGAGAAGTTTGAGAAAGCAACAAATCATTGCATGGTGTGAAAAAATTAAGGTAAAATGGATCAAATGCTATAATTTTAAATTTATTGATAAAATCATCCTAATAGATAATAACACATCATACAATAATAAGCTTGGAGAATTCACCCCCAAATTGAAGACCACCTCAAATTGTAGAATTCATCATACAATAAGTAAGCTTTGGACATTGTTGAATGGAATTTGTATTTTATAAATTATCTATTGTTAATAGCATAATTATTCTTTTGTTTGATTGGGATATCTTAAGATTTAAGAATATAGATATTTTTTCCTTGTGAGAAATAATTTAAATTATCATTTGTTTTATATATCTATATCTATAACAATACGTGTATATATATGTATTGTGCATTTAATTGATTTGGCCAAATGTCACGCTGTCAACGTCAAGAAATAAACTCGATGTTTGCTTGGCGGTGTGACGAATTAAACTCCACTCCTTAAATTGAATTCAACCATTTGTCAAAGCGGCAATTTTTCTATACTTTTGATCGGTTTATAACTTAAAATTAGTTCAAGAATTGATCGAACAGACCTAATTGTGAAAAAAAAAAAACTTAGGCAAGGTAAGGTACCCTTCTTAGGAGAAGTTAAGAAGGGTGGCTATAAATCCACCCTCAAAATTTTATTTTTGAAGATAAAAATTTTTACGATAATCTACACATTCTAAGCTATCTAACGGTACTAATATTATTGTGGATGGACATTTCCATGATGAAAAAAAATGAGATTTTTAAGATCATAGAATTTTGGCATATTACTATAGCATAACAATTCTACGATCCTAAAAATCCTATTTTCTTATAGTGGAAATGTCTATCCATAATAATATTGGTACCGTTGGATAGCTTAAAGTGTGTAGATCATTGCAAAAGTTTTCATCTTTAAAAATAAAATTTTGAGGATGGATTTATAGTCACCCTTCTTATCTTCTCTTGGGCAAGGTACTGCCTAGGAATTTCTCCTAATTGTATATATGCTCATGTATATAGTACCAATCATATATAGTATCGGCACTTGATCATATCAATTCAAACTAATTATATTGCATAGTTTTGATTAAATTTTGAAATTGAAGAAGTAAATCATAAAATGAACTATGAATCAAAGCATAAAATCTATTTATGAAGGGTAAATTCAATAAAAATCCTAAAAATACTAAAACGATTAACAAAAACCAATAGTTAAACCTACCAAGAAACTATGCAAGCAGAGATATTACTCATGAGGTAATAACTAGGGTTTGCATTTTGTTCATGCAATTATGGACGATGTTAAATCACGCATGTTAGTAAATTTAATGCCAATTTACGTCAAGTTTAATGCCTGCTTTACATTAAGTAGCCTCCTATTTATTAAGCGTTATTTCCCGGTGCAAGGCCATTGAATGCTAAGCACAAGCACAGTAGACACGAAGATATATTCTTGTCTTCCATATCTTCACCTTAGCTAGCTTCTTCAAGGCTAATTAACCCTAGAGCTGACTTTGCAAGCCCCTTAACTGGTAGGAGATTGAATATCTTCTTTTAATTCTACTGTGCCAAATCACCATATTAATGCTTCTCTTCTCTACATGTATCAGAGGCCATTGGAGTCCTTTCTGTGGAAATTGGGTGATATGGCGAGGCCCCCTTGCTGTGAACAGGTGAGTGTGAAGAAGGGCCCTTGGACTCCTGAGGAAGACCTCATTCTTGTCTCCTACATCCAAGAACATGGGCCTGGGAACTGGAAGGCTGTGCCGACCAAGACTGGTGAGTTAAATCCATCCCTAGTGTGAAGATTGATCATAGATATCGTGCTAGCTAGGTCAACGCCATGCATGCATGGTAGATTCTGCAGAATCTTATGTGGTAGATCTCTTCAGGTTTGTTGAAGTGCAGCAAGAGTTGTAGGCTTAGATGGACCAATTATCTCAGGCCAGGAATCAAGCGTGGCAGCTTCACCGAGCAAGAGGAGAAGCTCATCATCCATCTCCAAGCTCTACTTGGTAACAGGTCTGCACATGGCCATCTCCAATATTTGTGGATTGATTGTTCGATCTGCTGAGTTTGATCGATTTAGCTCAGATGGGCGGCCATTGCCTCCTATCTTCCAAATAGGACAGACAACGACATCAAGAACTACTGGAACACTCATCTCAAGAAGAAGCTGAGCAAGCTGCAGAACTGCGAAGGGAGTAGCAACAGTGCGCTCGAGGCATCCAGCTACCGGCACAGCTCCGGCGACCTGGGAGCCGCGAGACAGCAGAGTCCGAGCCAGCATCCGCCGGCCGCGTACGCGTCGAGCGCGGAGAACATAGCCCGCCTGCTTCGAGGGTGGTCAAAGGATATTTCGCCGAGGAAGAGATCGAGCGATACTGTGGCAAATTCCAAGGTGACTCAGTGCTGCTCGATGTTCAGAGGAGTTGGGACGCCTCCGACTGCATCTACCGGCGTCTCCTCGATCTACCCCAGCTCCGTGCTCAAGTTTGAGCATTCTGCTTCGGAAATCTCAGACGCGAGCCTTTTCCAAGGAGAGAGCGAGATGGGGCTGCAGGAAACCCCGGCTCAGCTGACAATGCTGGAGGACTGGCTCTTGGAGGACAGCATCCGACAAGGAGGCGGCGCCGCTCTGTGTGACATGCCATTAGATGACTCTTCAGAGATGTTTCAATAAGAAGAATCGATCAATATGATTGTTTTTTTAAAAGGGTTATGCTTCTTGTTCGTTTTCTGATCAATAAGCTTAACTGACAACTACAGCAATACCTGATGATTGCAGAGGACTGGAGCAAGAAATGCAAATAAATATGAATTATTTGAGAATTAATTCATTTTGCAATGTACAAAGTCAGTTTTGTGATCATTTGACTTTTGGAATCTGTACTGTCCTTGTGTTGACTTGAGTACTGGAAACATTAATGTGAAATCGCAGTGAGTTAATTTGGACTTGCATTACTGAAGAGTTACTTTGACCATATGAACATGGGGCACGTGGAATCCCGTGCTGAATCAGCAAGGACCACCTTGCAAGGCTAAATACTTCTGGGTGACCAAGCAGTGGGAGGAGAATGTGATTTCTGACCCGTGCCTGTTGAAGAATGAGCCCGCGACTCATAGACAGTGGCTTGGTTAAGGGAACCCATCGGAGCCATAGCGAAAGCGAGTCTTTATAGGGCGATTGTCACTGCTTATGGACCTGAATCTTGCCGACTTATAGGTAGTGGCTTGGTTAAGGGAACCCACCGGAGCCGTAGCAAAAGCGAGTCTTCATAGAGCAATTCTCATTGCTTATGGACCCGAACCTGGGTGATCTATCCAGGATGAAGCTTGGGTGAAAGAAACAAGTAAGAATCATATCTCGACAATGTTAGCATAATTAATATTTAATAATTAGTTAATCTCCTAACTTTCTTATTTAAAGATGGATAGTTGTTAATAACAAGGTCTTTATCAAATCCTACTCTAGTTACTTAATTTAAGTATGTCATTAAAAAAAATCTACCAAGACTCTCTTTATAAAACTTCTACTAGTCTATTCCATGTGTTTTTTTTTCCTATAAATATGACAAAGTGTGAAATTGAAACTTGGGCAGCATGTCTTGGAAATATTAAATGTAGTCTTTAATGCGCATGTAAGGTTGCCGATCTATTGCTTTCTCATTGTCTCTACTCTCTAGACGTAGAGTTTGGTGGTTATTTTATAGAAGGGCTTCCATAGATTTTCCGACGAAAGGATACGCCGGCGTTCGTGAAATGAGTGTCCGCTCTTCAGTCCGAGAAAATTTTTTAGGAATCTTAGATAGGGGAGGCAAAAGTCAACTATCTATTTAAAAGTGCTAATCTTAAATCGACTTAGAATAACTCATGTTTATCATGAATATTGACTAGATTACATTGAATATTAACTAAATATCATGGATATACACTAAGTATTGTGGATATTGACCAATATATATGATATTTGATTAATAATCATGATATTTAATAAATATTTATTATATTTTAATCAATATTTATGATATTTAATTAATATCTATTATATTTTGGTATTTGTCTTAAAATTTGTGCATTTTAGATTATGCCTAAGATTTTCTAGACGTGGGACCTTACTAGCAAATTTTTTGAATGGAGGACTTTTAGAAGAGAAGATTGTATGCTCCTTTAAATTTTATTTTTATATATTTTGAAAAAAAATAAAAACTTAAGGGCTCTCATTCCATGACAAATAGACTTTTGAAATAGTTGCAAATAGACAGAAATAATTTGTGTATGCCTGTGTTGAAGAAACTGTGATTTTAAATTATAATAAGATCGATTTTTTTTTAATTACTTTGTATCCTCTTAAAACTTTTTGATGTTTGCATTGCTCATTTGTTGACAGTTCTTGATTAATTTTTTAGATTTATTAAAAATATAAATCTTAAAATAGTGCTAAAGTAGCTCTCCTAAAAATTTTATATTTTTAGCATAGTATAAGCAGAGAATCTAACCTGAGGTTTTTTGGGCAGGTCCCGTCTGAACAAATTTCTCAGTAAACAGGGCCTTGATCTTTCAAAGTAAGCAATAGCAAAGGACAGATATCTCCTCCCCGCATCTTTGGTATCTATTTTCTAATAAAGTAACCTGACGTTAATGTGAGAGCAAATCTATTCTTCAGAGATAACCTAAAGATGTTTTGGCTTCTCGGTGTCAGTTCAATCTCTAAACTTTAATCTGGTAAGTTCATCTTTTAAACTTTGATGTCTCGTCAGTTTTATATTTAAATTATCTTGTGCTAACTTATCCTCTACGTTTTCTGACTTTTAGTAGTATCATGAAAAGACTAGTTGTCACACCCACGTTTACGGTAATATTTTTTTTTATTAATCATTTTCACGTGAGTCAACGTTTGACTCGAGTCCAAATACACAACGCAACTAACGCAACGGTCGAAACTGCTGAATTGGGCGCGACTGATGGGGAAGATTCCTTGAACCGACCCCAGCCCGACGAATGACTCAATTAGGATCGTTGCCGTTCCAACACGGCTCAGGTCAACGTAGATGATTCACCGGAGGCCGGTGTCGTCGAGTCGAACCGGGTTCACCCGAACCCAGTAGAGACGCGCCCGTTACCGACCGCGTCGGACGGGGTCTACAACAGAATCCGAACACACTCACTCGTCCACGGATCATGCCGGCGCCCGGCGATCACGAACAGGTTTGTTACGCGGAGTCGCACGCCGGTGAAGGAAGGAATCCGGTCGGCTCCTCACTCACACGGTGACGAGGGAAGTCCGACCGGCGAACCACCACTCAGGGTCGCTCGCGTCCAGGCACGCCTCACACGCATAGGCACGCGTCTCCGACGGGCGACCACATGAAGCCGGCGAACGGGCGACCACGTGAAGCCGGCGGACGGGCGAGCCGTCCCCGTTCACGAGCGTGGAGCACGGCTCGCGTGCATTTGCTGGCAGGCGAAGGGCCCTCCCTCTCCTCGACGTTAGGACACTGGTGAGGAATGAAAGGGATCGCCCCTCCCGGCGACAGGCGGCTGAAGGGAAACCGGCGGACGGTGGCTGGAGGACCACGCGCGTCCGTCTCCTCGCATGCAGAGGAAGAAGATAACACAAAGAAAGCCGACGCCTCACCGAGCTACCCACGCGGTAGAGGAAGCAGAGCTTCTGTCGCGCATAGGCGACGGCCGGAGCGGAAGAGGGGAGGTTCGCACGCAGGCGAACAGGAGGAGAGGAGAGGACTCCGCGCGCAGGCGAAGAGAGCTCGTCCGGCGAGCACAACACGAAGCCGCACGCAGGCGGGTCCGGGCCGGAAGTTCACGCACGCAGGCGGCTGGCACCAGACGGGAAAACGGAGACGAGAGAGACACGGCCATTCAGGCAGGAAGCGAGGGGGTTCGCCAGACCGAAGATTCGGCCTGAAACAAGCACCAGAAGGGGAGAGGAGTACCTCGGCGCCAAGCGCCGGCTCCTTCTTTCCAATGAGGTCTCTGCCCGCCGCGCCTTCCAAGGCGGTATGACAGTGAGGTCCGGCAGTCGACGGCGGCGGCAAAGTCGAAGACAAAGAGCTCGTCGACTGCGGAAAGGAGAGACGCGAGGTTCTGCTAGACGTTCCACCACCCGCCCACACCACCGGAACGGCTAGAAGATCCCGCCCACTAACATCCGAAGAGGGGAGATGAACGGAGGTGGGAATCGTCGCAACCGCCGCGAGCATCAAAAAAACCTCCTCCCCCTCTCAAGACGACGCCGCGTCCTCTTCTTCACTTTTCGTTCGCCCATCTCGAACATGCCGCCCACGCGCTGACGCACGCGAACCCATGCGACGTGACTCGTCGCCTTGGGTTCGCATCACGCCACCCACATGACGACTCATCCGCGTGATTCGTCCGTTGGGTGTAACGAATCCGGATCCGGGTTCGGACGCACTCGATCCGCTCCGCCCGATAATCCAAGGAAAGCTGGGCTGGGCTGGGCTGGGCTGGGCTTGGGCTGCGCCCTTGCTGCCCGCCGGCCTAACACTAGTCATTAAACATTATCCTGAATTAAATACAAATTTTGGCTTTCTGATCTCATTATTGAAACAATGAGTAATATAAAGAGCAATCCATTCCCTTCAATTTCCCTCTTATTTATATCTTATTTATACACTTTTTGGTTCTTTTATTAGGAAATTAACAGATTCACTATTTAATACACTATCAAAATCAGAGTCATCACTGATTCCAATCACTCGCTGTAACAAGAGCTAATGAATTGTAAAAATATATCCAGTCTTTCAAAAATGTCTCCTAGTAAGATCATATTTTTTTAATGGACCATTTCCTAATCCAAGTATTAAGAAGGGTTAGCTTGACAAGTATTGCAATTTTTAACAATCAAATCAACCTAATCACACGGCCTTAATAAAAAATTTTGTAATTTATTGAAAAGAGCCTCAAATTAGTCTAAAGTTTTCAAAGGAATCATCATCATATGCCCCTAGCTTTATTTTAAGGTTTATTATAATCTTTTGATAATTTCAATTTTTCACTAAATCATTTCTTAAAAGTGGGTGGAAAGGGACAAATTTTTTAGGATAGCGCGGCTTCCTAATTTTGTAAGAATATCCTCATCAACACTATCCACCGTGCATTGTGATGTGCACACAGGACATGTCGTGCACACGGACCAAAATTTACACACAAAACAAAATTTTGAGATTCACACCATCACCAATCCAAGGTGATGGGTAAGGTTTCTTAAAATCTTATACAACCGACGGCTGCATAGAAAATTTGCTCGGTGGAAAGTAGTGTTATAGACAAGAAAATTTTCTAGGCAGGGTCACTATTTGATCTCGCTCTTGATTTTGCTTTAAAATCAATGTTGTGTACAAATTTGTCTCCGGTTACGGAGGTATGTTGTTATCCCGCCTAAGCAAGTTCAGTCCAGAGTCGTCGCCCTGACCAAGACGATTTAGCCGATCCTTAAATTAATGCATTGACATTACAACCCACCCCTTCCAGACAGGGCTGACATCGGAAACAACAAAACTCACTGTGTCCAAATTCGACGACTCACAATAAATAAGGCCGTAACAGAACGGTAGCTAAAGCCAAAGCATGACCTAATGCATCCATTGACCAAGGCCTTCCTGCGCGTGGTCAAGGATGGAGGGAAGAAAAGAACCAAGCATCAAGTAACTAAACGATTACGAACCTTAATTAACCATTTGACTGACATCTTTGGACTCTTCTAATACCAGGAAGCTCCGATCCTTAAGCAATGCATAAATTATACATAAACTGATAAAAGAAAGAGTGGATTACAGCAGCTAGTTCCGTACAGATTAAAAAACATTGTAATCACGGAAAGAGAGCTGGAACTCGAAAACAAGGCGGTCAGAGAGGTCTTAATGAAACGTACAATCACAAAGCGCAAGCATTCACCTCCTAAAATGATTCCAAAACGATCCAACAAGGTAAAGCTGATTCAGGTAGCAATATGGAACAAGAGCATGGAAACTGACAAGAGTAAGGAAACCAATAATGTCCCTTCAAGATGAGATTTCACTTTGTCAAGAATCAAAAAAAGATAAAAGTTTGATGCATATTCCTGAAGAAATTCAATCCATAATACAATATGAGCACCTCCACTAGACTGTTCAATCTGTGCGACACAGTAGCCAACACTAACCTAAGGCTAAGCTTCTTCAAACAAATGACATCAACTCAGCAATATAAATAGAAGCAACTTTGAGTGGCTACGAACTTTTAATACTACTTATTCCACATTGACCCAAGCAGTCATATGTCTAATAAGGTATATTCCGATGTTATCTAGTGTAGAAAGTTTGATCAGGAAGAGAACCTTTCGCATGTGGTGCAAGTTTGTGATCATTAATGACTTAGAAGAACCCTAAAAAAGGCCTCCCTAAAAGCTAATTCTTATCTCAACATCCCTAGGAAAGTGCTAATTAATCCACCAAAACCTTGGAACGTTTCTCTTCTTCTTTGAAAAGGAAGCAACAACCTTAAATAAATGCTTGCGACATTCCTCTCTCTGTATCTTGTTTTCTACTATCTCAGTGTTCTTCTCTTCATGATGTTTTCATGGAAGTAATCAAACTGATGCAAAGAGACCCAGATGCTTAAACAAGGAACACCATTGTAACAAATACTACCTTCTAATATTACTACTAATGTGACAGCAGCTACATCAGCATTAGGAGATCAAGTCAGCTGGAAAGTAACTCAAGAAGAGGAATCAGAACCGTTCACCGTATGCCCATTGCCATCGCCGTCGCCGTCGCCATTGCCATCGCCACCGCCTCCGCCGCCCACGACGCCGTTGTCATCGCTGTGACCACCGTTGCCCTCGGTTCGAACCACATCGACGGCGCCAGCGGCGCCGCCGACACCGACGCCTCCACGATCGCCTCCTGTCTCGCCTCTCCTTCCAAGTCCTAAGAAGGCGTGCTTGTTGTTGTGCATCCAGACCTTGAAAACCCCCTTGTCGACGCCGATCTCCCGGCAGCATTCCTCGACAATACCCTCGTCCCTCTTCTGCATACGCCAGCCCAGCCGCTGCGACAGCGTCTGCATCCGCTCCTTCTGCTCCGGGGTGAACTTGGTCCGGAACCTCTTCTTCGGCTGCTCCGACGCCGGCGCGCCCACCGGCGCAGCCGCCACAGCCGCGATGGGGGTCGCGACCGGCCTCAGCGGGATCGGCCCCGGGCCCGCGTGGAGACTCCCGCTGAGGGCGAGAAGCATGTGGGGTACGGAGGAGTAGAAGGGCGGGGGCGAGGCGGAGCTCCGTCCGCGGTCGATCTCCTCATCGTCTCCGTCCTCGTCCTCATCCTCGCCCTCTTCCCCCTCCCCGTCGCTCTCCTCCGCCCTCTCGCGGCGGCGACGGTCGGGGATCCGGCGGTGGAAGTTGCGGTGGCAACCGCAGGCGGCGCATCGCAGCGAGGCCGGGTCGGCGGGGTCGGCGGTGGGGGCGAGCATGAACTCGCCGCAGCCGTCGAGGGCGTGACCGCCGAGGCTCGCGGCGTGGTTCTTTAGGCACTCGCGGTAGAGGCAGTCGTCGTCGGACGCCGGCTCCGGCCTGAGGTGGTGCTTCCGCAGCACGCCGTTGGGGAAGGAGAAGGGCTTGGATTTGGGATCGGGCTCGGCTGCTGCCTTGGGGGAGTGGTCCATGGCGACGGCGAGAGCTAAGGTACTTTTTTCCAAAATAAGAAAAATATATTGCAGTGAAATATAAAATTTTAGCTCGAGGGCATACCCATAAACAGGAAGCACAGCACAGCAGTGAAAAGTCGGACAGTGAGGAAGAAAGCCTAAACAGAAGTGTGATGATGACGATGATGATAAGAATAATAAAAAAAAGGATAAAAGTAATGCTACTTCATTAGGGAAGACGGGCTGAAGCGTGATGCAAAAGGTTGGTAGCAAGTGGCAGCTCGTACCGGCCACACGTTTTAAATTAGCTAGATCACGGCGATATATTTTGTCATCAGGGCTGCTTTGGGCCTGGGCCACAGTTTTTCAAATTATCCCTGCCTCTTATTAATGGTCGGGTGGTCTCGTAATAAACACCACGAGGCGACTCATTAATTGGGGCACATGTGGTTGTTGGGTGAAATCAATCACGAAATTTCAGTTGAAAACTTTCTAAATAAGTGAACTATATTTATAAATCGTCTAATTTAAACTTGTTAAGAAATAATCGATGTGGGATTAATTTATGTTAAATGATATTTGAAGGATGAGATCGATGTTCTAATCGTTTGGTCCCACATCGAGCACTTGGAATGAAAGATATGGCACTGAATCTTCTTAAAGAAATTGCACTCGGGCCAGCAATCTTGCTCCTTGTTACAGTGACACTTAGTATTTTAATATTTTCTTTTTAAAGTGAAGTGACGCTTCAAATTTTGTTCATCGGAGATAATCTCTGCGCTAAGATAATTCCCTCAAAGACGGCAACCATAAAATTTTAATTATTAATCCACGGATAGAATTTCCACAGCCAATCAAAATGCAATACTAGCATGTGTTTCTCGGCAGTGTAATTCGATTAGTTCCAATATCTCAATCAGGAATTTCCCTGAAACGAAATAGTTTTTTTTTTCTGGGTTTTTTTGTTTATTAATGTTGACCTTATTCAGATTAATTGACTTTGATACTTATCCATCGCACAGCTGTATATGTTCAAGTGCTTGCCTTTCCAGCATCGAGCCCAAACCAAATGGACCTTTGGCCCAAATAAAAGGCCTAACATAGGTCGAGTTTGGGATTGCAGTGCAGGTTTTGCAGTTGTAGGTTGTAAAAGCAATACTGTTGTTGTACTGTAAGTACTGTTGCTGTGCAGGTCTTGTAGATTGCTGTTGAAAAAAATAATATAAAATATAATTAAATAAAATGCTATATAAAATTAAAAACAGTGATTAAGCAAACAGAATACTGTAAATTTTTAGATTACAAAATTTAACAATCATGTCTTTTATAGAAACATACAATTCCAAATTTTTAAAAATCCACAGTTCCATACCAGGTCTCTTATATATAAATACAGTAACTAATTTCTATATTCTATCAAACTTAATGCAATTTGATCACGAATATTATCGATTTCATTGTGTTGATGTGATTGATGTGATTCTTGGCTAATTTACACTCATTGATCTAAGTTTTATTCATGACATTGGCAGCTAGTGGATTTGTATGTATATTTTACTTGTTCCATCTCATGCATTTGATGTTTAGCTATTGCGTACATAAAAAACGAAATAACCACTATTACTCCTAACTAATTTGGAGTGTGTGCATATATGTGCATTACCCCTTTCCTAATTCAAATTAAAGTTACTATGTGTATGCAGTAACAAAATCTAACTATATTTAACCTTTTTTTCTTCTCTTTTTTTTTTCAACTATCTAGCATTACTAGTTAAGGCTGTGAATAACGAACCCAGAAGACAATATTATCGAATACAAGAGAATTAATCAGCTAGCTATTTTACCAGAATATAAATCCTTCAATTTACGTTTTATACATGACTGAGATTTGTAACGGGACATGTGCAGAAAATTGGTAAACCCTAATACATAAATTTTCTCAACATGAATCTCTTCCAAGAACAATAGAAATTTAATGTAGAAATCCTAAATATCAGGAGCAAAGTCAATAGCAAAGAAAGCTGTAACGCTAACACACAACTATGAGGGGTTTGTAAATTGTAAGAGGCTTTGGTGGCGGCAAGGTCAAGAAAGAGGCTTAGATAAGAAGGAACCTCCATTGCAATCGGTGAGAGGCTTACCTAATTTCTGCTGAGAGAAAGAAGAAAGTCTCCGACCCTTGATTGGAAACAAGAATGTCGTATAGCCTCTGCGCAAGCTCCAAACCGAGAGGAAGGAGGGAAGAGAGAAATGGAGCAGCGTGGGGGAAACGAGGAGGCGAAAAGGGAAAGAGAGGAAAGGAACCGAAAATAGAGGGCGCGTGAAAAAACCCTCCTCCGCACCCACAGGGGAGAGCCTATTGGCTGAGCCGGACGGAAAACGCCCGGTCAGAGTTGGTCAACAGAGATAAGCAGCTAATAAGCACTCTCAGCGCCAAACGGAAAACACTGTTTTGACCTACGCCCCACGCGACCGGGCGCCCCGCCTACAATGCCAAACGTGACCATAGTCTTCAAGCCTTAAAAAAAACTTTTTTCTACAGTAAAAAAATTGCCTTTATATTTGCATATAAGGCCTTCAAATATAGGGCCTTGAAAGCAAAGCATTTTAGTGACTTTTGTTGGAGCTTCATGAGAACCGAGCAACCATTCTTAAAGCCTTGAGACCTCTTTCTTAGGTCTACCCATTTTTTTGACTTTTTATTCGTCTTTTTCAAGTATGCTTATACAATAACAACTTATTTCTTTAGAGGGAAATATGAAAAGAAAAAAAGAAAACTTTTTTTTTGTTTTTTTTAAGAAAGAAGTGAAAAAGAAAGAAAAATAAAAAGACTAAAACTTAGATTTTTTCCTCATGTTGTCTTTCGTCGAATTTGAGTGGAAAACTCAATGGAACAAACGTTTTGTCCTCGTTTCTTAATTTATTTTATTTTTTTAAGTAATAATAATTCTTCTAATTTTTTTCGTTCCAAAGAAACAGAAGGTCTGAATTTTTTTTTCTTTTCATTTTTCTGTTCCATCACTTTTCCTTTCATTCTAATTTTCTATCCCTCGAAAGAAATAGATGTTAATATTGATGTCTCACTCCTTCAAAATATGTTACGTTAATACATATACTCTTAAGAATAAACTTAACCACCTACTTCTATGTTTGAATGCAATACATTTCTCGTGAATTAGGTATCTTTTCTCCACCTCTCTAGCTTCATGTTCTAGAAGGCGATTGAATGTCAATTCTACATCAAAAGTCCTTCAATAGTAATTTACTCCATCAATGTGGACTTCAAAAAGCTTTTCATAGTCCAAAAGTCTCGACATGGTTCACTAGCCTTCAGGTTGTCAAAATTTCTTTAATACTTCACTACTCTCATATTTGGCCTTTCTATAGCAAGTTAGTGAGAGGGATATCTATTATTGCCCAAGGTTTCATTAGCAAGACTTAGTTTTTATTTTGTTTTTTAAAATAAGTATAAAATTCTTATTTTATCTCATACTTGATGTCCCATTCTATCTTATTTCGGTAAAATAAATAATTTTCTTAAATTTTGCTAAAATCTTCAAACTAAGCATTGAAAACTTTTCAGTCTTATACCATATTCCACCCTTAACTAATCTTTATGAAAAGTAGACTTTCTAAGATTTCAAAGGTCCTAACAATACTTAATTTAGACTTGTAATTTTAGTGGTAGTAATTGTTAGTTTAATCTCATAAGTGTGGTTTGTCATAACATAATTATATCTTAATTGGTCTTAGTTAACTTTATACTCGTTTAGCTAAGTCATAGAAAAATTTTAAACTCCCAAAAATAATCTTTCGACACAATTCACCCCGTCCTCCTCTTGTGTGGGTACTTCTTGTTATCTTTCCATAAATGCTTTTGATAAATCTACCAGTAGTTCACAAAGTTGAGATAAGGTCTTAACTCTCTAACTTTTGCTAGGCTCCAAAAATGATTTTGATAAATCTACAAGAGTAGTTCACAAAGTTGAGATAAGGTCTCAACTCTCTAACTTTTGTTAGGCTTGATCTACCTTAGTTTCGAATGTAGCATTATCCCTAAAAATAAGTGAATCGATAGTCGATACCCTAGAAATAGTATCTTCTCTTAGGTAAAGTATCACTTCTATTTCTTAACAACACTGTATCCCAATGTGGAATCTCAAAAATGGTCTAGAGGTGTTGGATGTGTTATTCTATAGTTTAACTATAGACCAAAACATGATTCAGATATACCAATATAAACTTATTAAGATGCTCTTATAAGAGTTGGTTCAATCCAAGGGATATGACAAAAAATTCAACTAACCCATATTTAGTGATGCAAGCAGTCTTCTTGATATCCTCCTCAACAACTCATACTTACCAATATTCCAAGCATCTAAAAGTAATTTGCCTATTACTTTTCCCTTGGCTGAATAGGCCTACAATAAGCTGAATAGGATACCTAATCTTTGTAGTAAATTTACTTAGTGCTAAATATTCAACACAAAATTGCAAGTTGTCATCTTATTTATGAAATAGCACTAGTGTCCCAAAATGGTAACTTTAAACTAAAAATGAGTCTTCCTTCAAGAGCTCATTGCTTCTATAGTTTGACTAGTTTCAGAGAAGTGTGTTAATAGGTGGTTTGTTCTAGTGTTCTAGCACATTATGATGATCTATATCTCATTATAAAGGTAATAGCTCTAGCAACTCAAGCAATGTCATATCCTTGAATTCTTTAAGAATAGCACTTTAACATGACCTAACCCCTTAAGTTGGATCCTCTGACTCCATCAATGATACCTTGTTGAGTCTTTCCTAGCAAACTCTTTCTCAATCATATGATTGAAAGCGACTTTTGATTGTCTTTTGGTATATTTAGCGTTAAGCGCCCTATGCTCATTATATAGAGGCTATTAAGAAAAAGCATATGCATTATTCTTATTGATCTTAGAAACTACATACTCAAGATAATCTAAAAATCATCTAAGGATATTACTATGAATGTGGCTCTTTCACTATGTTTGTCTAACTTCATCGGGACATTTAAATCTAGTAATTTATTTTGTTTTTAGTTTCATAGTGTTCACTTTATTTGAGCTTTTTTCATCTTGTTATTTATGTGATGCTTGAAAAAGTAACCTTAAAATATATCATTCTCGTGCACACACATTTGCCCATTTACTCGAACCCGCCTTACTTTAGTTTGTTTTCCCTCTCATCATATGTTTTCATGTAGTAGTTGCTTCCTCTCATTGGTAGGGTAAATTTATCTCTCTCTCATTAATAGGTTAGCATCATCTACAAAAATAGTCTAGCTATCCTTTGAAGAGGAATTAAAGGGGGAGAAATTAGTTTATATTAATATAAATTTAATTTTACTATCATATAAAATTAAAATTAAATTAAACTAAATTTAGTAATATAATAAAAAAAATTTAACTAAAATTTGATTAATTATTAATTATTTGAAAAATATTATAAAAATATTATATAATTATAACATATATGAATGATTGACTTTTATATGTTACTAAATTATTTAATTATTTTAAAAATATTATTTATTTATTTTCAATTTTGTTATATTAATAATTTTTTTAAAATTACAAAATTATAAAAAAAAATTACTACAGTACTCAAGCATAAACAACTGTACCATAATTTATCAAACATCTCTCAAACAATTGCTGTAGCCACTGCACTACCACAGTTATATGCAATTGCATTAGAACTAAACAAAATCTTAATCATTAGATATTATTGAGGATAGATGATTTTGTGGTAGTGAGTAGCAATTCTTTTTATACTCAAAGCCAATTGATTGTAACTTGCTATCTGACTGGAAGAGTCCTGAGTAGCAGGATGCCCATTACATCATCACAAGCACTATGTAGATGACATCTTTTGCAAATAGTCAAATCACCCTATTTTTCTTCTAGAAGGTTTCTTTAGGACTGTGTTTAATAGGGAAGAAAAAAATTTAAAAAAAAATAAAAAAAAGAAAAATAAAATAAAATAATAGATTTTTTTTCTCTTTATATTTATTTAAAGGGAAAGAAAGTTAGAAATATTAATAAACACACTTAATTTTTTTTTTATGCTGATGATGACGATGAGAGACGATAGTGAAAAGGCAGCGATGGTGAAGAGGTGGCGAGGGCGACAATAACGATGGCGATGGTGGAGACAACGGTGGCGATAGCGATGACGGCGATGACAGTGACGATGAAGAAGGTTACAAGAGAAGAACGTATTTAAAGGGAAAGAAAGTTAGAAATATTAATAAACACACTTAATCTTTTTTTTATGCTGATGATGACGATGAGAGACGATAGTGAAAAGGCAGCGATGGTGAAGAGGTGGCGAGGGCGACAATAACGATGGCGATGGTGGAGACAACGGTGGCGATAGCGATGACGGCGATGACAGTGACGATGAAGAAGGTTACAAGAGAAGAACGAAAGAGAGAGCAGACATAAAAAAAGAGAAAGGTGAAAATAGACATTAAAATGATAAATTTAGCTTTAGACGAAAAGCAAATAGGACTATTTTCCCTCTCACTTTCTTTTCATTTTTTCTCTTTTATTTTTCATTCATCGTACTAAACATAATTTTATAGCTCTTTTCCTAACTTTCCATTCATTCTCTTCTTCTTTTTTTCCTACTAAACACACTCTATAATCTAAGATCTCATCATAAAACAAAAGGAAAAAGAAACTTACAATTTTTTTAAAATTTCAAACCTTAATTTTCTTTCAATAAATTAGTGATACACTATATTTTCTTGGATGGAATCCAAGACAGAAAGAAGAAAATCATCCAAAGAAACACAAAAATGTCACTAACTTTAATAAACCACTAATTCCTAGAACGATATGACATAGTGACATTGATAAATATTGGTAATAGTTTTAAGCATCTTCACATATCATAAAATGTTAATTTCCTTAGAAAGTGCCGTAACAACAAATTTAGTTAATGGATTTAGTAAAAAAAATGAGTAGTATTTTACATAAGAAAGATACATATCAAATTAAACCTTTAATATTTTTTTGACATAGAAAAATAAAAAATAAAGACTCGATTTTACATACGATTTTATTATTAATAACTAATGTTCTTACCAAATAAACGGTGGAAAAAAATGATTCTTAATAAAACAAAAAAAAGTCAGAATATGCAATGATCAAGCATGTTCGGTGCATGTGGAGACACTGTAGCAGACAAGTGATATTTAAGGCCAGAATTTAGGTTAGGTTATCCTTGGATTCTATTAACTCCGGCACATGGGCGTCCGTGACCCGTGTCCCTGTATCCTTCAACTGAACCTACCACTTTCTTCCCCACCATGGCCCTCACTGCTTCGAGGAACGTTAATTTTCTGCACCTTAATGTCTCCTCTTCAAGATCTCACCAGCCGATCACCCCCTAGCATTTACTATTACAGTGGAGCCATTTATATCTATCACAAGCTCAATCACCTGACTTTTCTATGAAAAAGAAGGATAAAAGTACATGAGCTTAGGAGCCCACAGATTGGAACAATGTGCATAAGCCTCTCAGATTTGGAGGCCGACAGCTATAAAAGGAAAGAACATGGGTGGGGCTCGGCTCATCCACAGCTTATGGGGTTCATAATGTGAAAGATGTCGCAGCATGCCATCAGTGCCCCTCATTTTGTCCTTCGAGCATGTGAGGGACACAGACCAGCACATGCATGCCCCCTCCCTAATGCCAAATCCCCATTCTTGCATATCTCACCTCTCGTTGCCACTAGTTTCATGGCTATCCCAAAAGGCACCGATCTTCACAAGTATTAAGCTGCTGCCACTTTGAGCTTTGGAGTTGGATCCATGTAGGTCGGTGCAGCTCGCGCATGATTTCACTTTTTCCACTTTTTTTAGTCTGATCCAGCTAACATAAGACTGCACATCAGTTCACTGAAAGAAAAGAGAAAGAAAGCAGTAAATGAGCAATTACTCACACCTCTACTTGAGAACAACGAGCGCAAAGAAATATACAAACTAAGCTGAACGTAAATTGATGGCAGTAGTCCCACATCGGTGAAGGCTAATTGGTTTTCTGATAAAGGTAGTTAACATTTTAGGCAGCAGGGCTGAGTATATAACCAAACAAACAGCTGGTCTGGAACCGGAGAAAAACGTAGAATCCGAGTCATCCATCACTTTAAGAGTCATAAATGTGTTGCTTTAAGATTTATACATCCTATAAAATGAACAGCTGCATTCTACCCTCCTTAAAATTCCTAGGCAAAAACCTTAGCTAGGAATTTTTCTCCTAGAACTACCCTGCACTTGAGGCTTAACGACACTTTTTCAATTTATTAGTATGTTTTATGGGCAATCAAGTACCCCATCTATACTATAAATATGAACACCTCTCAGTTCCCTCTGCAATCTTCCACCAGCTACTCATCAGCTGCTAAGTGTAACTTGGAGGCAAAATGGCCATGGCTAAATTACTTGTTCTGCTGGCCATTGCTCTCCTAGCTATTTCCATAGCTGACTCCAGTTCAAAGGTGAGCCTCTCTTCTGCAAAAGCTACTAATGCTACATGTCCATCTTGCTCTTGACATCCTAGATGTATTCATCTGTGAATTTGCATCAGAAAGAGTAGTTGTTCTTAGTTTTTCTATTTTCTGTCTTCTCCAGGTGATGGCCAAAGTAACCGCTCAGGCTGGAGGAGAGTACATGCCGGTATAAAATTTTCACATTTTTTTCCTCCTATTTTTCAGACAATTTGTTCAAGTAGTTTTCTGTACCTACTGCAGCAAAAAAAAAAAAATTCTAATTTTCTTGTCCATATGCACTTTTCAGGCTTCAAATGGCGGATCACTTCGAAGCTATCGTAAGTAGCTGCTGATCTTCATTTCCTTAATATTGTGTGTGATTAAACCTTGTTAGACTTTGAGATCAGCAAAAGAAAGTTCTTCAGATGTTACATCCCCAATATCCACTAAAAATGTGTTAACTCTAATGAGCAGAATGCCCATCACAATGCACAAGGAGATGCTCAAGGACACAGTACCACAAGCCATGCATGTTCTTCTGCCAGAAGTGTTGCATGAAGTGCCTGTGTGTGCCCTCAGGTTTCTATGGCAACAAAGGAGAATGCCCCTGCTACAACAACTGGAAAACCAAGAGGGGAGGACCCAAGTGCCCTTGAGCTGAATGGCACCTCCCCTTCCTCTAACCGATTCATATATTTGCCCCTCTTAAGTCCTAATGGATGTGCTATTTGTGTTGCTATTAGCTGCCCAGCCAACCTCAATCTGTTTGGAGAGCTTGGTATGTGGCAGCATACTTGTCTAAGAAGCAATATTTATGATTCTCATTTGTACTCGTTATTAAGCAGTAACGAGATTGTATTTGGAGAAACGAACTAAGTTAATCCTCTTTTTTATGCAAGCCAAACAGGAAAACTCATCTAGTAATACATTCTTGAGACGACAAAATTTAAGACGTAATTTTTGAACATGAGTTAAGATCAACTCACAATGGAATTAACAGCTTACAGATTTACGAAACAAAAAGTTTTTGGCATACCTTACAACTAAGCCAACAAAATACAAACAGGCATCAAGATGTAGCAGCAGTTTTGTTGTGAGCCTAGAGGCTGGTCCAACCCGAGAGAAAGTATCCCTTCCGTTTGAGGTGGATATCACTGTTATTCATAACAAAACAAAAAAAAAACATAGTAAAATTAAGAATCTTGCTAGAGCCAGACCATAATCGAAAATTCAACTACTAAATACTTTCAAACTTAAGGGAATGTGACCCAAGAACTGCATTAATGAGATTGCTCTCTGCTGTCAGAAACTCTATAACTCATATTAGCCCAAACTAGTCAAAAAGTGAATGGAATTTAGTAAGTGTAGGAATAATTTGATCTTTGGTCCTAGTCCTAGGATTTAGGATTTGTTCCAATCCAACAAAATAGGCAAGTAAATGTTGAACTTACTTACCTTTAACTCATTAACTTACATACTACTAACCCAAGCCCCTGTGTTTAAAAATTTAGAGCAATCCAAGATCTTTCTTTCATCCGCTTATCCTATTCTTATGATCCCGATTGACCAATAGTATTTCTAACATTATTTTTCGACTATCTTTGATTTCACTAGCGCCCCTTTTATAAGCCTCGAAGTTCCATCTCCTCATGGTAGAAAGGTGTAATGGATGATAAAAGGGATGTATTGACGGTTAAGGATATTTGTAATCTTGTTCCATGTCACAGCAGCATTTGGCATGTTGGTTTTAGTGGCTGTATAACATAATACAATCTAATGGTTTGGTTGAACAATATAAACAAAACTTGTATCCCAGAGCTTCACTTAGATTTCCAAGGTGGACTATTTTAAGAACTTCCTAATGCCAATTCAAGTCATTCTTTACAAATTAAAGCCAGCAAATGTTTGTATAGAATGGATTCTCACTAAGTAAGCCTATATGGAACAACCTCCTAGGTTTTTTGTTGCTTATGTGGATAATCAAATATATAAACTTAAAAAGATAATATATAGACTTATACCAAGGCCAAAAACTCTAAAATTCTCTTAGATGGCTACAAATACTATTTTTAAGGCAACAAAGGTAATTAGTCAATTTTTGTATGAGAGAGTACCAACCATATTATTGTTCTCATTGATCATGTAGATGATAATTTTCTTATAGGATGTGACACAAAATACATGCTTGAAGCTAATAAGTATATAGAAATAGAAAGAAATTTGCTCTTAAAGATCATGAAAATCAAGGTACATTGAGATCATCCTTGTTGCAAAGAATGCATACTTCAATTCTCTTAAGAAAACAAATATTATTGGATATAAACTAGGAAAAACTTTTACTTTACTAGGTCAAAAGCTCTAAAGTGATAATGACTCCCAAAATGACAACCCTACTAAGTGTCATAGATTGATATTCTAGCTCATCTATCTAATTGTACGACTTATTATTGCCTGAGTTATTGGAGTTGTTTGTTAATATATGCAAACTCATAGGCAAAGTAATTGGAATGCAGTCTTAATAACTCTTCTTTGTCTCCAGTGTACTTTAGGATAGGTCTCACAAAAAAAAATGAATATCTTTGTCAACATCTTAGCCCTACACTCTACACAAAATATATGATAATTGACATTTTAAATAACAAACCATTTTAAAACTTAAAATGTTAAATGTTAGGGATTTAGGTTTTTAGTTCTCACGCAGTCACACGACTCACGCCTCATGCTCGTGAAGTAGGTCAATGCTCAATTGGGTTTAGGTTCGAGTTGAGCAAATAAATAAATATATATTTTATATACCAGTTCGATCGGTTAACTGCAGATTCGGTCAACTTCTGAACCGTAACTAAATCGAAAAACTATCAATATAGAGAAAAACCGACTATTAAAACGTCGTTCGGTTCAATTAACCACAAAACTAGTTCAGTTCGGTCAGTTTACCATGGTTCAACGGTTCCATCAATTTTTTTGCACACTCCTAAGTCCTACAAGATGAGTATAACAACATGAATAATTTTAAAAAGTATTTGTATTGCTTGGTACATACTAGTTTGACAACAGATCATTCAATATACATTATGTTGGTACCATAGATATAGTTAATGTACTAGTTTGACATTGGACTAGTACATCGACGCAACTGAAATAGAAAATCTTGGTGACAAGATCTAGCACAAAAGTAGAATAAAAGGTCATAATAGACAATGTACAAGATCATGCGGCTTCAAACCCTTTTAAATGATGTAGGAGTTATAATGATCTCATGATTATGTGCTGTGACAATTGTTGGCTGTTGCTATTTGTATAGTCAACAATTCAATATTTCATGAAAAAAATCAAATGCATTAGAAACAATTCACTTTGTGAGAGATGCTATGCCGCTAAAAAGTTTTACACTCTTTTAACCCTATAAGAAAATCAGCTTGCATATATGTTCACCAAGTCTCTTATCCAAACTAGATTTTTTTGTAGTTTATAATAAGCTTAGGATAGCATGTGTAAACAACTTGCAGGAGAGTGTTAGACTTATACATAAATTTTTTTGATGAAATTAGTCCCATATGGGGTGTTAGATAGAGTTGACAAACAATTACATGATATAGTTCGATACACTTATAGATAATTTTGTGTCATATGTAAATGGGTTTGTGTCCTAATTATGTCAACCCTTTTGTGACTAAAGAATAATCGAGTTGAGTTGGGTCATAAATAGGTTGACACACATAAGCCATTTATGCTATACATATTATCTATATACACATGTATACATATACAATATATTACATGTTATACTTCTAATATATAGTAAATATATATATATTTTAATATATAATAGTTATGTTATATTATATACATATATATTTATACATTAAATAAGGTATGTCGGTTGTGTTATGTCAACTCATTTATAGATAAGTCAGGTTTAGGTCATTTTTATCAACACAATTATTAAACGTGTTCATATTAACATGGCATGTTTATGACTCATCGACATGAAGTGTCATTTCTAATATTAGAATTTTAGTTACCTTGCCGTAATCTATATAAGTTTGTCTTCTTGTAATTAAAGTGTACCAATTATAAACTTTAACCGCAAAGAATAAGATCTTCAAAGCTCTAACTTTCTTGGAAGTAATTACCAATCATGCCTTTACTCAATCTATTTTATTTTTTATTTGACCCAATTTTTTGCTATTCTGCATCTACGGATGATAATGTTTAGAAGCATGATTCAACTTCTGCTTGACTGCGTCCTCCAGTGATCCATATTTTTTTTGTAGGTAGAAGAAAAATGAGTTCTCTAATCTTCCCATCATTTCTCTGCAGAACTTTTCCTCAGGACAAACCATAAAAGCTAATTGATTTATTTATCTTTTTTTTATATGGGCAAGTAATTGATAAAAGCAGAAATCCTTAGCAACAACAAAAGTCATTACTAGTTGAACTACCTGACACTTCATTTTTTTACACCTTTTTGTGATATAGGCAAGTAATAAAAGTGGAGCTCAACCCCAAGACCTTGCTATCATCAATTAAGGTCCTTACCATTTAAACTCAAGGCCTTAGGGTCGAACCCCACATTTATTATTTTACTTGCCTATGTCAAAAAATTGAGAATCTTAATTGTTGAATAGGCAAAAAATTGAGGATCTTCGTTGTTGATAGCAAGGTCTTTGGTGTCGAATTCCATCCCCATTATGTAATTTGCCTATAAAAAAAAACCATGAAAACTAATGCAGACCTGTTTGAGTCTCTAGTAACTATCCTCTTGTGGTCTTTGAGAAGAACTTGACAGCAATATCACAATCCCCACAAACACCTCAGGTTCTTGTTGATCTGGATGGTAGGATCTGGCCTGGAGTTAGTAAGTGAAAAGATAATTGCAAGTTTCTCAATGTGCACACATGGAATTTAAATGTGGACAGCCTTCATTTAACCTGGCACGAAACGATATATGATCTGGTTTCATCAACATCTCAGGCAGTCGAATCGTTCAAGTTCCTACTTTACCCTAGGATGCCTTCCAAGCCCAGCTATCATGGTGCTCTTCGTAATCAAATTCTTCCCTTGCATCCATCAAATATACTGCGAGCATCTTTAATCTGTGCATGCCTTGCACAAGATAAAGCCAAATTTGAACAACCGCGAAGAACACCAAGAAGTGTTACATGGTCTGGCATAATTCCAGGTAACTTCATCTTCAGAAAAAGCTTCAAGGGTTCTTCAAACATGTCACCCCGTGCATCAGTCTCGACTCCAAGATGTCAAATCCTTCTCGGTAATTCCATCAAACAACTTACGTGCATTTTCAATCTTTCCACACTTCCGAGCACAATACCAGCAATCATTCTGCGCAATCACTTCAATTTCTATATGATATCTACCAAATTGCTCGTGCAAGTCATCGACATCATCACAATTGACAGCACATGGCATAACTGCCAAGAACGTTGCTCTGATGGAAGAATGCGAGCGCTTCCTCCTCTGGATGCCTTTTTTGTGCAAAAGCCCTGACTATCACAGCCATTGTGATAATGTTACTCTCGGACATTCCTCAAGCAGCCGCCTCCCAGTGTCCAAAGCGCCGCCATTTCCATGCATGGAGATGCGGGCGATCAGGTCAAAGATGTTATAATCAAATCAAAATCCACGATGTTACGGTGGACTTGGACTGCCTCCTCGAGGTCATCGTTATGCAGACATTGATAACGGAAGGAAATCTGGAATTATCAGGACGGAAATCGCCACCGGACTCGCGCTGCCGGCGGTAGAGGCTGAGCACGAGATCACTGGCGGGCTTCTCGCACCACAATGTACAGAAATTATTTGAATGGTATTAAAAAATATTTTAGAAAACAGTTTATTTTTAATAATTTGTATAATCTGATTATTAACTCAAATAACACATATTTATTATATATTAATATATTTTCTATGATGTCGGGGGAAAGTGCAATCTATTTTTTTGATTTTATTTTTATAATTATATATCATTAATTAACAATTTTATTATTACAATTTAGTTAGTTAACCAATAAGTTAGCTTACACTCACACTTAGCAAGGTGATTATTCGGTAAAATTGAAAATTTAGTTTTTATTATATTTTTTAAAATTAAAATTGAACTAAATTTTAAATAACTAATTTTTTATGGAATCAAATTTATTAAAATTTTTTAAATAAATTATCGATTTTACTAATTTAAATTTTTTATTTATATAAATATAATAATATTTTTATTTTTATATATTTATTAAATAAAATTTAATAATTTTATATTTATATCGATAAATTTAATAATTTATTCTATCAAATTTATTATTTTAATACTTAGTATTGATAAATTTAATTTTTATCAAATCAAAAAATAAAAAATTAATATCAAAATAAAAAAAAAATATATATTTTACTGAATTCATCGTTAAACTGAATTTACCAAACTGTTTGATCACCCTAGACTAGGCCCAATTATACACAAATTGAAATATAAAAGATCACACGTTTGATGAAACTATTTAATTTAGTGAATTTTATTTAAGATCTAGTTTAATCCGTTAGTCACAGCTTATCGATTCGATTATTTTTTAAACACTTAATTGAGACAAAAATAAATCTCAATAATTAAATAAAAAAAATATTAGTAACAAAAGTGTCAATTAGTTCAACAATAAGAATCTTAATTATTGATAATAAATTTTAGGAAAAAATTATATATATATTAAAATAAATAAATAAACAGATATATATAGATATTTTTAAAACGAGATATCGTTGTCATTAAAAATCAGACTACTATTTGTTGAAAAA
This sequence comes from Costus lasius, assembly GCA_027563935.2. Classification (NCBI taxonomy): domain Eukaryota; kingdom Viridiplantae; phylum Streptophyta; class Magnoliopsida; order Zingiberales; family Costaceae; genus Costus; species Costus lasius. The sequence continues at coordinate 9,067,881 of CM050452.1, read as the reverse complement.
TTCCTAACATAAATTATCTTCTTGCTTGCCATCGGAACCTCCACCATTATTCCGCGCGCAGCCAGTTCTGGAGCAGTCACCTTCTCACCGATTTCTGCGTTCTGTAAAACCCTAGTCCATCTCTCCCCCGCTCTCGTTGATCTCGCTCTACCTTCCAAGAGCAATCTCTCTGCAGATAAAGCTGGGTTTCTCCCGCAAATGCTCCTCTTGGCTTGCAGCCGGCCGTTCCACCTGTTCCAAGCGCCGAGGTGTCTCGGCCGGCGAGAGTTCTTCATTGATGGCGTCTCCTCTATTTCCTCTCGAAGAACCACCGCATCAGCTTCCGACCTCTACCTCGCCTCTTCTTCCCGCTCCCTCTCGCCTCCGAGGTGAACCTTGCTGAATTGTCCTTCTTGATTGTGCCTTAACTTGTCCAGGTTATTTATTTATTTTTTTTTGCTTTAGTATACTAGCTATTGTTTTTTAGTTACAATCTGTTTCTTTTTTCGTGCAATGTACTTGTCTTGGTGAAGATTTGTTCGTACTCTTTATTATTCGGAAAACCAATTTGCTTTGTTATAAACTGCCTTGTACTTGGCATTATGGTAAAAACGCAGTCGAAGAGTAATGCATGAACTTCAATAGAAAAAGCGGCCTAAAGAAATTGACCATTTTAATCAACTAGTTCCTGTTTCACTCGAGGAGGCGAAGTCTTTAGGCTTGATCTGTGGCTACCAAGAGCATTGCTGTCAAGAACGTTAGGGACTTGCATTTTCTTCAAGTTTCTTAACTCCTTTTAAGAAAGGAAAAAAATGCATCCCCTTCCAAAGAAGCTATGCTCTCGCATTGTTTGGAACTGCAAGGCTTCCAAAAATTAGAAGGAGGTCTTACCTTGCTACATTTGCCAGGTTGGTACTATGCCAAAATGTCATCTTTTGTACAGACACCCATCCTCATATATTCAGTAGGGAAGCCAAATATAGATAGTCATGTACAATCTCTTAACATGCCTCAGAAAACTCTTGTTTAGAATGGCAATAAGCTGCTCATTATCAGAATGTTGACCAGAAGTTTTTCCATTTGTAATGGTTGGTTGTGTGCATGAGCCACAACTATTATGCCCCGGCGAAAAACTTCGCCAAGGACATAAGAGTTTAAAAGATACAAGTCAACACAAGTACAATTTACACACTAAACCACAATATAATTTTGTTCTTAAAAGTTTGAATCAAAATTTCAAAACTTACAAACCATGCCAAAAACAAACTCAAGTATGCATATTACAATATCTTTCAACAAACTCATAGTTTGGTAACAACACCAAATTACAAATGTGACAACTCAACAAAAACAAAGCTTAGCCACTTATTTTCCTTAAAACTGCAATTTCTATCTAGCTATTTTTTTTGAGATTGAACCATATCTGATCCTAGAGGCAAAACAAGGGAGTTAGCAAGAAGAGCTAAGTAGGAATCACAAAATGCATGCAACAAGGAAAGATTATTAAAGCAATTTTACTAATCTATATGTAAACATCATGTCCATACAGTCGTGTAAATCAAGAGCATAACAACAATATATCTTCACTCTCAAGTCTGCACTCTTTGCTAGAGTGTTTCCACCATTGCTCAACCGATGGAACAACTGCTCTCAGACAGCTCGGAGGATGTTGCGTTCAACATCTAGGACCCCGGTTAGTTTAAGGACTTCCCGTCAGGTGACCTCTAGCTAGCACCTCTATAGCTGATCCATACTCGACACTATAAAGTCCATAGTGATCTAGTTGGTATAGTATAACCCAGCATAAGATCAGTCAATGCCACGACATCAAGCAATCACCATAAGTACTAAAAATATCATCACAGATGTTTTACAAACTAACTAATGTAATTATCAAACCATGTCATACTCATCACAATGATCATTAAATGAACGCTATTGAGTGCAACGGTAAAAAAACAATAATCATAGGAAACAAACAATAAGATATTGCAAATTTTAAATAAAGCTCAAAATGCTGTGATGAAAGGAGAAGGATTAGATTCCTACCTCGATGGTTGATTTTCTTTGCCAAATGTTTACCAATTTTCACAGTCTCTAAATCACTTTAGCTTCCGGTCTTGACTCTCTAACTTATCAAATCTTAGCTATCCTCTTTTTCTAATCATTTCAAAGAGATAGGATTATTATGTGCACATAATTAAAATTGTTTTATTAATGCTTCCAAGACAAAGTTATACATGCATTCACTTATTCCTTAATGATATATATCTTAATGTTCTTTCACATGGTTCATTCTAGACATGCTTTAGTTATATTGGTATATTAATTGTTGTCCAACTCTACCCACAACAATTCTATTTGTTTCAAATAATTAATTCCATTTGGTCACATAAACATGTATATGATATTCCTTATCATTTATAATTTATTCCAAACACTTTCCTTATAATTCTAACTTATTATACACATATACCCAAATACGAAGGAAATAAAAATTAAAGAATTGAAATAAGCATATTAATTTGATCTTATCTAATAGGATTTTTTTTTACTCACCAAACACAGCATTATATGAAGGCATTAGAATCTACATAGCTTGGAGAAAGTTCTGTTAATTAAAGTTACAGAGTGCTGGAATTGACTTATACTTTTAGCTACTGTGCTAATTCAAGAGATAAGAGTATGTGTATTAAATTCAAACAAAACCAATTTGCAGACAAAGCAATAAAATCCTACTAGTTAAACTAATTGTTTTAAGTGTTCAACAACCTGTCTCACTTTAGAAATTCACATAACAATTGTCAAATTAATCTGGTAAGTTTTTCCACCAAATTTACATATTAATCAATATAAAATTCATCCTATCTACTAATTTTCCATAGCACGTCATTTAGATCTGATCAAGGATTTAAATCAAAACAACATAAATAAAAACAGGGAGTCAATTTGATAATAACCAAATCCTAATTTACGATGCAACTATGTTTAAATCTAATTCATAGTAGCATTCCTTCTATTGCTTTCAAATCTCCAATTCATTCTTTTCATTTGAATTCTCTATTTTAATAGATCAAGCCTCATAAACCAAATGAAGCTAAATGAAATAAGTGATAACACTCCTACCCCTCCTAAAAGAAAAGAAAAAGTAATGCCCCTTGCTCGAAGCAGAAAATTCAGGAACGAGGAATCTTTGATCATCAAGCACAGTAGCCATTGGCAATCCCTTCTAACTACTAAAATTTTATTTGTTCAGCATGATGAATCTCCCATGAATAATATGCAAACAAAAAAAATAGGACTTCAAGACAAGAAAACGTCAAATGCTAAGATCTAAGAACTAGAAGCCTGCACTGACTTGATCAAATTACATGGAGAAATAAATCAATAAATTCGTAGATTCATTTCATTAATTCATATAGAACATTCATCGAGTAAGTTAATTCACAATATCATCCTAGAACTAAAGAAGGATTGACCGATCAATTTGTTAAGAAGGCAGAAGCAGACAAAAGTACTCCTAAATGAGGGTAAATAAAATTTACATAGAATAACAAGTGCATCTGTACGTATGTTGTTTAGGAACTTAGCTAGTAGTGAATGCATTAGAAAACAGTTTCCAAGATGACAGAAACTTCCGAGAACCCCTTTGGATTAGAAATCACATAATAGAAAGGAAAATCCTCACCACATTTCTACAATCGATTTTAAAACAGCATACACAAAGGAGTTTACCTAGATCCAAATTCAAGAAAGGAGGAAGAAATTAGTCGAGAACTAGGGATGGAAGATTTACCTTAATGCAGTGAAGAGAAAAGGAAGAAGATGGAAGAAGAAAAAAATTCGATGCCCACGCTTCTTAGGAGTTGCTGCCCAAGAAGAAGGACTTGTTGCTGCTGCTCACGAAAGGGAAGAACAATAAATAGAAGAAGAATAAATGGGAAAGGAGAAAGAAACCCTTGGCAAGAAAAGGAAAAAGGGTTTTAAAAAGGGACTTTGCACATAAACCCATAAGTTTTCACTAATTACAACTAGGTCCTGCAAAATAAAATAGAAAGTTAGTTTTAAAATTAAATTATAACAACAACCATTAAAGCTGAAGACGCAGTTAATGAATGATGTCCCTGCGGCTTTCACGTTCCTGTAGCTCCTGCAATATTCGAAACCAATTCCACCTTTTTCACTGGTGTAATCATAAGAACCAGGGTATAGCACAGTAGGATACTTTATAGACCGCTGATTATCTTTGCATATATCATGCGTTGATATGATTTATTTGTCCCTTAGATTTGTTACTGATTTTTCCTACAGGTGTTCTGTTATGAAGCAGTTAGATCAAGATCAACTCTCATTGCAACCACCAATCCTGTCTTATATAAGGGCCATTCAATTTGTTTACCTTCACTGTTTTTTAGGCCTGCCAAAGAGTCATATTTTACTTTTTTGAAGTGCAATGAATAAACATATAATTTCTCATCTTTTTCTACAATTGAATATAGGTGGTCTTATATAGGCCTACATTAAAGCATGTACGTCTAATATCCCATGTGGGACTAAGGGTTCTAACTCTCCTAACTCGTCAGTAATCACAGTGAATCTATTTACTCCAAGTGGTTTGGTGAAAATGCTAATTGGTTCTTTGAATTAGTGAAAATAGTACAAATCTTCTTTAACAGTACAACATCTCTTATAATATGATAGTCTATTTCAATATGTTTTGTTCATTTATGAAGAATGAGATTGTTTGCAATATGATTGTTTGATTAATACATCTCATAGTCATTGTATGATGAAAGCCTAAATCAAGATAGATGATTACGTCATCTCACAGTTAGCCAGATCATAGCTTTGTACTTAGCCTTAGCATTTGACCTTGCAACCGCATTTTACATTTTGCTTCTCAAAGTTATCATATTTCCTCTAACATATGTACAATATCAAAAAGTGAATCCCCAGTCTTCAACATTGCTTGCACAATTAATATCGATATAGAATTAAATCTTTAGCTTTCCTTTTTTACAGGCTTCCTTTTGCTAGAGCCTCCATTTAGGTAATAAAGAATCTTGAGAACTGCTCTCTAATGACATCGTTTTGAATTCTGCATAAACCAACTTGTAACTCTAGAACATAGGAAATATCTGATTTGGTGATAGTGAGATAAATAATTTTTCCTATGAGCCTTCGATATTATTTTTTGATTACATTTAGATACATTAGTATTGTGTAACTTTTAACCTGGTAAGATAGGCTACCTAGTTGGTTTGCATATCCATGGAGAAGGTTGAAGACATACTTTCTCCGAGAAAGAAATAAACAATCAATTTGTAGGTAAATTATATCCTTAAGAATTATTGGGACTTGCCAAGATCTTTAAGCACAAAATTATCTTTTAATTGTTTCTTGACATAAAGAATGCCCTGTTTATCACTTCTAGTTAAGAGAATGCTATCAACATAAATTGCTAGAATAACACTCTTAGATGAAGTACTTCTAACATCTTCATTTTGATCTCTACATAGGAAAGAACTTTTAACATCCATTTTAAACATTTGCCAATTTTGATTAACTGCAAGGGATAGTAATGCATGGAATAAGTTTAGTCTACCTACTCAAGAGAGTGTTCATAGTCGATTCTATATGACTAAGTTAATTCTTTTGTAACTAATTGTGCATTGTATCACTCCATAGTTCTATCTCGGTTGTATTTTGTTGTAGACACCCATTTGTAAATTGCACATTTATTTCTTTAGAAGAGTTAAAGATCCTATGTTCCTCTGGTTATGAGAGTTTCTATCTCTTCACTTTCTTCCACTAACATCCGAGAATAGCTTCCTATGCATTTTTTTTGGAATGGAGATAGTAGATAATGATAATGACATGCAGTGAAGTACAATTGATAAATGTAATAATATTTAACTTAGAGATGGGATGATGGGTGGTCAATTATTTTCCTTTTCGAAGTGCGAGGGTAGATCCATGTTTGTGGTAGATTTGCAATTGAAATTGGTGCTAGTGGTGCATGAGATGATTCTTATTTAGGAACATCTATTGTATACCTATAGAGTAAGTGATATCATGGAAGAAAATGAGGTATTTTTGGAGGTTGATGTATTATTCTCTACTAGCATTAGAACAGGAACTAAAGAACGTTTAGTTATAAGAGGCTCTGAATTGGTGTTTGTGGTACCAGATTTGAATGGTAGGAAATGGATTTCGAAAATGTGACATCAAGGGATACATAGTGATATTTGGTATCAAGATCATAATGATACCTCTTTTGAATACAAAAGTATCTAAGAAATGATACACTACAATGATCTAGGACTTAGTTTCTCATTCGTTGGTCCAAGTGCATGAACATAATAGGGATCCTAACACCCTTTAGGACATTGAAAAATATAAGCTAGTAGGCTATAACAATAAAAATGGACTATGGCACTGTAAAGTAGAAGATGCCATGTGATGAATAAGATGCTCATAAGAATGATGTCTCCCATAGTAAAGTTTTAGGACATGCATGTAGAACATTATAACATATGCTACGTATAGGAGCAAGGTTGCTAAAACTGTGTTTTGGGGATTACATTTTAGAATCTTCCGATTCTATGACCCATATTAGGCAAACTATTTTTGAATGAGCATAAGATCTGAAATATAGTAGTATTGGTAGGAACCCTGATCTGTCTTAGGATCTTGTGATTCAATGCGCTTAGATTTGACTAATATTATACCAAAAATTAATAATCTATTATTTCAAAAGCATAGTTTAAAATTATATTCCATACCACCCATGGACTGGTATTCGTTATATTTTAACCGGTCAGTACTAACCGGTAATGTCGATACTGTGTGTCTGTTATCACCTACTACATACTGATTCAACGGTAGACCAATATCTTAAACCTTAGCCAAAAGCCCTAAATTGCTACGTGATGTAATTTCTCATCTTTAGTTGTTATCATTTACTGTTGTCACGAACATTCATCAATTTAAACTCTTTGTCAATTTTGACTATTTATTAGTATTAACTTTGTAATCTTTGTTATTTTCTTTGTCATTACCATATGTACCTTTGTCTTCGTCATCTTCCATGCTTTTTTTCTTCTCGTTTTTATTTCATTGCTCATTTATTTTGTTTCTAGTTTTATTTTATACCTTTTTTGTATCCATCTTATGTAAACTTGTCTCCATCTTTATCACCTTACAAATATCCAATTTCACAATTCTTCATGGCACAACATATATATCTAAATAATAGTATAATATGTTGTACATATATAATTTACCCACCAATACTAGATAGATATTTATTACTTTTTTGTTACTTATCAGAATGATTATCTTACTCTTAAGATCTAATTAGATTAATATAGTTTTTTTAAAAATATATTTAAGATTATTTGGTAGGAATTATATTTTAAAAATATACCATTCCTAGGTAGGATCTTGATCCTATTTTTTTGTTATTTTGTTGCAAATGTATAGAGTTAGATGGCCTGAGGAATTTTGCCATGAGCTTATTACAGGCAAAAGCATTTAAATCATTAAGCCATAAGAGAAAATTGTGATAAAAAAATCTTGGTGTTGCTTTATGTAATATATGTAGTGTGAAGTTGGTATAATATCAGCAATTCGTACCATTTTGTTCACTGTAAATATTAAAGAATAATATTCTTGAAATGTTTTATCTCCTTACTTTAAGTTGAATTGTTCTTTGGGGAGAGAGAAAGAGTAAATTTGTCTAACATTATTTTTTGGAGAATATATTTTGTATAGAGAGTCACACATATCACAAAGAAACATAATAATACTTTGATTATTCACAGTCCTATGTTATTGATAAGCTAGGTGACTACCTTGTAATCAGCTATTCCTCACTTGGAAAATTTTGGATCAGTACAACTGTACAAGACGGAGGAAGAGAAGTAATGTAATGGAGTTTCCCTCGAGATTTGTGGAAATATCAAAATGCCCATGCCCACATGAGTTTTTTTTTTCATTAAATTTAACAGTAGTGCTAATGAGCTGAGTGGGTTTTATGTTAGAAAGTGGGATAGAGTGATCCATCCCCATGAAAAATTAGTGACGGGCAAGGTTAGACAAAATATCTAACCCTAGAGTGTCATTGTTTAAATATCACAGATTAGTATTCATCAGTAATATAAGTATCAATCTTATCTTAGCAACATATGAAGCATATCAAAGTAATGTCAGTACTGCAAAATTTTTGTTGGACTTGTACCGTACTATTGACGCCAAATCTGCTTTGCTGATGTATTTGCCATATTAACTCTTTGAATTCTAGGTCAGCTGATGAACAGACTTCTGACTGGAGGGACACTATGAGCATTGTTTTTCCTTTCACTACTCGTCGGATGCTTTTTGCTATTTCAACCTTATGGTTCTGCTCTCACACATCAAGTTGCCTTTCAGGTTTTGTACCCGTTAATATTTCCAAATGGCAATACTTTTTTAAACATATAATATGTGGCATTTTCAATGTGCATAATTCCAGTAGTTCTATGTAGTTTGTTAAGATGGGTTTAGACAGACAATCACGATAATATTATTGCAAAACATGTACCTCTTAAACAGAGGCTTGATTAAATAAACTATCCATTATATGTGACAACCAAGGTGCTGAATAGGGAGCTAAATAGGAATATGATATCCTAGATTGACGATAACAACTTTCCCCAAACTGAATATGCCATTGGCTTATCCAATTTGTATAAGTAGGGGTATCAAGAAATTCTTCAGTTGAGAGCCACCAATGAAAAAATAGAGTTTGACAGCGTGATGCTACTTTGCAGCAGGTGGCGCAAACAAGCAGTGGAGTTTGACAGTGTTGCTACCACTTAACAGGAGTTGAGAACAAGCTGATGTGTTTCCAGCACAAATTAATTGTTGGATATTGTTCCATGAATAAATGGTGATTTTGAATGATTAACACAAAGACACAACAAATCTTATTTAGGAGCTGGATCCAAATCCAAGTTTTTGATTTGTTATTTTCTATTCAAGTTTTAGGAAGGAGCAGTGATGATTCCTTCCAGTGATTGTGAGGATATTGGTAGTTTGGTACAAGTTAAAAAAAGACTTGATAATGTGGAAATGATTACAAAGAGAAAAATCAGTGGCAGATGGAAAAAGAGGGCCATGGTGCTAGCGTGTAAGTGGAAGTTGAGTTAGATAAGTGCTGCAACATCAAAAGTGGTTGGTAAGAACTGACTTCATGAGTAAAAAAGCAAATGACTACGATGACTGGGAAGTAAGTTGGGATGGGAGAGATCCCTGGAGATGGAAGGGCTACATTGCCAATGTTGGTTGGATTGGAGCAAAGGTGGGTGGTTTGACAGGGGTGATCTCATGAAGTCAAATAGGGGGCGCAATGAAGTGGGAAATGCAGAAGAGAATGCAGCACTATCCCAGATTTTCTTTTGTTATACACTGCCAATGAGGTTAAAGATGGTGAGGACAATGAGGAATGTTGCGGAGCAATCACAGAAGAACAATGGTAGTGAAGGAAAAATAGAGCACATGCGGTGTTATAATATGCATGTAGAAACCAATAATTATGCAGATTATTGATGGCCATCAATGAAGAGAACTTTGATGTTTGCATACTACCATCACTGTGGTGGCTGATGATGGCAAGGCGCCTAGATTAGGAATGATATTCTAGATTTAGTGATTGGGGGGATCCTTCCATGTACTTTAACATTGTTCTTGCCAAATTGTATATATATATATATATATATACACGCGCCTAGATTAGGAATGATATTCTAGATTTAGTGATTGGGGGGATCCTTCCATGTACTTTAACATTGTTCTTGCTAGATTGTATATATATATATATATATATGTGTGTGTGTGCGCGCGCGCGCATGGTACTTGTCAAATATCTGTCAAGTTTTTGAACCTATATGATTTAGCTTAGGGATGACAATTTAATTGTCTTAGGGTACTCAATTTTTGAACCTATATGATTCGAGTTTATAGGTATGGTACCAAATATTCGATACTCAATTTTAAAATAAAAAAAAATATTTTTATTATAAAGTATAAATTAATTATTATTATTATTATTAATTTATAAAATTATATCTAATAAAATAATTTAATTAGGTACGGGTTTAAGTATCACAAGTCGGGTTCATGTTATGTAATAGGGTACAATGTGGGTCAAGGAAATGAAAAAAAAAATATATATATATAGCCTCATACAGGTGGCACTTATTGTGTAGCACTTATTGTGTATCTTAGGTTGGTACCGACCGGTATGTATCGACTCGGCCATGGACTAATATCAGATTTTATAATTGGGTCTGGTTCAGAATTGAGTAAAAAATTAGGTACCCCATTAGCGTCTCTACTTTATGGTGGTATGGACCAATGTTTTGAACATTAAATAATACTACCTATCTCATGGATCATATATGATAACTACCACATTATTGAGGTCTTGCCTAAGTATGCTTTTGAATTTGATCCTGAGCTTGTTTAGTGTGTAAGAAACCAACATGAATTTGAGCTTGTTTAACTAAGAAATGAGCCATGACTGATATGAGCATGAGCTTGACTTTTTATATTCAATCAAGCCAACTTAAGCATGGTGGAGTTCGACTCACCTCCTTTGTAACAGTACAAGATCGGTTTCAATAATATATATATATATATATATATATATATATATATATATATATATATATATATATATATATATGTATGTAATATATTACGAGTAATAGTTAGTACCACCAGTAGTATCTTAAATCTTGGTAGGATATGTCAAAGTATTTGAGTAGCATTAGTGGTTTAGTCCCACAAGGTTTAGAATAATTTATGTAATGTTATGATAGTCCTCAAAGGTATGTATTATCTCCTATTTTCAATTACTTTTCAATATTATCCTTCTCAACTTTGTATTAAAGCAGGATCTAACCTACCCTAGCTGTCCTCTCGCCCTCCTTTTTTCCCCTATGCTTCCATATCCTTTGCCCAAGGATTCAAAACTCGATCCGAGCCGGTTTGTATCGGTCCGGTGGAGGACCAATCGCGGAGCAACCGTCGGGCATGGTTGTAGGCTGCCTTCTACGCTGCCCACACTACTGTCCACTGCCGTTGTTGCTGTCCGCTTCCGCTACCAGTTTATACGGTACATATTGGTACCATACCGGTCCGGCAACTTGGTCCACCGAGTCGCCAAACTGAATTTTGAAACCTTGCCTTTGCCTCCAGCTTGCATGCTCTTCCATTCCTTTTCATGTTTTCTATCCTCTCCATAGCCCTCCTTCTCCTTCATTCTCCTACACCTCTCTTTTATCTGTTTGCTGTCCTTTTTTTTGATGGATTCTCTCCTCTCCTTTGAAGGTTAGAGTATGTTTCTAGTACACTTGCTCTATCCACAACCCAAGGTTTCTAATTTCGGTATGTATAATGTACTAATTTATTGTTGGATTGGTATGTACCATACTAGTTGAGCTTATGTATAATTATATATATATATATATATATATATATATATATATATATATAATGATCTGGTCTCAAACTGAGGGTTTTCTTCCCCTTTCTTGTAATCAAGGGAGTTTGATTTCTGTACTTAAAACTTGCTTTCCTTTTAGGTGCACTATTAGATCCAATGACAATAATTATATTCTCTAGACATGTGCACTTTAATAGTTTTATTTTTCATCAGATCACATACAAAACTCAATCATATTTATTCTCCTCCCAATGCTGAGGATGCTATCTGTTCTACCTACAATCCTCAATATTATACTATCCTCACTTGGTTCATCAATACTATGGAACTTTTCTATCACAAAGGAGTTATGAGATGTGCTATACAAGACATTCTCTTGGGCAAATGTGGTGTATGAATATACTCAACGAGCTCTTCAAAGTTGAAGAATCACTTTCAAGGCAAGGTAGAATGAAATGCATGTGTCTAGCCCTTAGTGACAAGCTCGTGGATCTTCTCCAAAAACCATTAAGATTTTCTTATAGCCAAGTTTTTTCTCGCCTTAGTGATTCTTATTCTCTACATGGAGCCATCTCCTTGACATGGGGCTTTTTATAAAGGATAGAAACATCTTAGATTGAGTTTATTGCGGACTATGCATGGAGTTGCAATGACAAGAGGTCAACTTCTCGTCATTTCACCAATGTGGAAGGTATGTTGTAACTTAGAGAAGTAAAAAAAGCAAAAGTGGTTGCTTGGTCTAGTGCAAAATGGAAACACAAAGTATAAAACTATGGCATAAACTGTTTGAGAGATATTGTAAGTTCAAATAATTTTGGAGCACTCGGTTTTAGTAATACTGAGCCAATAACTAATGTTTTAAAAACTAATCGGAACTAGTCGATTTTTTCGGCATATATCGATCTTACTATGGAGCGGTATAAATAACTATATATATATAAAAATAATATGTACCAACTGGTATTATGTGTTGGTACCACTAGTACAATACTGTACATTTGGACCGGTACCTTATCTCATATTAGTTTTTTAAACCTTGCCAACAACTATGTACTTTAATAATAAGACTACTTTTATCACTAACATTTCAATCTTCCATGTGAGAACAAACATATAGAGCTGATTGCTACCCGGAGTAGTGATGCCTTCGAAAATTTACACATCATCCACTACATTTAGAAATCAACTTGCATATATTTTCACTAAGTCTGTTGCTTATAATAATTTTCTTAATCCTTGTACTAATGATTGATATTAGCTGAGAGGAAGAGATTGATTGTGTTGAATTAGCTAGGGTAAATAGTAAAACACAAGTATAGTAACAGGTTTGGGTAATAGACCAAACCCGATAAGCAAATAAGAACAGTATCGCTAACACTCCCCCTCAAGTTGGAGTAAATATATCAGCCATACCCAACTTGTTATAAAAATCACTAAATTTTGTTGAGTTAAGAGCCTTAGTGAATATGTCAGCGATTTGGTCTTTAAATTTAGTATATGGGCTACTGATCTTGTGACTCAAAGTGACAACCCTGACAAAATAACAATCAATCTCCATATGTTTGGTTCGTTCATGAAATAAGGGATTATTTGCGATGAATATAGCTGATTGATTATCACAGTACATGATCATGAGAGTATCAATGACTATCTTGAATTTTTGCAGCAAACTCTTGATCCACATAAGCTCACACGTAGTATGAGCCGTTGCCCGATATTCGATTTCACATTTCGACCTAGATACAACATTTTATTTCTTGCTTGTGATTAGATTTCCCTCAACGTATGTGCAAAACCCAGAGATGATTTACAATCATCAACGTTTCCTGCATAATCCGCATCAGAGTATGATTCAATAGTGAGGTGTCTTCCTTTTTGATATAGAAGACCTTTGCCCGGAGACTTTTTGAGATATTGTAAGATTTTTAGCACGGCCTACCAGTGGTCTTTCTTGAGGAATTGCATAAATTGACTAACCACCCCCACTGCTAATGATATATCCAGCCATGTGACAGTAAGATATATGAGTCTGCTCACAACCTGTCTATACACGGTGGGATCAGTGTCTTCAGATTCTTTTAACTTACTATATTGTTCATTAGGAATTATAGGAATATAAGTGAGTTTGCAATCAAGCATTCCTGTGTCAGATAACAGATCAAGAACATATTTTCTTTTAGACAGATAAATATTTGAGCCCTTGTAGGCAATTTCAATTCCCAGGAAGTATCTGGGCTTACCCACATCTCGAAGAGAAAAGTGAGATTGTAAAATCCGTTTAGTCTATGTATGCTTTCAGAGTCCCTTCCTGTAAGAAGATGTCATCGACATAAATAGCCAAGATAACAATTCCATTGGTCGACGTGCAAATAAATATAGAATGGTCAGATTTCGAGTGAAGAAAACCGAAGTTGGATATGATTGTGGAAAACTTATGAAACCACGCCCGTGGACTCTGTTTAAGTCCATATATAGCCTTATGCAACCTGCATACCAACTCCCCCTGCTTGACATAACCTGGGGCTGTTGCATAAATACAGCCTCATCAAGGTCACCATATAAGAATGCATTTTTAATGTCCAATTGATGAATATACCAACCAAGGGTGATGACAAGCAATAAGATAATACAGACAGAGTTCAACCATGCAACGGGTGAGAAGATGTCCAAATAGTCAATCCCATATACCTGAGTAAAGCCCTTGGTCACAAGGCAAGCCTTGTATCGATTGACAGATCCATCCGGGTTGTGTTTGACGGTATAAACCCAACGACAAGGCACAGGACGAGCCCCTGAAGGTAATGGAACAAGAGTCCATGTGTGCCGAAAGGTAAGCGCATCCATTTTTGCATTCATAGCAGACTTCCATTGCGACTGAGAAAGAGCCTCAGAGATATTTCGTGGCAATGCATCAGAGGAGAGTGCAGTAATAAAGGTACGATGGTAGGGAGAGAGACGAGAGTAAGAGACAAAATCAGAAATGGGGTACTTAGCTGTAGCCCGACGCCCCTTGCGAAGAGCAATGGGAAGGTTATCGGTCGTAGGTGGCACCATGGCAGACACCCAGGTGAGGCCTCAACTGGTGCAAGGGCTTCAGAGGTGGCAGCCTTGTTCCGGCGCTGGTAAACCTGCAGAGGGAAATATGGGTGCTCATGTGCTACAGAGTGAGGTACCAGGGAGAAGGGGCCAAGAGAACATCTAGAGAGCATGGAACCGGAAGAGGAACAGACGCTGTGGGCGAGGTCTCTGGGCACATAGCCGGCTTGGTGAAATATGGAGTAGATTCAAAAAAGGAGACATCTATACTAGTGAAGTACCTATCGTGAAGAGAATCGAAACATCTGTACCCCTTTTTAATCCTAGAGTAACTAAGGAAAATGCACTTTGTGGAGCGTGGGTTTAGCTTATCCACCCCAAGAGAAAGGTTATGGACATAGCTGAGGCAATCAAATGTCCTGAGGGGATAGGAAAAATAGACTGATGGGGTGAGAGCACAGAAAGGGGGGATTTACCTTGTATGGATGAAGTAGGTATATGATTAATTAGGAACGTTGCAGTGAGGACAACATCACCCTAAAAATGTTTAGGTACATGCATATGAAACATTAGGGCCCGGGAAACATCAAGCAGATGGCGGTTCTTGCGTTTAGCAATACCATTTTGAGGAGAGGTATAAGTGCACGTTGTTTGGTGGATAATACCGTGTAATCCGGAAAATTCTTGAAAACCTGAATTGGTGTACTCAAGAGCATTATCAGTACGAAAAATTTTTAGTGGCAAGCCAAATTGATTCTTGATCTCTGCATAAAATGGTTTAAATGCAGTAAAAATATCAGAATGATTTTTAAGTAGAAAGACTAACACATGCGAGAATAGTCATCGATAAATGTGACAAAATATTTAAAATTATCTCTGGTGGTTACAGGACTTGGACCCCAAATATTTGAATGAACAACATAAAACAGAGTAGTAGTTGGTGGACTAGTACTACTAGGAAAGGAGGTTTGGTGATGCTTCCTAAACTGACAAGCATCACACTCAAAACTAGGACATGACTTTAACGACAAAAGTTATTGTACTTTACTAGAAGAGATATGACCAAACCGATAGTGTCATGTAAAGGGAAAAGATGAAGCCAAAAAAGCCTTAGCCGTATCCACAGGGTCAGTGAGGACATAGACACCGCCAACCTTAAGCCCCCCACCAATCTTCGCCCTCGTCCTGAGGTCCTGAAAAATGCAACAAGAAGAGAGGAACGTTACATAGTAACATAGGCTTTTTGTGAGGGCATAAACAGAAATGAGATTAACAGGAAATTGAGGAACATAAAAGACATTAGAAAGTGTAAGCTTGTGGCTCAAGTAAACGGTCCTGGCTCAAGTAAACGGTCCCCTTTCCTTGAATAGGAATAAGGGATTCATCCGCAATCGACACTGGGCTATAGTTGGTGTCAAGATGTAAGGATGCAAATAGTGAACGATTACCTGAAACATGTGTGGTGACGCCAGAATCTAAAACCCAAGTATTAGCAGAGGCAACATGGGAGGTCGTACCAGAGACACCAGGTGTCATAGCCATTAAGGAAAAAGTGGAAGCTTCAACCTGAGTTGCCAATCTGACAAGGCGTTCATACTCAGTGGAGGAGACAGTGATGGTCGAATCAGTAAGAGATGATGAGACTGAGGTGACCGCCTGTCCTGGTACATGTGATCCACTATCAACCGCCATTTTGGCATAGGAAGGTCTGCCAAACTTTTTTCAGCATCGATCGGAAGGATGGTTCCTGCAGCCACAATGTTCACAAGGAGCAGATGCACGGCCACGTCCTCTGCCCCTACTGGAAGAGCCACGTTTGCCTCCTTGGGGAGCAAGGAGAGCACTACTGGTGTCAATGGAAGGAGTGACCATGGAGACACGCAAGAGTCGTGAGTAAACACTCTGAATTGTAGGAATAGCTGGATCAACTAGGAGCTGAGCTTTGGCAGCAGAATATGAGTCATTCAGGGCGTTGAGAAATATAGTGACAAAAAACTCTTGTCGTTGTTGAATGGTTACGGAGATATCAGCAATGGGTGGCTGGAGCATTTGTAATTGATCCCACTATCCTTTGAGAATACGATAAAGATCTGGTAAGGACATGTCCCTCTGTCTCAGATTGAACAGTTCTTCGTAAAATCGGTGGACCTGACATATGTTTTCTTGAGGAGCGTAGGTAGATGCTAGGACATCCCAAATTTCCTTTGCAGTGTCTAAGCACATCTCTATAGAGGCTATATTACCCTCGATATTACTGAGGAGAGACATGACAACAGCTATATCAGATCTCCTCCATGTCTCATAAGTAGAATCCAAGGAGTCTGGTCCTTTGCTAGTTAGGTGTGTGTCCTTCTCGTGGGACCCAAGGTAGAAACGCATAGACCTAGCCCATAGAAGATAGTTATTGCCATCGAGCTTCACAGTAGTGGCAACACTGGAGGCAAGCTTCAATTTGGTAGTGGTAATATCCATAATACAGTAGAGAGAGGCGACTAGAAAAATAGTAGTGCAGGACCCAACGTGAGAGATTGGCGGCGGCGAAGAATACGTGAAGAATGCAATCTGCAGCTTGTGAAGAAAACCTTTGCTGTCGATGCCAAATGCTGAGAAGCTGAAGACGCTAATGCTGAGAAGCTCAAGTCGCGGATGCCGAAAGTAGATGCTGAGAAGCTACTGTGAGGCTCGATGCAGTGTCTAAGCTGGACGTCAAGTACAACAAGGCGGCAGGATGTCGAGCACACACAAAGACTTCACCGGCAATGAGAGAGGGTCGAGTCCCACCTACAAAGCCAGACGCCTTCTGAGAGGCGAACGTGGGTTTAGGAGGAGCGAGGGAAGGTGGTCTTAGATGTAGAAGAAAACGGAAGCGATGGAGTGTTAGAGATGTATGGAGATGGAAGCAAAAAAAGAAGAGAAGTGGTGGCGGACAGAGATGGGAACACCAGAGGTGGAAGCGTGAGGCGGCAGTGTGCTTTGATACCAAGTTAGCTAGGGTAAACAGTAAAACATAGTATGGTAACAGGTTTGGGTAATAGACCAAACCGATAAGCAATTAACTAAACCCGATAAGCAAATAAGAACAGTATTGCTAACAATATCTATTGATATCTATTCACTCATAACATTATCCTTTTTTTGGGTGAAACCAAAAAAGTTGACTTGAATCGGATGGAAATTCTCGGTTTGACTTGGTTTCTCTTCGTATTGGTTTAGTTTGGTTTTGTATAAAAATCTTAAAATAATTTTTTTTTCAGTTTTCAGTTCAACATCAAAATTTTAGGTTAAACCAAATAAACCAAAATTTTAGTAATAATTTTTTCTTTTTATTTAATTATTTTTTTATAATATAATTTTATTTAAAATAATAATATTACAATACAAGATATTAAAAAAATTAATTTAGTTTAACTTGAACCAAATGGAACCTAAATTTTTTTAATTCAAATTTGATTTAGATTTTGAAGAGTTTAGTTCAAATTTGATTTTAATTTCTTTTAAAATTCTAATTCAGGTTGGTTTGGATTGAATCTATTGCACAACCGCACTAGTTTGAAGGGGACTAGTAAGACTTAAGTATTTGATAGACATAAGTGGTTAGTCAGTTGTGATCTAGAATAATAGATGAAATTGTGTGTTATTCCTATAAAATATTTTTTATCATATATTTTTAATAATTAATTAAAATTATTCTTCTCAGCTAGATGCATGTTTTATATTAATTTAATTTGAATGTTGCAATTATGGAATTTAAGATCAGCACATACAAATTTACTTTATATATACCCCAAAATGTTAAAAATTAATATGCATAATATTTCGAAGTGAGCAGGATGACAAATTTCATTCTTCTTATCCATACTTGTCATCTTTTCAAAGCTAGTTTTATATAGTATTTTCTCTACACCATTCAATATATTTGCAAAAAATTGGATTCAAATACCATTATCCTATTTCATTCTAGACTATCTAACATACACAGGAACCATTCCATATGTATCAGCATATAGTGTCGACACAACAAGAACTTTGTAGCATCTATTTTTTGCATTGTACAATCATGGCTCTGAATATCAGTTTGTATAAGTATAATTTCGCGTTCCTATGTGTATGTGTATGCCGAGACATTAAGATAAACCATATTGATGCACCTTTTGTACTAGTGTGTGTATGTATGTATACATACATACAAAACAGAAATGTATATTGCATCTGTCACTTGTTTATTTGAAATGTATTATTCTTTCATTTGTTTCATCATACCTAGAATTGCATTGTGTAAATGAGTAATATATTTGTGTGTGTTTATACACACATATATATGTATACATATGTATAGATATAGTCATATATATATATACACACATATGTATATCACGTATATATTTTGGCATTTGTAGCTTATAAACTTACTTAAACTTGACTTTTGGGTTATAGTATTCATGATTTTTTGAATTTGTCTTTTGGATTTATTCTTTCTCATGTAGATTCTTTTTCATGTGATTGGGATCCTCAGAATCCACTCAACAAAATTGTAATTACTATTTAACTAGAATGTGCACTTATGTTAGTATCAATACTTATTTTAAAGCACGATGTAAAATATTGGTTTGAACTAGTGTAATCGATACCAGTACAAACTAGCTGTACTACCCGGTATAAATTGGCTTTTAAAACCTTGCTTTAAAGTACCAACCTCAACCGATTCAATTGGTCATGGCTTAGATTGGTATATTCCAATATACCAACTAGTATGCATCGAATGTTGATACATTACATGCTATATTATATTATAAAGTACTTAATTGTAATATTGGTAGCATAGTATAAAAAATTGCTCCATACCATTCAGTATGGTTGATGCATATTAATGTAACTTTGTACTACATCAATACCACTGAACCAATACACCAATGCTGATTGATATTAAAAATCTTGATTGGTAGCAAAAGTAGGTATATAAAAGATTTATTGATTGGGTTGCACATGAACTAGTATGGAGGTATTAAAAATTGGTCTATACTATACGGGAAGTACTTATTGGTCCGATCTTGTACTAGTACAAAGTTGGTACCATATATGTTTATATTATATATATATTAATAGTATTGTTTGATATCTCTGTTACTATGTGTTGGTATGAGTCAGTACCAATTGTATTGTGTCATGTAAGTATGTACCACAATAGATTAGTACATCCATACAAACTGATTTTTAAAATCTTAGTACGTACTAAACTTATCACCTAATATGGATTGATATTTTAAATCAGTACCTTATAAAATTTTTGTATTATGGCGCTCTTCGTTTTCTCTATTTAGCTCTAATATTTATAATCATATTTGTTACTATTATATTATATATTTCCGTTATCATTTGGGTTTTAAGAAACTGGTCCATACTACTGGATAATATGTATTAGTTTGTCCTTGTCCTAGTACTTCAAGATTGTTACCACCACCACACACCCATATATACTTTAAAACCTTGTTATCATTGTAATCAAGCCTCCTCTATAAGGGGCAAAGGCAACACAAACAATATAATTATCTCGGTTTCTATTACTTCAACTACTTATAAGTTATAACATTAAAAATTCCAAAATGAAAATATTTTTGGTCCTGATGTGCAAATTACTTCTAATGTTCATCTATTGTGATACTAGCTCTTGCATTAGGAGACTTATCTGCCACAGTGGAAGAAGTAACGTTATAACATTAAAAATTCCAAAATGAAAATATTTTTGGTCCTGATGTGCAAATTACTTCTAATGTTCATCTATTGTGATACCAGCTCTTGCATTAGGAAACTTATCTGCCACAGTGGAAGAAGTAACTCCTCGTGTTGTTTCATCTGGACCGCTCTTTCCATCAGAAGTATACATGCTTTGCTTTCTTCTGCCTTTGCCTCAAAGGCTCAAAGTATTGTTTTAACATTTTATCTTGTTATCTATTTTACAGGAAAGAACAGTGGAAATTTTTGAGAGGAATACTTATTCGGTCGTTAACATCTTTGATGTAACACTACGCCCTCGACTCAATGCAACTGGTTCTATTGAGGTATAAATATGGCAACTGTGGCTCTTGTTGTGGGCGTTCTTCTATTATTATGTGTCCCTAAGATAGTTTTTTTCTTAGTAGCATTAAGAAACAATGTGTATAGCTTGAGATATGGTAATAGCTGAGCTTATCAACTTGCTTACAATTGTTTCACTAACTAATGATTCTTTAGTTGTAATCATTCTCTAAATGTTTAAGTCCAGGTGCCTGAAGGTAATGGTTCTGGAATAGTTTGGGATAATGCAGGACATATAGTGACCAACTATCATGGTAAGAGCCTTCAAGATATGATTTCAGTGTGTATGTATATATCTGTGTGTGTATACTGAGATGCAGAATATTCTTAATAAAACAAAATTTGCATTTCTTCTCTTCTGGTCTCGACTAGCTATTTCTCCATAGGGATGGAGGAGTAATTTATTTATTTCAGATGAAAGAGCTATTTGTAGGAGAGCTAATATTCTTTTAGTTATTGGGAATCGTGATATTATTGTTTAACTTATTCTTATCGCTGTCATGTTCTTTTTCAAGTGGTTGGCAATGCTCTTTCAAGGAGTCCAGGACCTGGTCAAGTTGTTGCACGTGTAAATATCCTTGTTGCTGAAGGGTGAGATTTCGTGTTAATTCTTTAATAAAACAATGTATTAATTATAATTTCTTATAAATAGAGAACCTTTTATTGATAATCTGTAATCTATTAAGTTCCTCAACATTTAACTCCTTGAAAGGGTACAAAAGACCTTTGAGGGTAAACTGATAGGAGGGAATCGTGCTAAAGATCTTGCTGTCTTGAAGGTAAATCCTTTCATCCAAGTCATTAGTTTCTTCAGCTATTGGATACTGACATAAATATAATTACAAAGATTCATGTTTCTTTTTATTAATGCAAAATTCTAGACAATTAATGATTTGAGATCCTTTGCAATTCATGTTTTATTGTCATCATTTTTCTTAACGAACTTTTGCATTTGACAATTTTTATATGGATACCTTTTTCTTATATGTTTCTTTCATGTATGTTGCAATTTTATGAGATTTTGATCCCACATGGCTTTTTCAGGTTGAAAGGTCTAATTTGAGGTGTTCATCAACCTGCACTTGTCTGGCACATCATGGGTTGGGCCTACTTGGCATGTGACCTATGACCCGCACACAACAAATGAAAAAAAAATATATACTAAGCATAGCCTTCATAGCTTGCTGGTTGAGCTTGACATGACTCAATATGGCTTGCTACAGCATGCTCATGTGTTTGACACTACATGACACGCTTGACTTGACCTAAAATACATGTTTTCTGTTGTCTTGCTCGCTACCTGTGTGTAGAAGCAAAGGGGAGGTGGGATTTTGATTTTATAAAATGGAGACTTTAATGATTTTGCTTTTTAGCAATACATAAACGTTGTAAATTAGGGATATTTGTTTTTAGATATATTTTTGCTAATCTATCATAAAAGAATTATGGTAAATCAATAAAAACCACTGGCCTCTATAAATATTAAAGAATAAAAAGGTAGTCCTTACCACTGGCCTCTAAGATCAGTCTTGTACCGATACATGTAGTGTTGTACGTTCAATGCATATTCACCCAAGTCAAGACCAGTATTGGTGAATACCATGATTGTAAACCTTGACAAGTATCCACTTTATTTTTACATTAACAAGAACTAGAGGTGTCTAACAGGCCACTTACCTGCCCTAGCCTAACATGTTAGGGGCTGAGTCGGGGACAAGTCATTGACTAGTTAATGGGCAGTGGGCTATCCAAGGTTGCAAGTAGGACTAGTTAGACAATCTCCCCGTGGCTTGTGCACAATTGGCTTTATGTATTGGATTCGGGATGGCTTAACCACATACCTAGCTTAGCCCTGAAACAATCCATCCATTGAAATTTGGGTTATAGGCTTCTAACATTAGAATTATGCCCAAGTTGCCTCTATGAAATTCTTTCCGGCCCATATTCTTCCACAAAAAAAATCTTCTTCAATTAATTTTGTTTAAGCTTTCGTTATATTCTCTTAATACACTCTTAATCTCTAAAATCTTTTAGAAGTTTAAAATTCCTCTAAAATTGTTTTATGATTCAACTTTTCCTTTTTTTTATTAAAAAAAGTTCCTCTATAATAGTTTTATTGTATATATAACTTTTTTCTTAGTTGTTCTATTTTTTTTATTTATTTACTTTTTAATTTTGTTTGCAGTTTTTATGTTGTTGGATCCTGATGCAGTAGGAAATTCCAGTTCATCTTAATTTTCCTAGTGAGCACACAGTGTACAAGATAACTTGTAATTTATAGATACCGGATACTGTCATGCCTAAGATGCAGATGGTGCCTAAGATGTAGATGGTGATTAGAGTATTTGGTGGATCATATGCTCAAATGTTATTTAATACATCCAAACAGACTTCATTTGGGAACTAAGTTTTGGCTTTTTTTTTTTCCTAAATTAAAATATTATCCATGGTTAGGGCCGAGCATTCGGTACTTCAATACTAGTACTGGTACCGAAATATTGAACTCATTATTTTCGGTACCGATACTGGTATCAAAGTACCGAAATTTCGGTCTGTATCAATACCGATTTCCTGGATAAATTTCGGGAAATTTTTGAAATACCAAACTAGTCAAACTTGTAGTGACTAGCAGAGAACAAATCAGCATAAGAAGTCGGCATAAGGTCAAACATTTACTTGTAGTGATTAGCAGAGCACAAATCGGCATAAGGTCAAACATCTATATCAGCATGTATGTAATATTTACACCAACTATAGCAAATAGGTATTCCCACATGGCTCTTGCACCTTCTTGCTTTTGGAGAAGATCCTGGAAGGATTTCTACAGAGTACTTTTGTTAATGAAAGTAATGACAACCAAATCAGCAAGATATGACAAGCGATGAGAGCGATGCTGGAGTGGAGCGAACCTGAAGCCTGATTTAGGGTTTGGAGAGAGGTCAGAGAATAAAGAGAATAGAGATATATCGGCTGGCGGACAGTGATCAGGGCAGCAAATGAACTAAGGAGGAAGAGAAATGAGGATTTAGAGTCCGGTTCAGGAGGAAATGAGGAAGAGGCGAAGAGTGGCAATGCCGAAGGTCTGAAGAGTAGAACTGCAAAAGAGTGATTCAGATTTTGGACTTTAGAGTAGGGCTTGGCTGACTGATTATAGTAGAGTCAAAAGTCAAGACTTGAGTGTCGAGTGGGCTGAGCAGCGCCTGGGCAGCTAGCGGGCTAGGCGCTTGAGCTGGGTGGGCTAGGCTGCTTGCTGCTTGGTCTCTATAAAAAAAATAATAAATAAATATATTCGGTGCTTCGGGATTAAAAATAAATCTCATTTTTTTTTTTCAGATTCTGGTACTAGTACCGGGGGTACCGGTACCAAGGTACCGAAATACCGAAATACTGATAATTTTGATACCCATACCGTGTACTCAGTCCTCTTCTGATTTGTCTATGCTAATTGTTATTATTGTTTTAGAATTCTTTCAAAATAAAAATATAATTGAAAA
Organism: Costus lasius; assembly: GCA_027563935.2. NCBI lineage: Eukaryota > Viridiplantae > Streptophyta > Magnoliopsida > Zingiberales > Costaceae > Costus > Costus lasius. The sequence goes on along the minus strand of CM050452.1, from coordinate 9,043,809 downwards.
TTGATGGGACAAAGAAGATCTAGTCAGCCAGATATGTAGAGCAAAGGTACTAAGTACATTATTAAAATTAATGTCTAAACACTGGTGATAAAATATTTCTGCATTTTGATCAAATTGATGCAGAATTTCTTGATTGTAGTGCCATCCGATGCCCTGTGTAGTTCTGATGAAATAACTCCCAGGTGCTGTTCTGTTTGTTGTTGGAATTGGAGTCATGACGGGAAATGGGAAGTCATTTGCATTAAAATTACCAAATTCCTTGGTGTGTCTAGAATTCTTGATCATGCAACTCTGAGGAGACTCCGCTCCATAGGAAAAAGAAGAATCAGAGACAACAGATTGGCTATAGCTTGGAAAATAATTTTACTAATGATACGTGAGTGTAGAGAAATTTAGGAGTTTTTTGTAGAGAAAATATATCTACTTCTGAATTCATATCGTTGCAAGTACACACATCAATGAGAATACTAGGTTTTCTGGGACTCTATTTTAATGCCTAATGTTGACTGCATGTGAAAGATTTATCTTCACGAAAGTTCTTAAAGTTATATTGCGTTCTATTTGTTTTCTTTTGGAACCATATGCACTAGACATCTAGGAGCTTCAGTTCAATCTTCACTATTTCTCTTTTCTAGTGTACATTTGGGATTTGGTTACAAGGTAAAACCCAAGATAAGAAAACTTCTACCTTGGGGTAAAATTAAATGTTGGTCTGATTGTAAACCTCTAACTGTGGTCCAGATTCCCCAGTTAAGATGAATTTATCATGGATTCAATTATCTAAATGGTTAGTTGTAAAAATCTTCTAAAATCCTCGTTAGTAACTTTATTTTTCATCTCTAGATTAACCAACCGATCAGAATTCAGAAGTCTTCATTTCATCTATGACCTGAGGGTTTTGTAAGTAGCTCAAGTTTGCTTTATTTTCCTCCTAATCACATGGTATTTGAAGAGTTTGAATAATAAATTCAACTGGGAGTCTGCAAGGCTCTTTTCACTTCATGCAATGAAAATAAACTAATTCCTATTATTTTCTCAGAATAGCCATCAGAAATTCTGTTCTGTGTCATTACTACAGGTGGATGCCCCTGCAGATCTTTTGAAGCCAATTAATGTGGGCCTGTCTTCATCTCTAAGAGTTGGTCAGCAATGCTTAGCAATTGGAAATCCTTTTGGATTTGATCATACTCTTACAGTTGGAGTTATCAGTGGATTAAATCGAGAAATTTCTAGCAAAACTGGAGCAACAATTGGTGGTGGGATCCAGACAGATGCAGCCATCAACCCTGGAAACAGGTGAGTTGAGTTACTGAACAGGCTTATGATTGAGCAAGTTTTTCCCAACTTGGATCTTTCTTTTCTAATATTTGAACTATGAGATTTGTAGGTATATCTGTTATTTTATTTCTTAATCAGTTCAACTTTCTCCATCTAATCAAATATTGTTGTAAATTTCTTTTTTTTATTTCTGCAATTAAGATTCAGGAGCCGTTGTCATATTCTTCTGAGCTTTTTGAGTATTCTAGAAGTGTTGCCAAGGAATTACTCTGATTTGTTCCCCAAGTAGTTGGGGATGACCGCACATAATCAAGATTTGAAGTTGTCGTTGAAGTTCTTGCTGATTTGTTCTGTTAGTTTGGGGTGATGACTCTCCAAAACTGCTCGACTGATATGAAGGAGAATTTTGCCATTAATCCATCTTAGATATCTAAGAAGTGGTAATGTCATTGTCCTTGTGAAAGTGAAACTTTTCATCTCTGATTTTGCAGAAGTTATCTCATAATTGGGGGTGGGTGGGGGGGTGGCGCGGCTATTTTTGGCTCCTTGACTTGGGTTAGTAGTCCGTGGTTGCACAATTTATCATGAAATTTGAAGCAGACTCCTCTGCTTTAAAATGCACCTTGACAGTCATAATGAATTTTATCAAAGTATGAGGTTTCCATTGGAAGACAGCCTCATTTCCTACCATTTCTGTTGGTTGGGCGTTTTCTTGTGCTGACCTCGTGGAATACTCACATATTCTTGGGTGTCAATAGAGGATGTTGTATACTTGTATCATTGATTCATGCTTAACATTCATTTGTGAAGGTCTAGCGGCTATTTTTGGCTCCTTGACTTGGGTTAGTAGCTAGTGGTTGCACAATTTATCATGAAATTTGAAGCAAGACTCCTCTGTTTTAAAATGCACCTTGACAGTCATAATGAATTTTATCAAAGTATGAGGTTTCCATTGGAAGACAGCCTCATTTCCTACCATTTCTGTTGGTTGGGCGTTTTCTTGTGCTGACCTCGTGGAATACTCACATATTCTTGGGTGTCAATAGAGGATGTTGTATACTTGTATCATTGATTCATGCTTAACATTCATTTGTGAAGGTCTAGTGCAATCATTAATGCAATTAATAACTAGATAAGTATATTATAATTTTCCAACAATACTGGATTCTGTATTTAACTGCAGAAAGAAGCACTTGCTCATCAATAATTGAAAAGTTCTAAAAGATTAAAGGTATAGGACTTTCTCTGCGAAGCAGAATTTGAAGAAATCAAAGCCAATTAACTTGATGTTTTCTTGGCTAGCTTATGCTGTGGAATCAATTCCCACAGAGCTCTATAAAATGTCTCTATAGAATGATTCTCTTTTTGCCCCCTCTTCTGTAAGTTCCTAATACGATACATTATTCTTCACCAGCAGCATATCTATATCTCCACTGTTGCAAGCTTGCAATCATCAGACAAAAAAATACTAACACCTTGGTGGTTGGGCCATGGTGCAAAGAGAAAGGGCCGGGCTTTGGAGTTGGCATTGAGGTGTAGTGATGGTCCCAGTAGTGACCTTGACTTAACTCAGAAGAATGATGTTGAGGGAGCTTTACCATCTGCAAAATACATTGGAGCAACTACGTAGAGGCAAAGAGAAGATAAAAAAGAATGTGATCAGAACGAAATGAGAAAGGAGATTTTGTGTACAGATATGACTAAAAAAATATTGGAACTATCAAATTTTACTCCTATGTTATGATGATATTTCTTTTGGAAAATCATTAATTCTCTCTATTATATTTTTGAAATGTTGTTTCTTGTTCACTTTGTTCTCTCTTGCATTGCTATGAAGCCATATAAGATTTGAAGGACTTTGGGTAACGTTTGCAAAGACTAGTGCTATGCAAGATTCATTGCCTTTTTTAACTGAGAAGAATTTGACAACACAACAAATGTTATGAATTGAAAATTTTACAGTAATAGATGTCACAAATGGTTAGGGGCTGTATGTAAATATCCAAGAATTTCTAGAAAACTGAGGAGCTAGAAATGAAATCATACCAATACAGTGCTCAAATGAGAGAACAAATTTAGAAGAATAATATTTGACTCTTATTTTTATTTGTGCAGAGTTAGAATGAAATCCTTATTTGGAAGAGTATTGAAGGGAGTAATTTTTGATAGCTATTAGTTACCATGGTTTTAAATTTCAGTCTATACTTATCTAGTCTCGGGCATACTAATACTAAAATATACCAACTTCAAGTCATAGACACACGGTATACTGGTACTGTTGTGTAAGATTAGTATGTTCCACATGTGCTAGATGGTATACACTAGTTTTTAAAAACTATTTGTTACTATCTCTCCCTCCTTTGTAGTTGTTGCCCATGGTTTGATACCCTAGATACTGGTAATTATGGCCCTTTTCGTACTTGGGGTTGTATACAATGAAATGGTGATGGAAATTGATGTTTTAGAAAGATTTTAGAGGGCCGACCTAGTATCATACTTACTGGAATTTTTGGATTTTTTTTTGCCAAATAGAAAGTTTCATGAGTTGCTATACCTACACAAAGTGATACTTATTCACAGAGGAACATGTGCTGGATTCATGGCTTTGTTATACTGGTAGGCAAAACACTGTTATCAAAATTGGAACAAGTGTACTGTGATACCCTAGTTTTGGAAAACAAGAATGTTTGAATTGTCACTTGGTTATAGATAGCAAGAAAACCTAGGCATGCTGTCCAGTTTGGATCAACAAATTTCTGAACACAAAAAAAATCTAGATATGGATGTCAAGAGCAAGGTTTTAAAATTTGGTCCGGTGGCTCGGTCACCAGTACGGTACCGGTGAACCAGAGACAGCGGCAGCGGTAGGCGGGCGGTCTAGAAGGCGGCTCCGCCGCCCGCTGCTCCGCGACCGGTCCTCCACTGGACCAATACAAACCAGCCGTACCGGCCAATTTCGGACCGAATTTTAAAACGCTAGTCAAGAGGGCCGGAAATGATTAGCACACACGGTCCAGCAATGGACAACAAATAGCGGATATGGTATGATTGCCTAGTTTTGGACAAGTAGTTCTGGACAAGGAATGAGCTAAAAAATATTACTATGTTCCATAACTTAGGGCTAAAATATTTTTCCTAGTCAAGGATCCATATTTGTGCCTTGGTATTTAATTGGACGAGTATATGTCAGTACATATTGACATACTGGTACTAACCAAACTTGTCTACCAGTGTGTATGTATCATGGAATTAAAAACCATGCTATCGGTATATATAATATATATACATATTATGGTTTAAAGTTTTGATTCAGCAGCTCGGTCTGGCTAGCTACCGAACCGGTACGAACATGTTAGTACCGGATGAAATTGCCTGAGCTACTGCTCGATCTTTTACTTCCGCTTCCACTTGAAGGGATGAAGGACAAAGACTGCACCAACTCCAGGCGGAGCTTCCGCCGCCCGCCTATGCTAGAGCTTCCACAGCGAGCAGGAGCTCTAGGCAGAGCTTCCGCCTCCCGTGAGTGCTCCAGGCGGAGCTTCCGCCTCCTGCGAGTCCGCCCGCCTGCGCCAGAGCTCTAGGCGGAGCTTCCACCTCCCACGAGTCCCGCCTACGCCTCCTGTGAGTCCCGCCTATGCCAGAAGCTCCTTCCACCTCCGGCCTATGCTCTCTCTTCCGCCTCCGACTGAACCGTGCTTCGATAGAGGTTCCGAGCTTGGTGTCTCATCGGACCGGAACCGGATCGAAATTTCGGCTGGTACGGACCGAAACTTTAAACCGTGATACATATATACATACACTAGTCTAATACTAGCATAGTCCATGTATTGGTACCAAACTAGACTAATAGGCACAAACTAGTATTAAAAACGTAGGTCAAGATAAGGTCAATTTTACACATTTTTGGACACGGTGGAATCAATTGAACATTTTTTTTTATGTTGTTGCTGAGATTATTATACTGCAAATTATGCTTAATTAAGGTGTTAATCTTATTTCGGTGTATTGGCCTAGTCTTGGATTAGTACATACAATGGATTGGCCTTAGTCTTGGATTGGCACTAAAGTGTATTAGTACCACCATGGTATATCTATCTGACTTCATTTGGAACCACTATGTATCACCATATTGGAGACTGTTTTTGAAACCTTGTATGACATTAGAACATGAAGATGCATTAATGAGAATGATCTCCTTTAAACAATGAAGAAAGTGTTTAATGAGCTTCAAAGGTGATAGGAGAATATTGTATTGCCATGAGTTTATCAATAAGTATATCGCAAATGCACAATCTAGTGGTATGGTGGTACTATAGGAACAACATTTGATTACAAATAAGTAATGAAGGTGGGACTTGAACCCAAGACCTTGTTATCAACAAATAAGACCCTTAGTTCAATAGACACCTTCCTACCACCACCAGTTGATTATTACAAGTATTTTCTAGAAGGCATAACCTAGTAATATGGTAGTGCTGAAAGAACATCAATTCCATATGGTACTTACATCTCAAAAGGCATAACCTAGTAGTATGGTGGTGTTGAGTGAACATCAATGGGATATTGTAGGTATATCTCAGGTGCATGATTTAGTGATATGATGGTGTTTAGAGAAATATTTACTTATTGCATTGGAAAATCTAGGCATATCATAGAGGACATGACCTAGTTTGTAGAGGTTGATCAAACACCTTAAAATGCATCTAGGAACTTGTATTACTTGTAAAGAGATGTGTACTAAAAACCCAAAGGCTAGCTTTTGATATGTATGTTCTTCAACTATTTATACTTGTTTGAAAGATAACTAATAATTCTTGTTTTCTTATTTTTATATCTTTTATCTTCTCTTTTCATATTTCAACACTTTAACTTGTGGTGATTAGAACTAGTAGGTTTAAAATATAAAAATTCATGCCTAGCTCTTCACTATCATCACAATTTTGTTCACCTAGAATATTATGTCATTTTAATCTTAGTTAATTATATCATGTTATGTTTTGACTTGAATTAGGTAGACATGAATATGAAACTATCATGTTAGATTTTTTATATGGTCATGAACTAAGTGTTCTTCTATTTATCATGTGGTTATCTAGTGCTCTTTATTATAAAATTGTAATAAGTGTTTGACATGACTAATCTCCGGCCAAGGTATGATTTTTAATCTCAATCTATACCAATCCATCCAAGGACTAATCTTAATAGGTGTACTAACTCATAGATGTTTATATAGTGGGTGTGTTAATGCATGAAGTTCACCGGGCATTCACTATGAGCCTTCTTCTTCTTGAAACTAGACAAAGCCAAAGGAGGAGGAAGAAGAAGAGGCAGCGAGCAGCAGATGCACCACATCGGGGTGGGAGCAATATGTGGCCTTCTCCTTCTCCACTGCCTCCTCCTTCCTTTTCTTCGCGGATGCAGGGAGTGATAAAGGCTGCGTGTGGCAGACGGGCATACTTCTTTTTCTCCTCCTTCTCCTTCTTCTTTCTTATTCTTCCTTCTTCTTCTTTTCCTTCTCCTTCCTCCTCCTCCTTGTTCTTCTTCTTTTTCGCTTCTCTCTCATGCATGCCACGTACCAATCCCTGCTCAAACTGGTACAAATTGGCCATACCACTATTACATACCGATTTTTTAAACCTTGATATGGACTAAGATTAGATTAAAACATTGGGTCAAAGGCCATATTTTGATTTAGATAGTAATGGACTAGTAAACTGTGACAAAATGTTTGCTTTATTTATCTCTAAACACTTATTAGTTCACTCAACGTTAATGTTATCTTCCAACATAACCCTCAAAACAAAATTGATTATTTGAGTGGACATTTTGGCAGCGGTGGTCCTCTGCTTGACTCAAAAGGAAATATGATTGGGATTAACACAGCTATATTCACAAATACAGGTAAAGTTCCATATCCAGTTATTCTTGTGTTATATTAGTTTCTCCGAGGCTTTGAAATCATCAATGTATTTTTCATGTGGTAATTAATTCCCTCTGGTACTTTCCTTTTTTAAGATCCCAAATTAGGTTATCGTATGAGAACTGTAGTCATACAGTGAGGAATGTGATAATCATGCATGGACTCAAATTTAAACTTGGTGTTAATTTTCTTTTGACATGGTATTTCGCTGCTGAATTGCGTACTATTTGGAACAAATATGAAGTTATGAACTAATTTGAAGCTATCACGCTATACAATGACAAGTTCATTAAAAGAAAGTTTGTATGGCTTTGTCCTTTATAGGATCTTTCCTGAAGTGGTAGCAGAAGATAGCAAAAGAATTTATATTCTCTCAATAAATTTAGACATCTTATCGACCATCAAATAGTATGGAGAAAATCATTTATATACTTTTCAACTTTGAGGAATTGTAATTATAAAAATAGTATGTTCCTATTTTTTTTAATTATACACTTAATCTTTTTCTGTAATGGAATGTTTTACTTTATGAGCAAACTGGTGCTTCTATTGTCTGCATGATGTTCTTAGCTTAAGTGTAACAAAATATCAAAATCATGTTGCAGGGGCCTCAGCAGGTGTAGGCTTTGCTATCCCATCTTCCACTGTACTGAAGATTGTCCCTCAGCTAATCCAGTTTGGAAAAGTAGGGTAATTTTAAGTACTTTCTATCAATTCTTTTATTTGTTTCCTTTTGATTGGTTACTTCTTTGGTACTAGGACATTAATTGCGGTCTTTATCTTATGTGTTTGGTATTGGTGCCAAACATTGGCAAAGAAATTTTTTAGCCTAATTAATAGAGGGATCTTTGAGGTAATGCGAATATGAAAATTTTGAATCGTCTTTTTTCTCTCCATGTTTGTACCATTTATTGCTAATACTAAAGTATTAATTAATTAATTATATAATTAGCAGGGATAATATTGTATATAAAGAGTTATATTAATTAATGCTTCGTGGGAATACTAATAGTAACTATATTATCATTGAAATTGGTAAAAAGTTGAAGAGGCTTTGGTTCTATGTGAGGCAAGATAGAGGTGATCTTATTTCCGTGTAATTTGATCTTATTTCCGTGTAATTTTAGGCAGAGGAAGATACAAAGGGAGTTTATAGCAAGGAATCAAAATCTGGTCCGCCAACATTATATATATATAATAGGTTTTGACGTATACCGTTGGCACCATACGTTGGTACCATCCAGTACAGAATGGTACGCTGGTATATGTTTATAGAAAGATCTTTTTGACTTCTTCCGGTTATGAATTTATGGTGAAGTAGGATCTGGTACATGATTAGGCATGCTGGTTCATTTGATCTATATTGAAGATACTATGTTGATTGGGAAATATCCGATCAATAACTCTATTCTTTTGTTTAATGAGCGTATGTTGCTGAAGTTATCTTTTTTTTATCTGCTACCTTATGCCTTTGCCTTTTAAGGTTATGCGTGCTGGTTTGAATGTGGAGATAGCTCCTGATCCAGTTGCTAATCAACTTAATGTTCGAAATGGAGCACTTGTGCTACAGGTACACTGACTTTATTGACTTAAGTCCTGCATTATATTTTGCACCGAGATTGCAAGACCTTGTAACCGTGCATTGAAACATAAGAAAACTAAAGCTCTGAAGCTACATGACAGATTCCTGGAAACAGTGCTGCAGCTCAAGCAGGTTTGTTGGGTACTACCAGAGGACTTGCTGGTAATATTGTTCTTGGGGATGTCATTGTTGCAGTAGATGACAAGCCTGTACGTATCTTTTGAAACAATTTCACATTTCTTCTTTCACCCCTTACCTAGTCAATTGTGATTCTTATGTCAATCAAGATTTTAAATTTTAAATACTAATTTATACCAATGTACCGGTTTATTGTGGATACATGGACCGGTGCATATTGGTACATACAAGTCAATACCGACATTTGATACTACATATATATACTCTCTCTCTCTCCCTCTTTCTATATATGTACACACAAAGACAAGGTGAGACCATTTACATACTGGACAATATGGATTTATTTTTTAAACTATAATGTCAACACTAATGCATGTGATCTAGATATTGTCATATGCATGAGAGATTTTACGTTTACCTATCTAGTATCAAAGGATGTACATTATATTTTAGTATTATTTGACATTTAACTCGCAGGTTCGAAGTAGAGCAGATCTTCTAAAGGTTTTGGATGAATATAATGTTGGAGATACTATACTGCTGAAGATCCAGAGGGGAACTCAGAATTTAGAGTTAGCTTTAGTTTTAGAGGAGATGAGCATCTGATGGAGGTTCGAGAACCACCTTCCATTTCATACTATCTTCTTATATCAGCGTGGAAAAATGATAGGCAAGTTTGTTGTCTCAGTTCATATGATTTGAACTTTCAACTAAAATAATGAATTGCATTACTTATGGCTTGGAACCTTCATCGTCACTTATGTTTTCTCTTCATAACATGGTAGTCTTTTATAGTTGTTAATCCCTTGGATTGAGCATTTTAAGTTCAGTATGATGCTATACAAAATACTTGGGAGAGCTTTTGGAATCTTGCTAATTATACTTTCACTTTAGACCAAATTGGTGAGACCAAGTTGTAAATAATTACTATTTTTTCCTGAGGATAACAATGATGGAGAATCAGGAGACTAAGTAGCAAAGTACTGGATATTTCATACTGAAATACTGGCTTCTTGGCTGCATCAGACACTTGAAAATATTATTTGGATTTTTTTTCATTATCATTTATTTTTTTATGTCACATTTGAAACATTTTTCTTTTGAATTTATCCTTTACTGGATTTTAATGTTTTAATATCCTGGTTATTGTTTTTGTTAAACTTGTCAGCATGTCTATTTAGTTACTGTAACAGAATGTAAATTTCCCATGAACTTTCATTTCTTCAGAAAAAAACATCTTTTCACTTTCCTTGCTGTTGAACCAAGGAACGAAGGAACTATCCAGATCTTGTAAATGAAATTGCAAGAATGATTCAGGTCAAATCCACTTAAGATGATATTCCCTTTCATCCATTAGTAAGCAGGCTAGAAGTTCCACTGTAGTTCAATGCTTTTGTTTGCCACAGCTCTGGTGAACGATGCTTCGTCATTTTCTTCTGAAGGCAAAAGGTCTTTAAAGTACAAAGACATTATGCAACTCAATGATAAAATAGTACAGCTTACATAACATGCTTGTACTGATAAAATAGAAATGTCCTGATGAATGAAAAGGTGCTTGTGCTTTCTGATCTGCAATTTCATCAAAAGTTTGAAACACTAGTTTATGCAGTGCAACTTAGCTAAAACCATTCAATTTTTCTAGTTCTTTTGTTGGAGAAACTATTTTTATATGAATAGCTGTTATCTGTGAACAGGGCAGTTAATGTTTTCTTTCTTGCAACTTTTTTCTTTATTTTCTTGACCCAAATAATGCAGTATCTATTGATCAGAAGGAAGATACTCTATGGAAACAGTTCCTAAAGACAAACTTCGAAAGATGAATATATTTATGAAAGAGGGGTTTTACCTTATACGGAAAAGATTCAAATACTTCTCATGTTTTTGGAAATGTACTTCTGCAACTCTATATATCTACATGAGACTGAGTTCCATCTATTGTTATCCTTGATTAGTCAAATTTAAGAAGTCATTCAAGCAAGCAATTCCAACTGTCATTTCATATGATGGTTTATTCTATGTAAATTTTACCATACTATGGTTCGTTTAAAACTTTGAACAATTTTTCTTGTATGCAATTTGAGTTAACTTTCTATCACGGTTGGGACATCATTTGTAAATTGACATTCAGAGCTTGTGTTTGAATAATGAAATAAAAGTACAAATTTGTCCTTTGCAATACTTGTGCATGATTAGAATAGAGTTAACCTCCACTTGTATCTATTCAAAGTCATTTTCATTTATTATGGTTTTGGAGTTTTGATTAATTTAGTCGGATGGGAAAGGATAGAATATTCTATTATATTGTATTGGGAATGATGCATGGTGCTTCTTCTATAAAGGCTCAATTATATTGTTATTAGAAATACATCATATCTTACATATATGATGATAAGTATACACAATGATGTATTGACTTCTATAACGGTAATACGAAATTGTTACAGAAAATTGATAGTTTCGTGGTAGTAGCATTATAACATGTTAAATCCTGTCATATTTTGCTATCTTCTAAAATTTTAAAATCTAGTAAACTCAAGGTGGCGTAGAATTGTAACCTTAAGTTTAACATATAAATTATACATGAGAGAAGTTTTTGTTGCATATAGAAAAAAAGTCTCATCTAACTACTTGTTTGAGCACAGTAGAAAAAGAGGAGTGGTATGTAGATGGTATGAAGTGTTACTTGATTCACTAAAATATTAGCAAAAGATAGCCAAAGAGGTTATTGAAGGAAGAAAATTGAATTGAAGAAGAAGTCTATTGATTATTATTCCACGTACTTTCATTGTGCTCGTGAAGAGGGTGTTAGCAAAGTGGAAAGATGCGATTGGAAAGAAAAGAGTTGCATGAGAAGGCCAAGTGAGCATCGAGAGTTGTACAATGGCCATTAGGGTGAGCAACAATGAGTGGGTTGCATTGAAGGCGCAACTGCTGTAGGCAACTTCTTTTTTGGATCCATCACTTTTAAGAGATGGAGAGATTGTTTGGAGAGAGGAGATAACACTTAAAGCATGTGTGTGCGTGAGAGAGAGAGAGAGAGAGATGTATGTGTGTGCTTTCTCTATTAATGATTTGCTAATGTTGGCTGAAACCTTGCTCTGATTACAAGCAGGATATCAATGACAAATTTTGTGTTACATTGGAATGGCTACATGGTGTCTCTTATATAAAGGATGGAATACAATGATAATATATGTACACTAATATATATACGTAGTACATATAAGTAGGTAGTTAGTTTGTAGTCGTAAATATGAAATAATAATTGAAGACATGATGGTCTTTTCACAGTAATGTTATGCCATATTCAATTCTATCATGTTTACTACCTGCTATATATTCCAATAATTTTAAATTTCATGCCTATTGCATCTGCATTAGCAGATTCTGAGATACTCTACATTGATTTACGTTCACAGCATTTTTCTTTCACCTGTTGGACAGCCTTAAGTTTTTACTTAATGTGTGGTCGTATGATTTGAACAGATTCTACGCTTTGCTAGTTTAGTTGTTTGTTGTTGTTTCATGCAAAAGTTCATGCTGTAGATTAGTAATGATTTACTACTTTATTATTTTCAACAGTAGAATTATCTGCAGTTCAGTCTCTAGTTATTTGCTTGCTTAGTTCAATTGACCTTGGGATAGTTTATGAAATGTGCAGAACCATCTACTTTTAAAATTAGCTTTACAGTGAAAATTTATTAATGGAGCCGTATTTTTTTGGTTTCTTCCTTGCTTGCACAATCATTACAAGCGTTGATTTACTGCTTTATATCTTCAACAGTTGAATTATCTGCAGCGCAGTTTCTAGTTATTTGCTTGCTTAGTTCAATTGACCTTGGGATATTTTATGTAATGTGCAGAACCAACTATTTTTAAAATTAGCTTTACAGTGATAATTTATTAATGGAGCCGTATTTTTTTGTTTCTTCCTTTCTTGCACAATCATTGCAAGCATTGATCTCGAAAACACACAACAAGTATCTTGTTCTTTTGACTGAAATCATGACATACAGCATAGTTGCACTGCAGAGTGTTTATTCCATTGTTCTCTTTCTTGTTCACTTGTAAGAGAAGACGGTACAATTTGATTTTCATATTTTCATGATGGACGTGAATTTTCTTAAGCCTGCAAGTTGAATGCTTGGACAATCATTAGGATTGAGAGTTTATCATGAACTTTTCCTGCATCAACATTTGCTATTTTCCTAGTTGAGTGGGGGTCTGAAAACCTAGTCTTTCTTTTATTGCATGTTTGAATCTTAATTACCTTGCAACCTTATGCAACTGCGAGATCTCGTTGATACGAGTGTTTTCTTCTTTAGCACGTCCCGTCGTGCATTCCTTCTGTTATTGGTTGTGGCTTTCAGCATATATCATTGCTTAGATATTATTGCACATCTGAATCTAGGGAACTCTGAGGTTTGCTTCTCCATATGATGCCTCAATGCTAGGAATTAGATGAGCTTGTAACAGGCGTACACTGATCTTGAATCATTTGCACATTATTAATGCTCCTATAATTTTACGTGGAGTTCTATGTATGTATACCCCGTGAAAGAAGTAACCTTCGTCACTTTTACTCTTTTGCTTTATTTTGGAAATAAATGCCCAGCCTACCTATTGCTGGTAATTTTGAATTGGACTTTCCTGGGTTGGATAGTAATTTTTTTGCTTCATGCAGCTCCTCATTTTTGTTCTTTAAAGTGAAGGAGTAATGCTTTAAGAATCCAATGAACAGCATGTGATTGTGTAGCACAGTATAAACGTAAGCGTTCAAAGATGAACCGTTATTCATGGGAAAAGAAAAGGGAAAATTACAAGGAACACCATGCAAATTAGACTTATGAGGTGCTGTCGTAGTTTGGGACCCCCAACAAATTCTAAGGCAAAACAGGTGTGAAGTGCAGGAATAACAAAGAAAAGCACCAAGGAAGAATTTTGAAGAAGCTCTCTTTTATGCGTGTTCATGCAAGAGAGTGCTTCTTGATTGAAAGAAGCATTTTGAAGGCACAAGAAGATTAAAGGAGGGGATAAAGCAAGTGTAGCTCCTGTGGCCCTACGTCCCAGACCTCTTTAAGGACTTGCTTAGCGAGGGAGTGATGCAAGGATGGGGCATGGTAACCTGTGGAAAGATACTTGGCTTCCCAACGATTGTGTTCTCCAATCTCTTTATCCATATGCCTGTGCTAGAATCTTCCAAAACAGCCTTATTTGCTTGGTTTGCAGGCATATGATTGATGTGAATCTGAGCAAACTTGTGTGCTTTTGTGCCTCTGAGCTTTATCCTTTTAGACCAGCCCTAAATAGCTGGGCTATATCAACTGGAACGAGGCACATCGAAGAGGACCCCCCATTCCTAGTGCCTCATCAATTTCTGTGTCTTCGGATAGGACCATCTGGTGAAGCAATGGGCTTCTTCCGTAATAGACTCTTCATCTTTCTTCCTTGTGTTGTGCTACTGTTAGCTTCTAAGACTGAGGCATTTGACGTGAGAAGAATTCAACATGCTCTTGGATGGAAGGAAGAGGAAGGACCTGCAGAAAAGAGTCGGAGATTTCTTTCCGGCGTCGATGTTTTTAGTCTCGGGGTTCACAAGAAGCCTGCAGCTGGGACTTCCAAGTATGGTTCTAACAGAATGAGTAAGCGAAGAGTTCGAAGAGGATCAGATCCCATCCACAATAGATGTTAAATGTGTTGCAAATTGAAGATGACAAAAGAGTATATGATTTCATTGCATTTTAACTACTTGGTGTTTGTCTTTCTTTTTTGTTTAATTTCTCAAAAAGTCAAGTGATGAAGGTATATGTAAAGGTGCTGAAAAGAAAAGCTTGAAGGATTATATGAGCCAATTTTCATATAACATGGCGTTCTAGAATGATTTGGAACTCAAGGATCCAACTTGGATTATTTCATCAGCACATCACCTTTCTGCATAGTGATCCTATGCATGAATTGGCACGCTGAATGAATCAAAGTTTGGGTGTGCGCCTACTCCATCTGTTGTGCCCTTCATACTACGTTTGTCATGTGGCATCTGGAGTCGCTTGTTCTTGTGCAGGAGTGCATGAATTTATTTAACTTGATGCCATTTTTCCTTTCTTTTGTATATATATATAAGTTATGTGAATTCAGCATTGGTATAATAATAAACAATAACCTTTACTCTGGATGAAATTTGTAAGTGCTTCAAAAAGATTATTTCCTTATCGCTTGAATAGACTTCCGATCGTTTTAACCTTCTCACCTGAGGATCGAAATTATACTTTTGCTTAACTTTGAACCTAAAATTGATTATCTCTTTAGATCAACTCCAGACCCGGAGCTTACTACAAATGTATTGGAGATCTCACTTTATTAAGATCACATATAAGTGGGCTAAATAGTTTTCATAAAACTATTCAATTGTTTAAAAGTAAGTTTTAAATGTATAATTAATAACATGAAAATATAATAAAATTAATAAAGCCACATATTTTAACAAGTAAAAAATAAGCTCTAAATTATAAATATTCCATATGTGTGTGTATATATATAGGTGGAAATTATGATTGGTCTATATGTTTATAAGTGGTCACATTGCCAATAAAAATATTCAAGTTCTTAAAATTAATTTTAAAATATATTAAAAATTACAAATCCAATAAGTTTACAAAATTACCTACTTCTTACCTCACAATAGATACGTTTGTGTATATTGAATAATTTTTAGTGAATTATGTATGCGCTTGAACTTGAGTACATCATATACTAAAAATATATCACATTTTACCTGCAAATGTAATTCTTTAATGCATTTTTAATCTGTTTGTAAAATTTAAATTTAATTTGTTTTCAAATAATTGGGCAGTGTACTAAAACTATCTCTTTAGTATGAATGTAAATCTTACATTTATTACTAGATATGACTGTCTAACTATATTAATGTTATACTAGTTATAGTTAATTTTGTATATAAATTTCCAATGTAAATATTTTTACGTAAATAATTTTTTATATTTTAATACCTTTTATTTTTTATTTTTCATATTGTATTTTATTTAAAAAAAATAAAATCTGTATGCACAATAATTAAAATCTTCGAATGCTGAATATCAATCAAACTGACACAAAGATTTCATTTAATTTAGTCAAATTAAGTCCGTGTACTTTTTTGTTATTTATATTAAATTTAGTCGAAGTATTTGTTTTAATATATTACACTTTAGTTAACACTGAATGAAAAATTTCTCCACCACACACCCTACCAACTTTAGAGTCCCTAGGTGTCACGCCCTAATCGGATCGGCCTAAAAACAACACTTATCCGCTGTCTCAGGATTATCCGGCGAAACACCGGAACACAACGCTCTCTAGGGTTTCCGGCCCCAAATTGAAAACCCTAACTCTCCGATTAAATTTTATCCCCAAATTACAAGGTCGCTCAGAACCCTAACCCTAATTTAGAAAAAATCCAATCGGAAACCCTAAATTCAAAAATACCTCCAATTTTGACCCGCTGGTCAAAATTATGCTCATGCTGACGTCACCGCTGAATTTCGTCCGCTGCTGATTTAATCCCGTTACGCTGTCGTCACGCCGACGTTAGCGTTGCAATTCGATTTCCGCTGAAATCGAATTCTGCTCCGCGGTTCCGATTTTGACTTAGTCAAAATCGGAACACTCATCTTCGTCCACCCCGTTAGCGACGTCGCTGCTCGACGCCTCTTCCACCGAGCGCCGCTGCGCTCGAGCTCCCGTCGAAGAAAGGTAGCGAACCAACAGGGAAGGCCGCCCTTTGTCATCCGTCGTCCGGCAGCCGCCTGCCACCGGAATCGTCACCGAAGCTCGTCGCCGCCGCGGAAGAAACCAAAAATAGGGGAATCGGGTTTGAATAAGAGGAAGGTTTATTTAATACCAGATAACGCTACAAAACTCCCTACGAAGCCGGTGACCCCCGTCGCTGGTGCCCGCTTCCCCTCCCTCGCCGGTCACCCCCTCAGGTGCCGGTTACATATCTCTCCGGATTCACTCGCAACTCGCTCCCGTCGAAGCTTCCCTCAAGCTTCGTTACTGATGGTCGACTGCTCCTTCCTCAGTTCCTCAACTTGGTGAAGGTTGATCTCTCCTCCCCTTTTTCTCCATCACCCGTCGATGCTATTTGAAGAGGAGGCCGCCGCCTCTCTTCACGTGTCGCCTGCCCGCGTCCCTGGCGCGTCGCCGAGCTCCGCGCCGTAGACTCCGTCCACCTTCCTAATTCGCCCAGCCGCATCCGGGAATGTCGGATCAGCGCCTGCCTCCGCGTCCGATCTCTGCGGAGAGGACGCCGCCACGTTTTATCCGCGCGGAGAAGAGGAAGATGCAGCTGTTGATAACACGGTGCGGTCAACATTGGTGTTTGACCGAAGGGTTTGTGCGTAGCTTTGGGCTCCGTGTTGTACTCCTCCATTCGGGCTTGGGCCTCCGCCCGGCCCATTGGGTTCAGGTCTGGACCGGATCGAACCGGGCCTGACAATTCTCCTCTGCCCAAATTGGACCTTGAGCAACCATCGATGCGATTCTCAAAACACCAATTCTCACCATCTCGGTGTGATCTTCAGCTTCCTTAGCTGGTTCTTGTACCAACGTAGCAATCCGTCCTCGTGCTGGGCATTCATACATCCGATGAGGACCGCTGCACAAAAAGCAATTCATCGGCCTTGGTCGATCCTGCACTCTCTCTGCAGGTCAATTCTTCTCATGTCGTGCCGGTGGACCTCCACCTCGCCGGTGAAAGGTCCTACCCCTTCCTGCAAATCTATCCTCCGATGGGGTCCGTGGAGAGCCACGCTTGGGTGGGGAGCCGCGCTTCGGTGGAGTCCTTGATTTCCTTGATGGTCCTGATCTGAACCTCTGACTATCCACCAAGGACTCAGCGATAGTCGCGGCCGTCCTCCAGTTTGATGGCGCCTGTCATCGGACTTCAGCCTCCACCCAGGGTTGAATATTTCGAAGAAAGAAGTACCTCCGGTCTCCCTCCGCCATCTCTGGTAGTTCCAACATTAGGGCAGAGAATGCCCTGACGTACTCCTGAGTCGACCCGGTGTGCTTCAGTCGAACCACCGCGTCTCGTGCCTAATCCACCGAGTTCCCGGGAAGGAACTGCCGTCGCAGCTCTTCTCGAAACACTTCCCATGTCCAATCAGCCGCTTCTACTGTTGAATCAACTTTGGTCCTCCACCAAAGTTTTGCATCGTGTGAGAGATATGTTGTACACATCCTCACTTTTTCTTGATCTGCAACATGGTTAGCCATAAAATACTATTCCATATCCCAAAGAAAGTTACCCAACTCTTTGGATGTTTGGGCTCCTCTGAATATCGCCGGCTCTGGGGCGCGAGTCATCCCTCTAGCAACTCCGTACTCCACAATGGCTGCAGGGGCACCTCCTTGTGCCTGTGCCAATGCCATACGCATCACAGCAAGATCTGCCAACACCTGCTGATGGGCTGCAGTAGTATTGGTTACTTGTGCCGTTAGGGTTGCTACCTGTGCTTGCAAGTCTGCTACTTGCTCCTGGAGCACTGCCGTCTCTTCAGCGTTCTGCTGGGCCTCAACTACCCCAGCCAAAGTTTGTTGAAGGGCAAGAATTTGCAACCTCTGTTCCTCCATTATGCGATGGAGATCCTCCACCTGAGGAACCACCACATTGTTGTTGTTACCAGTCAAACCGAGTACCTGCTCGATTCGCGCTATGCGATCTCCTTGATTCACCATGTTGCTGGATCTCTTTTGCTCTGATACCTGTTGTCACACCCCGGTCTGATCGGCCTAAAAACAGCACTTATCCGCTGTCTCAGGACTATCCGACGGAACATCGGAATGCAACTCTCTCTACGGTTTCCAGCCCCAAATCAAAAACCCTAACTCCCCGATTAAATTTTATCCCCAAATTACAAGGTCGCTCAGAACCCTAACCCTAATTTAGAAAAAATTCAATCGGGAACCATAAATTCAAAAATACCTCTAATTTTGACCCGCTGGTCAAAATTATGCTCCTGCTGACTGATAGCACCCACCGGTATAGGTAGGCGTTACCCGCAAGTGCATGGGTCTATCGAAGTAATAAAATATCGATCCCACAGGGACTAACTGGCAAATACCGATAGATCTCGAAATGACTAGCTAGACAATGTCGCAATTGGTGAAGGTTAAGATAATGAAATAATTGAAAGTGCAATAATGTAAACAGAGGAGATCACATGAGAGAACTATAATGAGGAGGTGTATCAGGATATGGGTTCACCACATTGACTCCTTATAGTTGAATAGCCAAAGTTTATTACCAATGCCCTATCAAGTTCAAGGGGGTCAGCTTCCTTGTCACGTAGGTAGCTCCTCTCCGATAATCTCGTCCGCTTCCACGAACTAAATTACCGGTCCAATCCGTAGGGTTCTAACGTGCGGTCAGACGAGTGTCTTTCCACAATGTCCAAGATTCTTATAATCCCTGCAAATACGTACAGACCCGCAAGCGAGGTTTTACCCTCCTAGAGATGCTGAACCATACTTGAGGTGATTAAAGACTCAAACGCCCCCTCTCGGGTGGTATAGGGATAACATACAAACGGAATGGATAAACTCTCAACCAAGTGGGTCGGACGCGTGGTCGGACTGGGGCCTCTCCGACGCATCTAAACTCCTACAGTCACGAGGGCGAGTATGAATCTGCGAGCGAGTTTTTCTTCCGGAGATCTGATTAACAAACCTCACTAAGGTGTTTCCCTAAGTTAGTACAGTCTAGCGGGCAAGTTTTCTCCTCTAGATCCGATTAACAAACCTCGCCTTTGCAACTTTAGGCTCAAGCATACCTTTCGGAATAATGCTTTCCTTTAATCCTAAGGGTGAGTACAGCTATGCAAGCGAGTAAACTCCTAGAAAAGCTGATTTACAAACCTCACCCGAGGGGTTGAAAGTCGAACATATCCTTCTGGGTACACAGGCGAAGCATGCACACTAGGCTACGCAAGGACTTTAGCAAATAAACCTAACTATCATAACTAATAAATCGTCAAGGGTTAACCCCACATCCTGATTGGGTGTTTAGCCAAGCATGTTCACGGTAACAATGTGGATAATGTATTCAGCCATGAACATCACAAGTAATAATAGGTTTTGCACAAGAGCTGCAGAGGAAAAATAGATCATGCAGCACTCTATTAAGACAATACAATAGATGCAGCAACTCAAAGATGAAGGCTAAGTATTACAAATATGTTTCTAGGAGGCTTACGCAACAGAGGATGTTCAAAGTTGTACAGGTGCGCAGCTTCCTTTTCCTCTCGCAAGTGCAGCTTCTACTCGTTTCCTTCTCTGTGCGAATCCTCTGATGGACCGAACCTCCTCTTCATTTCTCCTTATGCGCTTCCGCCTTTTATCCTCTTCTCTTCTGAACCTTCTTCTCTTCCCCATGCCCTGCAAAAAGAGCTTGCTGAAAAGCTTCAGCCGAAAGAGATTTCTGCCAGCCTGCAACGCTTCAGCCGCCCATACCTCACGAAATGATGATTTCGTGAGCAAAACCTCCCCTAAAAGTTGCTCCACGCCTCCTTCGTCAACGGGGGAGAAAGGTCCTAGGTGCCCTTCAGCTTCCCCTTAGGTCAGATCAAAGAAACGTGGGAGAAAACGGTGATTTCGTAACAGGCGGGTCCGTGATCTCGGGCGAGAATTTGGTCGTGACCCGATCGTGATTTGTCGATTTCAGCTTCAGGCATAACGACGATCACGGGCATGATTCTGATCGGGACTCGGTCATGATTTCCAACAAAGGATTGGTGACTCCGAAATCTTCCAGTTTGGATCATCTTGAGTTAGGACAAGTTCCTTTGCCATAAGAGTGCCAGA
The DNA here is from genome assembly GCA_027563935.2 of Costus lasius. Classification (NCBI taxonomy): domain Eukaryota; kingdom Viridiplantae; phylum Streptophyta; class Magnoliopsida; order Zingiberales; family Costaceae; genus Costus; species Costus lasius. The sequence goes on along the minus strand of CM050452.1, from coordinate 9,023,032 downwards.
ATCTACTCTCTTTGCGGTCAATTTGCCCTGAAAACGTGAAAATACCAAAGCAGGTGTAGATTCCATAGATGTATCCAAATAAAGGCAATTGTAAGGCTTAAAGTCGTGAAATAGGCATGATTCCATAAGTAAATTGACACATGAAACTCTATATAAATCTGTGTCAACACTGACGTCACCGTTGAATTTCGTCCGCCGCTGAGTTAATCCCGTTACACTGTCGTCACGCCAACGTCAGCGTTGCAATTCGATTTCCGCCGAAATCGAATTCTGCTCCGCGGTTCTGATTTTGACTCAGTAAAAATCGGAACACTCGTCTTCGTCCGCCCCGTTAGCGACGTCGCTGCTCGACGCCTCTTCCGCCGAGCGCCGCTGCGCTCGAGCTCCCGTCGGATAAAGGTAGCGAACCAACAGGGAAGGCCGCCCTTAGTCGTCCGTCGTCCGGCAGCCGCCTGCCACCGGAATCGTCACCGAAGCTCGTCGCCGCCGCGGAAGAAACCAAAAATAGGGGAATCGGGTTTGAATAAGAGGAAGGTTTATTTAATACCAGATAACGCTACAAAACTCCCTCTGAAGCCGGCGACCCCCATCACCGGTGCCCGCTTCCCCTCCCTCGCCGGTCACCCCCTTAGGTGCCGGTTACATATCTCTCCGGATTCACTCGCAACTCGCTCCCGTCGAAGCTTCCCTCAAGCTTCGTTACCGTGATCGACTACTCCTTCCTCAGTTCCTCAACTTGGTGAAGGTCGATCTCTCCTCCCCTTTTGCTCCATCGCCCGTCGATGCTATTTGAAGAGGAGGCCGCCGCCTCTCTTCACGCGTCGCCGAGCTCCGCGCCGTAGACTCCGTCCACCTTCCTAATTCGCCCAGCTGCGTCCGGGAATGTCGGATCAGCGCCTGCCTCCACGTCCGATCTCTGCGGAGAGGAGGCCACCGCGTTTGATCTGCGCGGAGAAGAGGAAGATGCGGCTGTTGAAAACACGGTGCGGTCAACATTGGTGTTTGACCGAATGGTTTGTGCGTAGCTTCGGGCTCCGTGTTGTACTCCTTCGTTCGGGCTTGGGCCTCTGCTCGGCCCATTGGGTTCAGGTCTGGACCAGATCGAACCGGGCCTGACACTAGGTATAAGCTTTCGTTTAAATTAAAAATTTAAGTAATAAATCTATTTCAACTCTAATGCCCCCGTTATTTAACTAGCCCTCCATAAGTGTTAGGCCCCGGATTTCCGGTTCAGCCCAATGGGCCTGGCCCATGTACGCGTACAAGACGGAGCCCGATTTGGGAGGATTGTTGGGTCAAAATCGGACTTTGACCTAGCTTCAGCAACAAAGACGCGAACAGCGCCTTCATCTTCGTCCGTAGCGAGGCGCACGGGTGCGGACGAAGCTCCAGCGGAAGATTCGGGCGGGCGGCTGCTGACTTGGTGGCCACACGCGAAAGGCGGAGGCTCGTGCGGCGCTGAAGAAGTAGTCCGCAGCGGAAGAAGCGGACTACGAAGGAGCTTTGAGGGAGATGTTCGGACGCGGCGTCGTCGCCTCCGCGAGACTTTCGGAGCTGACGACACGGTCGCGGCGGAGGGCGAGAGGCGGCTTTCTTCGTTATAAGGGGCTCTCGACGACAGGACCTGCGAGCGTCTCTCTGGTTTCAACGTCGACTCCTCGCGGCTTCCGGGTCGGCGACGAGAAGGCAAAGGCGAGGTGCGGACGGCGTACCCTTCTTCTCCGGCAACGCGGGGCGGCGGACGAACAGTAGCGGCAGGCGTTTAAACTCGACGCGAGACGAAGGTTGAAGACGAAGCAAAGTCGACGGCTTCGTTCGAACGCGTCGGGCGTTCGAAACGAGGCAAGTCAACGCTTGGAGCGGTCAACGAGCGAAATCGAATTCGTTCGATTTGGAGAGTGACGTCAGCAAGGCGACGCTGACGCAAGCGAAATCGAATCGCGGCGGCGATTTCGAATTGAGTTGCTGACGTCGGCGTGACGTCAGCGCAGAGATTAAATTCGGTTCGATTTTGACTTCGGTCAAAATCTGATTTGAGGTATTTTGATTCTTTTCGGATCTTCTAATTAGGGTTAGGGTTTCTCGAGTGAATTGTAATTTGGGGATTGAAAATTGAGCGGGGAACTAGGGTTTCGAATTTGGGGACAAGATTCGGTCCGGAAACCCTAGCGCGATTACGTTCTGGTGTTCCGCCGAACGGCTCTAGGAAGCGGATAAGCGTCAATTCTAGACCGATCCGACCGGGGCGTGACAGTAAGTGTGTTGGAAAAGAAATTCTTGAACCGAGTCTAAAAATACACCGATCTTAAAATAAGTACGTAAAGTTTGACCAATAACATTATAAATATTAATTATATTTATTTTATTATAAATATTGATCAAAATATAATAAATATTAACTAAATATTATAGATGAATATTATCCAAACATTATGTATATTCAGGATATTTGATATATCTATAATATTTAAATAATATCTACTATATTCTGATTAATATCAATAATATTTAATTAATATTTATAATTTTATGGTCAAATTTCACATATTTGCTTTAAAATTTTTTTAAGCATAGTACCTCTTGTCTAGGAGATTTTTTCGTTGCAAATGTTTAAAATAAAAAAAATCGTAATATAATTGTGAATTATAATAATGCCTATTTGATAATTCCAACGAAAGGGAATACTAAATTCACAATAAACTGACTTCAAATGCTAATTATGATTAGTAATTTGATTAATAAAAAAAATCTGGATTTTAAACTTTCAATTAAAATTTCAAATAAATATTATATAATTTAGGATTTTATATTTAAAACTCAATAAAAAATTGAAGCCAACCTAAATATTTAAGAATATTAAAAATTGAAATTTTTTTATCTTTTAAAACGGATAACCTTTTTAAATACGGAACCCAAAACATAACCTTATAAAACCTAAATACAGCTTCAATAATTTAATAGCCATAGATTCAAAAAATGAAAAATTTAAAAAGTTTAAAAAATAAAATAGGGTGTGTCAGTTAATTTAATTGGACTTTAATTATTGATAATAAGGTATTAGAAAATTTTGCCAAAAGATAAATTTTAAAAGATTAATGATAAACAATACTAAAAATGTGATTGTACAAGTGTACAACTTAAAACTTATTAGGGAAAAAAAATGGGAAATGAGAAATCCCTAACTCGACCGGTGAGTCGGTGACACCTCCGACCTGGCTTCGACGTGTACTGGAGCATCCTGGGCCGTGCCTCCGCCTCCGCCTCCGCCCTCGCCCAGACAAGGGCGAGAGCCCTACGTTCTCACGCCTTGCGTCGCCTCGCTCCACCGCTCCCCTTAGCCTCCTCCCTGTCGCCCTGCTTGAAAACTGCGCGACCCTTCCCTGCGCGCTCTCTCTCTCTCTCTCTCTCTCTCTCTCTCTCTCTCTCTCTCTTTCTCTCTCTCTCTCTCTTTCTCTCTCTCTTCTGTCGATAGAATCAATCATTTGCAAGAATGGCTTTCTCCCTCCTCTGCACCCGCCGTCTTCTTCGCCTCCGCATCCACCTCGCCGCATTCTCTGCCATTCCGACCTCCACCAACCCCAACCCCCGATTATCGTTATGGTTTGCACAATCACCGGTTCCATTTCCTTCCCCAACATCCCAATGTCTCCAATCACTTCTCTTCTCCTCATCCTCGTCCTCCTCCCTTACCACCAACCCGCCTCCGACACCAGTCCCTGATACTGCCCCGTTAGCTAACGAACCGCCACCCGACCCAGCTGCCGTTTACCGGGAGCTTCGTGCCGCCACGCCCTCGTCCTCCAACCTCAGCCGCAGCGACTGGGAATCCCTCTCCCAGGTTCTGCGCTCCTTCGCCAAGTCCCCTTGGGCCACCGACCAAGCCCTCGCCCTCTACATACCCTCCGCCTTCTTTCTCACCGCTGCCCGCCGCTTCCGCCTGTTCTTCCTCCAGCGGTGCTCCCCAGCCGACTATCGCTACATCATCGCCCTCGGTCCCTCCGTCGCTGCTGACCGCTTTCTTTTCCCTATCTTCGCTGATTTCTGCTTGGATGAGTTTCCGGACGAGCTCCGTGGCTTCTGCTCCCTCATGGAGTCGGCCGACCTAACCCGGCCTCACACCTGGTTCCCTTTTGCCCGCGCCATGCGTCGCCGCATCATCTACCACTGCGGCCCAACCAACAGTGGGAAGACCTACAATGCTCTCGTCCGTTTCATGGAGGCTAACAGTGGTATCTATTGCAGTCCTCTCCGGCTACTTGCCATGGAGGTGTTCGACCGGGTGAACGCTGCTGGGATCTATTGCTGCCTCCATACTGGCCAGGAGAAAAAGACGATGCCTTTCTCCAATCATGTTGCGTGCACCATCGAGATGGTGTCTACTGAAGAATGCTATGATGTTGCCATAATCGATGAGGTCCAGATGATGGCCGATCCCAACCGTGGTTATGCCTGGAGCCGAGCATTGCTCGGTCTCAAGGCTGATGAGATACATCTGTGTGGGGACCCAAGTGTCCTCAAAGTAGTCAAGGATATTTGCAAGGAAACGTGCGACGACCTGGAGGTGAACTACTATGAGCGGTTCAAGCCCCTGGTTGTAGAGGCAAAAACATTGCTAGGTGATATAAAGAATGTGAAATCAGGGGACTGCATTGTTGCCTTCTCGAGGAGGGAGATCTTTGAGGTGAAGCTGGCGATTGAGAAGTTCACCAAGCACAAGTGTTGTGTTATATATGGTGCATTGCCTCCAGAGACCAGGCGGCAGCAGGCTAGCTTGTTCAATGACCAGGACAATGAGTATGACATCCTAGTGGCTAGTGACGCTGTAGGAATGGGCTTGAATCTGAATATAAGGCGGGTTGTCTTCTATTCATTATCCAAATACAATGGTGACAAAATGGTGCCAGTTCCTGCATCCCAGGTAAAGCAAATAGCTGGAAGAGCTGGTCGGAGAGGAAGTGTTTATCCTGACGGGCTTGCGACCACCTTTGTTTTGGATGATTTAGATTATTTGATCGAGTGTTTGCAGCAACCATTTGAGGAAGTGAAGAAGGTAGGACTTTTTCCATTCTTCGAGCAGGTGGAGTTATTTGCAGCACAGTTTCCAAAAGCCACTTTCCCTGAGTTGTTGGACAAGTTTCGGGAGAACTGTCGTCTTGATGGATCATATTTCTTGTGCCACCATGAGAGTGTTAAAAAGGTTGCAAACATGTTGGAGAAGGTACAAAATATGTCTCTCCAAGATCGATTCAATTTCTGTTTTGCACCAGTCAACATTAGGGATCCCAAGGCAATGTATCACCTCCTGAGGTTTGCTTCTCACTATAGCCAAAACCGTCCAGTTACTATAGCAATGGGGATGCCCAAGGGTTCTGCTAAAAATGATGCTGAGTTGTTGGACCTGGAGACAAAGCATCAGGTTCTGTCAATGTACTTGTGGTTGTCGTATCATTTCAAGGAGGATACATTTCCTTATGTGGAGAAGGCTGAGTCAATGGCCACAAGCATTGCTGATTTGCTTGGCCAATCACTAGCCAAAGCTTGCTGGAAACCAGAATCAAGACAAAAGGGAAAACAAAGAGATTCAGACGATGACCAAGATATGGTGACACCTGCTGCTAAAGCTGGTTATGAAAGATCGAGATCACTTATTCAAGTATTTGCAAAGTAAGTTTTGTTTACCACTTTTATACTACAATTTATTTGACTTGCCCTTAGTGTACTATGATCCAAGATTTTAAATCTAGATTGATTGGTATAGATTAGTGGATAGTAACGCATGATACTAGTCGATGCCTCTCATATTAGTATTTATATATAAGTTTGTAATTTATTTACCTATATATCATATCAATATTGACTTTGTTTTGTTTAATGATGTTGGGTCAGATTGGTAAGTAAGCTTATTTCTTTATATGGACCAGTATTTAGAACACTGCCATGATCACGATATCACTAGATGTAATAAAAACTTTGTGCTGCTGTGGTTTATTCTTGGTCAAGATAGGTGGGATTAAAAAGTTGCATCCATATGAGGAGACATGTTCAAGATGCACATTAGACTTATCCTATAAAATTCATCTTGTCGTAAAGTAGCTTTTATTATTTTATTATGGACTTAAAATTAATTTTAGTATTAAGAGACTCTTGTGGAGCACAAATTGTCCTTATTAATTACCCTAAATTGTAAAGAATATTTGATTAAGAGTTCTATGCGTGTTTAAATATAAAACATATAAGCATATTGTTGCAAGAGGAAATAGTGGAAGAGAGGTAGAGAGAGAAGAGGGAGAGAGATACCAAAGAGGCAAAGAAATTATTTTAAATCATTAATCAAAATCACTTTTTTAGTTTTTTTTTTTGACATACAAGTAACTGATGAATGTAACCATTAAAGTAACCAATGATCTACTAATCATAATAGTTAAAACCTAACACAATATTCATATATTATTATTCTTAATATGTTAATTGAAATCACACCACATACATATGAAAATTAGGTTTTATTATTTTTGATGCTTGAGTTTATAAAACTTAACCGTGGATATTTCCTAGTTTTTATCTATATGAGTGGAACATTCTCTTTTTCTGTGTGTTTTTCTCATTTTTTTTTCAAACGTTTTTTTTAATATTTTTCTTATGTGATGATGATAAGCCAAATAGAAGGATATGAAGTTTTGATGGACAATGATATTTTTGGACATTTGCATTCATAAGCTTGAAAGCCAACAAAGAGCTTTAGAAGTAAAATCGTTGGTACTAATCTAGATTTTCATTCTAATTTTGGCATCGACCTATGGTTAATGCTAAACTTGGTTTGTGCTTGTTGATGCTCTTGCTATGAATTGATCAACTGGAGTTTATCATGCAAGGTTAGTGTTTGGTATGAGATCACAGGAAATGGTTGCGATGCATTTTGAGATTGTTTAGGCTACTTTCTTTTTCTGTTTAACCCATAAAACTCCTATTCCAATACCTTTTATTCACTTACTATCTCTAAGCATATGATTGAAAACTAGTCTGTACCAATCGATATAGGTGGTATATACTAGTTTATATCTCTACTGATATATACTACAAAGTTAGTATTGAGTTGATACTATATATATATATATATATATATATATATATATTATAATTTGGGTGGCACCACTCAGTGCCAATTGGTACTACATGTGTGAATATTGATCAATACTAAATTTGATTTTTCTATGTACTAGAATTATCTTAAATTCTCTATATGATCTCTCTTATTCTATGACATGAATTATAAAATGTAGTTCTAGCATGACAACATGTAATATCAATTCAAGAATTATCACCACTAACAATGCATTAGTTAAAGTACTATTCTAAAGGTGATCACATTACACATTTAAAACAACATCTTGATGTTGGTTACACCACTGCTGCCTAATGCAACAAAATTGGAATGGATTCTTGTGCTCATCATTTATGTCTTATGCTAAATACTGCTACTTTGGGGCATGTAATGATATTGGAAGGTGGTTTGATCCTCCTTGGCCTCACATGTCATGAATGAGTACTAGTGCTCGAGGAGGCTGAGAAGCTAAATTGCTCCTTAATCATGAGGGGCCATCTAAGACTTATTTCTTAACTTTGATAGAGGTTTGGTGGCCCAAGTGTCATTGATCTTGATCTGAGGGCTTCTCCTTCCAAGGTGAGTGAACAAACTTGCATCAATGATGACTACCATAAGATAGAAGGAGATTGATAGACCATTCCCTAAATATTTCCACATCAACGGTCTTTCTATATCTGTAACCAACAATATCTATTACCTAATTATGCTGTTCATGAGGATCTAGTCTGAGTCCTTATGATGTTGTTGACCCTTACTTTGTTGAGCAAGTAGAGGAATGTATGTATGGATCCGAAGCATGAAGTAGCTATTGGTAGATTATGACATTATTTTGATATAACTCATTGGCTGAGCTAATTCAAATGAGCAAATTTAATTTTCTTTCTATTTTAACCACAAGATAGTTTTCTATGTATCAATAAAATTTTCAACTAAGGCTCCGTTTGGCGGAGCTTTCCCAGATTCTACTGTAGAAAAATTTGGTGGATAGCTGCTGCAGTAATGGGAAAGCTGGATTTTTAATGTTGCAAGCAACAGCCGAATTTGGATACTGTAGACTACTGTAGCTTACTGTAGCAGTGTGGAGAGCAGTGCACAGTAAAAGCTGCTTGGAAAGTTGGGTGCCAAATGGAGCCTAACTACCATAATACATTGTACATCTATCATTTCAAGAAGGAAATTAGTTCCTAGGTTGTTATGTTTAAAAACCCGGTCCGGACTAGGTGGTATTGCCGGTTTGTATTGGGCCGAAGTCTAAAGAAGGACCGGTACATGGACCATGGAATATTGGAGCGGAGCGAAGCACAAGGAGAAGGAAGAGGAGGAGAAGTCACTTACCAAGGAGAAAGAAGCAGTCCGTGGTCCATGGTGGCAGTGGCAAGAAGCTACTCATGGTGAGTGGTCTTCTTCTTCCTCTGCCATTCTTGCTACGAGCAGCTTCTTCTCCTACACTAGTCGGAAGGAGAAGGAGAAGGAGAAGGAGAAGGACAAGGAAGTGGTTGTGACGAAGAAGTTGTGGCCAAAGAGGAAGAAGCTATTTGTGGTTGGAGCAGCAGAGGAGGCACCGGTTTGCATGCTATAATGAGTCTCGGTGGTGAGCACAACAAAGAAGCTCGTCGTGGTAAGTGTTGTGTTCTTCTTCTTTCTCTTGCTTCCTCCATTGCTCTAGCAGTAAATATTTTTACTTCTCGTGAGCAATTGCTCTTGCAGTAAATATTTTTACTTCTCATGCATTGCTCACGCAAAGCCTATATAGGGTCTCAGACTGGGTTTTCGAACCTTGGTAGGTTGTAATATAAATAGTGTTAGTTTCAAAATGCCGGTGAGTTGATTTATAGATTGTCTTCACCTTATTAATTCACCTTTGCATTAATATCATGTTGCAGGATAGTGATTACCTAATGTTAGTGAAGAAATAGTGAATATGGTGTAAACTATTACTTGCTTTGTTGACAACCATGACTAAGTACACCTATTGTTGCAAACCTTCTTAAATAGAGAGATCTTATGTCTTAGGATGGTAGCTCACTTCAACGTCTTAAATGTCCTTATTAAAAAAATTGGAGTTTAAGACCATGCTCACAAGCTTTGTATGATGTGTCTCGTGATGTAGGCTTCATGAAGGGCAAGAAGATGAAGGGAAATTATTCTTCATGAGCATTGCTCAGATTCCATCAACGTGATCATAGTCACTATAGAGTCTTTCTTTATCATCTTACATTAGGCCAATATGACAAAAGACTGACTACCCATTCATGAACTTGAACTACAAATTTTTGTTGCCTTGCTAAGCCCTATGAAAAATAAGCCAATGTTGATGGCATCTATCACAAATAGGAGATGTAAATAGGGTGGCATTCTTGTTGTTGGTAAATTGCAGACTCCTATTTGACATCCACTTAATTTAGTCATTTTGTAGTAAACTAATATAATAAACTCAACTTATGACATTATATCTAAATTCAATGTATTATGCATATATAATCTATATATTTATTACAAGTACTTGAAAATGTGATATTTCATATGGACACAAAATTTGAAGCTACAACTATAGCAATTGGAGAAAAACTTATGTACCAAAAGTAGACAAGCATTTCTATACAAATGAGCTGCTAATTGATTTATTTGATAGCTCAATGGTATCTAATGATGAATAATAGGATGACTCAAAAGGAGTTTGATAGGATGTTGAACTGCATAAGAGGGTCCAACTGTTTCATCAAAATGAATCAAAAGGATTTGATGTTGAATAGCATGATGATTCAAAAGAGCTTGATTGGGTGTTAAATGATTTAAGGAAATCAAATTAGTCTTGATTTGAATTTGTTTTTGGCCGTATGACATATGTATCAGATGGCTTAAAGCAATTATTTAGATACTTGAATTTGAACTTAAAACTTAATTTGGTAGTTTGGTGCCTCAATTAGACCCTATATGTCTTTAATCTTGGGACATGAGTTGAATGGACAATTTTAGACGATCTAGATTGGGGTGTTGGCTCGAAAGGACCTTGTACATCTTGATTTGAACTTTAAGTCTAAACTTGAATTTAATTTACTTAATCTTCAAACTTTTTGACTAGATTGCTTTGAGAGGATATGGTCAGGGTTTTGGGTAGCTCAAAGAATCCCATGTTCTTTGCTTTAAACTTTAAATTTGAATTTAGTTATTGAGGCCCCCAAATGAACCTTGTATGTCTTTACTTGAACTTGATTATGAACTTAAATTTGGTCAAATGGACCTTGCATGTCTTGACACAATCTTAAATCTTGCACATTGGACACTGCATCCCTTTCATGAACTTGAATTGGACTTACAATGTAAAAGGTCTGGTTGGATGCTGGATGGCTGAAAGAGATCTAACATGCCATGAATTTGAATATGCATTTGAATTTTATACAATGGGTTAATTTATGTCATTGTGGAACTTGAGACTTGGTGTTAAGTTTTAACTTGATATAGAGTTATGCCTAGCTTAAACTTAAAATGCGAATGCCACTCTTCAGTTTGCTCGAGCCATGAAACATCATCTTCAAAGTTCTTAAATATATATATTTTAATTATTGTCAATAATGATGAGAGAACTTTTTTCCCCTGTTTTTTCTTTCTTTCCTTCTTCCTTTCTTTCTTTTCCCCCCTCCCCATTTCTTTGTTTTATTCTAGTTCTTTTTTGTCTTTCTCTTTCCCTTTTGCCTTTGTTATCTGCTCGTATGACTAGTGCTTAGGTTCTATATGGTCGTTGTCTCCTTCCTCAACGATATATAATTACAAGTTGTTCTAGAAATTTTTGGCCCTTGCTCTAGCAGCATCTGCGGTAAAAGAGCACCAAGGAAGATCAAGTGATGAATACAAGTAGAGTAAGGTTTTCAATTTTGGTCGGTCTAGTATCAAACAACCTAGATATTGAGCATAGTTTGGTATGGAGCAGTGTTTGAAAATTCGGTTTGTACCAACGAAATTTCTGTTTGGTACCGATCGAAATTTCAGTTCGGTACTGGTCCGGCAAAGGTCCGACACCGGACCACCAGTGTACCGGGCCGTGCTTCCGCCACCACGAACGCTGGCTTCACTGCTGAAGGAAGCTTTGTTCGAAGCTTCGGCTGCTGGCAGAAGCATCGAACCAGCGGCGAAAGCCTCTTCACATGTGAGCGGTGTTGGCAAAAGCTTCTTTACACGTGGGCGGTGCTAGCAAAAGCTTCTTCACACACGGGTGGATATCTGATTTTGCTATTGGTACTGTCCTGTACAAATCAGTCCGGCAGCTCAATCTCAGCTCACTAGACTAAGCTGTCGAACCAAAATTTTAAACCATAATACAGTTTGTCCTAGTACTAGTACATTATTGAACCGGTACATATTCCTGTGCTAATGGTACCAAACTATTTTTATAACCATGGGTGGAGGGTATTATGTTGTCTCATACAGTGGCATGAGCAAAAGAGGGAGCTGACATAGGTTTGACGAAATGTGAGGCCCAGTCTGTTGTTTTTCTATTGTTAAAGCAGTCATGGCAAACAAAACATTTCTTTTTTCTGTTTCTTCATTATAGGGAGTTGTTGGGGTGTGAGCAGAGAGTTCAATCCCCTATTTTCTTTTGCATGTGCCAGCGGTGGCAAGGTTTTAACCTCTTACTTTTTATTGACAGTAGACAGGGGCTTATCCCTCTCTTTCATTAATGGTTGTTACTTGTGAACGTTAGCCCATTGTTTCCTTTGTTCGGCACTGGATTAGGAAATGCAATGAGCTATCAGAGGGGATTCCGGCCAATGTTCTTCTATCAGCAATGGTGATATGATTATGTGTTGCTTGTGGCTGGGGATAATGGCGACCGTAAGCACAGGAGGTTCCCTAGCTGAGGACATAGGTGGCTGTCCTTTCCGTGTTTGTCAGAGAGGATATGATGTGTTGGTTTCAACTAGGACGGAGAAGTGCCAACCATAAGGGTGTTCAAATTCTTCAACTATGGAGTGTTATATTTCAATCATAGGAGAGATAGTGGCGAGGATCAAGGTTGTGAGGACTTTCTGTTCAAGCTGGGACAACTTTCCTTTTTCATGTCTTTAGAATGAGTACTGTATGCCATGCAACATTTACGGGAGGAAAGGAATGATATAATTGGTCCCCCCTACTTCATTGATTTGTGTTTCAAAGAATTAAGGAAAAAGTACCGGCAAAGATGATGGTGGGAGAGCCTTTAGTGGCGCCGTGGTGCACCTTGGCATGATTGCAGTGAGGCCTTGGCATGATAATGACAGGGCCTTGATCTTGTGGTCAGGTAGTGTCACTTTGATTTCTCTTCTCCCCTTTGTACTTCAAGTTTGGAGAAAGTGACCATTTTTTTATCATAACATAGTTAATCCAAATTGTAGTTCATCCGGAAGGCTAGCAAGTAATGTCATCTTTTGGTTTTCATGTTTAACCATTTTGATCTATTCAAGTTAACACATGAAAATTTTGTAAAATAAATAATTTAAAATTGTGATAATTCAAATGTATGTTTAGATTATTTGAATAATAGCTCAGATGATATATAATAATTAATTAAATTTCTAACAAATTGATTTATTTAAAAATGAAAATATTGTTGACATTTTGTTTTGTCAGGTCATGTTGTTTCATTTGAGTTTTTTGCATTTGTAATTTATTTTTTTGCTCATGTTGTTATGGTTATTAATCATGTTGTATCAAACATTACCGGCCCTATTTAACCTTCATGTTAGGCTTAAAGTTGTTGTTAAGTTTCTGAATGGAGTTCTTTGTCGGATATTGGAGAAAGCTGTGTATTGGCAGCCACATGTTGTAGCATTTCCCTTAACATATTCTAAGAAACTTAGCAACTAGAGTTTGTTACCCTAGTTGAATCAAGGATTAGGAGCAAGGTTGTTAAGATTGAGATCCTATGTAGAAATGACGTGGCCTTATAGGGTTGAAACATAGGTTCAAATTGTAAGATCGTAAGAATATATATATATATATATATATATATATATATATATATTCATTTAATTATATTTAAGAGTAAGATAAATATTCTAATAAATAATAATAAAAATACTATATATCTATCCAATACTATACACCAAAGTTAAATTATATATATTCAATATTTTATATTATTATTCAAATATATTTTTTGGATAATATAAAACTGTGAAATTGAATATTTGTGAGTGATGATGATGAAGACAAGTTACTAGAACATAGATATAACAATGGTGTACAATAAAACTAGAAACAATACAGGTGTGCCGTGAAACTAAGATAAGATAACAAGATAAAAGCATGAAAGATGATGATAATAAAAATATATATAGTAATTATAATAAAAATGACAAAAGTGACAACGAAGGTGCTAAATAAAGATGACAAAGATTACAAAGTTGATTATGATAAATAGTTGAAGTTGATAAATATAGTTATAGATGTAATGAGTTTAAGTTGATGAATACTCGTTAAAAAAGAGCAAATTATGACAATTAAAGATTATTGATTTTGGGGTATAATGGTAGTCTAATCTGAATTTATTCTAACTATTAACTTAAGATCGCCTCAGATAAGTAAGATCGTCCTAAGACCCAGATCGGTGAGATTGTAAGATTCTACCACATTTTAAATTTCGGTTTGCTTAATTTAGGTTGAAGGATTGGAAGATCCTAAGACTCGAAATATATTTTTGATATCCTCGATTAGGGGTGTCTGTTGCATATATAGACACAATCTTATTATTCTTTGTTGAGCAAATGAAATGTAAGAGGAAGGCCATATTAGTTATTAATCATGTCGTATCATATACTACCAGCCCTATTAACCTTCATGTTAGACTTAAAGTTGTTAAGTTCTGAATGGAGTTCTCTCTGGCAAACATTTCATTGGGATAGCTCTGTATCGGTGGTCCCATGTTCTAGCGTTTCCCATTAAGTGACGAGAGGTTGTTACCAGAGTTGAATCAAGGATTAAGGGTATCTATTGCATATATCAACACAATATAATTATTCTTTGTTGAGCAACTGAAATATAAGAGAAGACCATATTAGTTATTCGTATGGACCATAGCCGTGGCTATGGTCTTTCTAGGGCATTTGACTATGTTTTCAAACCACTTGAAGTGTAGCTTTTATAGAGTTGAGCATTTGTTGAAGATGTTTTTTGTGGATTTGGAAAAGCCAGTGTGTATTTTCGTGAATAATGAGCTTCCAGGGTTTTTTTTTGGTATTCTTTTGGGGTCCGTGACAACTAACAAATTAATAATGAAGCAACTAGGGAACGTTGTATAGCATTAACATCTGAAATCATATAGAATTCTATTTTATCGTATTTGGGAGATAAACAATTTTGGTTAGCGGAGGTTCATTGTGGTTAATATTTTTTACTTTTTGCAAGTTCTGATTGGGAAGAAACATTAGGTACCAAGTGTAGAATAAAAAATCATGCACACACCAAAGAAAAAAAAAGAAAAAAAGAAAAAAAGAAAAGCTCTCAAGGAAGGTGTACGAGTCCACTGCTCCGGCTATGAAATGTTGATTGCCATTCTCCAGGAGGGGACTCTTGCATGAGATTTATGGCAGTTTCATATGTGAAAGGTCGATGATTGAATCTTCATAGCTTTATCTCTGGAAGCACGAAGGTTCATTTTTTAACTTACATTCAGATAATTATTTATTGAAGTGGCAAAACTTTTACGGTACTAAAGTTTGTCCGCTTTAATAATTCTGGTCTCATATTTAGTAATTGCACCTTCCATTCTTCATGGGCATTAATTTGTTTAGGAAATTTATAAACTTTGAGCTGTACTTTGCATAAGATGATCTGAGGATAGCTTCCGCTACTGTTAGAAATCCTCATAATTTAAAAATTATATTAAGTTGATAATCTAATGACTTAATGAAGCATGATGAATTCCGAGTACAATTTATGATGTTTCCTTCATAATCTACTACCTTCAGGGAGCCTGCAAATCCTGATTCTATCATCCTAATACATTGATTACTCTACAATTAGGGCTTCACGTATTAGTCAGAATAGCTCTAAATAACATGGTTCGAAGTTTATAACATAGTTTTCATTTCATTGAGATTTGAGACATTATGTAAATTAAGGTGTTTTGAGTATCAGTTCGAGCTAGTGTATCAACCAATACATATTGACTAGTATATATCAAATGAACCTAACCGTGTTATATTATAAATGATTAATTATAATATTGGTAGTATAAATTGGTACACATATGAGGTCTATCATCTGTGCATTAGTTGTGCGCGGATTGATTTGCATTGAGCTTACGGATGACATTTTAAAGCCTATGTGAAACTAATCCAAAACAGCATGTGCATCATGTTAGTTGCGAAGTATGCCCCTGATCCACTAATTGATTTGTTTTTCTTGCTTATGCGTGATTAATCTACAAATTTATTTTACTCTTTTGATTATTGTTTAGGAGGTAGGCCACTTCCTGAGTCTGACTGAAAAACTGTTGGATTAAGCGAGTAGAAAATTTTGAATTATATAATTCTTACTTTAGGCACTGTATATGTGACTATTTTAAGAACGCAGTTCCACTGTCTACAAATAAAGCCACAAAGCTAATGCTTGCCTTTTTTTACAGAAGGCGGGATTATTCTGCCCAAAATCATTCTTCAAGAGGCTTCGTCTTGTGAAAAATGCTGCCTGCAATTCATCGATTGCTTGGTAACGCTTTGCAATCCTCCTCGTCAATGGAGTAGCCTTGCCTTCTCTGCGGGGTGCCATATCAGCTGCTGCTTTTTCCATTCATTACCTTTGAGGATCAGTAGGACGAATTTGTTGCTCCATCCATCCAAACGTGTAAAAGGGTTGCACTCAAAAGCCGAGTACTTTAGTTGAGTGACAACCCAAATTAAAAAAAAAAAAGGCTTTGGGAGAGGAGAGAACTAGTGTCTACGTATAACAGTTATTACGTTGCAATGGTTGGTTTTATCCAACCGAGGTGTTTTTTGCCCGGAGATTTCGTTGTAGTCTTAGATTAAATCTGTTGTATACTAGAAGGTTGTTATCTGACATTAATTTCAGTTTTCATCAGGAAGCCAAATTCCGGCTATTAAATGGGCTTGGTCGACGAGAAGGAATCTCTGCTTATATACCGTCTACAGCAACCAGCAATTTTGATCAACAAAAGCAAACTTCAATATGATGTTTCTGTTCAGCCAATCAGATTTTCTGTAGATCTTGAGCGCAGGCTAATTGAACAAACTGTGATGCTTATAAATTAGCGCTATTATGAACAATAAGCTTAATCATGTTTTGGTGATTGTTTTCAAATTTCATGTTGCTTAGAGAAAGTTTAAACCTCATTACCTGATTCGGGTCCAACATGGATCACAACCTGCAATTTTTTTTAACTAATTGCAATTCATACAAAAAGTGAAAAAGTGCAACACGTCCAACCCCACAAATGGATCAGTGGAGAACACACCGAGTCACTGAGACGGTTGACTGCTCTCATAATTTAGTGGTTTAGCAGGTGCAAATCTACCAAACTGCTGCCCGACGCCCATAACCCATTCGGCCATTCCTACCTCAAACATATTCAATTAATTTAACTTGTATTAATTAATTGAATTAATCGGTACCCCCTTCCAATTAGCTATAGCTGTGAATATTAATTTCTGAATCGATTTGATTGCAATTATAAAATCATTATAATTAATCAAAAGTATTTTAAAAACGCGGAGCTAAAATTAAATTCAAACTCAGCAACTATTAATTTATAACGAAATGTGCGACAAATCCGAGTGAAGGCACGAGGGCTATTTGTGTCACTTTACTACAACCTTTTCTACTAATAAATTTTAGCAAGAAGAGGACACTGTACCTCACACTACATCGTCCACTTCCGAAGCCCACCCAGTCTCTCGCTCTTGCTCTTCGTCGGTGCCCAAAAAAGTGGTGCGGGAAGTAATAAGGTCCGCTGCGGACGCGAACTTGTAGCGAGAAGGTTTGGGGGCAATGGCCGGAGCCCGCCCTGCCCGCCCCTCCACGGGATTTCGCGCCTTCTTCTCCTACAAGGTATTCGCATCCGCCGTCTTCACGCTCCTCTTCGTCGCGGCCATCTCCGCCCTCATCTCCTCTTCGTCGTCGTCTTCTTCTTCTTCTACCTCCTCCCATTCCCTACCTCGCCACAAATTCCTCGCCTCCGAACCCCTCCGCGCCCGCGTCGACCTGATCTACCGCCAGGCCGCCGACCACTCCGTCCTCGCCACTGCCTACGCCGCCTACTCTCGCCGCCTCAAGCTCGACTCCTCCCGCCAGCTCGGCGTCTTCGAGGGCCTCTCTTCCTCTCTCTCAGACGTCTCCGCCCGCCTCGCCGCCCCCATCGACGACGAGGACGCCCTCCGCCCCCTTGAGAAGGAGGCCAAGGACCGCGTCAAGCTCGCCCGACAGATCGTCGGCGAGTCGAAGGAAGCCTTCGACACTCAGCTCAAGATCCAGAAGCTCCGCGACACCATCTTCGCCGTCCGCGAGCAGCTCCACCGCGCTAAGAAGCTTGGCGCCCTAGCCGGCTCCATTGCCGCCGGATCCACCCCCAAGAGCCTCCACTGCCTGGCCATGCGCCTCATGGAGGAACGGATCGCGCACCCGGAGCTCTACCGCCACGCCTCCAACGCTGCCCCGTCAGATCCCGAACTCTACCACTACGCCATCTTCTCCGACAATGTGATCGCCGTCTCCGTGGTGGTGAACTCTGCAATCAAGAACGCGGTGGAACCGTCGAAGCACGTTTTCCACGTCGTTACATACCCCATGTACCTCTCCGCCATGCAGGTATGGTTCGCCCGCCGCCCACCCACTCGCGCTAAGGTGGAGGTCAGGTCTGTCGCTGATTTCAAGTTCTTGAACGCCTCATATTCGCCCGTGATCAGACTGGTGGAGAGCGGGCGGCGGGACCTCTCGGTGCTTGATCACCTGAGGTTCTATCTGCCAGAAATGTTCCCTAACTTGAGGCGGATCGTGCTCTTGGAGGATGATGTGGTGGTGCAGAAGGATTTGGCTGGGCTATGGAGTGTCGACTTGGATGGGATGGTGAACGGGGCGGTGGAAACCTGCTTCGGTGGGTTCAGGAGGTACAACAGGTACTTGAACTTCTCCAATCCGGAAGTTCTTGATCGGTTTAGCCCTCGAACCTGCGCTTGGGCCTATGGGTTGAATGTCTTTGACCTCGATGCCTGGAGGAGTGAGAGATGCACCGATAAATTCCATCAGTACCAGAACCTGGTGAGATATTCTTCTATGTTTACTGTTCTAAAGAATTGTTCATGCTGAATTTCTTTTAGTAAAGTGCCTCCAAACGGTATACTTGACTATAATTTAACAAAATTTTGTAATGCCATTAATTTTACCGGCAACTTTCTCATCATTGATTTAATATTATTAGTTTCCATTTTTGCGCAACTTGTACTATACAAAACTGTGCTGTGCACTTTGTTACTTTCTGCTTCCCATTCTCACCTGGAGAAACTATTGCTCGAGTCCTTAATTGGTTATATGGCTTTGAACTTTGATGCCTTTCAACGGGACAAAGTTTTGAATCATGCTAAAGTGTTAGGGTTAAATTGTATTTTTGGTAAGTCTTTGTTAAGTATGTTCAATGAAACATTTTGGCATCAGTACTACTGAGTCGTCTTTATGTAATTGTTTCTTGCTATAGACGAGTATTACATTGGCTAAAGTTAGGTACTTAGGATCTGTCTTGTTGTAATCCCTTCAATTGTTAAATTGGTTGATTCTTTTTGTATCTAAATTAAATATTCGTATTTAATTGTATCTCAATGTGAATCCTCTGTCCTTTCATTTATTGCTGAAGTAGTCGATTTATGTGGTACATCCAGCAGCTCAGAAAAGCATATTGTTGTATGTATTTCTAACAGAGAACAGAGATTTCTATTTCGTTTAGGCTCAAGTATTTTCTACCTATATTATTCAAGGTATTTACTTTCTTTGATTGTCAACCAAGGCATCTATCTCTTACTTGCAGTACTATAATTGACGGCTACCATGGTCAAGGATTACGTTACCATCTAACATCACATATTATGACTAAGTTTTGATCTCTTTGCTTTAAATATTACTCTTTGGCTCTCTGATGGCACAATACTGATTGATCAACTAAGTTTGGTCATGTCAAGTTTGGAAGTAAGTTTAGATAAACAATTGTTGTCTTAAATATGAGCTGATAAGTTTCTATATGCTTAGACATTGATGAAGTGGTAAGAGAAGCACATAAGCAAAGAATGAACGTTGAGATGTAAAAATTAACGTCTAGAAATTATAGCAATATGGAAATCATGAGTGCTTCTAGTATAATAATAAACAGTATTAGTCTGAGTGCCCTGACTCAGAAGTTGTGGTTGCTGAAATTAGTAATTTGGATGTTGAACTATGAACATTTTGTATGTACAGAAGATTTTAAGGAAAAGACTAGAGATGCAATTTGTATCTTTTCAACATGGAAGCCAACAATCTTTTTTATTGACTACCCAATTTCTGACTTTTTAGAAAGCTTCAAAGAGGTTGAATATCAACAAAATTATGTTTCAGGCAAGGTTTTAAAAACTATTCGGTATGGTACCAGTAATGGTATATATAGTGTCAGTATGTCTAGTACTAGTACCTTGTCTGTATCGAAACTCATTTGGTACACTGGTATAGATCGAGACTTTAAAATTTACTTTCAAAATCTATACTGTCACGCCCTAACGAGGCACCTAGGCCCACACCCTGAAAATCCGCCCTTAGGATGCGACGGATTAGACCTACCAAAAATGTCAAAGAAATATCCAAATACAAATGTCGTATAAATACAGAACTGAACATGATAACATGGTTCAATATAGTCATTTGGTCCATCACTAGGAATACAGAAGTACAGATCCAAATACAATACATATATGAAAAATAATACAATAGATAGTCACATGCTGACTTTAGTGGTGGCCACTAGCACTATCTATCTACTCAGCTCCCGGAGGAGAGACGTTTGAACCTGGAAGAGAAGCAAGAGTGGTTAGCAAGAAGAGCTAAGTAGGGAATAAAACAAGATATGATGCATGTACAAGGATTAAGATTTGTTTTCAATATCTACCAGTGTTCTATATGCACAATATACATATAGCATAAATAAACTGAATATTGAAAATATGTCAAGCATACACAGGTATAAAATAGTGAGCTAGACCAATTATCCCAAAGGACACACACTTATGGAGGAATGGTCCCCAGTGTTATCTCTAAACAAAGGAGATAGCTGTATGTCGGTATTCTGCTAGTATAGCGTCCTACACCTAATCAGCTCGAAGTCGTAATATGAACCTTTGGCAATGACACAGTCCGGAGGCATATAGTCCCGTGACCTCTATGCCTGGACGGATTACCTTGTAGCTTTGCTGTCAGAGTGGTTCCGCCAACGAACCTTGACTAGACTGATTACCTTGTTTCAAAATCAATGCTCCTTTCTATCCAAAATTTCCACATGCATTTCCTGATAGGTAATGTCAGGTTTGATTCCTGAGAATTAATCTTGTAGAACATGTGATAGATCTCGTAGCTACTTTTGTAGCATCGACACATGAAATACATTGGAGATATACAAGAGTGTCGGAGGCAGTGCTAACCGATATCCCACTACTCCAACGTGTTCTAATATTTTGAACGGACCAATATAGCGAGGAGCCAATTTTCCTTTATATTTAAAACGAGCTGCACCTTTTACCGGAGTGACTTTAAGCAATACTTGGTCCCCAACTTCAAACTTGAAGTCATATCTCTTTCTGTTAGCATAACTCTTTTGTCGATTTTGCGTTGTCAACCGTCTCTTTCTGAGTGGTTGGACCCGTTTAGCATCATGTTCCAACATAGCTGGACCAAAGGCGCATTCTTCACCAACTTGATCCCACAATATAGATCTGCAATTTCTACCATATAAGGCTTCAAAAGGTGTTATCTGTATCGACGAATGATAGCTGTCATTATAGCCAAATTCCTCTAAATGTTTATGGGCTTCCCAATTGCTGCTAAAATCCAAGGCACAAGCTTGGAGCATGTCTTCGAGCGTCTAAATCGTCCTTTTAGACTAGCCGTCAGTCTATGGATGAACGACGGTACTGAAGCATCACTGTGTTCCTATTACCTTCCGCAAATTACCCCAGAAACGAGAGCTAAACTGTGGATCTTGATCAGAAATTATACTAGCAGGAATTCCATGCAGTTGAATGATTTTTCGGCAATACAGAGTTGCCAATTTATCCATGCTAAATGCCTTCTTAACCGGTAAAAAGTGAGTCGATTTAGTTAACCGGTCCACAATTACCCATATGGAATCATTGCCTCTTGGAGTCTTCGGAAGACGAGATATGAAATCCATAGTTATATGCTCTCATTTTCACTCCAGAATAGTAATATTCTAGAGCAATCCAGACGGTTTTCAATGTTTAACTTTTACTTGTTGGCACGTGAGGCATTCAGAGACAAATTTTGCTATATTTTTGTATGACTTTCGAAGGTCTCGATACATTTTTGTACCACTAGGGTGCATAGTAAATTTGAACTTGTGCTTCCTCCATAAGTTTGTGTTACACAGACGTTGGCACACATAGTCTATTTTCAAACCAAATCACACCTTCAGAATCTTGCATGAATTTGCGTCTTTTTCCTTTGGCGATTAGCTCTTGCAGATGTTCATTGTATGACTGATTCTCAATTATCTTTTGAACAAGTATTCAGCTATCATTATCGCTAGACACCCATGTTCTGTAGGGCATATGATGTTTATGTCCAGTTCTGCAATATGTCTAGCCAGTTCAGTTGCTGCGACTCTTAGATTTGCCAAAAACTCTTATTATCTTCTTGCAAAAAGCATTTGCCACGACGTTAGCTTTACCTAGATAGTAATTAATTATGCAGTCATAATCTTTTAAGAATTCTATTGCCTCATATTCAACTCTTTCTAAGAATATAAATATTTCAGACTTTTATGGTAGGTGAATATTTCAAATGTAACACTCCGCTAACTCCAGGTCATGTATAGGATAATTTTTCTCATGCTCCTTGAGTTGATGAGAAGCATAAGCAATAACTTTTTATTTTGCGTTAAGACAGCTTCTAGTCCTTGTAGTGAGGCATCGGTATAAACCAAGAAGCCATCTTCACCAGTCAGAAGAACTAGAACATGTGCGCTGACTAGCTTTTGTTTGAGTTATTGGAAGTTGTTTTCACAGTCATTATCCCAAGTAAATCGTATATCTTTCTTAGTTAGGTGAGTCAACGGAGCTGTAATCTTTGAAAAGCCTTCGACAAACTTTCAATAATAGCCAGTGAGTTCGAGAAAGCTTCGAATTTCATGGATTGACTTTGGTTTTTCCCATTCCATAATTACACGAATTTTCTCTAGATCTATAGAAATCCTATTTTTAGAAATTACGCGTCCTAGAAATGTCACTTCGTTTAGCTAGAATGCAGACTTATTGTCCTTAGAATATAGTTGTTTCTTGCACAGAGTTTAGAGCACAAAGTGTAAGTGCTTCTTATGCTCATTATTATTATTGTGAGAATATACCAGAATGTCGACGACAAATTTATCCAGATAGTCAATGAAGACTCAATTTATCAAGTTCATAAATGCAGCTAGCGTATTTGTTAACTCAAAAGGCTATCACAAAAAAATTATAATACCCATAACACGTCCGGAATGCAATTTTTGACATGTCTTCTTCTCTAATTCGCAATTAATGGTACCCTGACCTTAGGTCAATCTTATAGTATATGCTAGTACAAGGTCAATCTTAGAGTATATGCTGGTACTCTTGAGCTGATCGAATAATTTGTCGATTCTGGGCAATGAATACTTATTCTTGATAGTGACTGTGTTTAATTGCCAATAATCAATACGCAGTCGGAATTTATTATCCTTCTTCTTGAAAAAGAGAACCGGTGCACCTTACGGAGATGCACTGGGTCGAATGAAACCCTTATTAAGTAATTCTTGCAACTGCTCTTTTAATTCTTCAAGTTCTCTAGGCACCATCCTATATGGAGCCTTGGAGATTGGTGTTGTGCCTGGTTGTAATAGAGAATTTCACTTGTCGGTAGTCCAGGCAAGTTAACAGGTACCCATTCAATTGGGATGAAAGATTGTTCCCTAGTTTCAATAATAGCCATCAAATTTCCCTGACATCCACTATTTAGGGTCTATTTGGCCCCACTACCATCCAGCTTTAGCACAGAAGTCGAAGTAATAATCATCAGAAAAGTTAGAAAAGCTAAAAATTGGAGCTTCTCCAATTTTAGCTTTTGTTGTCTCCTCGACTTTTGTGCTCACTCTTCTTGTAGCGAGGCCAAATGGGCCCTTAATAAGCGCTTTACTTAGGGCCTGTTTGGCTCTACTATAAGAATGGTGAGCACAAAAGTCGAGGACAATAAAAGCTAAAGTTGGAGAAGCTCCAATTTCTAGCTTTTCTAACTTTTCAGCTGATTATTACCTTGACTTCCATGCTAAAGCTGGATGGTAGTGGGCCAAACAGACCCTTATAAAGTAGAGATAACAGGAGCTACTTGTCCTGATGCTCTAGAAAATGTATGTGTGGCTGTCCTGACATTCCAAATGTCATGATACTAGAGTAGCAATCTATTACAACTCTATTAACAAAGAGCCCATTCATCCCTAGAATAACATCAAAATCCGTGAGTTCTAGAAGCATAAGATCTAAATAGATAATAATGTCCCTGGGAAGCTATGCGATGGTTGCAGAGTGTGCCAGACACACTCGATATGATGCGCTGCCCCGAAGATCAGTGTGTGAGCTCATTGGTCTACTATTTTGTTGACGATTGGTTTGATTGGGATGTCTTCCAGCAATGTTTTTGGGCTGATTACTTCCCTCCGACCTTCCGAGAGAAATTGCGCCACGAGTTTATGACGCTAAAACAGAATGAGCGACCATTGGCCCAATATATTTCCAATATCCAAATATTGGCAAAGATGTTTCCTAAGCTAGTGCCAACTATGGTGGACCAATCAGAACAGTCTATTACAGGATTAGACCCTCTGAAGTTGGCTAGTATTACGTCTCTCGAGGATTTCCAAGAGGTAGCAACAATGGCCCAACAAGCTGAAAAGTGTGAAGATTCAATCGAGCCAAAGGGTCGTATAGGAAAAGCTCTTACTTCAAGTCACCCCCTGAATATGGGCTTTCTACTAGTCAAAGCCTGCTGACACAAAGAGCAAGCTACCAGGATTTGGAAGCTGGCAGAAAATCTTAGGCCCCAACTTCTATTTCCCGGCGGTTTATTCGTTCTCCTCCAAGCATGGGTTCTTCTTCTCTTGCCTCGTATAAGACATGCTACTAATGCGGAGAGTTTGGGCATGTTGACAGAACATGTTCGATGAATGTAGTGCCACTATTGTAAATTATCTATATGGTGTGTTATATTTGAAATATTCATCGACCATAAAAGTTTAAAATATTTATATTCTTAGAAAGAGTTGAAGGGAATGTTGATGGATGAAATTCTTAAAAGATTATGACTGTACAATTAATTACCGTAAAGCTAACGTCATGGCAGATGCTCCTAGCAGGAAGACAGTGGGAGTTTTGGCAAATCTATGAGTTGCACCAACTAAACTAGCTAGACATATTGCAAATCTGGACATAGACATCATATGCCCTACAGAACATGGGTATATAGCGATAATGATAGCTGGATCTCGACTTGGTCAAAAGATAATTGAGAACTAGCCAGACGATGAACATCTGCAAGAGAAAATCGCCAAATGAAAAAGATGCGAATTCACGCAAGATTTTGAAGGTGTTATTTGGTTTGAAAATAAACTATGTGGGCCAGCATCTATGAAATACGAACTTATAGAGGAAGCGCACAAGTCCAAATTTGTTATGCACCCTGGTGGTATGAAAATGTACTGAGACCTTCAAAAGTCATATTGTTGGGAGAATATGAAAAACAACGTGGCAAAATTTGTCTCTGAATGCCTCACATGCCAACAAGTAAAAGTTGAATATCGAAAACTATTTCCAGAATATTAATATTCTTGAGTGAAAATATGGGCATATAACTATGAATTTTGTATCTAATCTTCCAAATACTTCAAGAGGCAATAATTTCATATGGGTAATTGTCGACCAGTTAACTAAATCGGCCCACTTCTTACCGGTTCAGAAGATATTTAGCATGGATAAATTGAAAACTTTGTATTGCTAAGAAATCATTCGATTGCATGAGATTCCTACTAGTATAATTTTTGATCAAGATCCGCGGTTTAACTCTCATTTATGGGGTAGTTTGCATAAGGCAATGGGAACATAGTTACTATTCAGTACCATCTTTCATCCACAGTCTGATGGCTAGTGGACGATTCAGATGCTTAAAGGCATGTTTCGAACTTGTGCCTTGGATTTTAGCAGCAATTGGGAAGCCCATTTACGCTTAGAGGAATTGGCCTATAATAACAGCTACCATTTGTCGATACATGCGGCACCTTTTGAAGCCTTATATGGTAGAAGATGCAGATCTCCTGTATTGCGGGAGCAAGTTAGTGAAGAACGCACCTTTGGTCCAGCTATGTTGGAATATGATGTTGAACGGGTCCAACTAATCAAAAATAGACTGTCGACGGTGCAAAGTCGATAGAAGAGTTATGCTGACAGAAGGAGCCGTGACCTCAAGTTCGAAGTTAGGGACCATATATTCCTTAAAGTCACTCCGGTAAAGGTGCAGCCTATTTTGGATATAAAGGAAAATTAGCTCCTCGATATATTAGTCCGATCGAAATATTGGAACATGTTGGAGCAATGGCATATCGGCTAGCACTACCTCCGACACTCTCGTATATCCACAATTTATTTTATGCGCCAATGCTACGAAAGTACTTGCGAGATCCGTCACATGTTCTACGGGATTAATTCTCAAGAATTAGACCTGACATTACCTATCAGAAAACGCTTGTGGAGATTTTGGATAGAAAGGAGCATTGACTTTGAAACAAGATAATCCATCTATCAAGATTCTTTGGCAAAACCACTCTTACAGTGAAGTTACGTGTGGACAAGTACGAGATTGCTCGTACTTGTCCACACTTGTTCCCAGAGAGAATATTATGACGAGTGATTGTAATTTTGTACAATCTTCTTGTTTAATGATAATTTCTGTGCTGAATTTGGGGATTAAATTCTTTTAAGGTGGAGAGAGTTATTGTCCCTTGCACTAACACACTGTGGCAAAAGCCAAAAAATGACAAAATAAAAGAAAAAAAACAAAGTAGTGACGTGATGGATTTGATCTATCACTAAGTGCATGCCTTTTTACACATTTCCCTGTGACTGCACAATGTCGCTTCTTTTTTTCCCTGTTATTTCTTCCTTCCCGTTGCTGCCTTTCTCACGTATGCAACCTTCACGCCTTCTCTGGCACTTGACGCAAGCTTCCTTCATGTGTTCTCGCCCTCACCACTTGGTCTTCCTCTTTCGTCCGACGAACGAGGCATTCAGCGACAAGCTTCCAGCTACATTTGCCAGGTCTTGTCGCTTGTAGCTTCTCACCTCCATCTCTCCCTTGGCCGCGATGACCTCCGACAGGTTTGGCAACGAGCTTCGACATTGACTTCGTATCCGGCGATGATTTTCGATGCCGCCCCTTGTTATCGTTGCTGCCTTGTCTAGTGTGAGCACACACACGACGTGTGCTCGTCCGTCGACGCCTTCCCCTTCTGGCACTGTTGCATTGACACGATCGCAAGTGCACGGTTATGTCGAAGTAATATAAAAGATGTCGAATCTCACAGGGAACAAGGTTGAGTACTAGAAAGTCCGAGTCCTAATAGCTAGGCGAATCAAAACGTGGGTTTTTGAAGACGGAAATTGAAAACAAACAAGTGCAACTACTTCGGTAGAGAAAAGATATAAGAGAGAATTCAGGGCTACGGCTTCCACCACGATGATAATCTTAATCGCACAAGAAAGATATTAATTATTTGGTTTATTGGTTTTGCACAAGAAGTCTAACCCTAGGGTACAAGGTGCTCTCTCTCGAGTGATACACCCCGGTGTTCATTTTAGACCGACCTTCTACTCTCGCGGTGGATCGTTCTAAGACGAACCCAATGAGTTCTATGACAGACTATGAAATCCTCGAGCGAAGACCAAACACTCTCGTGTCGAGGTCTCGCAAGTTTTACTCAGAGGTTCGACCCTTACGATCCTTCTCTCGATATGAATCGTAATGACTAACGCGTGAAAATACTCGGCCAAGGTAAAATCACGAAATAAATACGTCAAAGTAAAATATGCTCACAATTCATACCAAATAACATAAATAGATACAAAGTTTGCAATTAAAATCATCAAAGGGTTTCCACCAAGCCCCAAAATAGGGTTTACGCTACAATCGTCATTGAAACACTCAAAATCATTCTTTTAATGAAATGAAAAGTATAAGAAAACGAAGTTAAGGGGAAGGAGACGATGAACCGAAGGAATTATGAAGAAATTGTGATGATCGTGTGTCTCAATCTCCGAAAATCTCCAAAAATCGCCTCTGTCATCGTGTTCTTCTGCCCGTGCCGCTTCCTTGCGTGAATGCTCGATATTTATGGCAAGAAAATTGGGACTTTTATATCCTATGCGTTCGCCTCTGAAAGAGCTTTCCATAGACACCTTACTTGCCAAATTTGGATTCCGAACGGGTGAGAAATCGAAGGAAAACTGAGTGTGGGTCGGGTCCGCTCGCGAGCCTGGGTTAGAATCACGGTGAACCCCGCCGGATTCACCTGGCCGTGATTCTTCCTGAGAGTTCGGCTGAAAGAAGTGTGGTGAACCCCGCCTGGCCATGATGTGTTCTGGACAGTTTTCGACCAAATGAAATTCTGGCGAACCCCGCCGTGATGCTCTCTGTGAGTTTCGCAGGCTGGCGATTGGGATGGTGAACCCCGTGGGGTTCACCTGGCTGTGATTGTCAGGCAAAACTCCAAATGACTCCAAATTTGACGTGCAGCTTAGTTTCCACACAAGAAATCTCCCCATGGCCTCAGAATCTTCAAAATATGTCGAAAAAAGGGTGTTTTACCTGAAATTCCGTAAAAGTGCCAAAAAGTGAAGATTCCGAAGATATGAAAGAAATAAGCCTAAAAAGAGTATAAAAGTGTCGAAATAAGCCTAGATTTGACATGAAATAACTATGAAAATCACTACCGAAATGCAATGTATCAAAATACTCCAGACTTAGATCTTTGCTTGTCCTCAAGCAATAAAATAAGATGAGATACATGATAGGTATAAGAGCAATCTTTTGTGTCAAAGATATACATCCAAGTTAGAAAAAATATTTAATAACAATCCAAAATCTAATAAGGAGAAATCAAATAAATGGTGGTTTCAAGTGTTCAATAGTTTGATCCCACAAAAACTAGATGCAAAACAACCTAGTAAGCAGCAAACATAGGATTCAATCAAACTTACACAACACTCATGCAATTCAGTTTCTTCCTAGTCAAATCGTTGGGGTTAACTCAAATATTTTATTCAGGATACGATACACTGATTATTGCAGTAGACTTTAACTCATAACCTTAGGTACCATTGCCAATTTTTCGCAATGCCAAGTAGAGGAATCTCTTATTGATTTCAACTTCACATCACTTAGATTTCAACTCATGTTCTTCGATACCACTGCCAATTTTGCGCAGTGCCAAGTAAAGGAATCTAAGGATAATTCATTCATTTCTTTATATATATATATATATATATTTTTATATGCAGCAGTTGATAGCATAACCTTTTTAACAGATGCAGTGTTTCCCCAACAACAACAGAAAGGAATTAAAAGAATAACTAGGTGAATATGCATCTTGATACGATTCTCATATAAGTTGCAAGCTTGAGTTGATTAAACAATCATGTCAATGTTTGACCTACTAATGAACAACTCAAAGTCATCCAAATCACAAAATTTCTAAATCATAGAATAATCGGACATGATCAAACAGTATCTCTAACAAGGAGGTATCATTCTAGATTTAATTCTTTGATTATTCCTAACCAATCAAATATTCAACTATAAAATTTTGAAATAGCTTCCATAGGACAATTCATTCACATAACTCTCATGGAAACTCATAGAATTGTTCACACAGCAAATATATAAAAAGCATAATCATCATAACATAGTGCGGACGCAAATATGAAAGACATGTCATACAATCAGGATGTGGGGCCTGAAGAAGTGGACTAGGCCCACGAATATAATGACATATAAGATACAATGCCACATAATATCCAACCGTCGCACAATAAAAGTATCAATCTCCAGAAAGAAATATCAAAACATCACATCAAATCACATCGCAACCACGTGTAGAAATAAAGTAGAGACCAGAGTAAAGAAAGCTCACCCACTTTAAAATTTTGTATAGTCCTCTATGCAATACCCTGCTGTGAGAGGAGTGGATGAAGACGCCGATGTCTAGGGAGGCTACTTCCGCTTGCGCGAGCGAGAGCCTGAAGCCCTCGAGCTCGAGCTCTTCTTCTTCCCCCGCGCGCTATAATCTGGCTCAACCTCCTCATCTGAAGGAAAAATGCTGTCGGAGGAGATGTCCATCTGAGCTTGGTGCTCCTCAGATGCGAAGGTGAGGCGCTCATCCATCGCGGATAGCTTTCCCCAAATGGAGCTTAGCATTTTGTGCTGGCGTTGCATACCAGCTTCATTTGATTCCCATCGAGCGGCGTAGTCCTGTTGCATGCGAGAGATAGTGGTGTCCATGTGATCAATCACCTCCCTTTGATGGAGCTGCTCCTCCCTGATTTCCTGCAACACAGATATCATAGACTCGTGAGAGGTGCCACCAAAGGAAAATGCTCCCGGTGCTGGTGGTGCAGTGTTGACTGGATCGGGCTGTGCGTCCTCAACTGGCTGGATGCGCCAGTTTCCACGAACTCTGATAGATGTGCGCTCCGGATTTGGCAAAGGCAAGCAGAAGGGGTTTCTCTTGAATGTCATACAATAAGAATCTCCCTTGCGTATAATCAGTTTCATGGCAACGCACGACTCGATGTCGAGCCTGTTGTTGCCGGTAGCCTCCAATGTGCCGTAGGAAATAATGCCGAGGGAAACTGCCAGAGGTGTGATCAAGCCGCCAATCACTATCGCACCCCTCATAGAACGGGCGACGCGGCTGGAATTGTTTGCCAAATAATATCCTGAATCGACTCTAAAACTATGGAGCATGCACCAGATATAAAATAACTCAGTCTGTCGAACCATACCGTCACTTTCATCGCGGCCAAAGAGAGTGTGGGTCAATACGCGGTGAACGTACTTGATCACTGGGTTACATAGACCGGAAGCGCAAGCTGTGCGAGCGGAGTAGATGTGCTCGTTAGTGATAGCGCCCCAGAAGCTCTGCTCGCTATACTTAGTAGGGATTCTGCGTGCGCTAGGCTCTGGAAAACCGTAAATACCGCGGAACTGTGAAAGAGATAGGATGTGTTCGATGTTACCCAGGCGGAAGGAAGGACAGACGGCCTGGATCATCCTCAAGTATAGGATCAGGTTTAACTTCCAATGAACTCAGAAATTCCAGCGTGGTACCGATGTAAGTGGGTGAGAATAGCTGCTGAAATTGCTCCCACCCTATGGATGCATACATCAAGTCAAAGTCTCCAAGCATCCCTAGCATCTGTAAGGTGGTTCGATCAAGATACCGCGTATTGAGCACGCAGCATTGTCGCAAAATCTGATACCGTGCCTCTTATGCAGCGTTCCGGAAGGTAATCCCAAACTCGTTCGGGGTAGATACGTATGTCTGCGGTCGGCTGGCAGGCGTGCGACCGTGGCGAGACGAAGAAGAGCCGGGTGTAGCCGAAGAAGGCAGGTAGGAAGGAGGTGTAGGCGTCGGTTCGTACTCCTCATCGTCCGTGGCGGACGAATCTGACAGCGCCTGTTGAAGGCGTGAGGTTCTCTTGCTGGCCATGACTTTTGTCCTTGGAGGCATTGTGCTGAGATGATTGGAAGACGACTGGTAAGTGTCGACTGTGAGAAATCTGGTCGGAGGTGGTGGCGGATCAGCAGAAAGTCGGCGAAATCAGGCGATACAAAGATCTGATGTGAAACCGGCGAGAAGAGCTAGATCAAACTGCAAGGAATCATAAATCAGAGCCTGAGAGTTCGCCTTTGACCGTCGAGAACGAGAGAAAGCGGCGGAATCGGTCAATCTCGTTGAGCACGGGAGGCGGCGGTGGAAGCTTGTTCGATCTAGCGAGGCAGAGATTTGGAACCGATTGGAGAAGAAACTGGTATAGAAGAGAGGGAAAGCCTAGATCAAACCCTCAGAGATCTCTTCAGAGGCTGAGAAGAGGAGAAGGCAACGCGATCAAGTGGAGTTCGCCAAGTATGGAAGGCGGCGGTTGAAGCTTTCGTGTGCGTGCCCTAACTCGGCTGCGCTCAAATTGAAAATCCAGTGAACCCACCTGGGTTCACTCGCCCGTGATGTTTGCTGTGGTCGGGTTGAAATTTCAGAAACACGGGTGAACCCGCTGGGGTTCACCGACCTGTGACGCTCACTGGAAATTTTCTGGTCTTCATAAATGTGGTGAACCTCGTGGGGTTCACCCGCCAGTGAAGCTCACTGGTTGGATTCTGCGCATGTAGAATACTGGTGAACCCGCTGGGGTTTACCTGCCCGTGAAGTCCTCTAGTTACAAAGCCTGGTGCACTGTACAATACACATCACGGTTCACCAGCCCGTGATGTTCACTGTATGCTCGAAAAAATCTGGAAAAATTCTCATGTGCTCTAACTTCTTCCTACAACATATAGAGACATTAAATTAGTAGCAATCCCCTCTAGAAAAGCGAAAATAAAAGAGAAACAAAACAATGATCAAAACACTAACTAATCAATATGGAGAAACTATGCATAAAAACTAAAATTAAGCAAAACTTGGGTTGCCTCCCAAGAGCGCTAGGTTTGGGTCGGTAGCTCGACCATGAGAGTTTTCAAAGTTTCAAATCCGGGGGGTTTGAGAGAGCTAAAACTTCCTCTCTCTCAACCTGCACATCTTCAAAGTAATGCTTGAGGCGGTGCTCGTTTACTGTGAAGCTCCCAGTTCGTTTTGTCCAAATTGTGATGACACCATATGATTGAACTTTCTGAACTGTGAAAGGACCGGACCACCTCGTGCGAAGCTTTTCTGGAAATAGCCGAAGTCTTGAATTAAACAGAAGTACTTTGTCCCCTTTATGAAATTCTTTTTTTGTTATGCGCTTGTCATGCCAAAATTTGGTGCGTGCTTTGTACCTCTCGGCATTTTTAGTGGGGTTTGTCAGAGTAGATTCCAATGGTTCCTCTGTCTTTCTGAAGGGCTCAACATGCTGAGCGGCTTTTTCCACAATGTCTACGCTACAACACGTACCTGCAAGGGAAGGTTTTTTCAGAGTATTAGTAAGATCAAATTGAATGACATTGCCACAGATGTTCAAGGTCAGTTTCTCATTCTTAACATCCATGACAGCGCCAGCAGTGGCAAGAAAAGGCCTCCCCAAAATGATAAGGAGTCTATCGTCCTCATCAATTTCCAAAACAGTAAAATTAGCAGGAATAAAGTAATCTCCTACTTTAACAGGTACGTCCTCTAAAATACCAACTGGGTGACGTACAGATCGGTCTGCAAGCTGTATAGAAATGTTAGTTGGTTGCAAATCCCCTAGATCTAGCCTTTTACAGAGTGATAGTGGCATGAGACTGACGCTCGCTCCTAGATCGCATAGAGCTCTCTAAAAAGACATCTCCCCAATCTGGCAGGGTAAGGAGAAACTGCCTGGGTCTTTAAGCTTCTGAGAGAGCTTGTTCTGAATGATGGCGCTGCACTCCTCAGTGAGTGCAACGGTCCCTTGATCCTCTAGTTTCCTCTTGTTTGATAGGATGTCTTTCAGGAATTTCGCATAAGTCGGCATCTGCGAAAGAGCATCAACGAAAGAGATGTTAATATAAAGTTTCTTCAAAACCTCTAAAAACTTACCAAACTGCTCGTCCAATTTGGCCTTGACAAGCCTCTGCGGAAAAGGAATCGGTGGCTTATACGCTGGCGGTCCTACATAGGGTCGCTCCTCTTTGGCTGGTTCAGATGCCACCGGTGTTGCATTCGAATGTGGTTCCACAGGTTCTGGTATCACTTCATCTATTTTGTCATCAGTTGACATCTTTGGATCTTCCAATTGCTTGCCGCTCCGAGTGGAGATTGCATTGCAATGCTCTCTCGGGTTTACCTCTGGTTGGGATGAAAGCTTCCCCGGTGCTCTAGAAGATGAGCTAGCTTGCTGGGCTAGCTGATTCTCTAGCATCTTATTGTGTGTCTCCAGTGAGTCCATCCTGGTCATCATCATCTTCATCATATCTGTGAGTCCTTCAAGTTGCTTGCCCAGATTTGAATCATTGTTTAGCCTTGGCTATGGTGGTTGTGGTGGCAGTGCATTGTAGTTTCTGGCCTGGAATCCTGGTGGTCTGAAATTGTTCTGTTGAGGTTGCCTAAAGTTTCCTTGTGGGAGCTGAGTCTGCTGTGGTGGAACTTGTCCAGGCTGAATCGGCTGAGTTGTCCGGTAAGAGAAATTTGGATGGTTGCGTCATCCTGGATTATAGTAGTTGGAATAAGGGTTATTGTTCTGGTTGAAATTTCCAATTGCATTCAATTGCTCAGGATAAGCCACAGCCATCTGTCCATCTCCTACTTGGCAATCTGCCCCTGCATGACCTACAATTCCACAGACCTCACAAGAAATAGCGTTAACATTCATAGAATTAACAGACCAAGAATCAAGCTTTCTAGTCAGATTATCAACCTTAGCCGTGAGTGCTGTAAGAGAATCAAGGTCATACTTACCTGATTTCTTGGTAGAAGTACCTCTCTCAGATGTCCATTGGTGATGGTTAATCGCCATATCCTCGAGAAGGTTCATTGCATCTTCCACTCTCTTATTCATCAAAGCACCTCCTGCTGCAGCGTCCACTGTAAGCCTCGTGTTGTAATCCAAACCGCTGTAGAACGTTTGGATCAAAACCCAAGTCTCAACATTATGACGTGGACACATCCTTTGGAGCTCCTTAAACCTCTCCCAAGCTTCGTATAGGGATTCTCCATCTTTTTGCAAAAAGCTCGTTATCTGATTTCGCAATTGGATTGTCTTTGATGGAGGGAAGTACTTGGAGACAAAGGCTTGAGAAAGCTCTGCCTATGTTCTTATCGAAGCAGCAGGTAGTGTGTGCAGCCAAGCTCTCGCCTTGTCCCTCAGAGAGAAGGGAAATAGTCGCAACCTGATAGCATCAGCAGACACACCGTTAATTTTCAACATATCACAATATTCTATAGAAATAGAAAGGTGCATGTTGGGGTCCTCAAAAGGAGAATCACCAAATTGGTTTTGTTGCACCATAGAAAGAAGAGCAGGTTTTATTTCGAAGTTGTTGGCCTCAACTGCGGGCCTAGCAATTCCAGATTGAAAACCGTAAGTGTAAGGTGTCGAGTAATCTTTCAATGTCCTGTTATTATAGTTGTTCCCCATTGGTTGTTGTGCTCGGTCATTGTTCACATCAAGTTGAATGTGTTCCATCTGATTGTCTTCTCCTGGATGGTTCATGATTTCTTTCTTCAGAATTTGATTTTGCTTCCTTCTTGTCCGGAAGGTGCGCTCGATCTCTGGATCAATTTCAAAGAATGTACCTGCCTTAGAACTTCTTCGCATAAAAAGGTCAATCAAAACTTTAAAGTTCTAAGACAGCAGGCAAATAAGAAGAAAAAGAAAATTGTTAAAGAAAATAAAAATTAACCTAAAGCCTAGTCTACCAATTCTCAGAAATACACTAATATCAATCCGTTGTTCCCTGGCAACGACGCCAAAAACTTGACACGACTGCAAGTGCACGGTTATGTCGAAGTAATATAAAAGATGTCGAATCCCACAGGGAACAAGGTTGAGTACTAGAAAGTCCGAGTCCTAATAGCTAGGCAAATCGAAACGTGGGTTTTTGAAGACGAAAATTGAAAACAAACAAGTGCAACTACTTCGGTAGAGAAAAGATATAAGAGAGAATTCAGGGCTACGGCTTCCACCATGATGATAATCTTAATCGCACAAGAAAGATATTAGTTATTTGGTTTATTGATTTTGCACAAGGAGTCTAACCCTAGGGTACAAGGTGCCCTCTCTCGAGTGATACACCCCGGTGTTCGTTTTAGACCGACCTCCTACTCTCGCGGTGGATCGTTCTAAGACGAACCCAATGAATTCTATGGCAGACTATGAAATCCTCGAGCGAAGACCAAGCACTCTCGTGTCGAGGTCTCGCAAGTTTTACTCAGAGGTTCGACTCTTACGATCCTTCTCTCGATATGAATCGTAATGGCTAACGCGTGAAAATACTCGGCCAAGGTAAAATCATGAAATAAATACGTCAAAGTAAAATATGCTCACAATTCATACCAAATAACATAAATAGATACAAAGTTTGCAATTAAAATCATTAAAGGGTTTCCACCAAGCCCCGAAATAGGGTTTACGCTACAATCGTCATTGAAATACTCAAAATCTCTCTTTTAATGAAATGAAAAGTATAAGAAAACGAAGCTAAGGGGAAGGAGACGATGAACCGAAGGAATCCTGAAGAAATCGTGATGATCGTGTGTCTCAATCTCTGAAAATCTCCAAAAATCGCCTCTGTCGTCGTGTTCTTCTGCCCGCGCCGCTTCCTTGCGTGAATGCTCGATATTTAGGGCAAGAAAATTGGGGCTTTTATATCCTATGCGTTCGCCTCTGAAAGAGCTTTCCATAGACACCTTACTTGCCAAATTTGGATTCCGAACGGGTGAGAAATCGAAGGAAAATCGAGTGTGGGTTGGGTCCGCTCGCGAGCCTGGGTTAGAATCACGGTGAACCCCGCCGGGTTCACCTGGCCGTGATTCATCCTGAAAGTTCGGCTGAAAGAAGCGCGGTGGACCCCGTCGGGTTCACCTGGCCGTGATGTGTTCTGGACAGTTTTTGGCCAAATGGAATTCTGGTGATGGGGTTCACCCGGCCGTGATGCTCTCTGTGAGTTTCACAGGCTGGCGACTGGGATGTTGAACGCCGTGGGGTTCACCTGGCCGTGATTGTCAGGCAAAACTCAATGACTCCAAATTTGACGGGCAGCTTAGTTTCCACACAAGAAATCTCCCCATGGCCTCAGAATCTTCAAAATATGTTGAAAAAAGGGTATTTTTACCTGAAATTTCATAAAAGTGCCAAAAAGTGAAGATTCTGAAGATATGAAGGAAATAAGCCTAAAAAGAGTATAAAAGTGTCGAAATAAGCCTAGATTTGACATGAAATAACTATGAAAAATGCAGTGCATCATGCATCCTCCTCTTCTGACACCGGCGACGAAACCTCCTATGCCTTCCCCGTTGGAGGTCATCGCTGTCCAAGGGAGGGATGGAGGCAAGAAGCTGCAAGCGAAAGGACCCGGCAAACATCTCTGGAAGCTTGTCGCCTGATGCCTTGTTCGACAAACGAAAGAGGAAGACGAAGTGGCGAGGGCGAGAACGCATGAAGGAAGCTTGCGTCGAGGGCTGGAGAAGGCGTGAAGGCGGAAGGTTGCGTGCGTGAGGAAGGTAGCAGTGGGAAGGAAGAAATAGCAGGGACAAGAAGATGCAGTAGTGGGAAAAGGAGTAAAAATGCATGCACGCAATGATGGGTCAAATCCCTGTCGCTACTTTGGTTTTTTCTCATACCCACAATGATGGGTCAAATTCATCACGTCGTTGCTTTGGTGTTTTCTTTCTTTTGTTTTGACATTTTTTGGCTTTTGTCGCATGTGTAGGTGCACAGGTGCAACATATACACTTATTTTTTAGTGAGTGTAATCATAAAAATCATCTTCAGAGAGTGGAACTTAGAGGAATTATTTTCATTTCTGATTTTTTGTTTAACATAAATAGTTTGGTAAAATTCTCTTGAAACTAATATTTTCCAATTACTAAAACAAATTGACAATTTGCTTCTCTAACTTCGTGGTTTCATCTATGATCACATTATTTGCTTAACTAATAGGCTTCTAGTAAGTGGATTATCATTAATAGATCGGAGGACTTTGTAAATAATTGGTTGTTATACGCAGTTTTTTATTTTCAATTTTCACTTGGCAATTAATCATGCACCAATTTAAATTTTGCTAATTTGTAAACATTGGAAAGATTATTAAATTTTTGAATAGTGTAAACTATAATATTATTTGACTAATTGCGATATAGGCCACAAGCTGACAAAAGTCAATCACAAAGTATACCCTATATATCTTTTCCATTAAGATATATTAAGGTAGCTTGTAAAACAAAATATCCAAAAATTATCCTATAATTTTGTTGAGAAGGATAAATTTATATTTTGAAGCATGTCTTAAACTAGGTCTATCACTATTTTTTTAATGGAAAAGCTATATTGGTTGATTACATCCCAAAATAATAGCTGCCTGAGATCATTAGGCCAGCTATCAAGGCTGTTGAATATGGAAGTGGATCCGGGTCCCGGATCTCTATTAGTCTTGTATATAGCCATGTACAGTGCCCTAAGGGTTTTTTGAGGAAATACGAAAGGAGTTTTCTTTTTGAACATGGTATCAGAGCACTAAGCGGCGATCGTTGCTCGCTGCCCTTTGATCCTTCCTCAAGCTATCGTCGATGCTTGGCGCTCGACAATCTGAACCTAAACCTCTCGCTTGTTGATCTTTGCTCTCGGCGCCGTCGATGTTGCTCTCCCCGATAGACGGAAACCTTAAATGGAATCTTGCTGTCGACGTTGCTCTCCTTCCGCCGGCACCTAGGTTTGCTGTGTCGCCAAACTATCGAGCGCCGCCCACTAGTGAAGCTTCTTGTCGCTGATCGCTGCTGTCGTCGTGGAATCTTGCTGTCGATGTTGCTCTCCTTCTGTCGATTGCTGTCTTCCATCTTCGATCGTCTCGTCTTCGTCGAAGCAACTCCGCGAACGCCTCTGTGTTCGCATCCGATTCCATCTTCCGCCCTGCCGAAGCAACTCTGCTTTCGCCTCTACCAGCGCACGTCTCTGCCGAAGCAACTCTGGATCGGTGTTCATCTGGTTAAGATCTGTGCTCGCTTTCGGTAATTGTCTGATTCTTGGAGTTGCAATTTCCTCTATTATTTTCCATACTACCTCTATGGATCTAACCCTTGCTACCACCGAAACCAAATCTATGGCCTTTGCTGGCACTTATGTAAAACTTAATGGAACGAATTATCTTCTTTGGGCAAGATCAGTGCGATGCATTCTTGGCTCATATGGGAAGGAGCAATATGTTGTTGGACTTCCTCAAGACTCCTCGGAGCCCTCTTATGAAAATTGGCGTCGCTCTGATTTAGTTGTTTTTAACTCCATCTTAACTAGTATTAAACCTAAGATTGCTAGCACTATTACGTTTCTTGACACATCCAAGGAACTTTAGGATTCTCTTGCTGCCACTTATACTCCTTAAGGAAATATCTGTTATGTATATTGCCTGCCTGTATGATGAGATTATTAATATGAAACAAGGAGAAAAGTCTCTTCAAGAGTACTATAGTCTGTTGAAAGGAAAATGGGACCAACTTTGTCACTTCATCTTGCAGTTGCTGACATTGCAATTATTCTTCAGCAATGTCAAGAATTTCTTATAGCCAAATTTCTGTCTGGCCTGAATGAAAATTATTCTGCTGCTCGTGCTCAGCTTCTGATGGATCCTTCCATTCCCAATATTCAAAATGTCTTCTCTCGCTTATTACGTGTCTCCGCATCAAATATTGCTGCTAATACAGATAGTGCATTAGTTGCACCTCGACTGCAAGATCGTGGAAGAAGAAGAGGTGTTGGTCGCGGACGAGGACGTAGCCGTGGTTTCTCTCCATATGAACACTGTGGTCGCACAAATCACACATCTGATAGGTGCTGGAAAAAAGGTCATCTCAAGCTCACAATGCATCTGATATCTCCGGCTGAAAGTACCCTTATTGAGAATCCAACCAGAATTGGCCCATCTGAAGCCATTATTGTCACCACGGTGTCTGAGTATGAAAAAGTGCTAAAGGGGAAGGTCACCAATGAAGCTCCATCTTCTTCTATGGTTGCCTCCACTGAACTTCATCCATCTGGTATAGCCACTCTTGCCTCAACCAACTCTTGGGTATTAGATTTAGGTGATTCTTCTCATATGACAGGTAATAGGTCATTGTTTACATCTTGATACCCATCTCTTACCTGTCTCCATTGCTGATGGATCCCTTATACCTGCTCTAGGAATCGGCACTGTTCAGTTAACCTCAAATTTGACACTATCTCATGTTCGTTATGTGCCTAAATTCCCTATCAATCTTCTATCTATATCTGCTTTAATTACTAGGTTAAATTGTTCAGTAACTTTCTTCTCTTTGCATTGTGTCTTTCAAGACCTCAGGACGAAGGCGACGATTAGTGGGAGGCATAAGCAGGGTGGAGTATATGTCTTCTCTAACTCCACAGCTCACCTCTCATCACAGGATATTGTCTATCAGTGGCACTGCCGTTTGGGTTATCCTTCTTTGGATAAACTATGTCTGTCTATCTCTATGTAGACTAAATTCTCAGTTTTATTGTCATGCATGTCAACTAGGAAAACATTTTCGTTCTTCCTTTCAGTCAAAGGATCATGTTTTAAGTCATGCCCCGTTTGGTCTAAGTTCATTCTGATATATGGGGGCCGAGTCCTGTATTCAGTAAGGATGGTCATCGATATTTTGTTACTTTCATTGATGACCATTCTCATTTGTGTTGAATTTTTTTGCTGAAAAATCGGTCTGATGTTTTTTCTGTCTTTCAAAAGTTCTATGAAGAAGTGAAAAACTACTTTGGTATTTCTTTGAAAATTCTTTGTACTGACAATGCTTTGGAATATAAAGTTCTATTTTTTTTGAGTTTTGTGCCTCTCATAGTATTGTAATCAAATGTCATGTCCCTATTCCTCTCAACAAAATGGGATAGCTGAATGTAAGAATCGTCATCTGCATGATGTGGTAAGGACTTTGTTATTCCACATGAATGTGCCTAAGTACTTATGGGCAGATGCAGTTCTTACGGCATGCTTTCTCATAAATCGAATGACATCCTTTGTATTGCGAAATATTTCCCCCTTCTCAATTCTTTTTCCCTCGCAGAAGGCTTTTCCTCTTACTCCTCGTGTCTTCGGATCACTGTGTTATGTTCACGTTCTTGGTCCAAAATTAGACAAATTGAGTCCTCGTGTTGTTAAATGTATTTTCGTTGGCTACTCTCGTACCCAAAATGGTTATCGGTGTTTTGATCCTCATTCTCGCCGCACTTTTGTGAGTGCTGATGTTACCTTTTGTGAGCCAGTTCCCTATTATCATGAGCAACGTATATCATCTCATGCTGCACCTCTAAAGTTTCCTCTACCAACTCCTGTTAATTTAGACATTACTATTTCGTTAAGGGAACAACCTCCATCATCATTATTACAGGTTTACTAACGCAGAAGACATACACAAAGCCAACAAATGCCAACAACTGAGTTTTCTCCATCCAGAGATCCACAACCTAACACATTTGATCTTCCTATCCCTCTTAGGAAGGGACGTAGATCTACAACCACTTATCATATCTCTAAGTATGTTTGGTATTCCTGCTTATCTTCATCCTATCTTACATTTTTTGCTGCTCTTTCATCTACCACCACTCCTAGAAATTTCTAGGTGGCTATTACTATTCCGGAGTGGAAGGCTGCCATGGATGGAAAAATGCAGACCTTACAGGCTCGGGGTACTTGGTCCCTTGTCAAACCACCTCTTGGTGTCAAACTAGTTCAATGCTGGTGGGTTTACACCGTGAAGCATAATCCTGATGGATCTATACAATGGTACAAGGCTCAATTGGTGGCAAAAGGCTTTACATAGGTTTATGGGATTGATTACTTAAACACATTCTCTCCTGTGACCAGGCTTAACTCGGTTCGTCTTTTATTCTCCTTGGCTATCAATCTCAGCGGGCAATTTCATCAGTTAGATATTAAAAATGTCTTTTTATATGGGGATCTTACTGGAGAAATTTATATGGAGCAACCTCCGGGGTATGCTCAACCGGGGGAGCTCGTGTGTAAATTACATAAGGCTATTTATAGTCTCAAGCAAAGCCCTCGTGCTTGATTTCAAAATTTTGCCCAAATAATGAAGTCGGCATATGTTCAAATGTAAAGGCTGATAATTCTGTTTTTCTCAAACACTCCAACTCTAGTGTCATCGGTATGGT
Source organism: Costus lasius (assembly GCA_027563935.2). NCBI lineage: Eukaryota > Viridiplantae > Streptophyta > Magnoliopsida > Zingiberales > Costaceae > Costus > Costus lasius. Next base: position 8,981,584 of record CM050452.1, on the reverse strand, counting down.
TGTCTATATTGATGATATCCTTCTAACTAGGAGTGACTCTAATGGCATATGTGATACCAAGACCTTTCTACAGTCACACTTTGAGTTCAGAGACTTCGGCAGACCTAAAATATTTTTTGGGGATTGAAATAACATATCGCAACTCCACTATATCATTGTCTAAGTATGTTCTTGATCTTTTACAAGAAACAGACATGTTCGATTGTAAACCTGCACTCACTCCTATCCAATGTAAAACTTAGCTGCCAAACTAAGTCTGAGAATTTGATCCTATTCGGTATCGTCGACTGGTGGGGAAACTTATCTACATCACAGTTACTCGTCCTGATATTTCTTATGTTGTTGAGGTTGTTAGTCAATTTATGCAAAGACCAAAACATTGTCATTGGGAGACTGTCATGCTTATTCTCTGGTATCTTAAGGGAGCTCCCGGTCTTGGGTTGTTGTATAAAAGGAATGAACATATCTTAGTTGAAGCCTACACTAATGCAGATTATGCTATAAATCTTAGTAACCGTAAGTCTACCTCAGGTCTGTGGACATATGTTGGGGGAAATCTTGTTACATGGAAGAGTAAGAAGCAGAGTGTGGTAGCTAAATCCAGTTGTGAGGTTGAATATCGTATGATGGCTCACACTACTTATGAGTTAATGTGGTTAAAAGGTTTTCTCCAAAAATTGAATATTCTGTGTCACACTCCCATAACATTACATTGTGATAATCAAGCAGCCATATTTATTGCAAACAATCTCGTTTTTCATGAATAGACTAAACACATCGAGGTTGACTGTCACTTTATTAGAGAAGCTATACTCAACAATCAAATTGCAACTCCTCACACCAAATATGAAGATCAACTTGCAGATATCTTTACGAAGGCTCTTAGTTCTACTAGATTCTGTACTTTGTGTAATAAGTTGACCTTATTCAATATTTTTGCTCCAACTTGAGGGGAAGTGTTGAATATGGACCTGGATCCACTTGCTATTGGATCGGGTCCCGGATCTCTAATAGTCTTGTATATAGCCATGTACAGTGCCCTAAGGGTTTTTCGAGGAAATACGAGAGGAGTTTTCTTTTGAACAAAGCCAAACATTAGTTACCAAGCATTTAGCACCTACCACCCAAACATTTGATACTAGGCATTTAGCGCCAACCAATTAGCAACAGAATTGACTCTTCTATTCTATTTACATGATTACAAAGTATCTCTCTTTTCTCACACACGAGTCTTATTTCATCAAGTAGCTCTTGTGCCTCTACCGGAGGGTAACATTGAACATTTTCAATGACATTTATTGCTTTTGTGCAGTTTGATTCAATGATAATATTCTTTTCATGCCTAAGAGAGCTATCATTGAGAAATCCTAACACATATATGATAGCTATTAGTTCAGTGATCAACGGTGAGGGGCCTCTGAGATGTGCCAATGCTGCCTTTAAGGCCTCTCCATTTTTATTTATAATAATGTATCCAATGCTTCCTTGTTCTGACTTATTTAAGCCCACAGGTGTTGGTTTCTTCCATTTTAGTTCCTCCTTATGTTGTCTCCCTTCAACAATCTTCCCTTTCTCTAATTCTTAGCTCATTAACACCTATTTTGATAGTGCCTCTCAACTCACCCAAGCTGAGATAGCTATCTCCCCCTTGATGCATTTCTCATTTTTTAGACCTGCCAGAATGTTATAAGGATTAGTGTCGGAGTATGAAGGGATTCGTCTATACCTTTATCTTTCAAATTCTCCTATCTCCCACTCCCATTTGTGAACTTCTAGTCTTTAGCTGATCCGAGTGATTTCCAGACCTGCATGGAGAAATTACAGTTGTGGAATATATGTTTAATAGTCTCCTCCTTGCAAAGCAAGCAGGTAGTGTTGTTTCTTAACCCCAAGCTCTCTTAACCTATGAAAGATAGGAAGCTTCTTGTGCAATCATTTCCAACCGAAGATTTTTATTTTGTGCATGACCGACAACTTCCAAAGGAGTTTTCATTTCTCCTCTTCCTCTCCTTAGCCTCTGGTATTTCTCAAGAGAGTTATATATGGATTTGCTAAAAGGAAGCCCATTTGTGCCATCGTCCCATATCTAATTTATCCTTCTTATCCTTATCAAAGTTTAGCATGGAGATAGAGCTGCATATTCCCACACTCGCCCATCCATTAATGGCTTCCCTTTTCCAATCCTCACCAATGATCATGTCAGCACCTTGTTACCAATATTTATAGAATTATCAATGAAAGTAGGTTTTTGATTAACAGGGAGGTCCATGCATCAAGGTTGGCTGAGAATATTGGTGTCTTTGCCGCTACCAAATTTCTTAATTATTTGAGGCATGATAGATTTCAGGTCTTGTGGAAGGCCCTTTCAGGCTTGCTAGAGTTCCTATAATTCTTAGGAACCCAGGGGTGCAACTCTCCATACTTAGCTTTGTAGACTTTCACCCAAAGTTTATCATTGGAATTTAAATATTCAAGAATTCTTTTGCAATTAATAGTAGGTCTCAGGATATTGAGATCCTTTATATGGATACCCCCTGGTTTCTATGCCTTATAAGGGTCTCCTAATCAACATGATGCATGCCTCTAGCCATATTGCCTTTTGACCAAATGAAGTCTCTTATCTTGACATTAAGTTTATCAAGGTGTGTATTGGTAAGGTCATTAGTTATCATAATGTGAATAGGGATGAGGACACTTTTAGTAAGAGTAATTCTGGCCTATGAAAGAAATCTCCCTACCAAGATTGTGAATAGGGATGTGAATAGGGATGAGGACGGCACATGCTCGGAGTGGACGGCGGCGGCGAGGCGACAGCGGGCAGCAGTTGCAAGCGGCGGAAGCTTTGTTCCGCATTTCGCTGCCACTGGAACGAAGCTTCTGCTGCCACTCACCCTCTTCTGCAGCCGGTTCTTCGTCGGTTTTCCGGTACGGTATCAGTACGGAACGATTCTTCAAACCATGTATCACAACATATTGGGAAATCAACTAGTTTCATTCTATAACAATAATACAACACTACTAACACAACAAGCAGTTTCGATTTGTACGTGAAATCATATTGGCTATGTCAAAAAGGGTTTATTAATGAAAGGTGAGTCATTACTCGTGTATTCTTGAAGGCTTCCCAAATGATTATGACTATTTTGACTGATTCGAGGCTAACAAGCTTCCACTATATATTATCAAGTAAATATTGGTGATTACATTGGAAAACCAGGATTCTCACATTTGATGTGGGGTTTGGATTTATGGGAATTTGGAAGCCTAGGACCTTGGACCACCACACTATTACCATGGAAATACAAAATAGGCTTCAGCACTGCTAACAAACTACAGATGTTTTTTTACGATAACATATTTTTCATTATCTCAATCTGAAACCTTAGGCCACTGCCCTGAAAAGCGATTTCTATCTATTTAATGGTGTGTCATAATTCATTAATTTAAAATCCTCACCTCCAATGGCTATATAAGACTATTTCGACTGATTTGTGTATTGCATGAAATTTTCTTTTCTTATTATCTGGTTTTGGTGACATGAGAAGGCCAAGTTGTGAACATCAGACACTAAGATAAGTTCTTTTGATGTAATCACGGGGGAAGTGGTGTTTGTTATATGGCTAGGCAAAATTTCAGTTAAGAATTGAACATATTGTCAAGAGGGACTCGAAGTTTTTATTTGGCATTATATGATACACCATTTATTTGGCATCATTATCTGGATGAGTACAGTATTTGTAATCGATGTTTACTACAATATGAATGTTGTTTGCTCACCACTTTTCTGCCCGTTTAGCTTCAGTTTTGTTCCGTTCACTTTTGAGCATCTGATCATTTGCTCTAAGCTCATAGCCTCTGGTTGTTTAACCATGAATATTTTCATGGTGGTTCTTAGGAAACATTTTTTGAATACCTTAAACCAGATTTTCCTTTGGTTTGAATTCTACTCTCAGTTGTCTGGATCTATTTTTCATCATAGCTCATTTTCTGTGCATATTTTGGACGAATGTTTTGGTTGTCTAACATTTGGATCATTGTTGTCATTGTGATAGAATGAGGATGGAACTCTTTGGAACCCAGCAACTGTGCTTCCAGCAGGACTAGCTACTTTCTACACTACTACCAAGCCACTTGATAAGAAATGGCATGTTCATGGTCTTGGTTATAATCCTAGCGTTAGTCTTGATGAGATTCGAAATGCAGCTGTAATTCACTTCGATGGGAACATGAAACCGTGGCTTGATGTGGCGCTGAACCAGTACAAGCATCTCTGGACAAAGTATGTTGATACTGAAATGGATTTCCTCCAGCTCTGCAACTTTGGCCTATAGATCCAGATATCCTAGAGTTCACCTACCTGAGGATTTCAAAAACCTGATTTAGAGTTAGTATTGTGATGATGGGAAAAGTGTCCCATCTGTATTTTTATTCTGTGATATAAAGAAGTCATTCTAATTTCTACATATGGTTTTCTTGTCAAATGTCAATGGTTTTTTTGCCCCTATATTTCTGTTACACGTGTAGATGCTTCAATCTTCGTAATCTGTAGCTCTCATGTATCTGGATTAATTTGAAATATATCAACTAATGAGATCTTGTTGTGGCAAAAACTTATTTCCATCTCTCTTGAAACATGATGTTCTATAATTGAAATTTTATTAGACTGTATTTTCTCGTTTTATCATCTACGTAGAATGACCAGCTGGTATTCATTATCCCATATGTTGGTTGAGAGTGATGATTGGTGGATCCTTCTACTGCTTCCACATTGTGCATGGTCTCGAGTATTCATTGACACTTTCCTCTCTCCAGTTCTTTTTCGTTTTCCTGTTTTTTTAAGCACTATGCAAGGACGTATGGATTTCCATTTCCACTGAACCAACGTTTTCCACTTCTGCATGCACTTCTTGGCATTCCTCTAATTTGCAGGACCTCCGTTAATCACATGCATTTATACATAAAATCCAGGTGTTATATGTTGATATTCATGCATTCATTTTTGTTTTCTTAAACTGTGCACAAAATGCAATTTAGAATATGTCCTCTCTTTTTTTTTTTTTAAGTTTTTTGATTTTTTATAAGAAAGTGGTGAAGTTGGTAATTGCATTCAAAATTTTATTTTCACTAAAATATTTTTATCGATTGAACTAATTTATTTTTTAATGTAGATACTTGATTAATATAATATGTCAGAATGGAGCACCAGAACGTAATTTTGTGTATTTTAATTATTTATAATAAGAACAAAAAATATGCTTGAGAAATTGCCTCGAACTGAAAAATACTTTTTTAAAAAAATACAAAAGAAAAAGGTCCCAATATGTAAGTTTGTAAAATAGAAATTTCATGTGTGAAGCAGTGCGCGTCCGAGGGATCGTTTCGTATAATATTAATTTCATGGGTGAAGCAAACGGACGCACGGATCTGGTGGTGAGGGAAACATCGTGAGCATGAGATTCTCTCTGGGACAAAATTGACGGCTGATGATTAGGTCGCATAAGGTTTTTCTATGCAAGTGCTCGGATAAAACGAGAAGGCATCATTCTGCAATTTTCTAGGCTCGCTCCTATTAAATTGAAGCTTCTCACAAAGAGGGTGGGTTGAGACTTGAGAGAGAGAGCGCGAGCGTTAGGGCATTGGGTCGCTGGAGGTGGAGAATGGGGGCCGGTGCTTTCCTCAAGGTTGTCGCGAAGAACTTCGACGTCCTTGCCGGGTATGAATACCGTCATGAAATTGAAGCTTTCCTTGTTTGAATTCGCGTAAAAGATGTGAATTCTGGGTTAATTTTTTTGACATGGGCATGCTTGATGAAGGCGTGACTCGATCCCTTGTTATCAACAACAAACAAAGGTCCTTCGAGTGGAGTAATTCGATTAGCTGTTTCTGTAGGTCAATTTCCCTCTGTTTTTGATCCCCAACAACCTGCTATCTACTTTGTGTTATTATCCTTCCATGTCTTACTGACTTTCCTTGCAATGCTCTTTGCTTACAGAGATTATATATTTTTTTTCTTTCCTTTATTATTTAGCTCGGGGCAGCTCGTCTCGTTCCCTGCTCAACTGTAACATTGTTCCATGGCCTTCAAAAAGAATATTTTTTGCTTCCAATTTCCTGATCGACTAGGGCTTCTTGTTTCTGTTCATTACTTGAAAAAAAGTCTTTTTGATGTGGGTGTCATACTTGGATCAGAATCTTCTTGAAATTTTGCATCTGAAATCTTACTATGTTCATCTAGTTTGTCCTTGTCTTTTTAGGTTGTATTACTTGCGCTTTGTAGTTGTTTTTAGAAGTGATTTTGAATCACATTAGTTTATCTTATTCTTAGGATTATTTTCCTTTTACAAAATTAAATTCTTTGTCTTCGAGCTTCTTTTCTGGTATCTTGTTTATTCATTACCCTTTTTTCATATCACTTGAAGATGATGAAGCTATTTTCTTGACGTTGTTTGGAAAAGAGAGTTACAATCTGTTGGTTAATGTAACTCGAGAACTTGATACATTGTTCTACAGTTTATTTCATTGCATGTCTTGTTACCGTGTAATTTTGTCTATTGTCCTATAATGCTAACTGACTTCATATGGTGGGGGTGCTGTTCCTAGGGCGTTGTTATTACGCTTTAACTGCAGATTTAACAGGTATTTATATGTGTGAGTGCACACGGACATGTGCTTAATTTTTTATATTTCTATCTAAAAGTATAAAAGTAGAATGGGGAATATTTGTATCTATTCATACCCAAAAATAATTTTGGGAATAGCTGTAGAACTCTATGTGATATTTGAGAAATGATCTTATTCTCATGGTCATTTTTTTAGGATTGCGATCTTGTGTGATAATCCAGATCCACCAAGTCAATCTAGGTCATGCATGAGATTGGATCCAATATGAAAGCAAACTGGATCACCATTCAATCCTTTTGAATCACTAACTCAATCCTACTTACTAATTAGATGATGAGACTCGGTTATGCAGTTGAGATTGCTAAAACCAAATTATTTATGAATTTAATAAAATATAAGTGATTCAGTAGGAATAATTTGAAATTGATGAAGTATCCATGAAAATGTACTGAATCCAATCTGTTGATATTTTCCTTTAAAACCCAGCAGTAGAGCTGATTGGTACAGGACATTTCACTTCCAAGCAGTCAGCCCCTTCTTCCTGAGAGCTCTCAGATAGGTTAGCTATTTAACATGTTTGTATTATAAAAACTTAGCTAATTCATCTATCTGCCACAAGCTATACACTCTTTGCCATATGTCACTAATTCTCTGAAGGAATTGTAGTATCTATTATTGACATCTAGTCTAGTGGTGTTTAGTTGTATATAATTTAATTAACATATGTACCTATAAGCAGTACTCTTCAGAAAAGAATAGCAATTGATATTTGAAATTTGGAAAAATGATAAAAAGATAAAACAGATAACATGAAACTAAAATGTAAAAACAATGTTAAGCAGTGTTATTTAATTGAAAATTATGAAGATACAGGGAAATGTTAAAAATGCAATAATAATATTAAAAAAAAGAATTGCAATGATAAATTTGAAATAACAATCCTTCTTTTATAAGAAAATAGTTAATAACATGCATTAAGAGTTATTTCATGTAGATTTAAAAATGATTATTAGTAAATAATTTTTCTTTTGCCAAAGATAAATTTGATCTGATTAACTTTTCTAAGATAAAATAGTGGGAGTTAGCACATACCATATATTTACTCTTTTTAGGATCTTATGATCTACAATTCTAAACGTTCAATGGTCCCAGGTAGAACCTTGATTATAACAACCTTTGTTCGTTTGCGGAATAGGCTGTTTCTTTTATGCCAAGTTGTCTGATTTTGGATAATAGTTGGAACTTATTGTTGATTGATTTGCAATGTCATTTTGAGATGAATATTGCTTCAACAACATTTTTGGTCTATTTTCTTGATATCTCACCAATTGATTTAACTAATTCAGTTGCATCATATGTTATGGAACTAGCATTGCAAACCCAGAGAATAATTTTGTTAAATTCAAGGCTTCAGAAAGTTTACCTAGTATTTCAGCATGAACCTTTTTGAATGGATAAAATTTTTTTTTGCATAGAATGATAAGAGACATAGTAAAAATTTCATGATAAATTACTGCATCAATGTGCTATTACTGAAACAACATCAATTTATTACAGTAAGGTTGGTGATACCATGCCATTGGAAATCAAGGTGAAGTTCTTACAATTCTGAATTTGGAATTTATGTGAAACTGAAGTCTTATTATTTACAACCAAGAATTTTAGCTCTTGTTTGTTGTGTACTGTTGCTTTCTCCTTTGCAATATCTTCGCCGAATTCATTTATATTAAAATTAAGAGTTCATACAAGGAAAACACACAAGAGAGTTGTCTTGGTATGGATATTACATCAAAATCTATTCATCTATAAGTAGATTTTTGGAAAAGGAATCAGAATAGGTAGCATGTGATTATATGGTGAAAGGGATGACAATGTGAATCCTTATCAAAATTTGGAATTTTGGCTGATCAAACTTGCAAGTTATAACTATTGTATATGCATTAACCTTTAGAACGGTCTCTATTTGCTTTAATGGTATAAAATCATATGTTATTTGATAACATGAAAAACATATTTGAATATAGATCATTCTAATTTGAAGCAATATTTACTTAACTTGCCTATGTCAATATATATATATATATATATATACCGAGCAATACTGCCTTCATTTATCCATTCAAATGGAATTTAGGTGGATAAGGCATGGGTTGATTTTGATAAATGATGTGCATGATCTTAGGATATCTTTGATTAGTTGAATTGCTTTTTCACTCACAATTCGAGATCCCCTTTTTGTCCCTTATTGTCTGATTTTGTTATATTCTTTTGTTGATGCTTTAGTTCATTGCCAATTGGTGTAGATGCCGAATTAGGTTAGCTATGCTCATCAGTTCTGGTACAGTTCTGGTACTGGAGCAAGTTTGTATATATATATATATATATATATATATATATATATTCTTTCTAACTATTGTGATCCTTGTATTTATTCAGTGAATACTGAAATGGTCAGTAATTGTAAGTTTCACAACTATGTAAACAGCCCACAATGAGATCTCTGTTAAAAAATAATCCAAAGAAATTAGTCGATCAATACTCATATGATTCTAACATATGATGAAGAAACATACATTTTTGTCTTGCCCCTTGGTTCTTTTTGACACTTGGGGTGAATAATTATTGTAAATTTTGCAACTACGTAAACAATCCACATTGAGATACTGTTAAACATTAATTCTAAAAAATTAGTAGATCCATATTCATATGATTCCAACATATGATGAAGAAACTTAATTCTTCTATGTATTTGTCCCTTGGTTTCTTTGACACTTGGAATGAATATTCTAGCTCTACTCTTCTTTCGTCCACAATCTTCTGATTGTTTGCTTTCCTCTCTTATTTCATTTGTTTTCTTAATTGATAGATATGTATTGCTTTACTTACAGTATTAAGTTTGTGCTAGTTACTATAAGCATATTAGACTGCATTATAATCTAGTTACAGTGACAATGCTTTTTATGCGAGTACCCAACTAAAAAATCATAATCCTCTTATTGGTTTGTGCTTTTTGAACATAAAAAATAAATATCAAGCCATCTGGGTAAGGATTACTATTTTCTGATCTATTGTGCTTACTGCAGTGATCGCGAACTTATTGAAAATTCTTCTTGCTGTCATTCTTATATTCCAGTTTTGTTTCTGCTCCGCTCCCATGTTCATTAACATTTTCTCCATTTCAATCTGCAGGCCGATAATCACCCTTGTATACCCATTGTAAGTAGCATTATGTACTTGATGCCCACAATTTCATGAATGTCTCCTCATTTTAGCTGGGAATAAAAATGCACCTAATTTGGACCTTGACAGGTATGCATCAATCAAAGCAATAGAAACAAAATCTCCTGATGATGACCAACAATGGCTCACTTACTGGGTGTTGTACTCATTCATCACACTGTTTGAGCTTACTTTTGCAATAATAATAGAATGGTTGGTTAAGTTCTTTCCCTGTTTTTTTGATACAGATGGATATTCCATGCTTATCCTTTTTTGTATTTCCTTTTAGGGTTTCAGTTACCTTTATAACACACAATAAGATCTGAAAGTATAACTTGTTTGGTGGTTCATGTTAACTAGTCTACTAGATGAGTGATGTCTGAAAAGGCAGCAGTGTTTTTATTCTTTTCTATCTTATGGAGATTAATCTGTTGTTAGCAGCACAGAGTTACACAAAGACAACTCATTTATTTCTATTAAATAGGAATATTATGTTATACCCACATAATTGTTTGAAATTGGTGCATCACAAAAATGGTTTTTTTCCCTGTTTTTCCTTTATATGTGCATGTTGGTGATTCTTCTTAGTTTTGCATATTGCTTCAAGTGACTTTACTATAGAGTCTACTTCTAAATTTGGTCCAAGTCATAGTACCAGTTTAGGCTCGGACTAGTACCATACCGGTCCGGATCAAGGAAGAAGGATCGCGTGGCTGCCATTGCCTTCCATAACCCGAGCGTCTGCCAGCTCCAGCTTGCACGTCAGCTAGCCCCAGCTCCCGAGTTCACTGCTGTTGCATCTCACTGCTTCCACTTCCGTTGCGTCCACCCCTTTTGCTTCTGCCATGTCCACTTCTTGTGTGGCCACAACCACTTCCGTTTCTTTTCCTTCTTCTCTTTCTTTTTCTCCTTCCTTTTCTTACTCTCCTCTTCTCCTTCTCCTTCCTCTTCCTCGTTCACTTCATCTCACCCTTGTCTGCTCCATTGCATGATCTGTTCTGAACCACCATCGGACTGTTTCGCACCAGTTCCTTAAATCTTGCTTCTAATTACATTGTTTGTAAGCACTCTATCCATTTACATTGTTTGTAAGCACTCTATCCATATTATGAACAATATGCTGAACCTTGTGACTCAATGGTATAGTTTATTATTTTTGTAAAAATCACATTTGCAATACATATCTCATGCAGGCTTCCCATATGGTCATATGCAAAACTGATCTTCATGTGTTGGCTGGTTTTGCCCTATTTTAATGGGGCGGCGTATGTCTATCAACAATTTGTGAGGCCATTACTTGTGAACCATCAGACTGTAAACATCTGGAACGTCCCAACAAAGAAGAACATCTTCAGTAAACCAGATGATGTATTATCTGCTGCTGAGAAATATATTAAAGAGAATGGAACTGAAGCATTTGAGAAGCTAATAAATAAGGTATACTGTGATAACATTGTTGTTGCTGTTATATTTCTCTTCTATCGCTGGATAAATTGTAGCTATATCAATCTCTTAATTCCACTATCTATATTTGTATTCTTCTTTTGTGGACTATGTTGTAGTATTGTTGGAACTGAAAGCATGTTCTACCACGATTGTTGTTTTTCAATTTGAAGTTCTTGGTTTAGCAAAACTCTAATTTTATGAGCACAACAAATTGAAGCTTCTTTTTACCCATTATTTCTTAACTAAAGATTAGTTTGAAGTTGTCCAGCAATACAGTAGTTTTGGCATATTTTCTCAATTGGTGAGTAATAAATTATGCATATACAATAGTTGGTTCATTACAGCAACCCGTTTTATTACGCACCAATCTGTTAATAATAGTACCACAGCACATAAAATTTGGGAATTGTTTTGTATTTGTCTTATTTCAGTTTCTACAGGAAAGCCTAATACTTTCACTAAGATACAGAATAGTAGTACAATTTCTTTCTTGCCGGTGCAAGAAAAATGAAGGTTTCTAATCTTACTTTGCAGCCAGAACGATCATCAAATGCTAGGGGCAGTCGACGTACAATCTTGGAGGAGGTGCAAGCTGAAAAAGATCATAAATCTTGGAGTGATGATTTTCCCATCTACGATGAAGATTATAGATACTGAACTTACAAAGCGTTTGCTCGGTGAGTTAACTTACTTGCATTGCTATCATATTGCGTTTGTTCAGGGAATCAAAGTTCGGCTGAAACTAAGCAAATTTATCTATGCTTTACAGTTTTGTTCCAAGTGGCCATGCGAAAGAAAAAGAAGGCTAATGGAGTAACCTCAACGCTGTATCTTGCTTTAATGGATTGAGGCCGCTGTTGTATTTTCTGTTTGATTACCTCTGTTTACTTTCTGTTTTGCACATATTTGTCTTCCTAGTAAGCTCGATATGTATATACAAATAGTTTTTTCATCACAAAACTGAACATATACACCACAGGTTGTCTTGTAAAAAATAAAAAACTTAATATGACACTACTTTGCAATTGCTACTTCACTTTCGCTTTTCGCTTCAGCAAAGTATCCAAGTACTGATTTTATTTTGATCCTTTTAAGAGCCAAAAAAAACACTACAGCCACCAGTAGCAGATATTAATCTATGACTAGCACACTCGTTCAGAAGTCAAAAGAGGGAGAGAACCAACAGCCTTCTTAAAAAAAAAAAAAAATCGTTCAGTCAGTATTTGCTGTGCGTCTCCAATCGTTTTATTTCCCACTCTGAGAGTAGTTTCTTGGATCAAAATTGGTGGCAGTATGCACCCCCTCGGAGTTGGAGCAATGTTGTATGCTTCGGCAGCCTCTTCTTGGGTATCTAATTTCAAACGAATAAAAAATGATTCCAGATCAGAGATAACAATCCACAGGTAGATAGATGCCTTTGTCATCCGGGAGGTCACCAACCCGACCAATTCGGGCTTGCCACTTACCATCTTTACTTCTGGTTCCAAAAAGCCACCAACAGCACAAAAAAACGCTGGTCAATAGCTAATGTCATCATGCAACTTACTTTGGTTGAAGATATATCGTGAATGAAGATAACATCCTTGTCACTCCTACGTACATTGAAGCTCCTCTAGAGAATCAACGACTTTTTCTATTGAGGCATGTTCCAGAATGAACAAAAATAAGTACAATAACATTGTTGAATTTAAACAGATTTTTCAGTCGTTACCTCCTAACATAGGCGACGAATTCCTCTTGAGACATGGTCTGCATGGTTTCAAGCTCCATTTCATAGTCAGAAACCTAAAGATTCACCAGTGAAAGATTAACGAGAATTGGAGATCAAACGTCAAGAAGAGAACCACAAAAGTTATAAGCATTTGAGGTTGGACCTGGACCTCACCATTTAAGAGCAGCAAGATCATGTGCTCGTGCTGCCATCTCCTCCGAAATATAGCTGTCTACAAGAGCCTCACAAAACCACTGTCCAAACATTTTTTAATCTAGATGAACAAAAGCCATAGCACAGGCGTAGCAGCAGCATTAGCTAGGACAATAACCACAGATTTCCCAGCAAAGGAAAGACAAAAAGAATCAGAGATATTTACTTGCCAGGACAAAGTTTAAGCAGCAATGAATGTTGAAAACACAGAATAACAAATTGCATAATCTCCTTTAAAACAAAACAAGACCATGTAACTATGATATAGTGCCCACAGCTTCAAGATCACAAAGCACAAAACCTCAATTGAATTTCAGACGGATAATGTGCCATCATAATCTAAACAGAAAAATGCATGTACTCTTTAAACTAAATAGCCACGAGAAAGAATTATCCTAAATTATAAAAAGAATGTATCTTTTATTAAGCAGTATTGTTGATTTAGGAAAAGAAGATGAGTGAGTTGCGAATGACTATAAATTATACTAGAAACAGTTTGGAATAGAAGGTTCTTGTTCTATTAATTTCAGGACTATATTTATCTTCATTACCAAGTGAATTGAGAGTTCTAAGAAATGATATTCATTGTTAATAGAGTTATAGACCATATTAGCTCAGCAACATCAAGTCCTTCCAAAAATTATGAAACTCTAGTAGACAAATCAATTACAACAATCAAACTTCAAACAGAAAAAAATCGAATCATATGTTTTTTTCAGACAAATGTCCAGCAAGATCCCAACGACCAAATTTCGATTGTCAATGTAATTGATGGTTCTCTTTTACTTATTCAACGTAGACCTCCCAAGCAAGCTTCACTAGATCATCCACCAGATATCATCATTTATACAATCTTTGTATTTCTTTAGCAACTTGACAGATGAAATCTTCAATTACGTGATACAGAAACTAACCAAATTCACATTCGGTCTTGCACAAAAGAAATGATGTTCAATAGTGCAAAAACAAAAGAGAGAAATAGGAACAACGTTTATAAACTGCTCTGAGATTGATTTGGTATAGGTACATATAGTGTTGATACATGCTACCGGTACCACATAATGTTGGTAGTTTGGTACATAATGATCCAAGATAGAATTGGTACATTCATACATTTTGAGATTTTAAACCTTGAATATAAATACTGTAAAAGTGATTGTCTTTATATAAACTTAGAAATATTCATGATATAAGATAAATCATGGTGATTTGGCTTAGGGATGGCAAGAAAGCCCATCCCCGACCCAACCCGAAGTCAACGGGGAAAACCTGAGTTGACTACGTCTCAGGTAAAAGTTTTACCGTAAAACCCGAACTTTGACTTGGTAAAATCGGGCCGGTGTTGGGTACGGGAATTCAAGTACCCACTCCGAACCTGCCCCGATTATTAAAATGAAAAATTTACTCCTTCTAAATTATAATAGTTTGATATTTTATTAATTATTTTTATTATTATTTATGAAGAAATGATTAAATAGTTTATGTAAAATATTTTTTACTTATATATTATTAATATGCAATGAAAATTAATTTTAAATATATTGTTTAAAACATATACATATTTTTTAGGCAGATTGTTTCCCCGTGGGATCGGGTGTGGTGTTGAGTTTTCTAAACCCATCAGGTTCGAGGTCGGGGTTAGGGTCGAAGTCAGGGATGGCAAAATCCGTCCCAGACCCGCCCCATTGCCACCCCTAATTTGGCTGCATCTGAAAATTGAAATGCATCGTCATAAAAAAAAATGATTCTCTATGCAGAAAGAGGTTGCAAAGCATATGGCAGAATAATGGAAAAAAAAAATGGAGCGTAGTTACTGTAATATTTAAATGATCAGATTGAAAAGTAGAAATGTGAATAAGGTTAAAACTCAAAAGCTCAAAAACAATGGCTTGTTAAATAATTGTATTGGCCCAGTTTAGTGCAACAGGAACTTCTGGCTTTTGACTAGTTTGACCAGAGCTAGTTGGAAAAGTTGAAACTGTTTGGGTAAAACAGCTGATCTGGATTGCAGTTTAGAAATATTGTGCTATGTTATTCGGTTCTATTAAGTGAAAAATTTATAAATATATATAAAATTTTATAAATTGCAATAGAAATAAACTTTTCTAATATGAAAACATATATAAATTTTAAAAATATCTAATACAACAATAAATATTTTTTTTGAGTTATTACATGTGTTCATCTTAGGTGACTAGTACTAAAAAAATTTTGTAATAGTTCCCCTTATATTTGAAGTAGAACCTGCATAAATAATATATATATATATATATATATATATATATATATAAAATATAATATAATATAATATAAAGTAATCATAATACATCACAAAGTGTAGAACAATATGAACTTTTCAAGTATAAAATTGAAAAATAAAACCAAACTCATAATTTATAACTGTACCATCTAACCAAAATGATCAATTATACATTACATATCAAAAGATTTTGTACTTCATGACAACAACATTCATACTAATAACAAACCATTGCAAATGTATTTAAATCACACATGATGCTATTAGACTTAGAGCAATCTGATTATGTTGCATATCTATTTGAATAGAATTTATTTGCTCTTCAACAACTTTCTCACAGACTTTTGAATAAGCCTCAGTACCAAAATCAAGATTAGCATCAAAATCTTGAAAAATCTCATCATATGTCATTATTTCCCTAATATAATTATGTACTACAATTTTAACTTGAGTCTCAAATACAAACGACGACATATCACGTAATATATTCCACCTCTTCTTTCACACTCCAAAGGTCCATTTAATACATCTTCTTGGGAGGAGTGTGTTTTATTAAATATTTCTTTAAACCTTCGTGGTGGATGCCCTTGTTGATATTCTTGAAGATGATACATCACTCCTCTGTTTAGGCCTAGATACTTACTCAATTGTGAGTATCCGGCATCAACTAAATAATATTTCCCTAAAAATTTTAAATAAAATTGTAATTAGCAATTGTAGTCTTTCATATAAAAAAAACTAAAAGTTAAAATTACTTGCAGGAGGTTTAGAAAATTTAAAGTCAATGCTTTGGAAAGAACACGTGCATCATGAGCTGTACTTTCATATCCAGCTAATACATATATAAATTTCATATCAAAAGAACATACAGCTAGCACGATTTGGGTTGGCCGACCCTTGCATCCTATAAATCGCAACAGATCATGCACTGGAATGACTGCATTTATATGTGTTCCATTAATAGCCCCATTGTAATCCTAATAAAAAAACACTATGGATTTATATAAAATAAAAACAAACATATAAAATTTGAATTTTATATCATCACTTACCTTAAAATGAGGCATATAATGATCATCATATAATATTTCTTGTGGAGTATCGCTAAATTCTATATCAGTGGGCTCTATCATAACCTTTGCAAACTTACACACTGATTTCAATACCTCTTAGAAGATCCTACTTATAAGTTCACCCGAATGTTGAAATCTTTTGTGTGCTTACCTATTTGATGCCCCTATGCTAATATATAGATAAAAAACCAACCTTTTCATAAATAGATATGTGCTGTGATGACTTCAAATTGTATGAATTCTCTAAAATATGACACACTTCCACAAAATCATTTTGCTTCATCCTTATCATTCTCAAATACTTTTATGGGGGTCCTTGTATTATTTCTCTCATCCATCTCATACTTGAATGAGATGATACCATACAAAGGGACTTATGTACATATGATGAGTAATACTCATTCATAGCTTGTACAGTATAATTAATCACATTCCACAATGGGTTTGTTCCACCAGTAAGATCCTGCATATCATCAAACTCATGTGTAGCATCACTATCACTATTGTACCATTCATATCTATACAAATAACAACATAACATAAGTAATCAACAATCAATACTAAATAATGGATATACTCTTAACAAACATCTCAAGTTCAACAAATATAACATAAGTCACAAGTTTAGCAAATATAACACATCACATGTTCAAACAACATAACTACATAACATAATATCATGTACTAAACAAACATTACAACGATAACAACATAGCAATATTAACAACATAACAACGGGCCCATTTGGCAAGGCTGCCCATTGGCTTTTGCATTTGCGAGCAGCCAAAAATTGGAAGCACTTGCGTTTGGCATGCAGAAGCTACATTATTTACTCAAAGCGTCAGTAAGAAGCTTTTCATTCGCTAGATTCGGCTGCGTTCAAACAGGGTAGCGCCCGATTCACCGTCGCCACCAACATACGCCCTTACCTAATTTCCACAAAGTTTAGTTGAGTTTTAGGGCTAACCAACCTTCGCCTCTTCGCCGAATGCATCACCTTGCCTCCTCACCGCGTCGCGTCTCGCCGATCTCACCTCCTCGACTCCTCACCGGCGTCGACGCCTGAAGTAGCTCCACCACCAGCCGATGCCACAAGCAATGAGATTTCAACGCCCAGCCGCCTAAGCTCCACCACCAGCCAAGTTGCTCCAGCAGTCACCGACGCCTCAGCACCACCACCAACTGACGCCAATGCCTCATCTCCAGCCGCCGCCAAGCTCCACCAACACTTGAAGGTAGTCCTAGTCTTTCATCCAATTAGTCTTTTTTTTCTCATTGCAGTTTCATATGAGCTATATTGTTGTTGGTTACTAGTTTTATTAGCATTCTATCCTCTAAAATATGTTTGTCCAAATGCAAAGTAATTCGATCTATATTCCGTGGCACTGATATCTGACGATATTTTGGCAGCAAAGAAGTTCTTCTGTCGAAGCATTCTTGGTATTGATATTGACGTGAGAATATAGTTTTTTTTTTTTGAAAAGTTAATTCTGTTTGCACATTTCTAATTTGCACGATCTAGATTTTAAAATATTTATGCACATTAAAGATAATCTTGTTGGTTGATTCTCCAATTGATGTAGCCGTGTTTTTTAATTTGCTAATGAAAGAAAAGATTAGTGATAGATTTTTATTTCATGTTGGTTTAACGCAAGTGTATAAGATTGTTTATATGTCTTCTTTGCTTATAGTAATATTAGTTTTTCCTCAAAAAGTCTAGATACATACATTTTGGTAGTTGAGTTTGGGATTTATGTTAATATTGTTTTTCACTCAATTTATTTATAGACATCGGTGTTATTGAGTGTCGAAGAAATATCCAAGTACCTGTCTCAAGGATCCCGCTCTACAAAATCAAATAGTTACTTTATAATTTAATTCTTGATTGATGATTTTAGCAATAATTTATTCTTATATTCACCCCTGCAATGGAAAATTTTAACAGGTAACAAAGATAGTTACCTAGTAATTATTTATTTATATTGTACAGTATAGTGAGAATAATAATGCTATTTGGAATTGATCTAATTTATCTATATTGTTTCTATGTTCAAGTATCAATAGTAACTAAAGGTAACAAAACTGTTCGGAATTTACAAACTAACACTATATTTTTGTGATGTTTGTATTGCTGTCATTGAGAAAGATATACGCCGTGGATTCCACTTCAATGCAAATGGGTGAAAATTTGTACTTGAAAACTTTCAACAAATTAGTGAGTTATCATATGATAGAAAAGTGCAAAAAAACAAATGAGGTCAATTAAAATCAAATTAAAAATTATGAAAAAAATTAAAGGGCAAAGAGACTGGATTAGGATGGGATTCAAGATTTGAAATAGTAGATGCGACTCTAGAGTAGCGGGCTAGTAAAATGCGGTACATATTTTGGTTATTATTAATATTATTATATTTAAAAATAATAAATTATAATATGAATGGTTTTGTAGTGAATAAAGATTATGCAAAATTCCGCAAAAAAGGTAGTCATCATGATATTAAAACCAAGTTATATATTATGTTTGGACAGACAGTAACTACAGGAGAGTTCTGTTATACATCAACCATGCTTGAAGAACAAGTTTAAGAGATAGATACACAACATGAAAATTATGAGCCAGTTGACAAAAGTATGAAATCATCTCGCATACAATCATCCTCTTCTCAAACTCAACGTGGTAAAAGAAAGGCTATAACTACATCTGGATTTAAGAATTTTTTAAATCTACTGGCAACATCAATTCAACAAAATTTAACAAATGTTCCAGGCTATAGTATTAAAGAGATGATTGCCGAGTTAAAAGTTATTCTAGGAATTGAACGTGATATTGAGATGTACTATTTTGCTGCAGCAATGTTTTGACAAAAATCAAATATAGTAATATTCAAAGAAATAAAATCAGTTGAAGAGAAAATAGGCTACTTTAAGTACTTATTAGAATCGTCAAGGAAGCATTGACCTAAGAGTTTGAGATATTATGTTGTTATGATGTTATTGTTGTTATGTTTGTTTAGTACATGATATTATATTGTTATGTTATTATGTTGTTTAAACATGTGATGTGTTATATTTGCTAAACTTGTGACTTATGTTATGTTATAATTGTTGAAGCTATGATGTTGTATATTTGTTGAACTTGAGATGTTTGTTAAGAGTATGTCCATTATTTAGTATTTATTATTGATTACTTATGTTATATTGTTATTTGTATAGACATGAATGGTCACAATAGTAATAGTGATGCTACACTGGAGTTTGATGATATGCATGATCTTACTGATGAAACAAACTCATTGTGGAATGTGATTAATTATATTGTACAAGCTATGAATGAGTATTACTCATTATACATAAGTCCCCTTGTATGGTATCATCTCATACAGATATGTATGGGATGGATGAGAGAAATAATATAAGGTCACCTAGTGTTAGGCCCTGGGCTTCCCGGTTCAGCCCAGAGGAAAGGGGGCCCAACCCAGGCCCAAAACACAATCAAAGCTTCAGGATTTCGGCCGGTCAACGCCGAAATCGAGTTGGGATTTTGACGAACAGGCGAGACGCGTCCGCGAGGCTGCGTCTTCGCGAGAATCACGTGCGCGGATCGGATGGTGACGTGGAGCGGAGTTCTTTGGTCGCGAGCGAACTCCGGAAGGCGAACGTAGATTTCGCGCGGCGATGCTGTGTTCACGGACGCAGCGATGCAGAGCTCGGACGCAGCGGCTGAAGCGGACTCGGAGTGAAGTCGACATGGCGACGTCTTCTGGGCGCTGCGGAAGAAGCGAACGAAGCAACCAAGCCTCGTCAACTCACCACGCGACGCGGACGTTGGCGCTGAACTCGGACGCGGACGACGCACACGGCGTCGTCTTCTTCGGGCGACCGAGTCGTGCGGATGGAGAAGAAGAGAAGCGGCGGCTTCTCTATAAAACTCAACAGAGAAAGAGAGTTCGGCAGGGAGAGATCGACACTCGGAGAGCAGAGAACGTCGGCGAGACGGGAAGGAATCCACCATCGGTGAACGTAGGAGAGCGAACGTGTAACGGCGGCGACGCTCGCCGCCGACGTGAGGACGACGTGAGAAGTTGAGAGAAGGGTTTTGTAACTTTGATTTACGAAGGAAATAAAGTGAAGCTTTCCCTTCCGACGAGTGTTTCCGGCGAAATCCTCTGTTCTTCGGTGTACGGCGGCGACAAATCTCGGCAGCAGGCGGCTGCGAGGTCGTCGACGATCGGCGACGAGGCGAGACACAGGCGGTGTCTTCCCCTTGTCGTCAATCTTCTCCGGCGACGGCAACGAACGCGAACTCGGCGGACGTTCGCGCGCGGCGAGAGGTTGAAGACGACTCGTACGAAGCGAAGAGCGGCGTTCGTTTCGAGGTTCTGGTCAACAGGCGGTCAACGAAATCAAATCGAAATCGAATTCGAAATTCGATTTCGCGGCGGCTGACGCAACCTTACGTCAGCGGAGTGAAATTCGGCGCGGCGAAATCCGATCGGAGGGCTGACGTCAGGCGTGACGTCAGCGACACAAATTAAAACAGCGGGTGATTTTGACTCTCGGGTCAAAATCGAAATTGAGGTATAATTTGGGATTTTTCGATTCTTTCTCGATTTCTCAAATTAGGGTTAGGTTTCTTCGAGAGACTTGTAATTTGGGGAAGAAAAAGTGAGCGTGAACTAGGGTTTTGAATTTGGGGACGAAATTCGGTCCGGAAACCCTAGCGCGATCACGTTCCGGTGTTCCGCCGGACGGCTCTGAGACAACGGATAAGCGCTGTTTTTGGACCGTTCCGACCGGGGCGTGACAACAGGTATCAGAGGGTAAACTGATCCAGCGACATGGTGAATCAGGGAGATCGTATTGCCCGGATCGAGCAAGTGCTCGGTTTGACTGGGAATAGCAGAGATGCGGTGGTTCCTCAGGTGGAGGACCTCCATCGCACAATAGAAGAGCAAAGGTTGCAGATCCTTGCTCTCCAACAAACTTTGGCTGGAGTAGTGGAGGCTCCCCAGAATGCTGAAGGCATGGCAGCCCTACAAGAACAAGTAGGGGCTTTGCAAGGACAGGTGACGACGTTGGCAACACAGGTAGCCAACACCACGGCAGTTCAGCAACAGATAGTGGCGGACCTCGCGGTGATGCGCATGGCCTTGGCGCAGGTACAAGGGGGTGGTCCTACAGCAACCAGGACAGAGTACGGGGCTCCCAACGGCAACGGGAAGGTTCGCACCCCAGAACCTGAAGTGTTCAAAGGGGCCAGATCTGCTAAAGTACTTGGTAACTTTTTATGGGACATGCAACAATATTTTGAAGCTAACCATGTCACAGATCAGGAGAAGGTGAG
This sequence comes from Costus lasius, assembly GCA_027563935.2. Lineage (NCBI taxonomy): Eukaryota > Viridiplantae > Streptophyta > Magnoliopsida > Zingiberales > Costaceae > Costus > Costus lasius. The sequence continues at coordinate 8,959,697 of CM050452.1, read as the reverse complement.
AGTATGCACGGCATATCTCTCAGATGATGCAAAACTCTGGTGGAGAACCAAAGTTGATTCTACATCAGGGTCAGCGAGTTGGACTTGGGAGGTATTCCGAGAGGAACTGCGACAACAGTTCCTTCCCGGAAACTCGGTGGACCAAGCACGAGAGGCGGTGGATCGGCTCAAGCATACAGGGACGATCCAGGAGTATGTCAGGGCGTTCTCCGCACTGATGTTGGAGCTACCTGAGATGGCAGAGGGAGATAGGAGGTACTTCTTCCTCCGGAATCTCCAACCCTGGGCGGCAACGGAGGTTCGACGACATGCGCCGCAGGATTGGAGGACGGCTGCTGCTATAGCCGAGTCCTTGGTGGACCAGAGGACTTCAGGGACGACCTTCCAGAGAGCACAAAGGTCGCCCCCGAAGCGACCATCTCCACCCAGACCCAGAGCGCCAGAGAGAGAGAGGCTCTCTCCCCGACGAAACGGAGGACAACCAGCATGGCAGGGGAACACTCGATCTGCAGAACGAGGGCAAGGTCAACTGAGACCGATTGCTTGCTTTTTGTGCAAGGGACCGCACCGGATACGCGACTGTCCGGATCGACAGAGATTGAACGCGATTGCAGCGATTGTGCATCGGGAGCTTGCTGAGAAACCGGCGGAGGTGCATGACGAGGAACCAGTAGAGGCTCGCATAGGAGTTGTGCGCATTGCCTCAGTGGTCGCAGGAGGATCATCATCGACCCCCGCAGAAGCAGAACCAAAGGACACAGTCGAGCAAAAGGCGAACCCTCCAGAGGAGAAAAAGTCATATAAGCAGGTAGTTGAGGAAAAGCCTTCACCAAAGTCTTGGGAAGAGCTAGAAGCGGAAGAAAACGCAAAGCTACGTGCAAACCATGAGAAGCTCCAACGCAAGAGGGAACAGAACTGGAAAGAGCACTACGAGAAGAACTGCGCCGAGCAGGAGCGGTGGCTCGCCAGCCGGCGTTGAGCGGGCTGCCCGCGCCGGACATCGAGGGCGATGTCCAAATTGGGCCGGGGAGAATTGTTAGGCCCTGGGCTTCCCGGTTCAGCCCAGAGGAAAGGGGGCCCAACCCAGGCCCAAAACACAATCAAAGCTTCAGGATTTCGGCCGGTCAACGCCGAAATCGAGTTGGGATTTTGACGAACAGGCGAGACGCGTCCGCGAGGCTGCGTCTTCGCGAGAATCACGTGCGCGGATCGGATGGTGACGTGGAGCGGAGTTCTTTGGTCGCGAGCGAACTCCGGAAGGCGAACGTAGATTTCGCGCGGCGATGCTGTGTTCACGGACGCAGCGATGCAGAGCTCGGACGCAGCGGCTGAAGCGGACTTGGAGTGAAGTCGACATGGCGACGTCTTCTGGGCGCTGCGGAAGAAGCGAACGAAGCAACCAAGCCTCGTCAACTCACCACGCGACGCGGACGTTGGCGCTGAACTCGGACGCGGACGACGCACACGGCGTCGTCTTCTTCGGGCGACCGAGTCGTGCGGATGGAGAAGAAGAGAAGCGGCGGCTTCTCTATAAAACTCAACAGAGAAAGAGAGTTCGGCAGGGAGAGATCGACACTCGGAGAGCAGAGAACGTCGGCGAGACGGGAAGGAATCCACCATCGGTGAACGTAGGAGAGCGAACGTGTAACGGCGGCGACGCTCGCCGCCGACGTGAGGACGACGTGAGAAGTTGAGAGAAGGGTTTTGTAACTTTGATTTACGAAGGAAATAAAGTGAAGCTTTCCCTTCCGACGAGTGTTTCCGGCGAAATCCTCTGTTCTTCGGTGTACGGCGGCGACAAATCTCGGCAGCAGGCGGCTGCGAGGTCGTCGACGATCGGCGACGAGGCGAGACACAGGCGGTGTCTTCCCCTTGTCGTCAATCTTCTCCGGCGACGGCAACGAACGCGAACTCGGCGGACGTTCGCGCGGCGAGAGGTTGAAGACGACTCGTACGAAGCGAAGAGCGGCGTTCGTTTCGAGGTTCTGGTCAACAGGCGGTCAACGAAATCAAATCGAAATCGAATTCGAAATTCGATTTCGCGGCGGCTGACGCAACCTTACGTCAGCGGAGTGAAATTCGGCGCGGCGAAATCCGATCGGAGGGCTGACGTCAGGCGTGACGTCAGCGACACAAATTAAAACAGCGGGTGATTTTGACTCTCGGGTCAAAATCGAAATTGAGGTATAATTTGGGATTTTTCGATTCTTTCTCGATTTCTCAAATTAGGGTTAGGGTTTCTTCGAGAGACTTGTAATTTGGGGAAGAAAAAGTGAGCGTGAACTAGGGTTTTGAATTTGGGGACGAAATTCGGTCCGGAAACCCTAGCGCGATCACGTTCCGGTGTTCCGCCGGACGGCTCTGAGACAACGGATAAGCGCTGTTTTTGGACCGTTCCGACCGGGGCGTGACACCTAGAAAGGTGTTGGAGAATGATAAGGGTGAAGCAAAATGAATTTGTGCAATTGTATCATAGTTTAAAGAATTCATACAATTTGAAGCTGCCAAAGCAAATATCTATTTATGAAATGGTTGGGTTTTTAATCTATATATTACTAAGAGGGTATCGAATAGACAAACAAGAAAGATTTCAACATTCGGGTGAAACTATAAGTAGAATCTTCTATGAGGTGTTGAAATCAGTGTGTAAGTTTGCAAAGGTTATAATAGAGCCCACTGATAGAGAATTTAGCGATACTCCACAAGAAATATTATGTGATAATCGTTATATGCCTCATTTTAAGATAAGTGATGATATGAAATTCAAATTTTATATGTTTGTTCTTATTTAATACAAATCCTAGTGTTTTTTTTATTAGGATTGCATTGGGGCTATTAATGGAACACATATAGATGCAGTCGTTCAGTGCATGATCAATTGTGATTTATAGGAAGGGTCGATCGACCCAAAACGTGCTAGTTGTATGTTCCTTTGATATGAAATTTACATATGTATTAGTTGGATGTAAAGGTACAACTCATGATGCACTGTGTTCTTTCCAAAGCATTGACTTTAAATTTTCCTAAACCTCCTTTAGGTAATTTTAACTTTTAGTTTTTTTATATGAAAAACTACAATTGCTAATTACAATTTTATTTAAAATTTTTAGGAAAATATTATTTAGTTAATGTCGGATACTCACAAATGAGTGAGTATCTAGGCCAAACGAAGGAATGAGGTATCATCTTCAAGAATATCAACAAGGGCATCCACCATGAAGCTTTAAAGAAATATTTAATAAAGCACACTCCTCCCTAAGAAGATATATTGAATGGACTTTTGGAGTGTGAAAGAAGAGGTAGAATATATTATGTGATATGTCGTCGTTTGCATTTGAGCCTCAAGGTAAAATTGTAGTGTCATCAATGACACTACATAATTATATTAGGCAAATAACGACATCTGATGAGATTTTTCAAGACTATGATGCTAATCTTGATTTTGATACTGAGGCTGATCCAGAAGTCAGTGAGGAAGTTGAAAAGCAAATAAATTCTATTCAAATAGATATGCAGCGTAATCAGATTGCTCTAAGTCTGATGACAGCACGTGTGATTTAAATACATTTATAATCGTTTATGTAATGTACACTTTATCGTTTTGGTTAGATGGTACAGTTATAAATTATATGAGTTTAGTTTTATTTTTCAATTTTATACTTGAAAAGTTCGTATTGTTCTATACTTGTGATGTATTATGCTTACTCTATATTATGTGTTAGTATATATATATATATATATATTATGTATTCAGAGTTCTACATCTAAAATATAGGGGAACTCTTACAAAAAAAAAATTTAGGAGCCTCAACTTTTCCAACCAGTCAAAAGCCAGAAGTTCTGGCTGCACCAAACTGGGATAACATCTCAAACTCATAGGTCAATGCTTCTTCGACGATTCTAGTAAATACTTCAAGTAGCCTACTTTCTGTTCAACTATTTCCATTTCTTTAAATATTACTCTATTTGATTTTTATCGAAACATTGCTGCAGTAAAATAGTACATCTCACTATCATGCTTAATCCTTGGAAAACCTCTTAACTCTGTCATCACCTCTTTAATACTACAGCCTAGAACATCTGTTAAATTTTGTTGAATTGATATTGCCGGTAGATTCAAAGAATCCTTAAATCCAGATGCAGATGCAGCTGTAGTCTTTCTTTTACCATGTTGAGTTTGAAAAGAGGATGATGGTATGCGAGATGATTTCATACTTTCGTCAACTGGCTCATATCTTTCATGTTATGTATTTATCTCTTAAACTTGTTCTTCAGGTACAGCTAATGTATAACAGAACTCTTCTGTAGCTACTATTTGTTCAAACATAATATCCATCCAACTTGGTTTCAATATCAAGATGGATACCTTTTTTGCGAAAATTACATAATTTTTATTCACTACAAGACCATCCATAGTATAATTTATTATTTTTAAACATAATAATATTAATAATAACCAAAATACGTACCACAATCTGACTAGCCCACTACTCCGAAGTCGCATCTACCGTTTCAAATCTTGAATCTCATCCTAATCAAGTCTCCTTGCCCCTTAATTCTTTTCATAATTTCTAGTCTAACTTTAATTAATCTCATTTGTTTTTCAACACTTTTCTATCATAGGATAACCCACTAATTTATTGAAAATTTTCAACAACAAATTTTCACCCGTTCGCATATCTTTCTCAATAGCAGCAATACAAACATCACAAAAATATAGCGTTATTTGTAAATTCCAAACAGCTTTGCTACCTTTAGTTGTCATTGATACTTGAATGTAGAAATAATATAAATAAATTATATCAATTCTAAATAACATTATTATTCTCACTACGCTACATAATATAAATAAATAATTACTAGGTAACTATCTCTGCTACTTGTTAAAATTTTCCAATGCAGGGGTGGATATACGAATAAATTATTGTTAAAATCATCAATCAAGAATTAAATTATAAAACAACTATTTATTTTGCACAGCGAGATCCGCAGGTACTTGGATATTTCTTCGATACTCAACAACACCAATGTCTATAAATAGACTATTAAGAGAAAAGTAATATTAACATTAATCCCAAACTCAACTACCAAAATGTATGTGTCTAGACTTTTTGAAGAAGAACTAATATTACTGTAAGCAAAGAAGACATACAAACAATCTCATGCACTTGTGTTAAACCAACATGAAACAAAAATCTATCACCAATCTTTTCTTTCATAAGCAAATTGAAAAACACGACTACATCAATTGGAGAATCAATAATAAGATTATCTTTAATTTGCATAAATGTCTTAAAATCTAAAACGTACAAATTTGAAATGTGCAAACAGAATTAACTTTTCAACAAAAAAAGTATTTTCTCACCTTTGTCAATGTCAATACCAAGAATACTTTGAGATAGAAACTTCTTTGCTGCCAAAGTATCATCATATATCAGTACCACGGCATATAGATCGAATTACTTTGCATTTGGACAAACACATTTTAAGGATAGAATACTAATAGAACTAGTAACCAACAACAATATAACATGTACGAAACTGCAATGAGAAAAAAAAGACTAATTGGATGAAAGACTAGGAGTACCTTCAAGCATCAATGGAGCTTGGCGGCTGCTGGAGCTGAGGCGTCGGCGTTGACTGGTGGTGGCAATGAGGCGTCACCGTTGACTGGTGGTGGCGTTGAGGCGTCACTGGTGGTGCCGCTGAGGCATCGGTGGCGGCTGGAGCTGCTTGGCTGGTGGTGGAGCTGAGGCAACTGGGCGTTGAAATCTTGTTGCTTGTGGTCGGTTAGTGGTGGAGCTGCTTCGGCCAACGGCTGGATCTGGAGCTGCTTCAGGCGTCGATGCCGGAGAGGAGTCGAGGAGGTGAGATTGGCGAGACACAAAGCGGCAAGGAGGCGCGATCAACGAAGAGGCAATGGTTGGTTAGCCCTAAAACTCAACTAAACCTAGGGGAAATTAGGGTAAGGGCATACGCTGGGTAGGGCGATGGCCGGAGGTTGCGACAAGCGGCGCCAGTGATGAATGCTGGCTACGACGAGAGAAATCGGGAGAAGCGAACGAGCCCTATGGCTAATCGGGAGCTGCACTGTTTGCACGTAGCCGAATCCAATGAACGAAAAGCTTCTTACAGGTGCTTTGAGTAAACAGCGCAGTGAGAAGCTACACGCCAAACGCGAGTGCTTCCAAGCGAGCAGCATTGCCAAATGGGCCCATTGTCTTTTCATTTTAGTAAATAACAATTTACCCTTCTGTCCATAAAGAGCAATCTTTAATGGATGCCAACCATAACATTCATCGTATAATCTGAAAGACTAATATCTGAGATCAAATTCAAACTGTCGTCAAAATGCCAATTGATCTCATGAAATCCATTAAAAAAAAAAAAGAAATATTAAACTAACTTATCATATCTGTTTAGGGGGGAACTCCTTAAAGAGATGCTCCCCACCTGCATTTTGTTCATTCACAACATCCACAAGTGTACTAAAAACTAGGAAAGTTAATTCTAACAAATACCGTGTTTTCATTTCCATTTCCGCTATTCAACTCTGTTTATGCTATCCCAAAGATGCGCTTCAAATTTCTACTCCACTTTAACCTGCAACAAAACCACCAAATGATGATAATAATGTTCCATGAACCAGCTTCAATAACTTCACCAGGACATAAACTTCTGTTTCCCTTACCAGCAACACAAACAGAAGCCATCACATTGCCAGCTCTTATATGTGCCATTTCAGAACTAGTGAAGTCTTCCAGAAAGAAAATCTCGGCAGCCCCGCCTAAACGCTTTTAGGTAGGATGCATCTCAGCCGTGGGATTAAATGGCATGGGAATCTTAAAACACACAATAGAAAACCAGCTCTTTCCTTCCCCAAGAACCCTTTTCGTCACTCGTCAACGCTCCCATTTGTCCTCTCCTCTTGTCACACAAATCCCTGCCCCTTGATCAAAACGAAACCCTTCTGCTATCATCACACCGACTCTCGCACTCGACAAATCTCTCTAGCCGCTCGCCCCTTGATGCTCATCTCCAATTGGTAGCCATTGATAGTCTCCGACCGACGTTGCTCCTCTTCGGCCGGCGCATCTCGACACTTCTCCCCGGCTGGTGCCCCTTCATCGTCTGCAGGCAGCACTGTCACACCTCTATGGCCGGCACCCCTCTATTGTCTTCAACTGATGCTATCACTCCTCTGCAGCCGACACTACTCTCCGGCCGACGACGTCAACGAGTTAGTATAGAAAGCGTCACTCAACTAGTCATAATTAACCACTAGCCATTATCTCTAACTCTAACTGACCTATTTGGAAACTTGGCACTGTCATTATTTTTTTCATTATATCAATAGCTAATTGTCTTCAAAATATTAGTAACTAATTGTCTTGAAGAACAATTGATTTATATGTAGGTTTTGTTAGAAAAACTAAATTCGCTTTACTTATTATGTTTTGTAGGTATTTGATATATAAATATCAGTTCTGGAAGTAAAAAAAAATTAAGTAGAAATGTACCCAGAAAAAGGTGTAGTCTTAATAGAATGTGAAAATTTTTCAAAGAACTTATTAATTTAGATAGACTAGAAGAAATATTATTAGACAACACCTTTTGTCCATTTTTGGGCAAAATCCTCAAATTAAGTTAAATGTAATTAATATAGGATATTTAATTAAAAATTAGGATATGCAAACTAATAGTTTTCTTATTAACCAAAATTTTTGAATGATGTAGCACTCATCCGATTGAAACTCCAAGGTTAGCTTGTTAATTTAGAAAAGGGTTTAGGAGTATTTGAATTTTTGAATCAAAAATTTAAAAGTGTATGTGTAAAATATTTAATACTAGAAAGAAAATTAAAACATGCATGTAGGTTAGATAAAAATTTTGACTTTAATATATTAAAAAAATTAGTAGTTTTTTATATATTTTGTACATTACTTTTGTTAGAAATAATTATAATATACCTAGCAGTCTAGTTAGTTATATAGATAATATTAATCAAATAAATGAATATAATTGTGTAGAAGCTATGTATAGATTTTTAATAAATGAATTGAATAAATCAAAAAATAAAAGCTTAAGCAGCATTGGGGGATGCGCAATTATACTCAATGTAAGTATAATTCATGCTTTGTAATATATAATTTTATATGTGTTTTTATATTAGTATATTAATATGCAATACTTATTAATGTTGTAGATTTAGTTTTATGAGCATATACTATCAACTATAGATTTGTTCAATTGAGTGTGTATCCACAGCTCTTCAGATGAGTCAATGTTAAGCTAAGAAGAAATTGTAACTTAAGCAAAATAATGATTAAAGTATATGAAGATATGGTATGATAACTTATTAGAAAGATAAAATTTTTCATATATTCTATTGACCTGACTTTCTTAATTATAAATACTAAATGAATTGGCCCTAGGCAAAAGAGGAGCATTTGTTTATTTAGCTACCCAAAACTTTCATCCTTAGCACCAGGGGCTTCACTACATGTATCCCTGGATGAAAAGGTGAGCATTTTAGCTATATATTTAAAAAATATAAGTTATACTGCCCGTTGGGTTCGGGTACCCGACCCGACCCGACTCGACCCGTTTAAGGCAGATTCGGGTACCCATTTATGTAAATGGGGTGGGTCTAAGATTAATACATATAACCCGTGTCGGGTTCGGGTCGGGTTCGGATTTACACCTTCGGGTACCTGAAACCTGAATCCGATTACATATTAATTTAATTTAAAATAAATAATAAAAACTTACTCATATAAATTACATAACACCCTAAAATCTTATATTCCTAGCCATACTTAGCCCTAAGCCGCCTTCAACCCTTCCCCTTTCCTCCCAAGTCCCACGAAGGGGATTCTCATCTCCAAACCTAGTCGCCACCTCGCCGGCCGCTTCAACCTCCTCTCCAAGCCTCCAACTCTACTCGCCGGCTTTCTCGCAAGTCACCGGCCTCCGCCCCTCTCGCAACTTCGTCCGTTCGTGAGGAAAGGGTTGCTGAACCCTACTCTCTACTCCCTACTCAGAACTTGCTAGCTTCCAGGATCTCCATAGCCCGCAGGACCGCAACACTTCCAATCTTCCAGGATCTCCGCAGTCTACAGTCTGCAGTCCGCACCCTTGGTGACTGGTGAGCTCATCATACTCCACTTCTCAACCTTCCTCCTCTCAATGTTTGACTATTACTAATTATTCTACATTTAGGTAATTAGGTTTAGCCGTTTAGGTGATTACACATTAGTTCTCTCAACTTCCCTCTTTTCTTTTTTCCATAACAAAGGAAATTAGTGATAAAAGTTTCCTTTTTGTTAGTGTTTTACAACAAGCTAAGTGACTTAGGAGTAGAGGAAAAGCAGTGAAACTAGTACATATGTTTAGGATCTCGAATTGAAAATGAATTATTACCAACAAAAGTTGTCTGATTTGCACTTGTGCATTTACTTTTTACACGCTTGTTTCTATTTATTAAGATGAATATGAGGCTTCCAATTTTGCCTTTACTAAAGCTAGTGTTCATGCAAGAGGCTTAATTAAGAGTAGATTTTTATGTGCGTACCCATTTCTGTGGTTGCAGTTGAAACAATTGACTTAGTAGCTTTGAAGTCAAAAAGAATTAGTAGGATCTCGTAAATGAATAGATTCAGAATCTCTAAAAACTGTTTCTTCATAAAATTGCACCTTTGGCACTATTTGATTTAGTTCTATAAATAAATGCAGTATATTAGGAAATTCTTTGATATCACTTTCACGTTTCATCCCATAGTTTAATTGACTTATGTTGTTTAATTTCATTTACAGTTTAGTAATCCATGTTATTTTGTTAGGAATTTTACAAATGGCTTTAGAAGATACCCCAACACATGCTGTGATGCTACATATTTGAATGGGTTAATATTTGATATCATGTAAAATATTTGATTGTATTTGAATATTTGTTAGATATTTGAAATGTTTGAATATCATGTTAGATATTTTATTGTGTTTGAATATCACGTTAGGTATTTGAATATTTGATTATTTTGAACTTTTGATTGAATAATAATTTTTATCTTCGGGTTGGGTACCCATTTAACCATCGGGTCGGGTACCCGTAAAAACCCATGAGTCTAGATGGGTACCCGTGGATACTAAGTTTAATTTTATACTGAATTTATTTATTTGGGTACCTACAAGTCCCGTTTATGCACCCGCGGCAGGGTCGGGTTGTGAGAGATGATAGCGGGTGGTATCTATCGGGTCAGGTTCAGGTAGTGTGGGAAAATGCGAGTACCCGACCCGTTGACATCCCTACTGTCAAACCCTACAATGAAATCTAGTATACATTTTTTTCTCTATAATAGGATGCAAAAAAATCAACCATGGATAGGTTGTTGGAAAAGATAGATACTCTTGAAGCAAAAAAAAAATAAAAACATGAAAGAAGGCATTAGGATGCTTCAAGATAAATTGAAGCAACAACATATGCCACCAAAGGTTTGCAGCAATTTATCTTGAAGCATCTTAATGTCTTCTTTCAAGTTTTTATTTTCTACTTTAAGAGCATTCATCTTTTCCAACAACCTGTCAATGGTTGATTTTTCCACATCCTATTATAGAGAAAAAAGATATATATTAGATTCTATTGTAGTGTTTGATAGTATAACTTATATTTTTCAAATATATAACCAAAATGCTCACCTTTTCACCTGGGGGTACATGAGGGAGATGCTAAGGAGTTTAGGGGAGCTAGATACACGAAACAAATGCTACTCTTCTGCAGCCGGGGACAAATTCATTTAGTATCTGCAATTAAAAAAGTCAAATCAATAAAATGTGTGAAAAATTTTATCTTTCTAATAAGTTATCATACTGTATTTTCAGATACTTTAACTATTGTTTTGCTCAAACTACAATTTCTTCTTAACTTAACATTAGCTCATCTGAAGAACGGAGGATACACACCCAATTGAATAACATCTATATTCGATAGTGTATGCTCATAAAACCAAATCTACAACATCAACAAGTATAGCACATGAATATACTAATGTAAAAACACTTACAAAATTATATATCATGAAGCATAAATTATATTTACAATGAGTATGATTACATATCCCCTAATGCTGCTTGAGCCTTTATTTTTTGACTTATTTAATTCATTTATTAAAAATTTATATATAGTTTTTGCCTAATTATATTCATTTATTTGATTAATATTCTACATAACTAACTATACTTTAGTTTTAAAAAAAAAATATACAAAATACATACAAAACTATTAATTTCCTTAACATATCGTGATCAAAATTTTCATCTAACCTACATGTATGCTTTAATCTTCTTTTAGTATTAAACGTTTTACACATACGCTATTAAATTCTTAATTCAAAAATTCAAACACTCATAAACCCTTTTCTGAATTAACAAGCTTACCTTGGAGTTTTAATCCAAGGATGAATGCTACAACATTCAAAGAAAATTGACTAAGTTTTTGTTAATAAGAAAACTATTGGTTTATTTATCCCAATTTTGATTAAATATCTTAAATTAATTACATCTAACTTAATTTGAAGACTTTCCCAAAAATAGATAAACGGTATGTTTTCCAAAAATTTTCTTATAGTCTATCTAAATTAATAAGTTCTTTGAAAAAAAATTTACTTTCTATTAAGACTATACCTACTGGATACATTTCTCCTTAATCATTTTTTACTTTCCGAACTCATATTTATATATCAAAGACCTATAAAACAAAATAAGTAAAGAGAATTTAGTTTTTCTAATAAAAAAATATATAAATCAATTGTTCTTTAAAACAATTAGTTACTAATATTATAAAGACAATTAGCTATTGATATAATAAAAAAAAACAATGACGACACCAATGTACCAAATGGGTCGGTCAAAGATGATGGCCGATGGTTAATTATGACTAGCCGAGTGGCGCCTTCTATACCAACTCGTTGACGTCACCGACCGGAGAGGAGCGTCTGCTGTAGAGAAGCAATAGCACATAGAGGGGCGCCGGCCATAGAGGTGCGACAGCGCCGCCTGTAGATGATCGAGGGACACCGGCTGGAGAGAAGCATCGAGGCATGCCAGCCGAAGAGGAGCAATGTCAGTTAGAGACGATCGAGGGCCGCCGACTGGAGACGAGTGTTGAGGGGCAAGTGGCCGGAGAGAATTGTCGAGAGCGAGAGTCGGTGTGACAAGAGTAGAAGGGTTTCATTCCTAGAAAGGGCTAGGGGGTTATGTGAAGAGAGCAGAGGAGAACGTTGACCAGAGAAGAAAAAGGTTCTCAGGGAAGGAAAGAGCTAGTTTTCTATTGTGTGCTTTAGGATTCCTACGCCATTTAATCCAATGGCTGAGATGCATCCTGCCTAAAAACGTTTAGGCGGGACCCTACCATCATTGCATCTTCAGCTGAATCAGCACACTCTTGCTAGGGAAAAAAAATCGTAGGTAGGGTCCCTGCCTAAATGCTTTTAGGCAGGGACCCTCTCAACCATTGGATCAAAATGTGTGTGAATCTCAAAGCTCCCACCTTAAATAGCTACTTAAATCACTAAAAAAGTTTTCCTATCGACACACAAATCCCACACCTCTAATCGGAATCAAACCCCTTTTGCTCTTGTCACACCAACTCTCACTCTCAGCGATTCTCTCTGGCCGCTCGCCCCTCGACGCTCCTCTCTGACCAGTGCCCCTCGATCGTCTCCAGCCGGTGCTATCACTCCTCTCCGGCTAGTGCATCTCAACACCGCTCTCTAGCTGGTGCCTCTCGATTGTCTGCAATCGACATTGTCGCTCCTCTGCGATTGTCGCTTCTCTGGCCGACGCCTCTCAATCATCTCCAACTGGTGTTGTCACTCCTCTCTGACTGGCATCATCAACAAGTAGGTATAAAATGGAACACCTGATTTGTGGTCTCTTTACATCTGGAGGTATATATTATCTTAATTGTCCCAACAAAATTACTATCAAAATGCGTTTGAATTCTTATCCTTGTATTATTGGTGCCTGAGCATTGTAAAAATTCTGGTATTGACTATTTTCGATTCATCAAATTCATTGTAAAAGGGCTAGTATTATCAACTTGTTTCTATTTATTTGAATCCACAGATAGAAGGGTTGACAAAACACCTGCAATGTGTTGGACTAAGAAGCTGGGTTGGGCTCCAACCATGAAATTGAAGATATTAACCAATGTATGAAAGCTTTCAACATCCATTTGAACAAGTATGACTCAGAATTATTTAACTGTTAATTATCTTATAATCACAGGATGGTCTACAGACTACTTACTTTTGGATCAAGGATCAAATCGAGATGAAGAAATTTCTAGGACAAGACATATCTGTTTATGGTTCAGGTCGTGGGAACTCAGGCTGCAGATGGAAAATAATAAAATGAGCAAAGTTGGATATTAATTGCAACGGCCTATTGGATGCTCTTATGTGTTTGTTTCTTTGGATATATAGTGGAGTCTCAAAAATTGTAATCCTTTGAGCTTTGTTATTATAGGAGATAAGATAAAATAATATATATAAAATTGTAATGGGGTTCTACCATAATTTAATGGGGTTCTATAGTATTGGAATGGGTTTCTACCATAATTCAATAGGATTCTACCATATTTGAACGGAGTTCTACCATAATTAATGGGGTTCTACCTTAATTTAATGGGTTCTACAATCACAAGCAACAAAAATATCAACGCTGTTAACACTATTGGTCCCTTTTTAATCGGAGGTGGTCTAATTGTAATATTAGTCCCATGACCACATTATGACTGCCTATTTCAACATTATCATCCTCGAAGTCATTTAGAATTACATGCTCAATTGTTGACCTAAATGATGCCATCACACTATTAAGATGCATTGTTGACCTAAATATGTGTTTGTAGAAAAAAAATACATATTTTAAACAACTACCATTAAACTTTTACATTACAATATAAAAAATTAAATGAGGTTAAATATGAATGCATCAATACCCCACACACACACCAAGCCAAAAATGGTCGCTAAGGGTTGAGAATTTCATTGACGACGTTCATCAGAGATGGGCACCGGTGGTTGAGCGGCGCAGAATTGGGTTTTGCGTGCTGAGGGGTCTCGGCCGTAGAGGAGCGTCGAGGGGCGTCGTTGGTTGAGCGTCTATGCACGCTAAGGGATCCGGGCCGAAGAGGAGCGTCGAGGGACGCCGGCCGGAGAGGATCGTCGAGGGCGAGGATTTGTTTTTCTTGAGGAGAAGGGCGACTCGTTGACAAGAAGAGGAGGGTTCTCGGGGAAGAAAGGAGAAGCTGGCTAACTTTTGAGGGTTTAAGTGAATAGCTTTGAGATTCCCACTCACAAAATAAATCCAACGGCCAAGATGCATCCTGCCTAAAGGGGTTTAGGCAGGGCCCTGCCGAGAATTTCATCCCTCTTGCTGGTAACAATGGATGTACTAAGATCTCAGATTTCTTGTACATGGAACTATAATCGGAAACTACGATCGGTTCCGCAGCTTCTGGTGGCTCAGCTTTCTCATCCAGTCTGTCTGAACAGGTTACCATTTGAGAATCCTCACTACAACACGGCAGCATAATGTTATAATTCCAACAAGTTCTGTATCTCTACTAGATCCGATTGGTTCGTATGCTTCGCTCATCCGTGCGAAGACCAATCACACAAGCTTCCACAGTTGAAAAATGCTATCCTGAATCCAAACCAAATCGCCCTTTGATCATAACATAATACATGAAACCAAAAGTTCATCAACGTGCTATAGTCTCGGCATCTGAATATACAGATTGAATAGAAGTTACGAACTCCATTCACGATTCCAAATTCTTTCTCAAGGATTGATCATATGCATTCAAAATTGAAAGGGATCAACAAATTTTAGCAGGAAGAACTAAAAACTGCGGCCTTGGATCGATGGGAGAAAGCACGGAGAGAACGCCATAGTGTATCCTTCGCTCGATCGATCGGAGGGGCGATAGATGCAACTTGCTTCGGGACTTCGACTGACCGGGCAGTGACCCGACCTTGTAATGGCCTGGCGGGCCGGCGGCCTCTGGCGTGTCGGAACACTGGAGTACATCGAATCTCGACGCAACTTGATTCGCTCCCCCACCTCCTTACGTTAAGATTAGTGAAGGCTAGATTAGAATACCACGCCTAGATTTTCTAGGTACCCAACTTATTTTTTTTCCATCCGTGTGCAGCATCGTACGTTCACGTGGTGAAGCACGAATCTCCAAGCGTCATATTCTGTACTCTAAAACTGAGTTGACCGTCCGATTAGATTATGGGCAAATTAAGGAAGAAAATTCTAACCTAAGTATCTCATTTTTATTAAAAAAATAATTTTTTATTATTTTTTTTAGAAATAATTTACACATTTGTAACTTATCCAATTGTACCAATATTGAAATATTTTAAATTACGTATACTCGTGAAATATCTTAAATATTTTAAATAATATTTTATTTTTTATGTGATAATGTTTATGGTATTTTATAAGTATATGTAATCTAAAATACTTCAATATTAGTACCATTGTATAGATTACAATGTGTAAATTATTTCTAAAAAAAATATTTAAAAAAAATATTTTTTTTATCAAAAATGAGGTACTGGGTACCTAGGTTAAGCAATTTGCTCCAAATTAAGGGTGTACATGATTAATTACCCATGAGTTTTTTTTTCACAAATACTGCCTATTAATTCCAGAAATTTCTATACTCTTTTCAACTGAAAAATAGGTAAACTGATTAGCGTATGTACAATATAAAAATAAATTATAAATTTATAATTTATTAATCAAAACTTAAGAGCTATATACAAATAGATTTTTTAAGTTTTAGTTAGTAGCTTATTTTATTATTTACTTTAATATATAGTAGTTCAAAATCTAATCAATTTTATGCAATATAACTTATTTATATCGGTTAATTATATCTCAATATACATGGTGTTAGGCCTGGGTCAGGCCGGTTCGGCCCAAAGCCCAATGGGGGACACACAAACTCAAATCCACGCCAAAATAGAGGCCGTCCCATCCGATTTCTCCGGTCAACAGAGGATGTTGACCACATGATGGCATTCAAGGGAGCAACAATCCCGAAGGGCTTGGACACGACGGAGCCGTCTTCATCCGCGAGTTCGTCGGACACGGGGGAAGATGCCGACGGCTGCGGGCAACAAAAAATAGAAGGCGGCGAGGTTTTCGGACGCAGGGGCGTAGCGAAAGAATCGGGAACTCGTCCTTCCCCAATATAGGAAGAGACAAGGTCGCCGAGCGGATTGGAGGCGGATCAGAGATAGGCGGCGACTCTTCCCCATAAAGAGGTGGAAGGAGCTTCTACGCACGAGGGAGGTATCCGCATCCAGCATCGGTGAGAGTTTGAGCTCAGAGGAGTAACATTCACAGGCGAGCATCGAGACTGTGCGTGTGTCGAGAGATTGTAACCGGCGTTAGGGGACGTCCGGCGAGGGAGGGAGAGGGGCACCGGCGACGGCCAGGGGGTCATCGACGACGAGAGAGGAAGATTTGTAGCATTTCATAGAGGAATAAAGCTTCATCTTCTTCCTCCCATCTTCCCCTGTTTTGATCCCTTCCGTGGCGGCGACGAGATTCGGCCAGTTCGCGTGACCTACCAGCGGCAGGCGGCCGCTAGGGTTCCGGCGAGACGAAGTAGGGCGACGTACTCTCTTGGTTAGGCGCGTTCCGTTTCCCGGCGGACGGCGGCGCGACGGACGCGTGAAGACGACGCGAGCTAAGGCGTTTCGAACGCGGGCGGCGTTCGAAACTAGGGCGAGTCAACGGTCAACGAAAAATCGGCGAGCGGAATTAAAACTCGATTTTGCGAATCGGGTTATGGGCGGCAGACGTCAGCGAGCGCGATCTGACATCAGGGAACCGAATTCGAAATTCGATTTCGAATTCGGAAGTCAAGCGGTGCGGCGTTGACGACGAATCAATTTTGACTGGGTCGAAATTGATTTTGACCAGAAAAGGTATAATTTTGATTTAGGGTTTGATTTCTAAATTGAGATTAGAGTTTCTTCGTGCGAATTGTAATTTGGGGGTAAAAGTTGAGCGGGGAACTAGGGTTTCGAATTGGGGAGTTAGATTTGTCCGGAAACCTTAGCGCGATCACGTTCCGGTGTTCCGCCAGACTACCCTGAGACAGCGGATAAGCGCTGTTTCTAGGCCGATTCGATCGGGGCATGACACATGGTGTATATAGTGTTAACCCGGTTAATTTTTAAGATAAATTCGCCATTTTATAACGGTGCGGTCACATCAACTCACCGGTGGCAGACGGACGAGGACGGCGGGTCGGCTGTTGAAAAGGACGTTAATGTCCATCAATTAAACTTAGCTGGGGCCGATGGCAAATGGGCGGGCGGGCAGTCGGGTTCCTCTCCTCTGCTGCCGGACGACACACTTCTCTACCCTTTCCAAAAGGCTGCCAGCCGTCAGATCATCCCCTGCCGGATTCCACAACCTCGGGTGGGGACATGGGGATTCCCACCCCGGTCCCAGAACCGATCCCCTCTCCGTATCCACACCATCTCAATGACAAAACTACCCCCCAGATCGCCGCATAATATCAGTCTGCCCTTCCTCTCACCCCGGTCTTCCCCCTTCGCAAGTTTGCTTAGCTTGATCTGGAATCTTTGAATTGCATTTAAAGTTTCACGAACGTCAATGGCCACTCTGTTTCCCATCCCACGAAATCCAGCACGCCTCGTGCATTGTCTCCCTAACTGGCAGATAGGGCAAGCAGAGCGAGAACGCAGATAGAGACCGCGACATTTAACAATACACGCCCAATCACATGGGGTGAGGTGCGGATAGAGCAACAGGCGAGAAGCAGACACATGCATCGGCGAGCAATAAAATATCACAGATAGACCCAAGTGGATCTTGGATTACATGAATACTTTTCCAAGTAGTTGTCGGTCAGTTGTCTGTGATCCAAGTAAACACGAACAGGACGGGAGGGAAGGGAAAAGGAGTATACAATTATACGTGTAGCTAATGTTAGGCTAAGCATCGATTGATGACTAAGAACCCTAATTCAGGAGCGGAGGAGGAGGCCGCGGACGATCTCCGCCTCAGCGCTGCCGCTGTCCATGGTGGCCATGAGGGCGGAGAGGCGGTCGCTGAGGTCGTCGACCTCCCGGCTGAGGCTCCTGATGTAGTTGCAGGTTTCCTTGAGCAGCTTCGCCGCCGAGCTCTGCAAAGGCAGATGAAATTAGGCAGAGGGAAATTGATCAGGCGGAGTTTGCAATGCGGAATGAGACGGCTTCTCACTCTTCCGGCGCTGCGCCGGCGTGTTTCCGGGAGCAGAGATTGGAGCTTGCAGATGAGATCGTTCATCTCCTCCTCGGTGATTGTTGATCTCCTGCCTGACATTTTTGGGGGTCGGTGGAGAACGGAGGGAGGCTGGAGGGCAAGCGATCGAGAAGGGGAAGGCGATCGTGCGAGTGGGAGAGAGGAGTGGAGGGAGAGGGAGGAGTTTATATAGAGTAGTGTTTAATAGGCTAGGGAGAGGCGCTAGGCCTATTAAAAATGTAGGAAGGCAGTCCTTATTGAATACATTTACTTCCCATTTGACCGTAAGGTTCTCTCATCTTACCTCGGCTCAAGTCGGGTAAAATTATATTTATATATATTTTTTTATATTAATAAAAACAAATATTTGTCTTTTAGCTAGATTTTTATAATATACATATTAGTTATCTTTTATACAAAATATATATATTTTAAAAATCTCAAGAACAACATATACTCGTATATCATAGCCGCATGATCAAACTTAGATTGTAAGCTTCTAAGTATTTTTTAAACTATGAGAATCTCCATGAGCTCGAATTTTATTTGCAATTTTAGCAACTTCAAAAAGGAAAACGGCTTAAGATTCAGTATCTTTCGTATGAATATTTTCAAAATCTCTCTGTAAGGATTGCAATTTGTTTCATATAGTCTTTATGCTGGATATTCCAAAAAATTTTGGATAAATTAAGTTGTTGATCCCTTTGATGCAGATAACTCAAGGCAAGAGCCTTCTTATTTGCTTTGTCTTGAGATTGATTCTCAGTAGAAGTTTCTGAACTCATGCTCTGAAGAAACACAATAACTATAATCAAAGACAGAAATTTGACATTGACAATAGGAGAACAAGGTACAGAAATTGGAAGACATGATTGAAACTCAAACCTTGTTTCGATACCAAATTTTGTTAGAGAAAATAGGGGAGAATGATAGATAGAATGCTGGAGAATGATAGATAGAGTGTTGGATAAAATTCTACAACCTATTTTCTGCTGAATAATTTTGTTTCACATGTCTGGCATCACTTGCCAAGCATCACATGTATTTTTATATATAGACGCTGAGAATATGAGAGTAAGGACACTAACGCCTTGTTTATTTGGATGGAAGAAAATACAAAAAGAGGAAGAGAAAAATAAAAAAAGAAAAATAAGACGAGGAGAAAGACATGTGATCTTGTTTCTTGTGAATGGGGAAGAGAGAGTTGGTGGCGAGCTCATCATGTGTTTCCTATGAATAATGAAGAGAGAGTTGCGGTGGCAGCGAACGTCCGAGGCAGGGGGCGAGTGGCACGCTTAGCCGGCAAGTGAACAAGCTTTAGAAGAGAGCGTCTACGGCAAAGAGCTTGGTGGGCGAGCTCGCTCGACGAGCGAACAAGCTTTGGAAGGGAGCTTGGCAGGCAACCGTGTGCGGCAGAGAGCTTAGCAGGTGAGCACTGTGTAGCAGTTGGTGAGAGCAGAGTGCGGTGCCTAGTAAACGAAGGAGAAAAGGTGAGGCGGGCAGAGTGTAAGAGCAATCCATCTGAATCCACAAACAAAGGAAAACTAGGATATTTTCCTTCCTAATTTCTTATGCGTGTTGCTTAAGAAATTTTTCCGATAGTCCATACTTTCCGTCACCACAGCATTGTCCCAATCATTCCGTACATAAAGATTCTTCTTGTTTTACGTACTCTTGGTACATGCCTGCCTGTACGTAGATCACGTACCAGCCCTTGTGCTTCGGTGACCTGGCTTGGCTTTCACTGCCTCCTGGATCGACTTGAAATCTCCGCTCCCGTCCTGCGCCACCACCGCGTTCGGCGTCGTCATGTTCACTTGTTGCTCTAGCAACTTTCGGTCCCCTGCCGTCAACCACCGCGGGTACCTCTTCTCGTCCCTATAAATGTAACAAGATTAATCTTTTCTTCTTGTTAAAGTTATTGGTCAAAGCTCAAATGATGGATCAATTTTATCACCTGTCGTATAGCTGCCGCCGAGAGTGTCCACCTTCTGTGGTGGATTCATCGTCCATATCGATGTCCAACTCCTGTAGCAGCTGCGCCATCTGCTTCACGATGGCGATGGAGTTGCTGGTGAGCTGCGCCGCGTTGACGAGCGCGTTGTCCATCTCGACGCGCAGATCCTCCTGAGGGATCCCGTCGACACACGTCGTGAGGTACGTGATCACCGCCGACAGCCACGCTTTCACTTTGTCGGTGTGATGGGCGAGCTCCTTGAGGTTGTGCGTGTACTGGAACATCTCCTCGAAGTCCTCATTGGAGTCCACGAGCAGCTTCCTGCAGTCCTCGAGCGCCATCTTGTCCATGCCCCCGGTGGCCTTCTTGGCCACTTGGGCCGAATGGTTGAGAGAGGACTGTATCTCAGCTATTGCGACCTGGAAGGCGGCTTGCACGATTTCCTCGGGGGAGGCGGATTCGTTGACGGCGGCGGTTAGGCGGCTCTCGCACAGCTCGCTGTAGTCGGTGGTGGCGCAGAAAACTTGGACGGAGTTGGAGGTGGAGAAGGTGGATTTGCCGCGGGAGGCGTTGCTGGAACGGCTTACGACGGCGACGAGGAGAACGGCCATCATGCCGCTGAGAATGGTCTTCTTCGACATCTCTATTTAATGGCGAGTATACGCATGCATATAAAAATATTTAGTAATTGAATACATTGGGAGAAGGAAAATTGGTGCTTGCTCTCAGCCAAAATTACTAAGGGTCTAGTTTACTAGGAGTAAGAAAGAGAGAGAGAAAAATAAAAAAAAAATAAATGGAAAGAAAAATAGTAAGATTGATAGCGGGAGACAATAGATTCATATGAAAAAATATAAGTAAACGAGCCTCCGCATGAGCTTCCAAAGATAAAGGTACATGAATAGCCATTTGATCTCCATCAAAGTCTGCATTGAAGCCCTTACAAACTAATGGGTGTAAACAAATAGCGCGTCCTTCCACTAAAATAGGTTGGAACGCCTGTATGCCTAATCTGTGCAGGGTGGGTGCTCTATTCAATAATACAGAATGCCCCTGCATAACTTCTTGAAGTATTTCCCATACAATGGGCTCTTTTTCCTGAATTTAACTTTTAGCAATTCCTATGTTAGAAGCAACATGTTGTCTGATTAGACCATGAATTACAAATGTGTGGAAAAGCTCTATTGCTATTTCTCGAGGTAATCCACACTGATGTAATGAAAGAGAAGGACCCACGACAATAACGAGACGTAAGGGAGGGGAGAAAAATGTTTTCTCCCTGTTTTGGAGAGAATGCAAAAGAGAAAAAAAGTGATTTTCTTTTTCTCCCTCCAAATTAGCCCCTTCAATAAAACAGATAAAAAATTGTATTTTTTTTTTGTTTGATTTTCACTCCAATAAAATAGGCCGAATGCGGTGAAGGAGAAGAATTGGAGAGGGGAATTATATAGTTGGGATTGATGGAGACTTTGGTGGAGACTTTCGTGCACAAAAGTCAGAAGAGCCGCAACTTACTAAAATTTGGAGTCCTTTGACTATATTTCGAGCGACGTGGTCGCTGACTCAGGTGGTCGTCGGCTACAACATCGGGCCTAATGGTTGACCGATGGGTCTGTGGCTTTCAGCCAGGTCTTGTGTGGTTAGTTTCAAAACTTGGGTTTACCAATATTTATGTTGCACATACAATTTTCCAATCGTTACCCCGTCTGTCAGGCCTGGGTTAGGCCGGTCCGGCCCAAGCCCAGATCCAACGGATGCAAGAAATGGGCAGCGGCCCATTCCACGGAGATTCCTACCTCGCCGAACTCGTCCGCGCGGAGTGACGTCCGATCTTCACGGACGCGGCCAGCAGTACGAGCTCGTTGGACGACTTCAGCCGGGCGACGGCGTCGTCTCCTCATGCGTCGGACGCGGCGGACGCGAGCGAAGCTTCGAACGGCATTGACGACAGAAGCGGAGAGGCTGGATCTGGAAACGCGAACGGGTCGCGCGGAAGGGAGCGACAGCGCTTCCCTTATAAGTTTCGGACGAGGACGGACGGAGGGGCATTCGATCTCCGACGAGAGTTTTGGTTCGGGCGAAATCAGAGATTTGTAACCGGCGATAGGGATCGCCGGCGAGGGAGGGACGAGGGCCGTCGACGACCAGGGGGTCGGCGACGATAGTGGAGGAGTTTTGTAGCTTTTGAAGGTTAATCGAAGCTTTCTTCTTCAACGGCGTTCTTCCCCTGTTTTTCCTCTGTTCCGATCTCTTCCGAAGCAGCGTCTTCTCGATTCCGGCAGCAGGCGGCTGTCCGGTCGGCGACGACGACATCGAAAGGAAGGAAACGACCTCCCTGGACCTTCCGGTGAGCTCGCGAAAACGGCGACGCTCGGCGGAAAGAAACGACGCGGCGGCGTCGTGTGGAGAAGACGAAGGCGGACGCGGTGAAGGTGATTGGCGTTCGAACGCAGGCGGCGTTCGAAACGAGGTAAGGTCAACGGTCAACGATTTCGGAACGAAATCGATTCGGAAATCGATTTGGAGGCTGACGTTGGCGTGACGTCAGCGAGGCAAATTTACGAGCGCGATTTCAATTTCGTGCGGCGACGAGGGCTGACGTAGGGTGACGTCAGCAACGGCAAGAATTTGGCGAGCGTTGGAGATTCGAACGTTGACGGTTGCTGGTCAACATTGATTTTGACCAGGGAGAAGGTAATTTGAATTTGGGATTTAATTCTCTAAATTAGGGTTAGAGTTTCTCGGAGCGAATTATATTTTGGGGATAAAAATTATCCGGGGAGATTAGGGTTTCTAATTTCAGGTCGGAAACCCTAAGGAGAGTTACGTTCTGATATTCCGTCGGACAGCTCTAGAAAGCGGATAAGCGCTAATTCTAGACCGATCCGACCGAGACGTGACACCGTCCGTCCTTAATCCTTCTCCACCCTTCTCTCAATGTGTCCCCTCCCTTTCGCGAATTCTCCTTGGAGAGGCGACGTCTCCTGTCCCGTTGTGGCTGTTGCTGAGCACCGCCGAGTAAAGAAACGACTACTTGCTCGATTTCTACGGCGGCCGGGAGGTTGCGATTGAACCCTACTGCCAGGGTTCCTATAAGCAGATTGATGGGGTATTGGGGGAACACACTCCAATTCTGAGGCTTGACAAGCATCAATGATCGTTTCTTGTTTCTTGGGAACCTTGACTACTGAAAGGGACATGGTGCTTGGACTCAGACGAATGCTGATTCCAGCAGTAGCTGGTAACGCCGAAAACATATATCAGGAGCCGGAGAACATCCTGTAAATTGCAACGGATGCTATCTGGGGAACTCCTCTTGAGCTTTTGAGCAGAGTGCAAGTGCTTTCACTGCTCTCCACACAGCTGGTGGCAGCGATCCACCACCGACTTGGAATATTGAGATTATAAATTGGGGATTCCATCAATCGTGTAGTGGTTTATCAAGTCCTCCGGGGCTCAGATGTTGTTGGTGGCCACCATGTAATAGAAAACGGTAAACCATGCGGAAATGGGAAAGATCAGAGTAGAGGCGAGGAATGTCATCTCTATCTTTATGGACAATATCGAGGGAAAAATCCAAATACTGCTGTTGGTCATCACAGGATTGTAAACTATAAACCCTATTCAAATGAGAATGACGGGACCCCGATCATCTATTGAGTTGAAAATCTCTTTTATCTTCCAACTATCATAAATTTAATTTTCGTTACTAAGGGGTTTATCAAAGTGGTTTTGTGCAGAACCCAGCCAGTGCTGATGGTGGTGAACTGTACTATAGAAGATTTCAGCAGCAACCTGGTGCATATCATGGATATAATGTACCTGATGTTCAAATAGAGAAGAAGCTGCTCATCAAAATCCAATTGATTTTTACGAGGACAAGCCTACCTGTATGCATTGTTACCTGCTGGATATCAAAGAGAAACATCTGATTTTTCACCAATTCCCGGCTTCTCAAAATACATCAGGATATGATCACGCGTTAGGCATCTCACAAGGTACTTTTGGTTCTTTCCCCAGTGAATCTCCTGGAGATGATGATTCTACCACATAAATAAAATTGAAGTGCTGGATGATTTCTATAGAAAAAAAGGATGAAGTAAACTTCGTGAGTGTTGGCTGTGCTTGAGGAATGGTGTTATTGCTGTGCTTCCTAGGTATGTAAAACTGATGCAAGCATGTGATGGTGACAAGTTTCTTGAAAAAGCAGGAATATACCTATATATTGCAAAGATTTGTGACTGTTGAAGCTGATGGTGTACGCAAAAAATTCTGGACTCGTACTTCAAATGTGGTTCAAGATCTGATGTTTTCAGCTTTTTGATAATATGCCTCAACGGAACCTGACTTCATAGTATAAACAAAAAAGGGATTGAAGGCTGATGGAGGCTTGTTTGTCCCAGTTTTCTCTACCCGTGCTTCTCAAGGAGCTGTTGATGCGCGCTTGTTGCACTTTGAATCGGTGAAAAAGGATATTGGCATTGCTTCGGGCACGGAACATTATGTTAGTATTGTGGATATGCATGGGAGAGCTGGATATTTGGACAAATGCCTCCCGAACCCAGTGCTGTTATTTGGGAAACATCGATGACTTTCTAGACTTTATGAGATTTGGAGCATGGGGAGATTTTTGAGTTCTTAGATCCATCCAGGCTAAATGGACAGTCGAAGAAGGGTCTGCTGCTTGTAAAAGATTAGATTTGGCAAAGAGAAAGAAGGGAATAAGGCTGTTGAATTCAAGATAATAGTCATGAATATAACTCAGGGAAAACATCTTATCCTGAGAATGACAGGATTTATGCTTAGCTGAGGTGTTTACAACATTAAATGAAGAAGGCTGGATCTGTACTGGGTATATGATTTCTGCTGCATGATGTTCACCAGGGAACCTCAGGTGGATCTTTTGCTTTCTCAGTGAGAGACTGGCTCTTTCATTTGATATAATGAATCTTCATGTTTGCGGAGAACTGGAGATTGCCACGAAAACTTTTTGGAAGACTAATACTTACAAGAGATGCTAATTGATTATTGGTAAATCTGAAAAATGTAAGTTTCTATTAACAGCACAGCCTTTTTTTTTTAAAAAAGACAAATTCCAGAACTTGTAAATATTTAAGCTTTGATTGTTGTTGCTAGTAGTTACTTTGTTGCATGCCTAAATCAAGTTTTAAAAAATAGGTCTACAGAACACAATAGTAAGTGGTACCGACATAGTACCGGTGGTACCACCAATTATATTATATAATATATAACATAACTTATCGACATTAGTCCATGGTCAGATCAATATATATTTGTCATACCGGGCAGTATGGACCAGTGTTTGATACCCCGGTATCAATTACTATATTTTGAATAAAGTTTAGAATGTACATGGTTAAAGTAAAGAGAGGGGAGGATAATTATATAGTATTTGATTATAAAATGGTTACATGGTGCCTCTATCTCTTCTATGTGGACACATTAATATGATCAAGTTAAGGTTGGTAGCATCCAAATCTTAAGTAGAAATGGTGGAGGCTCCATAAAATCAAAATATAGAATTTGAGCATATGATCATAAGATCCTCCTAAATAACCTAAAGACTTTAACAAAAATATGTTCAAATACATTTCTAATAAGTAATAAGCAATAATGAACATGTAAATTACTTATCAACTACCAACTACCACGTAGCATAATAAGAAATAAGTCTAAATCCGCTAAACATCCATGCAATGGAGCATAACAAATTGGGTAATCAGGTCAAAACCAACAAGTAGATTCAAAGTATTAAATATCAATTAATAAATATTCCTCAACATCAACTCTAAGTCATATGAACAACAAAATGCAAGTCCAAGTATTAACATTCAAAGTCTTAGCATCAAAACACAAGTTAGTTGCTATCTTGCAACTACTCTTATTGATCCTATGATCTGGCACATTGATTCTATTGATCTTACATCTGCTGCTATTCTATAGTAAATTAAATAAGTTGGCCAATATGGATTGTGAGTTTAGAACTCATTTGTGACAATATTGAATTAAATATATATATGTGATGGTAGTTAAACATCATAGGGTGATAAATAAAAAATTGATGAAGATTTGATGGTGTAGTGTTGCCATAGAAGTGCCTTCCCACGCTTGATCATGTCATTTTTTTCAATTTTTGTATTATCCAATGCACTCTTGTGAGCTCAAGGTGATGAAATTGATGCTAACCATGAATTTAATATAACAGTTACAGATGAAGGAAGGTCTCCTCTGCACATGAAGAAAGTTTTGCTGTTGCATATAAAGGTAACACACAAGTAGTTGAATAGCTATCCATGCACATATAATAGAGTTAACTTATGTTACTATGCATACAGTGATAAAAGTGCTACTTGTTTGTGCTAGAATGATGCACAAGTACAAAAAAAAGTGATTTGTCCTTGCACCTACTGTTCTGTATCAGTCTGAATGATGTTGTAAAAGTGCTGTTTGTTCTTGCTAAAGAGGGAAAACATGTAGATGAGAAGAAATATTTCATGGTTGATGGAGATAAGGTTTAAAAGGGCAAGGGAGGATAAGTGACAAAAACACAGAGATCTTGAGCCACCGTTGATGATGGCTATGTTACCATTGACAATATAGGAAACAAAAGGCCTAAAATTGTTTTGACAGTTAAAGTGGAAAAAGGGAGACTAAAAGGTGTTAGTTCAATTGGTAAAGACCTTAGTTGTTGATACCAAAGTCTTGGGGTCTAGTCCCACCTTCATCAATTATTTACCTATGTAAAAAAGTGAAAGAGGGGAGATATTTGTATTGCATTTTAATATGAGATGGTTGCGTGGTGCCATTATAGTTAGAGACAAAGGACTTTGATAATGAAAATGATCAAATCATATATGGAGATTGGTAAACATACTACTATGGTAATGGCACATATAGTTGTAAAATAAAATTATGTAGAAAGATGGTGTGACCTTTGCCATAAAGGTTCAATCCCATATTTGTTCATGTCATTTTTGCTGATTCCCATATATTTCCTTTTTTGTGTATTCATGGAACAATTTGGAATTATGGACCAATCACCGTTAGTATTGCCTGTAGGAATGCTGATTTGGTTTGAAGTTAATTGAGCTTTGGTAGAGATTTACCTGGTCATCTTATACATTGCTCGAGGTTTAGGGAGCAAAGAGAATGTAAGCTTCACTTGTTTGATCTGACATTTCAATGCATTACACATATCTCAAATAACACTGCTGAAGTTAAGAAAACATAGAATCACGGTACATGATCAAGACAGTTTCACTGTATATTTATATCTAAATTGCAGCTATGAAAATAAATTGTGCAAAGTTTTGTTAACATGGGTAGCTAGTTGGTATATTTAACATCCCTTGTAAATTAAAGTGACAAATATGATATACATCGTTGAGCTTAGCATATAATTTCATGTCACACCTTGATGCTACAACCAAAGTATAATAACCATTCTTTAATCATTCTTGATACCACAATCTATGAACAAAGAAAACAAGTCTATCTATTACATAAAAATAGTCTAACTGCTTTGGTGGTCTATTCAAATTACAATACTTTCCATTATAGTAGTTTTTGGATATTTGAGTTCAACTGAAATGTGACAACTTAAGTTGTCGTGTAAGAGAATGATTATGAGGATTCAGCTTTTGAAACCTTCGGATTTTGCTTCATGAACATCAATATAGATTTTGACATATGCATAATTGTTTCATTTACATATGTCGACATTCATCTAAAATCTAACAAAATATCTTCTTTCTCTTGAACTACTTAACCTTAATCCAAACCCGTGCAATATCAACAAATCTATTACCTGAGTTAAGTAAGCCTCTCCCCAAAAGAAAGGGTAGTTTCTTCAATTTAAAAGGGAGAAAACCAACAATATGATAACAATACAATAACTGAACTATAATAACATAATTAAATCAACAAAATGAGCATGAACAGATAAAGGAATAAAAGATACCATGTATGAATAATTAAATGAGCATACCCAAACTGTAAACTAAAACTAGATCTACCATAACTGTAAACTAAAACTAGATCTACCATTACTGGAAATTGTAATTATAGACTATACTCGTAAGCTATAACTATAAGCTATACCGATAACTGTAAATTGCAAGCTTTAACTATAAACTGTAAATTATAAACCGTAAACTTTGACCATAAACCATAAATGTAAACGTAAACTGTAAACCGAGTCAATAGATCACCGACATATACTAAGCATGAATATGGATATGAGCATATTATATCTGACACGGGGTTCATCACCCAAAAACGCACTATGGGGTGGTGAATGTGCCATCATATGTCATGAGCAAAGCTAAACTATCCACAATATGGATACGGTTAAAATTGTATATTCAATCTTAGTAATATGTTAGTAAAATAAGAGTGTAATATCCACAATATGGATACTAATAAATCTATAATATTGGATGTATATGCAATAGTTACAAATATGGAAACTAGTATGTAAATCATTCTATTAGGCAAATATCAAGCCTGTATAAGGTTCTATTGTAATTGAATCAACTGGAATAAGAAATAACAAACTTTATATATAAAAATCTAGTTTGAGGTCTTACCTATCAATCTGTATATTAGGTTTACATATGAGGATTATCAAACCGACGTCTATCATGTAATCTAAGGCTATAACCTAATAGAATATGCCCTAAAACTTAGGAAATTGGTCCCACATCAACTACGGCGAACCAAAATCTCACTGAACTAGACATAATTATGTTGAACCAGCTAAATTAACACTGAACCAATCCAAGTCGACAAGAAAGTTTTGCTGTTGCATATAATGGAGGTAACACACTTGCTGTAAGGGGCTATAATCATCTACCCCAGAGCGGATAGAACTAGGCAATGCTACCTTAGTAAAGCAAAAACAAATCCTCACCCACTCCCTAAACCAAGCCAGAAGAATCAGCCTCACAAAAGTGACACCCAAACTAGAATCCATTTTTTATTTCCCTTTTTCTTTTTTCTTTTGTTCTTTTCTTTTTTCTTTTGTTCTTTTCTTTTTCTTATAAGTTCAATCCCCTTTTTCTTTTACAACCCTGCACACAAGAATAGAATGCCTCACGTCCTCTCTTCCCGATACAAGCACTAAGAGATAGCGTGCATGGAATTAGGGGTATTTGAGTACCCATGAGAGCACAAGCCAAGTTGGCTAAGTTCACAATGTCACACGTAGATAGACACCCAATATATCACAGCATCCAATCCATCTCAGCCCATACACAAATTAGCCACATGCAGCTATATAACACAATTGACCAAATCAGGAAAGCACCAAGAAAACCATAGAGAAATGTTTTCTTGAGAAATCTGAGGCACAACCTGGCCGAAATCATCACCGTGCACCTAAGGACAACCACTACAAACATGCATTGGGTTCAGCTAGACCTACTGACCCTTGGGCTGTGTTCTATGCAGGCATAATCAACTACACGAGGGAACCAAATGAAACCCAGCTCTCAGCAAGATCAAGTGAGGTACCCCCTCACGTCAAACACAATAGAAAACCGGCCAAGAGAAATCTAGAAATCCACGTCCACACAAGGAAGAGAAGAGTTATACCTAGCCCACTCTGATACCTTTATGTTATAACCAAAAACACCCTATAATTTTTTTTCTGTAAAGGCCTAGAATCATCTACCATAGAGCAGGTAGGACTGGGCAAAACTACCTCAGTAAAGCTGAAACAAATTCTCGCCTACTCCCTAAACCCAGCCAACAAAGTCAGCTTTACAAAAGTAACACGCACCCAAACCAAATCCCTTTTTTATTCTTTTTTTCTTTTCTTTTTCTTATAAGTTCAATACTCTTTTACTTTTATAACCCTGCACACAAGAATACAATGTTTGGCATCCTCTCTTCCCAATAAAATTACATAAAATCTACAAACTATTATACAACAATTTAGGTACTATTGGATAGGCAATTTTGTAATCTTTCCAACGAGTACCTAAATCCATCAAGGTTCAACCGAAATTGAGTCAAATCGATCTAAAAACTAATGCTGTGTCGAATTTGAGATTGATTAAAGAATTAATCAATCTGTTAGTTCAAATTAGCTTTCGGCTCAACACTTGCAATTGAACCCGGCTTATTCCAAATAAATTGTAGCCAATCCCATTTATTTAATCCTTAAACCTCGTGACGGCACTCATCCCTTGAGCATTGCTGCATAAGGCCGCTATACTGAGATTTGAGGTGGCACCAGTAAGCTCCCCATGGTGCGTTGCTTACCTATTCATCCCAAATGATTGTAGGTAGCAAACAATGATGAAAGACCACCTCACGGTGAGCTTTTGATATTGGTCGGAGAAACACGACCATTAGTATCTAAATTGACACCAAACAATATCAGAACTTACTAAAACTTTCAAGGGAGTTCTATTACCTTAATTTTATAATGGCAAAGGAAATCGTTTCTTCAATCATAGAAGATGATGTGAGCTGATGCTGTGAAAATCGAGCAAGTCCATGTCTTGTTCCAGGGCTTTGGCAACGAGTTTTAGTCTGCAATGGTGATAGGCTCCAAGAGGTAGCAAGGCAAAGTATCTCTTGTTTTTTTATTCCTCCCAGAATAGCAAACCGGCCAAATTAAGCATCAAGTTAATTAGATGATCACAAACATGAACGGGTCCAGATTATTACCTAATATGATTGTAAGTTAGCAATCGTAAATTTGTTTATCAAAAGACCATACTTGACCATACTATCAAGCTAGACTAGATATGTTACAAACATTAAAGCAAATCACAATCATGCTAGTTTTAACATTAATTCAAGAATAAACAGGATCATGTGGTGAGCGAACTCACCAAGATAAATTGGAGTGATTCTTAGATCACCAGAGTGATCTTCATATCACTAGCATAGCCAGGTGGTCCTGATATCACTAACAAAAATTATCATCATATGATCATAAACAGTGGTAGTCCACGTAGTCCCCAAACCTTGAACGGAAACATGTATGATCATATGGTCATAGCAAGGATAATCATGATCCAAATCATGTATCAATTTCACATAAATTTACCAAGTCAACTTTCAATCAAATGTTAAGTCTTATGCAATCCCAACAAGTTGTATTTTTTTAATCAAATGACAGATTTCATGTAAATCTAATAAATTCACTTTTCAATCATCATGAAATTTTAGGTACATCAATTAAATTTCTATCATTAACCCTAATCAAGTTATGCCAAATAAAATCAAATTAGACTAGTACGACAACATTCTATAGTAATTTATCATCATGTGCATTATATCATGTAAATGTCATATCTTAATTTATATGTCAAACCCATAATCATTCTCAGACTCGATCATGATTAAGTGTATTCCTGAAACCTAATCCTTAAACCATATAGTTACTCACCTTAGACTAACCGGAAATTTTTAACATTGAACCTTAGACTCTTAACCTTGAATCCTGAACTTTAGACTCTTAACCTTGCACCCTATACCTCATGATTTACCATCATATAAGTTTGGTGTATCCTTATTACAATATCAATCATCATAACTTAGGCTCTTATCAATGCTCAAAAGCCTAATCCGTAATATTCTAACTTATCTAGGCACAACTAGGGTCCTATATTCCCTAGACCTAGGTTCAAGTTTAGGTTCCCCTAAGCCTTGAACCACTGATACTAAATTTGTCACACCTTGATACTACAACTAAAGTACAATAAACCTTTCTAATACCACAATCTATGAATAAATAAAACAAATATATCAATTACATAAAAGTAGTCTAACTGCTTTAATGGTCTGTTCAAATTACAATACTTTCGATCAAGAGTGTATAAAACACACTAACCATCAATATAGATTTCAATGTATACATCAATATTTTCATTTACTCAACATTCATGTAAAATCTAGCAAAATGTCTTCTTACCCTTGAAGATCTAGTCCAAATGTGCAATATCAACAAATCTAGGCATACATTGCCAAGTAAGCCTCTCCAAAGAAAAAGTAGTCCCTTATAACAATATATTAACTGAACTAGAATAAGCCAATAAAGGAAAAAGATGCTAAGCATGAATAACAAATCAATAAAAGATATCCAATATGAATAATTAAATGAAAACTAAAACTCGATCAACCATAATTGTAAACCATAATCCTAAGCCATAACTATAACCATAAGCTATAACTGAACTAGAAACCGTAAGTTGTAACTGTAAAGTGCAAACTGTATGCTAAAATTGTCAACTATAAACTAGAAGCTATAACCATAAACTATAATAGTAAATTGTAAACTTATCAATAGATCATCAACTAATATTAAACATAAACATGGATACGAGCACACTACACCAGGCAAAGGGGGGTCTGTCACCCCAAAATGCACTATGGGGTGGTGAACCACTTCCATTTGTTGAACACACATGTCACTATATATCATGACCCCAATGCATGCTATAAAATCAGGGTACTGTGTGTACTCAATCATAGTAACATACGAGTATAATAAGACTATGTACTATCCACAATGCGGATACAAGTACAAGAGATATACAAATCAATACGTGTTATCAACACATATAACTGGTACAAGATAATTTGAAAATGGTAATTAAACCATGTAAATAAGCAAATATCAATCATGCGCAATTTCTACACTAATTGAATCAAGGAACAACAAATCTTATCTATAGAAATTTGATTTGTGGTCTTAACTCTTTAGATGTCAATTAATCTAATTAGTCTAATTATTAATCAATCAAAGTCAAGCAATGGAATTGATTGATTTGTATATTAGGTTTACACATGAACATCATATAATCTAAGGCCACAACCTGACAGAAAATCCCCTAAAATAGGTCTTGGATTAACTGAATTGGATTGTGCTAAACCAGCTAAATTAAAACCGAACTAAGCCAACACTAACATAAAATTACATAAAATCTATTAACTATTATAGTCTAGGTACCATTAGATAGATAATTTTGTAAGCTTTCCAATGAGCTGTAGAAGCAATCGAATCTGAGATTCGATCGAAATCAAGCCAAATTAGTCTAAAAATTAATGTTGGGTCGAATTTGTAATTGAACGACTCAATTTGTTAAGTTGGTTCAAATCAGTTTTCAACTCAACAACCGCGATTGAACCCAATTTATTCCAAATAAATAGCTCATAGTCTAGTTTAATCCTTAAACCCTAGCACTCAAGCACTGCCATTGCCGCACCAAGATCTAAGACTGCACCAAGATCTAAGGTTGCATTTGGGAGCCCCCAAGGCGCACCACTTCCCCATTTATCCCCAAATTTTCCCAAACGATTGCAAATGCCGGATGATGGTGAAAGACCACCTCGCAGCAAGCTTCCAACACTAGTTGGAGAAGCTTGACACGAGTTGATGTGAACTAGCGCCGCCATTGTCGATTTCTAAATCTACATGAAACAATACCAAAACTTAATAACCTTAATTCGACACTAGGAAGATGATAGCGGTGAAGGATATTGCTTTAACAATTTCTAGAAGATGCAGTCTATGTCTCGTTCCAAGGTTTTGGTGGTGAGTATTAGTCCACAATGGCAATAGGATTCCAAGAGGTAGCGAGGTGAAGTATCTCTTGCCTTTTATTCCTCTGTCCCACCTAGAATAGCAAACCCCCATTTGTAAACTCAGTTGTCACTTGTCAGCCAAATCAGGGAAGAAGACAAGTAAAAGGTATTAAGATAAATTTCGGTTTATCTTATAAACTTGAGACTATCTCATGGTTCTGCACACTCCAAGTTTGAGCATGCAGGTTTTGAGTCCTGGTGATTCGTGTCTCTATTTATTTTTTGTTTTAATTTTATTTTTAATTGTTTTTTCTTTTATTGATTTATAATAAATAATATAAAATCGGGAAAAATCTTTAAAATTCCTAAAAATCTAAAATATTATTTCTGAATTTATAAAATATTTTTGGATATAAAATCTGAAATTTGGGGCATTACATTTCGAAAACTAACCTTTTATTTGCTAGAAGTGGAAATAGTGCTAGCAAACTGAAAAGAGAGGAGTGGTGAATGTTGCTAAAAATAACATGCGTGGTTGCTAGAATAATGGTTATAGAGAACTTGGCATTGTGGATTTGGAACACTTTGCCTGCAAAGTGGAGAGATGTTCTTATGGTACACCAAATATATAATGAAGCAACAGCCAACAAGAAGTCTGGAGCATTTATCATAAGTTGTGAGAAAAGAGAAGTGGATGCTATTGACCTTGCATAGAGGTAGATATACCAAGCAAGGTTTTCAATCTTAGTCAGTCCATATCAGTGTACCAATAATAAACAGGAGCAATGTTAAGTTGGTACCATAGTTTTAAATTTCGGTTATATTGGTGTACTAGTGTGTACCTCCTTACCATACTGGTTAGTATGGATATAGTATCAGTAGAGGGTCGAGCCATGTTTACTGCCCATATTGGGTATATATGTGTATATATAGTAGTGTGTTTTGTGGCAATAAAGATTGTAAGGTAGTGGGAAAAAGAGGTTGGAGATGAACTTCCATAGTTGACGAGTGAGAATAATTGGTAGTATATTGATGAGAGAAGAAACTTTGACAAAAAGGGTAGCAAAAAATTGATGGGCGATGCTTTGATGCCATGTTGAAGTGTTAAATTATAAACGTAGTGAGAATAGAATAGAAACTAAATCACTTTTTCTTAATTGCTTCTAGTTGTGTTTGTTTCCTAGAAAATATGGGAAGGAAAGGAAACAATGTTTATGATTCCATATTCATGTAATGAGAGTAAAATAATAAAAAGGACAATATTGATTTCTTTATTTCTTTAGTATGGAAGAACTTGAGGGAGAATAGAATAGAAACTAAGTCACTTTTCCTTAATTTTGGATATGTCAGAAATATGGACATAAAGGAGAAGATAGCCGAACTAATTGGCTAAGTTGAGTCTAAATCGCCCAGGCAATCCAACCAAGTAGTGTTGCCTCACATAGAGACAAAGTTGGATCACTTAATAAGCTGAATTTCCTTGTTGAGCTAGGTTGGATATCCTAATCAACTTGGGCAGCATGATTTGGCCAAGTAGCTTAACTAGCTCAAAAGTGAGTTGAACATCTAGCTTAGCGGAAAGTTAGGATAAGGATTAAAAAATTGGTCTATACCGAGCACTAAGTAGTTTGTAGTGGGCCGAGCTGGGACCGTACACAGGGACCACTTTGTATTGGGGGAGGAGTAGAGCGGAGGAAGGAGGTGGCTTGTAGTGAGCGGAAGCCTTTCTCTTCGCGAAGGGCTGCACGTGGCAGCTTCAATCTTGTATAGAAAGATATTGCTCAATGAAATAAGTGAAGCTATACATATTCATCTTCACTGAGATTCGACCTTGCCTAGAAAGTGATTGCTCAATGAAATTGTATCTAGCTCATATATTCATATTCTTAAAGGGCTGCAACAGAAAGTGCTTACTGATTGCTCAATTAAATTGTACGAAGTTATATATATGCATTGAACCTGGTCCTGTTTTGAACTTCCATTATGTGGCAAGTTAAAGATTCCAAAACAAATTGCCTTATATTTTCATCTGGTTTTCAATCTTCGTTTGCATGGTTTTCTTTATGTCAATATCAAGTTTTATACCTTTTCAGTAAAATCTTGTGCTATTGATTCTCTGCACTGTCACCACATAATCAATCAACGGGGGAATGCAGTAGTGCAAGAAAACTAATGTGTATGTATTTTCATCATGCAATAGATCAATTCAGAAAGTGTTCAGAATTATGTGATATTGGAGGAGCAAAGCATCTCTCCGATGTAAGAGATGGGGGTATTTACCAAAAAGAGCGGTGACCACCAAATTTTATGCCCGATGCTTGTCGATGCAGGAAGATGTCCAGGTTCACTGGATGAGTTTTATTTATGTACACTAAGAATTTAAGTGGCTGCACTATGCATATGGATCCTATAAATAGATTCTTTAGGACTAGTCATTTTGTTCAAGGAAAACATTGCCAACAAAGAGTTGAGTGTCCTCTGGAGTTCCCTCAGACCACTTCAGTCGGATGTCTTGGATGCCAGACCCCACTGAAGTGTTTGGGGGAACTCTGGGTGCCATCCAACTACTATATGCCACTCTATGTATTTGTTCTAATTTATAAATAGATTATTTAGGTCTAGTCATTTTGTTCCAAGCAAACATTGCTAACAAAGAGTTGGATGTCCTCTGGAGTTCCCTCAAACTACTTCAGTCGGATGTCTTGAACACTAGACCCCACTGAAGTGTTTGGGGGAACTCTGGGCGCCATTCAACTACGCTACTGTATATATGTAAAGCTGGTTACATGGACGTTCTGATCCAAGACCTGAAGGTATGTGAGGCAAAAAAGAAGTTGAAGGGGGCACATGAAAATAGTATGCAACATGTTGGTTGGGGTAAATGTATATAATCAATTTCAGAGCAGACATTAGCCCTACCTGGCTCTAGATGGCACAGTGGTCTTTTAGACTTTTTTTTTTTTTTTTTTTGTGCGTGTTGTCCCTTTATCTCATCCATTCTCATTCATGCGCAGGTGAAAGATTTAAGTTGGACACATTTTTATTCATTCTACTTGAAGGAGTTGGATGCAAAAGACAGACGCTGCATAGTGTTCATGTGTAGACATGACCCCAAAGGTTCCACGTAAATTCTTCTCTGAGACATCTAGTCGAGTGACTGTTAATTCTAATCAATTGCACGGTTTGGAAATTTCCATCTCCATCTCCACGAAAAGGATGATCCATCATGATAATGTTCATAACCAGGTGAAACATCCCCTTGGAGTGTAGAAATCTTGCAGTGTAGTTCAGCTCCATATAATTTTTGAGATGACAAGATGTGTTGTGAATTTCTATGTAATATATCAGCTCCAGATATTTTTCAAGATGAATAAACACTTAAACTTTTCATTAGCCATTAAATCTTCTTTTTTTATATATAGTTAAACTATTATATTGAAAAGAAAAAAAAAATCAAAAGCTTTATAAGTCAAACTAATGATATTATCAAACGCAATTGACCTCTATATCCATATCCACAACATCTTACAGGTTCCTTTTTATCTTCTAAAATAGGCATTTCATATCATGAATTATGTAAAAAAAAGAAATGCTAATGTTGCTGATCGCCTATCATCAGTTGAGATAAACCTAATATTTAATGCCTAGCACTTCTATACCTATTATGCAATCAAGAGAACTATAGATATAGAGTATTAGTATTCAATATTAGCAAATTTAGACAACTCTAAAAGTTCACTTAAAGAATATGAACTCATCAAATCAAATTTCAAATTGCTGGAATCAGGCCAAGTCTACTTTACACTAGTACACATGTATCCTAAGTCGCTTATATGCTTCTTGAGTGATCAACACTCTATATATAACTCGTATACTTTTCGAGTGATCAAGCCTCTCATATGCCTTACACTCAATTCTCGAGTGACCAATACTCTATATATAAGTCATATCAATTTACTTTTATAGTTGTTATAGGTGTTAACCATAATTATGAGATATCAAGGGACTATGTAATTAAATTGAGAATATCTAATACCCCATGGGCCAAATCCACATAATTTTATCATCTAAAAGAATTTACATTTATGCAAGTCATTTTTCTTAGATTTGTTTGTACTCAACATAATTGAATCTTATAAATTCCAAAATTTTATGAGACACTAAATGTTTGATTATAGGGTTAGTCATATGAATCCTCTCTAGTAAATCTAAAATGCTAGCTCATGACACGTAAGCTCACTTAAAGGCCTATTGAACTTGGCTTTTCTCAATACATTTAATCATCAAATAGGTTTGTAGCATTTGTTGATTCATATTTATCTATTTTATAACCAGACATGCTTTATTTTTAAACAAATTAAATGGTATGCAGGATGATTTGATTCAAAGAGGGACATACATTGAACCTGGACGTCAATGCAAATCACATACATGCTCAACTTGCAGGAATCAGCTCTCATACTTTGGAAGGAATCAAGCGACGGACTCCTCACAGAATTATTCAGCAGCGAGCATCAGATCACAGGCATGGCATCTCGACCAGATTAGTGATAACGAGAAGATAAGGACTTCCCCAGAGAGCATCAGATCACCATCTGGCTCTGTGGCCACTCAAGCATTATTCCCCTCAACGTGAACGAGGCACCAAAGGATATCCAGGTTCAATAGTGGAACACTCTGCACCATATACAACCATAGGTCTTGCTTTAATTTGTATGCTTACTCATGCTTTCTTAGTCTTGTTTCAGTTCTTCAGTGAAAAAGATGTAAAATTGAAGATGCCTCACTATTAGACCTAACAAAATTTGACCTGATTCGACTTAACATAAAGTTAGGCGAATTTAGATCAGTTATAATCATATTCGGGTTATAAATATATTAACTCATTTATACATAGACATTTTAAATATAAGTATGTCCAACTCCTAGTATCAACCCACAAGCCTAAATCTCTTTTATAACCCTTTTTTAACTCAAATTTGGCCCACACCAAAATTCCACAAAATCTAAATTTTTATTAAATTTTAATAAA
Source organism: Costus lasius (assembly GCA_027563935.2). Lineage (NCBI taxonomy): Eukaryota > Viridiplantae > Streptophyta > Magnoliopsida > Zingiberales > Costaceae > Costus > Costus lasius. The sequence continues at coordinate 8,920,806 of CM050452.1, read as the reverse complement.
ATATTTATTAATTTATTATTTATGTATAAAATATAAATGACAAATTTATAAATGAGTCATATCAGGTCAAGTAAATTAGGTTAATGAACCCAATTATTAAATAAGTTATTCGGGTCATGTCGGTACTTAGGTTAATGTATGAGACCCATTTAATAAACGGGTTATTCAGGTTGTATTAGGTTAACCTAATTATATTCGGGTCATGTTTTAGTTACATATTTTAACCCAATTAATTAAATGAGTGATGTTTGGATTGACTTAATCTGGTCGTGATTTACAATTGACACAATATGTTTATAACTCGCTGACCCGAATTATCAAGCCTACTGACTATAAATATACTTCTTCGTTAGTTGTTGGATGAATAGTTAGAAAAACATCGAGTTTTTATAATCAGAACGGATTCAGGTAATCGAGTAAAAAAATCATATAAGGTACAATCAACCCATGTGATTAAAAAAAAACAAGGAACAAATCCAAGATTACAAATATTATAAACGTAGATTTGGACCCTGTTACTTCCTCAAGGAATCAAACAATCGATTTGACAAAGTCTTATGGTGGACTACATCATAAGTCAAGACAGTATCTTTGCAAAGCAGGATTGGCATGGCGTTAGGAGATAAGGGTCAAGGGACCTCACAGAAAAGAAATCTAGCTTTTTATTGACCTTTCCATTCTGAATCCGTCGCCAATGCCTGTCCAGGTTCAACCAAAAAATCTGTGCACCACAATTGCATCAGGATATTCCTCCTTCGGATAATGTTATAGACACTATAAATAGCTCCTGGTAGATGAGTTGAGAAGCAAAGTAAGAAAGAGTTGGATGTCCTCTGGAGTTCCTTCAAACCACTTCAGTAGGGATAGTTGTAAGATAAGCCCTCATTGAAGTGTTTGGGGGAACTCTCGCCACCATCCGACATGAATATATGTATGTGTAGAGATGTACCATTATCGTTCATCCAATATAGTGACAGATCTAGAACGATAAAAATCTATATTGATTTGAGTGAAGCGATGATTATTGAAGGACTTGGTCATTCAAGTAGAGTTTGAAACATGCTTGAGTGATCTAAGTGCATGTGTAGGGCATTGATCACTTAACCTAGACTTAGGTCTTGGGTTAAGCCTATACAGTGCACAAGTCGTTTGAATGAATTTTTGAACAATGTCTTAACTTTTCCAATATCACACTAATTGATGAGAAGTGTTATATTTGATTTGATTTTTTTAAGTTCGGATCTATTATCATGCAGACCTATTAACTTGCAAACCCATTAAAATAGTATTTTATTAGCAAAAAAACTACTATTTCAAATTTAGGGTTTTCTTATTAGTGATTTTCATTAAGGAGTGGCAGTATTTTCTTCCTCTTCATACTGTTGTTTTGCTGTGTTTCCTTGAAGGGAAAAGTGAAAGAAAGAAAAAAAAGTTCTCTTGTTTCTTTAGAAGGAAAGAAGGAGAGAATAAAAAACTAAAGGGAAAAAAAACCCCTTTTCCCTTTTTTCCCCTCATTTGGGTTCCGCCCAAATCAGGCAAAAAAGAGAAAGGATGCGTCGCTTACCTCGCCACCTTGTCCAGCCCCGTGTTGCTTGCCTCACCATCGCCGTCCAACCCTCTCGATGTGTTGCTCGCCTCGCTGTTGCCGCCCAGCCCTCTTGACGCATCACTTGCCTCGCCATCACCCTACTGTCGCCATCCAGCCCTCTTGACGCATCACTCGCCCTGCCATCACCGTCTAGCCCTCTCACCTCACCATCCCGTCTAGCCCCGCAGTCGCATCGAGCCCTACCGTCTCGTCTAGCCCCGCCATCCCGTCCAGCCCTGCCATCGCTCGCCTCGCCATCGCCGTCGCCGTCGCCATCGCCATCCCCATCTAGTCACAGCCCACGCCGTCTAGTAGCCATAAGGATCGGAGGTTGGGTAGGAAGGAATTACTTATATGAAACACATGTGATTAAGTTTTCTCTTATCTTCACTTTTCTTTCATTTTTTTTATTCTCTTTCCTTCTAATTTTCTTTGGAACACAGTATTAAATGTTGAAGTGATCGGAAAGAACTATATTGGTTTTACCTCTTTGTGAGCATTTGTAAAGAGAATCTATATACTCTCTTTTAGGTATTTTGTATTGTGTTTGAGACAATATCATAAATTCAGGATATTTTTAAGAGATTTAATCACTGTATCTTATATTCTTTGATTGATTAATAGAAATTGCTCATTCCTCTCAGGCTGAATGTATGTTTTTAGTGAACCACATAATAGCAAAGGTACAACAAAATAGCCGTGTCAAACGCAACTTCAACATGTCGAATGGACTTTTGGTTAACCCGTGCATAAGAGGTTGATTTGGCCTATAATGCTTAATCAATATTAAAATAAAATAACAAATATGTATAATGTGATATAATAATATCTTTGTTGACCATATATACAAATGTTTGAGATTTACTTTTTACTTTTATTTAATTAAGCATGGCGGCGATGACAGACGTGTCGATGAGAGAGAGCTAGCGGTGACGATGAGGGTTACAGTGACAAGAGGTGGTAGCGAGAGCGGCTGGCGGCTACTAGATTTGAGTGATTTTAGTGTAAAGGTGGCAAATATATGTTCTATATTATCCAAATCTTATTTCAACTTGACTAAGGTACTTCGTTTTTTAAGAAAAATAGTTTTTAAAATTTTTTTTATAGAAATAATCTACACATTATCCAATAGTATTAATATTTAAATAGTTTAGATTACGTATAATCAGAAATTACCTTAAATATTTTTATATAGAAATAATTTTTTATTTTTTATAATAATATTTAGGATAATTTTTAACTGTACGTAAATTAAATTACCCAAATATTAATACTATTGGATAATTTTTTGAATAACACACCCAAGCGGGTCATCCTACGGATCTCGCCGAACAATTCGACACAACCTATAACGAAAAAATTTCCTGAGCAAGGGGGCTGCTCAAGATTCCTGAGCACAGCCCCTGACGATTCAAGAAATGAATCTTAAAGCGCGTCAGATCGCGCGAATCTCAATGCCTCCCCTCTCCCGTTAACGTCCCATTACCCGACGCTATAGCTAACCAGGGTTATTTTTTCGAATGTATTAACCCCCGCCCGCACGCTCTCTCTCTCTCTCTCCCACGCCACTGTCGACGTGATTTGATCTCTCTCTCGCCCCCTCCTCGCGAAAGAACCTGCAAAAAAATTTTCCATCGACGCCAACCTCTCGTCCAACGCCCTGAACCCTAGCTGTTTCTTCTTTCATCTACGATGAGGGCATTCTTCTCCGTTGCGTCATAGCAGGTAATGAGTTGATGACTTATGTGCAACTCTTCATTAGTTGGTTACAGAAAGTTAACCACATCTCCTTCCCATTTTGCAGTTGAAGCCAGAGGGTGCAGTCTATTAAGAAGATCTTCTAAGTTAATATCGAAGAAATTACATAGTGGTATGACCAAACTCATATACTGTGTAATATTTTAATCGTGGATAAAACTTAAGCTATCATGGATGACTAAAGTCATAGTCTTTCCTTACTGTGGACCCTATTTCTGATGAAATTAGGGTTCAACCTTGGTATCCACATTGTGGACAGGGTGTCCATTATTGTGGATACAAGCACTTTAACCCTATTTCTGATGAAATTAGAGTTCAGCCTTGGTATCCACATCGTGGATAGGGTGTCCATCATCGTGGATACAAGCACTTTAACCATGTTTCTGATGAAATTAGGGTTCAACCTTGGTATCCACATCGTGGACAGGGTGTCCATCATCGTGGATACAAGCACTTTAACCCTGTTTCTGATGAAATTATGGTTCATCCTTGGTATCCACATTGTGGACAGGGTGTTCATCATCGTGGATACATGCACTTTAACCCTGTTTCTGATAAAATTAGGGTTCAACCTTGGTATCCACATTGTGGACAAGGTATCCATTATCGTGGATACAAGCACTTTAACCCTGTTTCTAATGAAATTAGGGTTCAGCCTTGGTATCCATATCGTAGACAGGGTGTCCATTGACACGACCCGCAAGTACACGGTTGTGTCAAAGTAATATAAAAGATGTCGAATCCCATAGAGAACAAGGTTGAGTATCAGAAAGTCCAAATTTTAATAGCTAGGCAAATCGAAACAGGGTTTTGAGAACTAAGATCAAAAATCAGAAATCAACGCTACGTCGGTAGAGAATAAATATGAGAGGGATATCAGGGCTATAGTTTCCACCGCGCTAAAGATCTTAATCACGTAAAAAGAATATCAGTTATCTGGATTTATGTTTTTGCACAAGGAATCTATCCTTAGGGTACAAGGTGTCCTCTCTCGAGTGTACACCCCGGTGTTCGACTAAGACAATCTCCTACTCTCGCGGTGGATTATTTTAGACAAACCCAATGAGTTCTATAGAAGATTGTGAAACCCTCGAGCGAAGACCAGACACTTTCGTGTCGAGGTCTCGCAAGTTTTACTAAGAGGATCCACCCTTACGATTTTCCTCTCGGTATGAATCGTAACGACTTAAACATGAAAATACTTGGCCAAGGTAAAATCATGAGATATGTACATCAAAGTAAAATATGCTCACATAATAATCCAAATAAAAGAATCAATACAAGATTTGCAATTAAGAATCGTCAACGGGCTTCAACCAAGCCCCGAAATAGGGTTTAAGCTACAATCATCATTGAAACGCTCAAAATTTCTCTTTAAAAAAAATGCAATCTACAAGGAAGCTAATCTGAGGGGAAGGAGATGATGAACCGAAAGTATTATGATGAAATCGTGATGAACCAACGTCTCAATCTTCGAAAATCATCAAAAATCGCCTCCCGCCGCTTCGTCACGTGATTCCTCGATATTTAGGCATGAAAATTAGGGCTTTTATACTCTACACGTTCTCCTTCGAATCAGCTTTCCATAGAGTCCTTCCTTGCCAAATTTGGACTTCAAACGGATTGGAAATCAGGGAAAATCCGAGTGAAGGTTGGGCGCACGTTCGCCTGGGTTGAAATCACGGGTGAACCCTCCTGGGTTCACCTGCCCGTGAAGTACTCTGGACAGATTCGGCTGAAAGAAGCACGGGTGAACCCCGCCGGGTTCACCTGGCCGTGATGTATTTCTGGCCAATTCTGAGCGCTGCGCAATAGAGAGAAGCACGGGCGAACCTCGCCGAATTTACCTGCCCGTGAAGCTCTCTGTGAAGAAATCTGCTGGCTGGCGAAAAAGCTGGTGAACCCCGATGGGGCCGTATTTTTCAGGTTAACTCTGATTGAGCCCAAATTTGACGTGTAGCTTCGTCTTCATATGAGAAAACATCTTATGGCCTTAGAATCTTCAAAAGAGGTCGAAAATGGATGATTTTACCTGAAATTCCACAAAGCACGAAAAAGTGAAGATTCCGAAGCTTTCAAGTAAATAAGCCTTAAAAGAGTGTGAAAATATCAAAATAAGCCTAGATTTATCATGAAATATAAAGGAAATTTACTACTAAAATGCAAGGCATCATTCATTATCGTGGATACAGGCACTTTAGCCCTGTTTCTGATGAAATTAGGGTTCAACCTTAGTATCCACATCGTGGACAAGGTTTCTATCATTATGGATATAGGCACTTTAACTCTGTTTCTGATGAAATTAGGGTTCAACCTTGGTATTCACATCGTGGACAAGGTGTCCATCATCGTGGATATAGACACTTTAACCCTGTTTCTAATAAAATTAGGGTTCAACCTTGGTATCTACATCGTGGACAAGGTGTCCATCATCGTGGATACAGATACTTTAACACTATTTATGATAAAATTAGGGCTGAATATAGATAGTCCATATTTGAGCGTGGCTTTAAATTTCCTTATATTTGTCAATCTGTTATTGAAAATAGACAAGTACTTTTGATATCATGTATAAAACAAAAACTCGGCAAACATGTAATGAAGATATTGAGTGGGCATTCAGTGAAGAGCTTGAACATGAGCTTGAACTTGAACCTGAGAATAATCCCCTAAATGTTAATGTGGAATAGGAATTAGAGGAAATTAATCATTTTTCACCTGTACAAGAGGAAGACGATCTTGGTGCATCAGATATTAATATCGTGCAACCTTCCTGCTCATCTGCAATTCCCGTGGTTGGTATGACCTTTAGTAGTGAGGATGACGCCTATAAATTTTATAATGACTATGATAAAAGGGTAGGTTTTAGTATAAAGAAGTTTCAGGTTGATAGGAGAAAAGATAACAGTTTGAAAATGAAAAGGTTTACCTGTAGTAAACAAGGGGTCAGAAATGTACATAAATGACATATCACAAAAAAACCACAACCGGAGACAAGAACAAATTGCATGGCCGGGTAGAGTTTAAGATTGACCTTCATAAAGTTTGGACATTAAGTAGAGTTGAGTTAAACTATAATCATCCAATGACAAGTCCAAATAAGGTCCACATGCTGAGATCTCATAGGAAAATTTTACCATTTTAACGAGCTCTAATTGACACAATGACAAATGCCGAGATGAAAGCACATAATATCTATGATTTTTTTCGGTCAACGATAAGTAATAATGAAGTAGGTTTCATAAGACAAGATAGTGTTAACTATATCCAGAAACGTAGAAGAAAATTATTGGATAGTAAAGAAGCTCGAGGTATTATGAAGTTTCTGCAGGACAAGTGAGCTGTTGATCCATCCTTTTTCTATGTGATAGAAGTTCAGGAAACCGGAGAAATAGCAAATTTCTTTTGGGCAGATGGAAAAGCTATTACAGACTATGCCTATTTTGGGGATGTTATTTGTTTTGATACCACATTCCAAACCAATGAGTATAACATGCCCTTTGCTCCTATTATTGGGGTGAATCACCACAAGTAGACTATTATTTTTGGGCTGCCCTATTGTATGATGAGTAAGCAGAATCATTTACTTGGTTATTCTCAACATTTTTACAAGCAATGTTTGGGAAGCAGGCTGTAACTATTTTTACTGATCAGTCTGCTACTATTGACAAAGCCATACAAATTATTTTGCCAAGTAGCGAACATCGACTCTGTGTGTGGCATATTTTTCAGAATGCTGCCACACATCTATCCCAAGTCCTTCATAATTTCCCACAATTTGCCAGTGATTTCAGACATTGTATTTATGAGCGGTGCAGTGTGGAAACTTTTGAAAGGTTATGACAGGACCTATTGAATAAGTATAATTTGCATGAACATGCTTAGATGGTCAACTTCTACAAATTGCGTTCTAAATGGGCTGCTTGTTACTGAACGAAGACTTTCTATGCAGATATGAAAACAACACAAAGAAGTGAGAGCATGAATTGTCACTTTAAATAGTTTTTTAAGAGAAAATTGTCCTTGTTTGATTTTTTGGAACAATATGATAAAGCCGCCAACTTCTTCCGTGAGAAAGAGACAAAGACAGATTTTAAGTCTGGGAACACTACTCCAGCTAGACAAGCCTCTAATTTTCGTATGTTGAAACATGCAAGTGGACAATACACGACAACCATGTACAAAGAGTTTGAGAAAGAGTTTCTGGCGCAATTAGATTGTTGTATTGTGCTCAAAAGTGCTGATGAGATAGAGATGAATTACATCATAAGTCCAGCTGCAGGCAAAGATGAAGTGGTCACATACAATCTATCAATTGGAGTTGTTACTTGCACATGCAAGAAATTTGAATGCTGTGGAATCCTATGTATGCATTCATTGAAAGTGTTTGCAGCTCACATTATGCATATTCCAGACGAGTATTTATCAAAGAGGTGGACCAAATATGCACAGGACGGATATGGTTCAAATATTTGCAGATCCAATTTAGTTGCAGATGGAGAGGAAAGCTTGATCTCCATATACACTCGCATCTGTCAGAAGGCATCAAGCATTGGAAATAGGAGTTTATTATCCAGAAATGGACTTGAAAAGATAGAACATGTGTTGGATGGACTGACGTTAGAAGTTGATGAGATATTACGGAATGAAGAGATAGTTGAAGAGGACAAAGATGGTAGTAACCATATATCCCCCACACAAAATATTACTATCAAAAATCCTGTGTCCAAGAAAGGGCCAAAAGAGAAGAGAAAGAAAAGTGTGCTAGAAAGAAGGATGAAAAGGAAAAATCCAACTCCTACTACTGCTTTTGTTGAGTCTGTGTCCATGCCAACACAGGTGAAATCAAATAGTTTGTATGTTTTTTTATTACACTCTTATTGGCTATTTTCACTTATCTTTGTAGAATTTTGCTTGTAGGACTCTCAAGTAATGTTCAGGATCCCTTCGCAGCCAGCCTCTGGTTCCCACCCTGCTATGTCATACACTGCTATGATGATGGATATTACTACATCCTTTTATGTTAGTGTTAACTAAGCCAACATCTTCTATTGCAATAACTTGGATACAAATACTAATTTCTTTGTATGATGCAGTGCTAAGATGCATATTCACATATCCGGGAGCAGGAGGACAATTTGAATGGATAAGTGAGGTGTACATATGACTGAATAATTTGTAATGTATATTTGCTCCAACTGTCCACGATGGTAATTGCAATAAAAAGTTGTATGTTAAAAAGGATATTTATTTGTATGTAAAAAGGATATTCATTTGTATGTAAAAAGTTGTATGTAAAAAGGATATTCATTTGTATGTAAAAAGTTGTATGTAAAAAGAATATTCATTTGTATGTATCGTGGATATGCCTGTAACATCGTGGATACCTTGTCTGTATGTAATCATGGATAAGGATGTAATATCGTGGATAAGGCTGTAACATCGTGGATAATACAGATCGTCAATTAGGCTGTAACATCGTGGATAAGTCATAAATATCGTGGACAAAGTGTCCAGTATCGTGGACAAGGCTGTAACATTATGGATAAGGTGTCCAGCATTGTGGATTGCCTGATACATATTGTGGATAAACCATACAACATCATGGATAAACCATACAATATCGTGGATAAGGCTGTAATATCGTGGACAATTCATAAATATCGTAAACAAGGTGTCTAGTATCATGGATTGCCTGATACATAACATGGATAAACCATACAACATCGTGGATAAGGCTGTAATATCGTGGACAAGGTGTCCAGCATCGTGGATTGCTTGATAAATAACATAGATAAACCATACAACATTGTGGATAAACCATACCGCGTCATGGATAAGGCTGTAATATTGTGGACCTTGTCAGTCTTATCGTGGACAACATGGAAAAAACTGCAAACATGTTATGGATAAGACATAATATTGTGGATCCGACAATAATACAGTGGATAAACCTTGAATAAAGTGTACAATCCAACCAGCAACTCATTGAACATTTACCATTGATAGCATAATCAAATTGTACAGTTTCTTATTCAATTTGTCTATACAATACTTCTTGTTCTATACCTAGTCAGACTTTAAAACCTCCTTAAAAAGTTCTAGGCTTACTACAACCCTAATTTTTTGTATTTCAGACTGGGAGTAATCAAAGGGACGATCATATATTAAACATTCTATACACTTTAATACAAACAGTGCACAATCAGGGTGGTCTGGTTCCTAGATCGGGCAGTCTTGCTGCCACTCTACTCCAAAACGCCGCATGTCCAGCTTCCCATTTGTCTCAGTGGCAAAATGATCCCCTAAATAGAGTGACTACAAAAGGGAACAAAATTGAATGCAAGAGCATCAATGTATTTAACACCAAGTAAAAAACCAAAATTGATATGTACATATTTACTAATTAATTGTTTGTTAGAATGAGTGGTGCCTAATGAATTGAACACGCACATCTGTTTTTGTGTGAAATCAAAATACATTAGGAACCAGTGATCGTTGTTTATAATGGGGTAGAGTAATCGCTTCAAGAATCTCATCCGGGCTCCTAGCAAATGCTCCAGTTCGCCTGCAGCAGCGACGTGCATTTTATTTGTCTTATAATAGTAGCACAATGGGGAAATATAACCAAAACCACGAATCTTTTGCTTTCTGGATATTTTGTATGTACTGGATTGTGCTATCAGAAGGGATGCATATGTATCAATAACCTACGTAGACAGGAATTAGCTATCCACGATGTGATACTTACAAAATGCAGCAAGACTGAAATGATACCTGATACGTCCGCAAGTGCACGGAATTATCGAAGTAATAAAAAGATTATCGTTCCCTATGAGGATCAGGCGATCAAGTACCGATTACACGATCGATCTATATCTAGACGATTCAAAATGTGATTTTGTTTTGTTTGGACACTTCAAAGTACGAAAAGAAGCAAAACCGAGCGTTCGAGTAAAAATCAATGCGGATAAAATCAGGATTTGAGGTTTCACCACGCTGACGATTATGAATTTAGTAAAAATAAATCTTTAAACAGAAAATTATAGTGTTGAAAGGGATTTTTCCTAAGGTACAGATTACCTTCTCTCGAAGCGTAATCCGGTATCTAACTACGCTAACTCCCTACTTTCGTGACAGTTAACGTAATTAAACCCATTAAGTTCCATGAAAAACCATGTGAATCCTTCAAACAAATCTGAACTACTCTCGTGATCGGATTCGTAGGTTTAAAAAGAATAGATCTGACGTTGCGATTCACCTCTCGGTCCTTCTTGCAACGTCTAAGACGTCAAATTACTTGATCAGGATAATTTACGGAATAAACACAATTCTAATCAAATCAACTCAATAATATTCCTAACAAAGATTCATACAAAAGATGTAATTCATAAATCAATCAACGGGCTACTTCCCAAATCCCGAAATAAGGTTTACATGTTCATGTTTAAAGCAAGCAGCATGTTCATAGATGAATTCAACATGTAATCTCTCAAAAATAATGCAAAAAGACACTAGGAAAGTAATTAGAACTCTTTCCCTTGATCTAGTGATGAAGATGAAGTGTCAAATCCTCTCCTTTGCGTGATCTCTCGCTGGAATTTTGCCCTAGAATTGATTTCTGCCGCCGCCGCTACAACCGTTCATTTTCGTGCCTAGAAGCCCCCGAAACCCTTCCAAAATCCTTCCTTTTATAGTCTAATCAGTATAGAACCCATCTAGGAAGGTTTCTGGAGACTTTGGTTTAATTCTAGTTCAATTTGGAGTCGAATCGAGTGAGAAACACGAAAAGCGAAAATATTCACGGCCCGTAGTGTGTTTACGGCCGCGGCTGTAAATGTCTCTATGCATATAGCGTCTTATACACAGAAAGTTTCACGGACTGTGAAGGCTTCACGGCCTCACCCGTGAAAGTTTCTGTGTATATTTTAACTTAGCCGTTTTTTCGTCCTTCGAACGCCAGATTTACAACCGGCCCCAAAATTAAGGCCAAGGCCGTAAAAGTCGTGTTCTTCACCGTTTTTGCTCCAAATTTGACGTGTAAGCTCGTGATCTCCTCGGGAATCATAATATAGCTTCAAAACACATGAAATCCATCATTTTTGAGCCATTTTTCCTACATTTTCATAAAAACTAAGAAAAGTGAAGATTATGTGCAAAGTGAAGTAAAAACATTAAAAATTCAATTAAGCCCAAAATATGATCTAAAATATAGGCAAAAACATGATGAAAATACAACGCATCAATACCTACCGCATCGCTCACTAGTTCAATGAACAACACCTGGCAAATTGACGCTTTCTGTAATTTGCATGAATATGATTCATTAAAAAGCCGTAAGTATCTTTCATTGTCAGTGTTAATAGGTCGTGTCCAGCATAATCTTTCCTATGTATGTACTAAAGACACAAAACTCATGTGTGTGTTGGGAAACCCCGGAGATATTTTATAATTTTTACAGAGATTACAATACATGAACAGCGGAATAATATCCCTGAAACAGGCCAGTCCCAAAAACCCAGTGAAGATCGTCTTGCGAGGGGGTTGACACGATGAGATAGTAAGTACCTTAGAAGCAAGATGAGGCTGATGTCGAGGTAGGCGCCCAAGTGTTCGCCCTTTGCAGTCTCACACACACGGATGCCTCGAGCTCTCTTCTTCCTCGCCCGGTGCTAGCCTCGGGAAGAAGATCCAAGCCTTTAATCACCTTCTTCTATGCTTGTGCCACCCTCAAAGATGATGCGCCAAGGAGAAGGATAAAGGGGAGATGATGCTGCCAAGCTTTCCTCCAACTTGCGCCAAGAGGAGGAGATGGGGAGGACTTGCGGCTAGGAAGAAGCCACCAACCTCCTTGCTTCTCTTGCGCCAAAGGAGGAGATAGAAGATGAAGACATCAAGCTCTCCAACAATTGTGCCAAGAGGAAGAGAGGAGAAGACTTGCTTGCAGCTATGGAAGAGATTGCGCCAAGACCCTTGCACTTGTCCCTTTGAAGTTGCTCACGCCAACTAGAATTCTCCTCTGAGCCTCTCGCATATCCTTTGATATATAGAGGCATGAAGGGTGGCAAGAACAAGGTGTGGGCGTAACTCATGAAGACATAAGTAGCTAGGGTAAGAAGGGAGACCAATTAGGGTTTAGGGTTAAGGAAATTCTCCAAGAGTTTTCCATAAACCCTTTCCTATTAACCATATGCGCCAAAGACCTTCCTTAGAAGTTCTTCTATCCATATCAGCCCCAAACTTGCCTTAGAGGCAATACTTTCATCCAAAGAATAAGGGGGGAGGTGCCAATTGCTTCCTTATGAAGCAAATTGCGCAACTTATCCCCATTGAGCCCTTAGGCGCCAATGGGATAAGATTTATCCCCATTATAACCTTTTAGCCCATTGTTGCTTCATGACAACTTGTTATTGGGCCTCATTGGATAATGAGCTAGCCCAAACTTCATTACATGAGTTGATTAAGCTATTGGATCCAATCCAATGCAACCCTAAGTCAAATGTGACCAACCATAGTCAAATTTGGGGCAACCTGCCAAAAATGAAGTTTAGCTCCAATAACTCTCTTCCATCTCATCAGGCCCATTGGCATTGATGAAATCTCCCAAATAGATCTGAGCTATCCAATAACTCGATCATAAGGCTTTCTGATCAATACGAAAACTCGAGTATCAAGGTATGCGACCCTGTAGGTTCATCTGACGTTGGCAGTGCTGACCTAAGGTCACCACAAGTAGTGAGTGACACCTAGTAGTACATTGCTGCTACTCAAGTCATCAGAATGGATATCGACATCAACATCCCCATCATCACAACTAGGTATAGATGCATTACAGTCTCTTTGCCGAACTGATATCCGATTGGACAAGTGTGTCATCACTTGTTTTCATCCAATCACATGGTTATGACTAAATCAGGTTCTCACCTGGGTATGGCCATACACTTTCAGTCATAGAACCATAGAGGAGCTCCATGGATATCAATCTTTCCTCAGGAAGGAGCAAATCCTCTGTCTGTCCATTGACCTTGTCATATGGGTCGTGACATGCTCAATGACAACCGTTATTACCTCCCAACTGCGGCGAGGTGTTAGGTTGTATCAAAGTAAGTCCCTAACCATATAGAATGGTCAATGACCTCAAGTCAAGGGATCAACGCATCTCCTGTCACTTGTGAGGATAATTCATGACACCAAGTCATAGCCTCACAGCGGGTTGGTCCAGTATATCCACCACTAATATACCCATATGTCTGTTTTATCACCTTGTGCCTAACCTGCCCATATACTAGTCTCTCACGTACCATAGTTGTCCCATATCCACTAAGGTACATTGACTGAGACAACCATTTGAACACAAATCCAATATGTCTCCAGGGACATTATCATGTGAGTACACAATCACAGGTGTAGACAAACAATGATAACGACAATACCAGAATGATATATAAATATCAGAGTCAAGTAGTACAAATATGGACCAATACTAGGTCTCAGGGCATATACACCAACAGTGTGAACATAACTAACCGCCTAAAATAACAAATTGAAATGTAGTTAATCTTGAGAGTTACATTATCTTCGTAGATAGGATTAGGTGCATTCTCGTCCACGACCACTAGCGCAACTACTTTGGCCTTTTTTCCTTCCTTATGTATATGGGCTTGATAGTGCCCTTGAAAGTTTCCTGGATCTCTTCCCTTTTATTTGGCTCATGCCTTGCACTTGGCTAGCAGAAGAAATATGTGGCCCTGATGTAGTAGGAATGTCGCCCCAGCTGCCTGAATCTTCTTCCCAATTAGCTGATTCATCATCCTCCTCCTCCTGCCCTTCCTCACCAACTTTCCCCTGTGATTTAAGCTTATTGTTCTTTTCGACTAATTCCATAATTCTTTTTTTCAATTCTTCATGCTGCATTACTGTAGCCTCTTTTAAACTACTGATTTCTTCAAGTAGTTGGTTTATTCGTGTTTCATGGTCAGCTTTCTTCAGCTGATTGGCTAGGTTTGACGACTCCTACAAACCCTTATTCTCTACCGAAAGACTCTGTAGCTTTGTAGCAAACTCATAACTCTACAATTCTGCATCCTCTTTCATATTATTATTCTCGGCAATCTGTTCAACAATAAGTGCTTCCGTCTTATTCACCTAACAATGTCACAAATGAACTTATCACACATGCAAACATGTTACATACAAAGTTATTAAATAGACAAACTTACCAAGTCCTTCAGGTCAGCAAGCCTTCAGGGTATTAGTCTCCTAAATAAGTTCCTCTATACGTGTAGAAGGATTATTTACCTACCAAAATATATATCATTCAAACCCTTCAACATATAAGACAATCAGGTAACCATAAAATATAACATGACAAAGGAGGACTAACATTTACATGCGAATGCAACTCTTCTTTTAGTGACTCATTCTCTTTAAGAAGCTCATCAATTCTGGCTTCCATCTTATTTATCAAACAAACAAGTCCATTAAACACTTTTAGTTGCATACATTACCATAAGAGCTTGAATAGGAAATTAACATATCAATAACTTACTGTGTCTCTATACAATGGCGTGGTTGCTTCCAGCTCTTCAGTATGTTGTTCTGCCTCTTCAGCATGAGACGGTGCTAAATGACAAATAACCATCTCATATGCATCGGGAACCAAATCAAAAATGATCTGCACATATTAACATCATGATTAGCTAATGAAGTAACAAACAATTATCTCATACAAGTAGCAAACATACTGTGTCAACTGTGATTTGTTGAGTGACACGTCCTGCAAGTGCACGGTTATGTTGAAGTAATATAAAAGATGTCGAATCCCACAGGGAACAAGGCTGAGTACCAGAAAGTCCAAGTTTTAATAGCTAGGCAAATCGAAACGTGGTTTTAAAAACTTAAATAATCGAAAACAAGAAGACCAAAGTTACGACGGTATTAAGTAAATATGAGAGAGATATCAGGGCTATGGTTTCCACCACGATGACGATCTTGATCGCGCTTAAAATTATCAGTTATCCGGATTATTGATTTTGCACAAGGAATCTATCCCTAGGGTACAAGGTGCCCTTTCTCGAGTGTACACCCCGGTGTTTGACTAAGACGATCTCCTACTCTCACGGTGGATCATTTTAGCTGAACCCAATGAGTTCTATGGTAGATTATGAAACCCTCGAGCGAAGACCAAACACTCTTGTGTCGTGGTCTCGCAAGTTTTACTAAGAGATTCCACCCTTACGATCCTCCTCTCGGTATGAATCGTAACGGTTTAAACATGATAATACTCGGCCAAGGTAAAATCATGATATATGCGCATCAAAGTAAAATATGCTCACAATACAATCCAAGTAATAGAATTAAAATAGAGTTTACAATGAAAATCGTCAACGGGCTTCAACCGAGCCCCGAAATAGGGTTTACGCTACAATCGTCATTGAAACGCCCAAAATCTCTCTTTTAATGGAAAGAAAACTACAAGGAAGAGAATCTAAGAGGAAGGAGATGATAAACCGAAAGTATCCAGAAGAAATCGTGATGATCTGACGTCTCAATCTCTGAAAAGCACCGAAAATCGCTTCGTCACCGTGTTCTTCCGCCCTACGCCGCTTCGTCTCTTGATTCTTCGATACCTAGGTCACAAAAATTGGGGCTTTTATATTCTACCCATTCTCCTTCGAATCAGCTTTCCATAGAGTCCTTACTTGCCAAATTTGGATACCAAACGAGTTGGAAATTACTAAAAATCTGAGTAGAACTTGGACTCGCATCGCCTGGGTTGAAATCACGGGTGAACCCCGCCGGGTTCACCAGGCCGTGATTCGCTTTTAGCAGTTTCGGCCGAAAGAAATACGGGTGAACCCCGCCAGGTTCACCTGGCCATGAAGTGCACTGGCCACTTTGAGTGTTGCGCAACAGAGAGGAGCACCGGGTTCACCCGGTCGTGCTTTTCTCTGTGAAGAATTCTACAGTCTTATGAAAATGTTGGTGAACCCCGTGAGGTTCACCTGACTGTATTTTTCATGCCAACTCCGATTAAGCCCAAATTTGACATGTAGCTTCGTCTTTGTATAAGAAATAACCTTATGGCCTTAGAATCTTCAAAAAAAATGTCAAAATAGGGCGATTTTACCTAAAATTCCACAAAAGCAAGAAAAAGTGAAGATTCCGAAGCTTTTAAGCAAATAAGCCTTTAAAGAGTACGAAAGTATTAAAATAAGCCTAGATTTATCATGAAATATAAAGAAAAAATACTACTAAAATGCAAGGCATCACTGAGTAAGTTTATGATAAGTTAGTCTTCGGCCCATTTTCACTTTGGACCATCGGAATAGGCGAGGGTATATACCCTCAAATTCATCTTCCCTATACTCATTGTACAACATACAATGCTCATACAACCAAACCTGCAAGGGGGACATTATGTTAAATGTAATTATAAATTTCAAATTACCATAAATGAATAATATGTTCAATTGAAGAAAACTTACACAGAGCACAATGGCGCATCCAGAGAATCCACTAGGCTTTACCTTCTTTATAGACCTTGTCAAATCGTCGATCATATAACGATATATTGCTTCAGCCCAATCATATTGTGCGACCTTGGATAGGTCTTCCACAACGTCTACTAAAAAGCCATCTAAGCTATAACTTATCCTACTAAATAAAAATGTGCAACATATATACAGTAGTGCCAGAACCCTAGCTCTATCTTCAATATAACCTTTATTTAGTTCATCCTCCTCCTCAAAGGCCCTCTGTAGCTTACTTTCCAATAGCAAACATGTTATTCTCTTCCCTTTAAATTCCTCATTGTAGAAGGGGAACTCACTAAACCCTTCAAAGTCTACAAATTCTCCTCTTCTTGGCAGTCCTAGGATGATTGTAACATCATTTATTGTGAATTCCACAAAATTACCATTCACAGTAAATCCCTTCCTTTCCCTGTCCCAGATGGATACCAAATACTGTACTACAACAGAATCCATCTAAATTGCTGGCCCTTGAACCAAATGGCCAAAGGTAGTTGTAGACAGTAATTCCTTAATCTTTGGCCATTATGGTAATCCGAATAAAAATATATTCATTCGGTGCATTGAGCACCTACTCATGCGCGGTCAGGGTACTTTCTTCTTCTTTCGGGACTTAGCTGGCTTTCTAACACATATCTTGTATTTAACCTTACTCCTACTTGTGTTAGCACGTGTGTCAGATCTTGTGCTCACTACCATCACTTGAACTACCATTATCACTACCATCACTTGAACTACCATTGGTACTCACTTTGGGAGCTCGTATTGTTGAAAATATCTGGAAACTATGAAAAGCAAACTGTAATAGGTTATGTATTATGTAGAAACAGGGTTAAATTGTTGGTATCTACGATGATGGATACCCTGTCCACAATGTGGATACCAAGGCTGAACCCTAATTTCATCATAAATAGGGCTAAATTGCTGGTATCCACGATGATGGACACCTTGTCCACGATGTGGATACCAAGGTTGAACCCTAATTTCATCAGAATTAGGGTTACATTGCTGGATGTGGATACCAAGGCTGAAACCTAATTTCATCAGAATTAGGATTAAATTGCTGGTATCCACGATGATAGACACCCTGTCCACGATGTGAATACCAAGGTTGAACCCTAATTTCATCATAATTAGGGTTACATTGCTGGTATCCATGATGATTAACACTCTGTCCACAATGTGAATACCAAGGCTGAACCCTAATTTCATCATAATTAGGGTTACATTGCTAGTATCCACGATGTGGATACCTAGGCTGAACCCTAATTTCATCAGAAACAGGGCTAAATTGCTGGTATCCACGATGACGGACACCCTGTCCACGATGTGGATACCAAGGTTGAACTCTAATTTCATCAGAATTAGGGCTAAATTGTTGGTATCCACGATGATAGACACCCTGTCCACGATGTGGATACCAAGGCTGAACCCTAATTTCATCAGAATTAAGGTTAAATTGCTAGTATCCACGATGATGGACACCCTGTTCATGATGTGGATACCAAGGTTGAACCCTAATTTCATCAGAATTAGGGTTGCATTGCTGGTATCCACGATGATAGACACCCTGTCCACGATGTGGATACCAAGGTTGAACCCTAATTTCATCAGAATTAGGGCTAAATTGTTGGTATCCATGATGATGGACACCCTGTCCACGATGTGGATGCCAAGGCTGAACTTTAATTTCATTAGAATTAGGGTTACATTACTAGTATCCACGATGATGGACACCCTATCTATGATGTGGATACCAAGGCTGAACCCTAATTTTATCAGAATTAGGGTTAAATTGCTAGTATCCACGATGATGGACACCCTGTCCACGATGCGGATACTAAGGGGGAACCCAAATTTAATCATAATTAGGGTTAAATTGTTGTATCCATGATGATGGAAACCCTATCCACGATGCGGATACCAAGGGGGAACCCTAATTTCATCAGAATTAGGGTTAAATTGCTGGTATCCATGATGATGGACACCCTATCCACGATGGGGATACCAAGCTTAATAGTGTGTATCCATGATAGTTTATTTTAAATCCACGATAATTTAAATTTGCATCCACGATAATTTAAAATGACTTTACTTACTGATGCCTTACATTTTAGTAGTAATTTTTATTGATATTCCATGATGAATTTGTGCCTATTTGAATATTTTTACACTCCTTTAAGGCTTATTTAGTTAAAAACTTCAGAATCTTCACTTTTCGTCTGTCTTATTGAATTTCAGGTAAAATCACCCAATTTTGAAGTCTTTTTGAAGAATCTGAGAGTATGAGGTGATTCCTTACGAGAAGACGAAGCTGCCCGTAAAATTTGGGCTCAATCGGAGCTTTTTCTGGACTTCACGGCCAGAAGGACGAAACTCACCGCGCGTTTCACTGGTAGGTGAACCCGGTGGGGTTCACCGATGATGTCAGGGTATCCGAAAGTCGCCGCACATTTCATTGGCAGGTGAATCCCATGGGGTTCACCCGTGATTCCGTCTGATAAAACCTGGGCAGAAATATACCGTGGACTTCACTGGTAGGTGAACCCGGCGGGGTTAACTTGTGATTATTTCGCAACAGAACTGCACAGAACACTTCACCACCTGGGGAACCCGGCGGGGTTCACCTATGATACTATCGCAGCAGCCCGACCTTCACTCGGTTTTTCGTCGATTTCGGGCCCGATTCAAGTCCAAATTTGGCAAGTGAGGACTTTATGGAAAGCTTATTCGAAGGAGAACAAATAGAGTATAAAAGCCCCAATTTCTGTGACCTAATCATCGAGCAATCTTATGACGAAGCAGCTAGGGTGGATGGACACGGCGAACAAGCGACTTTGGGGTGATTTTCGAAGATTCGAGCGTCGGAACTCAGCAATCCTTGGTTACTTCATTTGGTTCATCGTCTCCTCCCTCTTAGAAACCTTTCATGTGATTTTCCTATGTACAAAGAGAAATCTTTTAACGTTTTGACAATGGTTGTAGCGTAAACTTTATTTCAGGGCTAGGTTGAAGCCCTCTGACGATTTCTATTTGCAATTCATGTATTAACTTTGTTATTTGGACCATATTCTCAGCATATTTCACTTGAAGTATTTATTTCTTGATATTTACTCTGGCCAAGTATTATCATGTCATAGTTATTACAGTTCATAACGAAAGTAGGATTGTAACGACGGAACCTCTTTGTGAATCTTGCGAAGGCTCGACACGAAAGTGCTTGTTCTTCGCTCGAGGGTCCATAATCTACCACGAAACTCATTGGGTTTGTCTAGAGCGATCCACCGCGAAAGTAAGAGACGTTCTGGATAAATACCGGGGTGTACACTCGAAAGAGGGCACCTTGTATCATAGGGTAGATTCCTTATGCATATTTGTAAATCCTTATAACAGATATTTATTTCTTAGCGCAATTGAAATCGTCAGAGTGGTGGAAACCCAAGCCCTGATATTCTCTCTCATATATTTTTCATACCGTAGTTGTTTGATTTCTTGCTTACGATTTAGCTTAGTTTTAGTTTTTAAGTTCAAAAAACTACGATTTGATCAGCTTAGATTCCAAGAATTAGATTTTCTGGTACTCACCTTGTTCCCTGTGGGATTCGATATCTTTTGTATTACTTCGACATTTTCGTGCACTTGCGGATAGTGTCAAGTTTTTAGCGCCGTTGCCGGGGAACAACGGTTGATATCAGTATACTTCTAAGGACTGGTAGACTAGGCTTTAGTTAGTTTTCTTTTCTTTCTTTATTCTGTTTCACGCTGCTTTCTGCTTGTGTAGATTGCTTTGAACTTCTTAATTGAATCTGATAAATTTTTATGCAAAGAAGTTTCAGGGTAGGAGCACTCTTAGAAATCGATATCAAAATAGAACGAACCTTCAGACAAACAAGGAAGCTTAAGCAAGATATGAAAAAGGAGAATCAAGAACAGATGGAACATCTTCACATTGACATGGAGAACGAACCAGCGCCTCAACCTGTGAACAACAACAATGCCAGAACACTGCGAGAATATGCAGCGTCTTTTTCACATGGGTTTCAATCAGGAATCGTTAGGCCTAATGTCGAGGCCAATAATTTTGAAATTAAACCTGCTCTACTATCCATGATACAACAAAATCAATTTGGTGGTTCTCCTCTTGAGGACCCTAATATGCATTTATCTATATTTTTGGAATATTGTGATATGTTAAAGATTAATGGAGCTACTTCTGATGCTATCAGGTTGCGTTTGTTTCCCTTCTCCTTAAGCGACAGAGCAAGGGCATGGCTTCACACGATCCCCTCATCTTCAATCCGGACATGGGATGAACTGTCTCAAGCTTTCCTCTCGAAGTATTTCCTTTCTTCGAAGACAATCCACCTCAGAAACCAGATAACGAGCTCCATGTAAAAGGATGGAGAGTCTTTGTACGAAGCCTGGGAATGATTTAAAGAGCTTCAAAGATTTTGTCCGCACCATGGGATTGAGACTTGGGTTTTAGTACACACGTTCTACATGGGATTGGAATATAATACTAGACTCACAGTCGATGCAACTGCTAGAGGATCGGGACTGATGGGCAAAGTACCTGAAGATGCTATAAGCCTCCTGGAGGACATGACACTGAACTATCATCAATGGAATCCAGAGCGAGGTATACCTTCAAGGAAAGCAGGTAAATTCGATTTTGATTCATTAACTGCTCTCACTGCGAAGGGTGACAATCTGACTAAGAAATTTGATTCATGGTCTGTTAACTCTTTAGATACTAATTCATTTTCTTGTGAGTTGTGTGGCGTTGCAGGACATGCAGGTGCTGAGTGCCGAGTGGGAGATGGACAAGTGGTCCCAAGTCAGCCTGAACATCTTAATGCAGTTGGAAATATGAACTCCATGAACAACTCCTATTCCAACTATTATAACCCTGGCTGGCGCAACCACCTGAACTTCTCCTACCGGACCACGTAGCCCATACAACCAGGGCAAGCGCCACCACAAGTTCAACCTCAACAAGGGAACTTCAGGCCGCCACAATAAGAAAATTACAGGCAGCCACCTGGGTTCCAACAGAGAAACTACAATCCCCCCCCTCAACAAGCAAATTACAATCCTCCTCCAAGACTAGCCCAGGACTCTCAACTGAGTAAGCAGATAGAAGGGCTGACTGACATGATGAAACTGATGATGACGAGGATGGACTCCTCTGAAACACATAACAAAATGTTAGAGAGCCAACTTGCGCAGCAAGCTAGCTCATCCTCTAGAGCGCCAGGGAAGCTTCCATCACAACCAGAAGTTAACCCGAGGGAGCATTGCAATGCAATCTCCACTCGGAGCGGCAAGCAACTTGAAGACCCTAAGATGCCGACCAATGAAATAAGGGATGAAGTGACACCGAATCCTAAGGAGTCACACGCAGATTCAACACCGGTGGAACCTGAGCGAACAGAGGAAGAGCGACCCTATGTTGGGCCACCAGCCTACAAGCCGCCGATACCTTTCCCTCAGAGGCTTGTCAAAGCCAAGCTAGACAAGCAATTCAGTAAGTTTCTAGAAATATTGAAAAAACTATATATTAACATTCCCTTTGTTAATGCCCTTTCGTAGATGCCGACCTATGCGAAGTTCCTAAAGGACATCCTCTCAAATAAACGGAAGCTAGAAGACCAAGGAACCGTGGCACTCACTAAGGAGTGTAGTGCAATTTTGCAAAACAAGCTTCCACAAAAACTCAAGGACCCTGGCAGCTTTTCCATACCATGCCAGATAGGAGAGATGACCTTTCAGAGAGCACTGTGTGATTTAGGAGCGAGTGTCAGCATCATGCCGCTATCATTGTGTAAAAAGCTGGATTTTGGTGACTTAAAATCGACTAATATTTCTTTGCAGCTTGCTGATAGATCAGTTCGAAGTCCAGTGGGTATTTAGAAGATGTACCTATTAAAGTAGGAGACTTTTTTATTCCTGCTGACTTTGTTGTGTTAGACATTGATGAGGATGACAGATTTCCTATTATCTTAGGAAGACCTTTTCTTGCTACAGCTGGTGTTGTCATCGATGTTAAAAACAGGAAGCTGGATTTAAACATCGGTGGCAATATTATTCAATTTGATCCGTCTAACTCTCTCAATAAACCTTCTCTTGCAGGTATATGTTACAGCGTTGGTGTACTTAAGCGCGCTAGAAGTTTGGAAGACAATGGACACCGCCTCGAACACCGATTTGAAGTTGGACTAGTCAAGCAGGGGGAAGTTCTTGCCCCTTTTGACCCCCCATGATTTGATAACTTGATGACTCTATGGTCGAGCTATTGACCTATAACAAGCGCTCTTGGGAGGCATCCCAAGTTTTCTTTTCGTTGTTTTTATTTTCTTTTAGTTACAGTAGTTGTCATATAGTTTTAGTTTACCATCGTTGAATAGTTCGCTCTCTTGCTATCTAGTATTATTTTAGGAGGTTTTGATCTTGATATACACTGATTTGAGTTCTATTTTTGGGATGCAGAAGCCCTATGCGAATAGGAGATTTTTGACGAATTTTTACTGGAGCTCAGTGCGCTTCACAGCCAAGTGAACCCGGCGGGGTTCCCCTGTGAAGACGATTGAACCAAATTGGGCGCATCTCACAGCATACTTCATGGTTAGGTGAACCCGCCCGGGTTCACTAGTGACTTTACCTGTGCATCGCCCTTGTTTGCCCTAAACCACGGGAAAGGCTTGCGATTCAACGCCGCCGCCACTCTCTCTACTCCAGATCGTCGCTCGCCCGGCGATCTCTTGTCTTCAGATCTTCAGAGGAACTTCCTCACTCACGATCTACACCTTCAGTGAGATTCTCACAGCCTCGATAAACTTCTCAGCGTTGGTATTTTGGGTTCTCTTGCTCGCCGAAATTCTTATGTTTCCGCCCCCTTGATCTGCTGCCATCTTTGTTCTCGTACGAATCTCTACGAGTTTTCATTTTCTAATCTTCTATGGCAATCGGACCTAATGGCACCGCGACGAAAGGTGCTTGCCTTTTGTCGCCGTGATCCGCAACCTGTATCTGAATCTTCTACTGACGACGATGACTTTGTCCCGCATGGACAACCTCCGCCGCCACAAGCCACTCCTGCTAGTCAGCCGGCGCGACCCTCCTCTTCCAGAAACCCGGCATGCCATTCTGCTCGGCAGTCCCAAGCTTATACATCTCCGCCAAACGAATTCAGCATCGTCTTCAGAAATGCAGAGCCAGAGTAGGTTCCGGTGGAGTTTAATGAGCAAGTTTTTTGGGCATCAATTACGAATGAGCACTTCTATTCAGCCAGAGTAGCCAGGGCTTCAAGTATTTGCAACCCGACCATCAGATATGTCTATCGTGTGCTCGCCCATACCATCTTCGGGCGAGGGGAGAGCGACGGTATGGTATACCAGTCAGAGTTATTTTACTTATGGTGCATGCTTTACTTTTTCAGGGTCGATTCTGGATTCTACCTGGCAAAGCAATTCAGCCGCATCGCACACTGCTGCAAGGGCGCGATATTTATTGGCGGCTTTATCACCCCTCTTGCAGTATCTCTTGGGGTCATTCCCTACGGCACGGTCGAGGCTAGTGGAAACAACCGACTTGAGATTGAGTCGTCCGTTTCCATGAAACTCATCGTCCGCCGAGGTGATGCTTACTGTATGACGTTTAAAGATAGCCAGTTTTGTACGCCGTTGCCTAATCCAGAGTGCACCACTGTGCGTGTTCAAGAGAATTGGCGTATCAAACCAATTGCTGACCCTCAACCAGACCCTGTGGACACTGCACCACCAGCCCAAGGCGCGTTCTTCTTTGGCGGCTCCTCCTCCGATTCTATGTTGAGCATTCTTCAGGAGATGAGGGAGGAGCAGCTTCAGCAGCGCGAGCTCATTGATCAGATGGATTTTTCCATCTCCTTTATACGCCAGGAGCAAGCTTTCCATTGGGAAGCTAATGAGGCTGGGATGCAGTGACATCACAAGATGCTGGTTTCGATTTGGGAGAAACTATGTGTTATGGATGACCGGTTCGCCTTGCTTAATGAAGAAAACATAAGGAAAATACCAGTCTCTTCAGATGAGGAGGAAGCGTCAGGTCACACTTCGCGCGGTAAGGGCAAGAGCTCCTGAGCTTCTGGCTCCCATTCGCGCAAGAGGCGCTAGCTCCAACCGGACTTAACATCACCACCTTCTCCTCTCGCATATACGACGTTGCATAGAGGATTATGCAAAATTTTAGAGCGGGTGAGCTATCTTGACTCCAGCTTCTGTTTGGTTGTGGTTGTCCTGATTTACTGCTTTTCTCTTCATGGTTTTGTTATGACACTTTCTGATGGATGTTATTTTGATATTGGCATTGTATCTTATATGCCACTATTCGTGGGCCTGGTCCACATCTACAGGCCCCACTCTCTGCAGTGTATAACACATACTATTGACCTTCTGTTTTAAACCATTTTTCCTGTTTTAGTATTATGCTCTTTGAATGATAAATGATCTGTGAATCTGTAAGCTTGCATGAAGTTGTTTTAAAACATATATTGCAAATTTTGTGATGAAAGATTCATTGTTGACCTGTCATGCTAGTCTTGTCTAATGATAGCTTTGCAAAACTCTTAAAGTTAAATGCATGATTGGTTGGAATTTATCAAGACATATTGAATGTAGTACTTGTTGGAAATTTACTCAATAGTCATGTTCATATATTCTATGAATTAGAAATTTTCTAATTGGATTGATTTTAGGTTGTTCATTTAGTGGGTCAAGCGTTTTCATGATTCTTCAATTGATTTTGGTTTGCAATTTACATTCGATACATATCAGGATACATAATCTCTTTTCAAACTTTGAATTCCTTTCTAGTATTAGGGAAACACTACATTTGTTAAAAGCCGGGATATGTTGATTTCTGTTATTTCAAAAAAAAATCACACTTAGATTTCTCTACTTGGCACTGCGAAAAATGGGCAGTGGTACCGAAGGATATGAGTTGAAATCTAAGAAATGTGAATTGAAATAAAAAAAAGACTCCTCTACTTGGCATTGCGAAAAATTGGCAATGGTACCTAAGGATATGAGTTGAAGTCTAATGCAATGATCAGTGTTTTCTATCATGAATAAAACATTTGAGTTAACCCCAACATTATGAATTGGAAGTATAGGAATGAGATGAGTGTTGTGTATGCTTTGATTGAATCTCATGTTTACTGCTTTCTAAATTGGTTAACATCTAAAAACTGTGGGACCAAACTGGTGAATGCTTAAGACACTCCTTTTAGTTGATTTCTTCTAATTATATCTTGGATTGCTAAAGAGTATTTTTCTGAACTTGGGTGCGAACTTCAACACAAAAGATTATTCTTATATCAAGCATGTATTTCAACTTATTTTATTGCTTAAGGACAAGCAAAGATTTAAGTCGAGGAGTATTTGATGTCTTACATTTTAGTAGTGATTTTTATTGATATTCCATGATGAACTTGAGCCTATTTGAATATTTTTACACTCCTTTAAGGCTTATTTAGTTAAAACCTTTAGAATCTTCACTTTTCGTCTGTCTTATTGAATTTCAGGTAAAATCACCCAATTCTGAAGTCTTTTTGAAGAATCTGAGAGCATGGGGTGATTCCTTATTAGAAGACGAAGCTGCCGTAAAATTTGGGCTAAATTGGAGCTTTTTCTAGACTTCACGACACGGGGTTCACCGGTGATCTTGCCGAAGGACAAAACTCACCGCGCGTTTCACTGGTAGGTGAACCCGGCGGGGTTCACCGATGATGTCAGGGTATCCGAAAGTTGCCGCGCATTTCACTGACAGGTGAACCCCATGGGGTTCACCCGTGATTCTGTCTGATAAAACCTGGGCAGAAATATACCGTGGACTTCACTGGTAGGTGAACTCGGCGGGGTTCACCTGTGATTATTTCACAACAGAACTGCACAGAACACTTCATCACCTGGTGAACCCAGCAGGGTTCACCCGTGATACTATCGCAGTAGCCCAACCTTCACTCAGTTTTTCATCGATTTTGGGCCCGATTCAAGTCCAAATTTGGCAAGTGAGGACTCTATGGAAAGATTATTCGAAGGAGAACAAATAGAGTATAAAAGCCCCAATTTCCGTGACCTAATCATCGAGCAATCTTGCGATGAAGCAGCTAGGGCGGACGGACACGGCGAACAAGCGACTTTGGGATGATTTTCGGAGATTCGAGCGTCGGAACTCAGCAATCCTTGGTTATTTCATTCAGTTCATCGTCTCCTTCCTCTTAGAAACCTTTTTCTGTGATTTTCCTATCTACAAAGAGAGATCTTTTAACGTTTCGACGATGGTTGTAGCGTAAACTTTATTTCAGGGCTAGGTTGAAGCCCTCTGACGATTTCTATTTGCAATTCATGTATTAACTTTGTTATTTGGATCATATTCTCAACATATTTCACTTGAAGTATTTATTTCTTGATATTTGCTCTGGCCAAGTATTATCATGTCATAGTTATTACAGTTCATAACGAAAGTAGGATTGTAATGACAGAACCTCTTTGTGAATCTTGCGAAGGCTCGGCACGAAAGTGCTTGTTCTTCGCTCGAGGGTCCATAATCTACCACGGAACCCATTGGGTTTGTCTAGAGCGATCCACCGCGAAAGTAGGAGACGTTCTGGATAAATACCGGGGTGTACACTCGAAAGATGGCACCTTGTATCATAGGGTAGATTCCTTATGCATATTTGTAAATCCTTGTAACAGATATTTATTTCTTAGCACAATTGAAATCGTCATAGTGGTGGAAACCCAAGCCCTGATATTCTCTCTCATATATTTTCCTTACCGTAGTTGTTTGATTTCTTGCTTACGATCTAGCTTAGTTTTAGTTTTTAAGTTCCAAAGACCACGATTTGATCAGCTTAGATTCCAAGAATTAGATTTTCTAGTACTCACCTTGTTCTCTGTGGGATTCGATATCTTTTGTATTACTTCGACATTTTCGTGCACTTGCGGATAGCGTCACTTACCAAGAAATTTGTAGAGGCTGTTATGAACTGAGCCTGACTGTCTGAGTGACCTTGTCCTTTTGAGCTTACTACTATTTACTTGCGTAGGACCTCGTCAGAGCGGAAAATGCATCAATCATTAAGAACTAAAAACATTAAGTAGTAAATACCAAATGTACAGAAATATTAAATAAAAATTACATCTCACCTGAATCGACGGGACGGACGGAGCAATTTAGGGTTACGATTGGCTAGGGGAGACGACAGCGAAACCCTAAACAGATAGGAGCCAAGGTTTCAGGCAAGCAAGTGGGCTAAAGAGGGAGAAGGAGAGGATCGAGGACAGATTCTAGCTTGGGTTAGGGATTCAAACGAGAATAAGGATTTCGCCGAGATGGAGAAGGTGCGATCCGAAAAAGTGTGCCCTCGTGGTATCTACATACAAGGGAGAAGGCTAGGGTTTAGGGCGTCGGGTGAGAGGTGGGCTAGAGTTCTCGGCGTTGATAGGAAATTTTGAGAAATTTTTTCGCAGGTTCAGGGGCAACAGTCGCGTGGAAGAGAGAGAGCATGCGTGGGTAGTGGTTAATGCATTTGGAAAAGTAACTCTCATTAGCTATAGTACCGGATAATGAAATGTTAATAAGAATGGGGAGACATTAAGATTCGCAAATCTGACTTGCTTTAAAATTCGTTTATCGAATTACAGGGACTCTGCTCAAAAATTTTGAGCACCCTCTTTCTCAGATAATTTTTTCACATATAACTCCCAGTAGATCGCTCGACAAGCCATGCGCTCTCGACACTTCCTCTGCGGTGAGTGACGAAGGCCCGGTAAAATGATACAAAGCCACATGACGCCAATTCCGCCTTCTCCGGCGAGGCTTGGCCTCACCACCACCTCCCCCTCTCTCCCCCCAAATCCCAATCCAATCCCTAACCCTAATCCTAAACCCGCACCGCCACCCTCTTCCTCCGCCTCCGGCAGTGGCCAGCTGTCCATCATCGGCACCACCTCTTCCCTCCTATCCCTCCTCCCCCCTCTTCCCCGAGCCCAGTCTATCCTTCCCCAGATGGCCGCCCTTGCCTCCATGCTCTTCGACCTCTCCCCCAATCGCCCTGTCTGGCTCGCCTCCTACCGTGGTAACCCCCCAAATTTCTCCAAAGAGATCAACTCTTCCATCGGCGCTTCCCCTCTTCCTGCCTCCACCAAGGACCTCCTCTCCCAGTTCACCTCCCTGCAGACCCAGCTCTTCGAGGCCGTCGCCGAGCTCCAGGAGATCCTCGACCTCCAGGACGCTCGCAACAAGGTTGTCCGCGAGGTTCGTTCCAAGGACTCTAACCTCCTCTCCTTCACTAAAAAGCTCCGGGAGGCTGAGCAGGTGCTTGACCACCTCGTCGATGATTACTCGGACTACCGCAGCGATCCCAAGCGCCCCAGAAAGGACCAAGACGGTGATTCAACCTACTCCTCC
Organism: Costus lasius; assembly: GCA_027563935.2. NCBI lineage: Eukaryota > Viridiplantae > Streptophyta > Magnoliopsida > Zingiberales > Costaceae > Costus > Costus lasius. Next base: position 8,891,478 of record CM050452.1, on the reverse strand, counting down.
CTCCGCTCCACCTTGGATTTGGAGGAGGTTCTGGCCTACGCCCATCGGATCAGCTACACTACATTTGCCCCACCGGAGCATGGCGCAGGACTTGCACCGCTGCGTGGAGCCCTACCACCTGCGCCGCAGGACAACGAGATGCGGGCGTCACAGCTCTACCACTTTGCGGACCTCGATGTGGGGTTGCCGAAGAAGGCTGCGCCCGAGGCGAAGGAACGGACAGCGGATGCTGTATCTGATGTTTTATTGCAACCGACGCCGCCAAGGGAGGATGTGCCTGTGTCAGTCCTTCCGCCTTTGCTGCCTATTGCAGTTCCACCAGGGTGGCGTAAGGGAATGCCAGTGGAGTTACCGACAGAGCTCCCTATTGTTCCGCCTGGATGGAAACCTGGGGATCCCGTCACATTACCCTTGGATGGAGTTATGGTCGGTAGTAAAGGTGATGAGCAGCAGATGCCTGGTGTTCCTGGAATGATGGTTCGGCAGCAGAAGGCACCAGAACCTATAGAAGTCAAATATGTGCAACTTGATATTAATCCGGATCAGGATGATTATAGCAGTGACTATAGCAGTGAGGTCGGGAGCTCAGAGGAGGACGAAGACTGAAATTTTCTGGTAAAAGTTCCTTCTTTGCTTGTTCCTGTGGAACGTTAATTTCATCTTCATCTGTAGGGATTTTATGCTGCCATCTGAGAATTGATATTAGTATAGAATTGCGTTCGTAAAAATGTGTTTAGCTCTTTGTTTTTGTTTGTCTTCGTAGTCGTCATATAGAGCCATTGGATATTCGTTTCTCTCTCGGTGATTCTATTAAAAATGAAATAATAGGATTCTAATTTTTTTCATTTTTTTTTTTTAAAAACGTACTACTCATGAAGAAGGTTCACAATTGGAAGCAGAATGCAAATCATGTTTGATTTGGATCTTAGATTTTTGTGACTATTGATTGTTATACCAATGATGGCCTGGTAAGTAACAATGTTTCCATATTATGAGCAAAAACATTCATTCTAGTATTCTACGGGTGTGAATCCAAATTCCACTTGTAGTGCTTTTATTGTCTGCTATGTACTTGTTGGGATGAATTAATCATATTCATAATTGCTCTGTCCATTAGACTTATGTCTAAAGGTGTGAGAATATCTGGTTTATAACCAAAAACAAGAATTCCTATATACCAAAGTGTAAGGGGGAATAATTGAAGATTTGATGAGCTGCTATCAACAAAAGAACCTGAATTTTAATTGCTTTCTTCCAAACGTTCCAGCATTCAGCACTGAGCGGAATCTTGCCTTTTCCTTGGTGTAGGCTGCACTAATAGTGATATTAGCATTATTTCTGAAGTAGTATCCTATCCCTTAATATCACTTGCAGGGTAGAAGTAACCATATATCTGCAGAACGAACATGGTTGGGGTTGTAGGCTATATTGTAGGAAGCCCTTCAGATCCGGATTTCTGACCATTTATCAAGTGTGGGTAGCAAATTGAATGAATAAGGATTTAGTTTGCTAAGATTCTTCCCACGAGCAGCCAGTTACTCTTAAGCCATTAATTAGAATGAATAATTCTTAATAGAAGATAACCAATAATGAAGACAAATGGGCACTGAACATGTATGAGGGGAAGTATATTCAAATTGACTACTAGCCACGCCTAAGGAGGTAGGTTTCATCTATTCTAAAATAACATCCCTATGAAAATTTGAACCCTTGGGATTATAAATGCTGCACATTCCCCTCCAACTTGTCAAATATAGGATTTATGTAGCTTATTGTTCAAAATGAATGCATAGGCCCTTTTAATTCAGGAAATCCCCCTCAGGGTGAGAGGTTCATAGCCAGTTATTGGGGCTGTGTCCAAATTTTAGGTGGACCTGAAAACTAAACTCCGTTGAACCAAAATTTTTAGTTTGGTTTGGTTTTATTCTTAAATTGGGTCAAATTGGTTTGGTATCAAGGTTCAAGGAACTAGCCCGTATCAAGGTTCAAGGAACTAGCCCGAACAAGCCGGTTTTGTCGGTTTGTCCCGGTCCGACAATGGTCTGGAACGGGCCAAGTAACCGGCAACAGAGGAAGAGGAAAGAGAAGGAGAGGAAGGAGAAAAAGAAAGAGAAGAAGGAGAGGAAGAAAAAAAAAGAGAAAGAAGTGGTAGCGAACACGGGGCTTTCTTCCCCTTCTTTTTTTTCTTCTTCTTTCTCTTCCTCTTTCTTTTGTTGCTCTGCCCGCTGCTCTGCTCAGTTCCACTAGACAGGTATGTACCGGTTTGAGTGTGGACCAACACATTGGTCCGAACCGGTTCTTTAAACCTTCTATGGCATAGAAAAATTATTTAAAAATCTGTTAATTTTACAATTCAACACTAAAATTTTGGATTGAACTAAATAAAATAATTTTTTAGTAATAATTTTTAATTTTATATAAGTATCTATATTATAGTACTATTTTTATGTAAGAACAATAAATAATTATGTAAATATAAAAACTTAGACTTTAATAAGACTTATGTGTTTTATAGCTTTCATTTTTTTTATTGACAATTTTACATAAGTATTAAAAGATTAAAAAAAGAATTAATTTAACTTGAACTAAATTGACAAACCTGAAATATTTTTTTGTTGTTCTTTGGTTTTTAAAAAAAATCGATTTTTGTTCATTTTGAGAAGTTTGTATGAATTTTGGTTTGAATTGAACCAATTTGGATCAGTTTGATTCAAGTTTAATATCAAGAAAAATATTTATCAATTTTGCATGAATTATGTATGCAATATGCTATGCAGAGCATCCAAATTAAGTAAGAACACGTGAGTCCACATAGTCCACACTACCTCAGTTGAGTCGAAGAACAATACCCTTTTTGGGACTGTCATGTAAACCTACATCTAGGGCCATTCTCACCTCCATTGTCTCCATAGACAGTGTCTTGGTCTTGGATATCAAAGATAGAGACCTCGCATACCACTAGGTGCTTGAGGATGACCACCAAGGGAAAGGCAATTGCTTCTATAATCACTATAGATGTGATACCCTAATGAGTTGAGAAATATCGTAGTATATAAGGCCTAATGAGTTTATCGTCATTAACTTAAATTTAATTATTTTTTAATTAGATCATATTATTTACGCTCATCGAGTTAATACTTAATAGGTAAGTTTTCTCATTAGGTGGGTGATAACATAAAGCCAAATAAAAACCACAAATCATTAGGTCGAGTTTAATCTCTCGACTTAAATATTGCATAGGATATGAACAAATTGCATGTGGTACCTACTCTTAGGCCCGGACCCAATTCAGCCAACCCGGTCAACTAGGCTATTGATTGAGTCAAAATTGGCATGGACCTATCGCTGAAATCAAAATCGGAATTGGGGATTTCGCTAGCGGAAATCGACGATCGCACGTTGATTGCAGCGACATCGCTGGCGCCTGCCAGCGGCCAGAGATCCCGAACCGGTTGACAGAATCGACGCCGGACAATGGAGAGATGCCAGATGGGACTCCCAGCCGGCGAAACTCCAGCGCGTGCGTAGATGATGGGACTGCGGACGCGACTGGACAACGCGTGAAATAACCTCTCGTCAGGGAGTCAGGCGGCAGCCTTCAATCCAGTGAACCAAAGGGTGGTGATGCCCGATCCCATAGGCCAAAGGAAGGATATGGGCCATGGGTGGCCGTGCGGCATGGGCAGGCATGGGCGGAGCAGCCGGCATGGTGCCGCTTGCCGACGGGTCGCTATCGCGTGGAGCCAATGGCCCACGTACACCTGGGAGAGCTGCGGGAAGATGAGGCCCAGCCACCTATAAAAGGGGTTGGCGAGCTGAAGGGTGAAGGAGGAACCGGAGAGGAATGGTCGGCTTGACGGTGAACAAACGGGTGTTGAGGAGAGGCAAACTCATCTTGGTGTCTTCCTTGCCCTAAAGTCACCATCTTCACTCCCCGACCTTGGCGTAGAGCCTTCCAACGAGGACGAGTGGTTGTCCCTTGTTCGGACAAGTTCCGGTGGTGGGGTTGAACCGAACGGGACCGACGAGGGGCTGCGAACAGAGAGAATGAACTGAGGAAGGAGGTTGGACTAAGGAACCGAAGAGTGGGAAAATTCGGCGGCTGGCGAGGTTGAGAACAAACCTTGGCCAACCCTTCGCTCCCGCCCCTCCTCTCGACAGCAATTCGGCAACTCCGGCAAAGGCGAGTGGCAGCCCCGTCCGGTGGCTTCGGTGGTGCGGGTGGCGAGGTTTGGAACCCGTCGATGCCGAATCCCCCTCCACAGATTGTCCACCCCTCCCGTCTCCCTCTCTTGCTTCGTCTCCTTTCAGTATGTTTCCGACGAGCTTGAGGCAGCAACCCTAGTGGTTGACAGGTACCGCCAACAAGACGAGAGCTCGACGAGAGAAAGGCGAGGGCAGATCCTGGTTCGACACCGGAGAAAGCTCGATTGTCACATGCATTGGACGAGCCGTGTGATAATGTGAACGTGCATTGATTCGGATGCAAATGGGATAGTGCGGCTCCATCGGCCACGGGCTGTCGACCTCGGGCGGAGGACGAGGTCAGGCGTGGATCAGCGACAGTAAAAGCTCCGCTCGTCAAAAGAAGGCTATGTGCCTTCCTTGCGTTCTGATGCGAACACGACGATGCAAGCAGGCGTGCATACCTGCAAACGTAGGGTGTTGACCAGTGTGGACCCGGATGATGCGAGCGCTCGGAAGAGCCGCTCGCCGGAGGACGCGAGCGCTTGGAAGAGTCATTCGCTGGAGGATGCAAGCTTTCCGTCGTGAACACAGGAGCTTCATCGCGAACGCGGATGTGAACGCCGGCTCTGATTTTGGCATTGACGCGTGGGTTGATCGGATTTCGGGCGAGGACCCAAAATCGCCTTTGATTGGACGCGGGCGCAGCGGAATTCAAACCTAGATCCAGATTTGAATCCAATCTAAAACCTTCATTTTTCTATTTCATTTCATATGTTGATGTGTCTTTTCTCTTTCCTGGGCCCGACAAAGGTCGGGACCCTTCGTGGAGGCTGAGGGGCACGCACGTGGGTGCACCCTTGCTGGTCGCGCTGAACCTAATCGAATCGCTTAAACTTATCCCCCACGGGGGATTTTGACCAATTTGAGCCCTGCATCACATTTAAAATTCGTGTAATAATTAATTAAGTTGATTCGTGTGTTTGTATAAAATAGGGCGTGACACCTATCATAGTGCACAAAATGGGATGCACAAAATAAATTTTTAGTCTTTTTAGGAAATGGGAGTTCAGTACCAATACCGGTATCGAACTTTTGGTACCGATTTCTTGAATCCAAATCTTAAAATTTTGGTACTGGTACTAGTCTCACATTCCTGAACTTCCTGTTGGCACCCATACCGAAATCCCGAAGTATCAAACTATTTTCTTCAAATACTCTCATTTCTCTTTTGTGTCCTTTTACTTTCCTCTCTCCTACTTTCTTTTTTTTCCTTTTCTGCTCTCTCTTGGTGAACCCATTACCTCCCTACTTCTGCTGATACAGCACTCACTAACCTTGCATAGCACCTATTACTCTCCCCTCCCCAACGCCTCACTCATTGTGCCGGTTAGATCTGCTCTCCGCCTTCTAACAGCTCCTCCTTAGTGCACCTCTCAGTACCTCCTCTCTTCTTTCGCGTCAACAAACTACTTGTTACACCTCCTCACGTCAACGAAGCCCCCCACTACTTACTACTTGGGATTTCCAAGCCCTCTCTGGGAGAAGGGAGATTCATAAGGGGTGAGTTGCAGTCTAGGAGGCAAAGTTACCGTCCCAGACTTGGGTAGGGCATAGGGGTTACTAGAGAGCAAGTCCACAGGGTTAGGGTTAGGGTTAATTAATTAAATAATAAATAAAAGTTTGGTACATTAGGAATTCAGAATTTTTCCGAATTGATTTTTAGGTACCCACAATCTCAAATAAAAATTCAGTACTAATACTAAAGTACTGATACCAAAATATTAAATATTGGTATCATTTGCTCACCTCTATATCTAAGTGATTGAGTCCATGCTGAATCAGCTTTAATCACTTAAAACTCTACTCGAGCAACAAAACCCCTTATAGTCATCCCTCAATTGAGCTAGATTATTAGTGTGACTCTTGAACAATTAATGCACTCCGCACTCTCAAGAACTACTTGAGTGGTTGAGCCAGTAGATCCATCATCCATTCACTCAATGCACTTGCTTTGTTGAGTGGTCAAGGTCCCTCAGGCCTCAGCCTTAGTGTCACGCCCCGGTCGGATTGGCCTAAAATCAGCACTTAACCGCTGTCTCAGGACTATCCGGCGGGAACATCGGAACGCAACTATATAGGGTTTCCGATCCAAAATTAGAAACCCTAACTCCCCGAATAATTTTTTTTTATCCCCAAATTACAATTCGCACGGAGAAAACCCTAACCCCTAATTAGAAATTCGAACCCTAAATCAAAATCCCAAATTTAATTTTTACCTCAAACCGAATTTTGACCGGAGTCAAAATTCCCGTCGCCGAATTAATCCCTTGATGACGTCACGCCCTGACGTCAGTAACTTAATCCGCCGCGCGCCGCTGAATTCTCCTGTGCCACGAAATCGAAATCGAAATCGTGGAATTCGATTTCCCCGCCGCGGCCTCCCGATTTTGACCAAAATCGGAAGTGGTAATCTCTGTTCGTCTTCGTCTCCGTCTTCTTCTCCGTTGGAACGAATGTGCTCAACGCCGCCTGCGTCTCGCATTGCCGGAGAAAGGGCGCGCTGCCGGCGTTTCGCTTTCAGCCTTCGTCGACGACCTTGCCGCCACCTGTTGCTGAACTCGTCGCCGCGGACGTGAGGAGAAGCACGCTGCCAAATCCCAGAAACCAGAGGAACGAAGGGGAGGAGGTAAAACTCGTTTATTCACTGTTGAAAGGAGCTACACAACCCTCTCAACTCGTCGCCGACCCCTGTCGAACGACGCCCCTGTCCCTCCCTGGCCGCCGACCCACCGGTCTCGGTTACAATCCCTCACACTCAATCACACCCCTTGAAGCCGCTCAAAGCTCGCCGTAGACGCTCGCAGGGTATTGGTGGTGTTTGCTCGATGATCCGAGGAAGATGACGAAGCTCCCTACGTTCTTCCTCTTCCCCCGATGCCGCTCCCTGGAGCTCCCTTTTAATGAGACGAAGCTGCCGCAAAGCTCCTACTAGACCGCGTCTTCCGCTCGCCATTCGGACGCGCTTCTCCGTCCGTTTCTCTCGCGTCGACCCTCGCTCCCGATTTCCTCGCCTGGTGCGACGCCGTCCGTGCTCCAACCCAGGGACGATCTCGCGTCCGCTTCGCTCAGCGACGACGCCGTCTTCGCCGCGTCCGAGCTTCACGAGGGAGACGAGCTCTTACGTCTCTCGCGTGATACGGGGTCAACGCCCTTGCTTTGACCGTGTGTTTCCCTTCTTTGGGCTTCGATTTGAGCCTGTGTTTGGGCCTGGGCCGAACCGGTTGAACCGGGGCCTAACAATTCTCCCCCGCCCAATTTGAACATCGTCCTCGATGTGTGTCATGGGCGGATCTTGGGCAACTATTGCTCCGATCCTCAAAGCCCCGATTCGACACTGCTGCGCTCCCGTGGCAGCGTGTGGAACTACCTGCAGTGATCCAATCCGCGGTTGCTCGATTTCCTCGGTCTCCTCGGTTGGATCCTCTGTCGCCATTGCCATGAGCTTCTGCTTGGATGGACAGTCCTTTACCCAGTGAGGACCGCCACACATGAAGCAACCTTGTGGCTTTTGTTCTCGTCGTCCCGGTGAACCCCTGTTCTGCCGGTCAAAGGGCCTACCCCTCTCTAGAACCCTAGCTCCCGGCGGTGTGTGTGGGGAGCCGCGCTTCGGTGGTGACCGTTGCTTCTTTGGTGGTGATGTCTTGAACTTCCGATTATCCACCAAGGATTCGGCCACCGCCGCAGCCGCCCTCCAATCGATCGGTTCGCGACGTCGGACCTCCGTTTCTGCCCATGGCTGAAGGCCCCGGAGGAAGAAATACCTCCTGTCGTCCTCTGCCATGCCTGGAAGCTCCAGCAACAAAATGGAGAAAGCCCTGACGTACTCCTGGATCGAGCCTGTATGCCTCAGCCGATCCAGTTTGCCACGCGCCTGATCCGCCGAGTTTCCGGGAAGAAACTGCCGCCGCAGTTCCTCACGAAAAGTTTTCCAAGTCCAGCTAGTAGTCCCTGATGTAGAGCCGACTTTGGTTCGCCACCAAAGTTTCGCGTCGCCTGTGAGATAGGCGATGCACACTTGCACCCGATCTCCTGTAGAAATATGGTTAGCTGAAAACAATTGCTCCATATCCCATATAAAGTTTTCGACCTCTCTGGACGATCGAGCCCCGCCGAACGTCGCTGGGTCAGGCACGCGCATCCTCGGTTTGGGAGCCTCCTGCTCCACCGGTGCCGCTGCTGATTGCGATACTTGTGTTAGGGCTAAACGCAGTACCCTAACTTCTGCGTGCATGTCTTCCTTCATGCGAGTCATCCCCCCTGGCAGATGGATCAGACCCTCCACGATCTGTTGCATGACCTCGATCTGCAACCTGTTGCTCGATCTGCAACCTCTGCTGCTCGATCAGCAATTCCTGATCCTCCACTGTCTTCTGATGGCTTTCCACCTGTGGAATCATCCCATTGCCTCCACCACTGGCCAGACCGAGCACCTGCTCAATCTGAGCGATGCGATCACCCTGGTTCACCATCTCCTCAGGTTCAGCCATCTCCTTGGCTTTTCCTTTATCTTGCTTGGGCCAGACGTCCTCTGACGCTCCTCTGGCTGTGTGGGTGATCTTCTGGAATTTCAAACCCTTCTTCACCTTCGCGGGTGAAGTAGCCGTGGTTGCTGGACCACGTTAACCGGGCTCTGATACCTGTTGTCATGCCCCGGTCGGATTGGCCTAAAATCAGCGCTTAACCGCTGTCTCAGGACTATCCGGCGGAACACCGGAACGCAACTATATAGGGTTTCCGACCCAAAATTAGAAACCCTAACTCCCCGAATAATTTTTTTTTTTATCCCCAAATTACAATTCGCACGGAGAAAACCCTAACCCTAATTAGAAATTCGAACCCTAAATCAAAATCCCAAATTTAATTTTTACCTCAAACCGAATTTTGACCGGAGTCAAAATTCCCGTCGCCGAATTAATCCCTTGTTGACGTCGCGCCTGACGTCACGCCTGACGTCAGTAACTTAATCCGCCGCGCGCCGCTGAAAATCGAAATCGTGAATTCAATTTCCGCCGCGGCCTCCGATTTTGACCAAAATCGGAAGTGGTAATCTCTGTTCGTCTTCGTCTCCGTCTTCTTCTCCGTTGGAACGAATGTGCTCAACGCCGCCTGAGTCTCGCGTTGCCGGAGAAAGGGCGCGCTGCCGGCGTTTCGCTTTTAGCCTTTGTCGACGACCTTGCCGCCACCTGTTGCTGAACTCGTCGCCGCCGAACGTGAGGAGAAGCACGCTGCCAAATCCCAGAAGGGGAGGAGGTAAAACTCGTTTATTCACTTTGAAAGGAGCTACACGACCCTCTCAACTCGTCGCCGACCCCTGTCGAACGACGCCCCTGTCCCTCCCTCGCCGCCGACCCACCGGTCGCGGTTACAATCCCTCACACTCAATCACACCCCTTGAAGCCGCTCAAAGCTCGTCGTAGACGCTCGCAGGGTATTGGTGGTGTTCGCTCGATGATCCGAGGAAGATGACGAAGCTCCCTGCGTTCTTCCCCTTCCCCCGATGCCGCTCCCTGGAGCTCCCTTTTAATGAGACGAAGCTGCCGCAAAGCTCCTGCCAGACCGCGTCTTCCGCTCGCCATTCGGACGCGCTTCTCCGTCCATTTCTCTCGCGTCGACCTCGCTCCCTATTTCCTCGCTTGATGCAACGCCGTCCTCGCTCCAACCCAGGGACGATCTCGCGTCCGCTTCGCTCGGCGCGTCGCCGCGTCCGAGCTTCGCGAGGGAGACGAGCTCTCGCGTCTCTCGCGTGATACGGGGTCAACGCCCCTGTTTTGACCGTGTGTTCCCCTCTTTGGGCTTCGATTTGAGCCTATGTTTGGGCTGGGCCGAACCGGTTGAACCGGGGCCTAACACTTAGCATCCCCTTTACTTGGCCCCCTCAACAACTACCTGATGGGTTGAGCCAGTAGATCCATCATCCACTCTACGCGAATCGTGTGTAAGCCAACCAATGGACGCATATCCACACACACATTAAATTAAATGCCCCCGAGTCCTGATATGTGCTTCCTCACCCATTTAGGGCCGCCCATATAAATATTACATCTGTGAATTTGCTTTGAAGAACCACTTGCGCACACCGATATTGGTACACAGCTATAAATATCCTGTCACATGGGATATTACAGATTTTGACTTCTAAATTTGTAATCCCCTATTTTGATTATCAGTTTGCTTATTTTCTAATCAATGTCTAATTGCTAACTGCTAACTTAAGCATCAAAGGTAGTATGCTTAAGTAAAACCTTAGACTTCCTCTCTGTGCAAACACCTTAAAGCAACTGGCAAACTTGCAGCTTATTCCCAATATGTTCTCCAATGTGGATCTTCATATACGAACTTGCGCGCTCAGGGATGCTGGAAATTTTTATCCTGCTAGTTATGTATATGTTTGAGATTACGGCTATTCTGATTATCCGCAAGTGTTCTTCAATGTAAAGGCGACAAAAATTGTAAAGCTTATTTCCAGTGTCTGTGGCCGCAACCATGAATGGGCAAGGTTGTATGTGATGCCAACATTGGGTTGGGCATTTGTTGACTATGCTTAAACAACCAAAATGGGGTTGAGCTTGTTGCAGCTGCAGTGTGTGGGATGGCAGCGGGAGTTCCCCCAAACACTTCAGTGAGGGCTTATGGCTAGCCCTACTGAAGTGGTTTGAAGGAACTCCAGTGGACATCCAACTCTTTCTTGTTTAATTCTCAACTGACCAAGAAACTATTTATACTGCGTATGATTTGACTGGGAAAACAAGTGCATGAGATATTATACAGAGGAGGATGCTGGTATAGCTGTGGTGCATTGGCTGAACTTAGACAGGTATCGGTGACTCATTCGGAGAGGAAAAGGGAATAAACCTTTGCCATAATAAAGCCAGATTTCTTTTCTGTGAGATTCTTTGACCAAAAATCCTGATCTATTTTGTGACCATAACTCGAGTAAACTGCTCACAGTGTTAACAAAAGTAGGCCAGTTGTTTTAAGGACCATGTAAAGGATTCCATGCCTAAGAAGATTGGAGTTTTGTATGACCAATAGTTAAAGAAGTATCGCTGTCTCTTTTTTTTAAAAAAATCCTGCTTCTAGCTCTTTGCTTCTGATTTTGCATACCTTTGCGCACGATGATAAGCCTGTTTTGACTATAATTCAATGCATTTGGGGTTTTAATCTTAGTTTCCTCCCAAAAAAATGGAATATGGCTTAAAATATTTGGTTAAGAATAATTTTTAACCAAAATTTATTATAGTTTATAAGGGTAGGTTCACGCATCTATTTGAAAACATTTGCTCATATTGATGTTGCTTCTGTTCTGATCATTTCAATGCTTTGGGGCTTTAACTCTTATAAAAAGAAAGATGTGGCATAAAATAGTTGACTAGCGAACGTTTTAAGCTGATCAGTTGCTTATACTAGGTTGAATACATTTAAGAAACCATTCAGTTTCTCTCGAGATGATTTTTATCTAGTATTACGCCTGGCTGAAGATTACTTCTAAGGCCAATATTTGTGGTAGCTTAAAGTTGGCAGTTGCTCAACTTTTACTTGGATTAAGTCTGAAATTAAAAAAAAAAGTGTTAATTAGTTTAACTATAAGGATGTTAGACGTTGATAATAAGGTTTTGGGGTCAAGTTTTTCCTTGTAAAAAAAAGTGTGATTAAAATTGATACGTAGATGTCAATTTAAGTAATGTATGTAAGTTGTGTGAGAAATTAAGATTTCTTTAAAAAAATTTGTGAGAACATAGGATCATAAAATTTTGGCTAGTATAATTTAATAATTATAAATTAGCTCTTATAAATTTTACGATTAATTAGAAATTATCTTTATGCATTGTGAGGAAAATACATGTTAGCCCTCTAGTTGCTAGATTGCATTACTTATTGCTTGACTACGAGAATTGTGAAACCAAAGGGTTGATTTGCAATGCAAATTTGTAAATGAGAATAAACTATTAAGTGACAATCTATAAAATCAACTCGCATCTGGTAGCAAACTTTTCGCTATCTTTGAGTGAAATTTTGAAAGTCAGATAAAGATTCAATTAGTCTTAATACTTCCCAATTCCTTAGATTCAATCAGTCTATATATACTTGTAGAAGTTATAAATAACAAAAGAGAAGATTATTAAAAAAAACTATAAAGACAATTAGCAACTGTTATTTGTGTTAAGAGATGGTGTTATAATGCAAATTTTTAATTTTCAATTGGATTAATGGGCATCTAACACTTAAGTGTTTCATTTAGTAACACGTGTCTCATCCTACTTTATTTTGTTTATTATTCTAAAGATATTACATATTATAATTTACTATAAATTATAAATGAGTCATGCAAATTAATTATTCATGAGTATTCATGAAGTATCTAATTTAATTATATTTAGATAATAAATATGTTATTTCGATTATGACTCTTTCATATTTAAGTTTGATTATGATTTACCTAAAATTATCTTGAGTTGTCTATTCCTATATATATAAAAGATTGTCTACCTTAAAAGAAGAAATAAAAAAAAGTATAATGTTAAAAAAAGATTATTCTTTCGTTCGATTTGATTTATTCAAATTTGGCAGCGAGCTATTTTTCACTTTCATTTTTTTTAAAAAAAATACCCTTTTCTCTATAAAAACAGGTATAGAAGGTTCATTAATAAGGAACACTTTCTAAAAAATAATAATAATAAAAAATAAAAAAAAAAAAAAAAAAAAGGAACACTTTCTAACATTTTATCCGACCATAATTCATAAATTTGTTAATAAATCATCAAGAAAATGCGCGGTGGTGAGGCGCTCTACTTCGGCTGCGCACGATGCTAACCACAAATCTTGGAAGTTTACAAAATCCCCTGCCGTTTGCGCCGCCCCCGCCGGCCATCCGCTTCATCCCCTCGCGGAGACCTGTCCACCGTTCCTCCCAATCTCCATCCCTCTTTCCTCTCCTCAGATTCTCCGCTTCATCCCCTGATCCTTCTTTCCCTGCACTCTCCTCGCCCCTTTTGGCTCTACGTAGTGGTTCTGGTGGTGATGGGTTCGACGGTAAGGAGAAGGCTTACAAAGGGCCGAGGCCCGGGACGGACTTGGTGGGCGATTGGGTTGCCAACAATGACGGCCTTGTCCGAAGCTTGCCTATTTTTGTCGGTGGCCTTTCCTTGCTCGCTGTGCTCCTCAATCGCGCTTTCTCCAACATCGCCTTCGTCACCGATGGTTCCAGGTTGCTAAAGCTCCGCTGCGCCTTGCGCTTTATCTCATGTGGATATTTTGCTTCTTGTAAGTTTTAATTGACGATTATAATATAAACGAATTTGCAGATTAACTGTTCCCACTCCCTTCAGTATGTATTGCCACTGACAAGCATGATGCTTGGATATTTTGGTAGTAGGCCAAGTGGTTCATCAGTCTATTGTGGAGAATGAATTCTATTAACCTTGCTTGCCATTTTCCTCTTTAAGTTATTTATAGCAAAGGTGTTCGTGCAGAAAGTTATTTATTTCCCAGCAAGTAATTAGTCTTCGACTTATCGATTACAATTTTTGCGATTGATATCATATCATAACGAAAAGACAATGAAATTCTATTGTTCAGGTTTTTTTTTTTTATGAAAGTGCTCAGATTTGGTGTTTCCGTAGGGGAACCAGTTGATTCTCTCCCTATCTAAAACATCGAAAATAGAGGCTAAACTTATATTGTATTGTTGTTTGAGCAGTTCACAATCTAGAGCAGATATTTTGACTCTATCGTTGGCTGTAACCAATATTCTTGCTGGTTTAGTGTGGCTGTCAATTCGACCAAAATATATTTCTCCGGTGAGTATTTTGTGTAGAAGCTATATTAAACTAATTTTAAATGTAAAGGGTAGTCTTCCCGTTTCTGGGCCTCTTGATGAAATGACAATATTTTAATGCTTCTATGCTGTTGTTTTATCCTGGATTCTTATCAGGTTGTTCCACGTGGTGTAATGTGTAAGCGAGTAAAGTCTGATATTGGGAATGGTGCTATTCATGAGCTACAATGGTATGGCATTTTGTACCCAATGGGTAATATTTTTGTACACATTTTGTGTTTTTACTATCTTATAGAGATAGTTGTAGTTGAAAAAATATACCTCTAATCCATGAATATTCCTAAAAGAAGGAAAGGTTTTTCCTGGTTAATTTTGAAACGTTTTGTATTTTTCCGTGACATTGTAATGAGCAAGTAAACAAATCTCCATATTTTTTTGCTCCTCATCCTGTAATACAAACTTGACATGTCACTCTGTTTCTTGTCAGCGCACTACATGGATTTGCTTTTGGTTTAAATTCTCAACAAATGCGAAGTCACAAACATGTAGTTTCTTCATTAACTCCTCCACGGAAATCATATAAGATAGTTTCAATTCTTCATGCCGTTCATTGCTGTTGTATGATACACAAGATACACGAATAATGTCATAAGGAAAATCATGCTAAGTCATTTAAGTTTAGCGTATCGGGTTATTGCAGTTAAAGCTCCATGACATGATTTAACAAATCCAATTATTCTTTATGTTTATGATCCTACAGTTCATAATTCAACAATGCTGAACATTGTGCATCAGTAAAAGACACAACATGAACATATTGCACTGGGGAATATTCTCAGGTTTGGGGCTGACGCTATACTCCAATATGCACTAGGATACTTCTCTTTACTTTCTGCTAAATAGGATGCATTTGCATAGACAAGGAACTTCTTGGTAATGAATAATCTTCTATTAGACAAGCCATCTTTCAAAGAAAAATTGGGCGCAAAATATACTAAAACATACAAAATTTATTACTTTTATCATGAAATTTATAGGTTAAGGGTGGGAATTTGGTTATTCTTATTGATTTGTGTGGTCAATAATATCTTTTGAACAGGGCATGGGAATCGTTTTCATCCGTCACCTGTTGTAGATCATTGGTGGTTATTTATGATGGGAAGTGCCTTCTTCAAATTGGGGTTTCAGCTGAATCCCCAAATGATAATACAGTTGCAGTGATTGTTGATGTTAGCACTTTGCTTCAAGGATCACTTTGCAGGAATGCAACGGGATCTGGGAAACGTACGTATCATACTCATTTCACCAAGAATGTGGTTATTTTATATCTTGAGTTCTAACTATCCGCTTTTGAGTAAGTGGCAAATGTAACAAATTTGTTTTTCTGCCAGACTTCTGATCTGATTATTGTATTTAGCATTTATTCTTATGGATTGATCCAGACACTATGTTCACCAATTCCGCAGAAAGCTACTTGGCAAACCTTTCTCTTTATCCCGGGAGATCTGAGCTTCCATTTTTGCCAAGTAATACACAGGTACTTTTATACATTTGTATGAGAAAAGTAGAGCAAGTATATCAGATGTTTACAGCATTTTTACTATTAAAGTTGTTTTTTATGTGCTAACTTGTTGTATTCACTTGTCTGTTGTCTAAACTAAAATCGTATATTTCTAATAGTTATGACCTACCTATTAATTGATTTTGACCTGTCAGGAGATGAAAATCAGTAATCCCACACCTAATCTGAGGTTTGATATAACATTCTTAAATCAAAGCGTCTTTCTCTTTGCAAAACAAGCAATTGTAAAGCAAGGCTGCATTGTGTTATGGTTGTAAGGATGTACTACACAGGTGTTTCATAATAATAATTTTGCCTTTGTATTGTGTTCTGCTATGTTTGGCTATTTTCTGGGTGCTGTCACCCTGTACAAGAATTTTTTTTATTTGTTGTTAATTGTCACATCTTCTACTCTTTACACATCCGTATATCACATAAAGCATGTATAGTATCTTTATTGAGAGGCTATGCTAGAATGGTAGTCGAAATGGGTATCCATTAACTGACAACTGACAGACATAGAGAAACTAAAACAGCTAGTAAGAATAGTTGCATAATGTACTTTTATCTTTAGATATGCGACATAATTCTTGCCTTTCTGATAAGTAGCCTTGAGAAGATACAAGTCGACAAATTCTTTAGATTTCAGGTGTATCTCCATTATAATCAGTGTTTTTCAATATTTACTTTCTAGTCTGTAATCCTGCAACCGCTTGGAGAAAGAGGAATTGCAATAATTGGGGGTGACACGATCAGGGGCTTCACCAATCTTGACCAGGTTTGTCTGTCCTCACTACTGATCTGTTACTTCATCTTCGTTTGCTTCAAAATTCTAGTTGGTGCACATTGCTCGTTTGTTACTATTTACTAATACTATTTATGAAAACTTATTTCATTCATTTTTATGATTAAACAATCATGCTTCTTTGCACTTATTACTTGATTAAAAACTTTTACATTCTGATAACAAAGATTACATGATGTAAAGATTGGACTTATTTCCTACTCTTTGATGGAATCAAGAATGTAAAGCAGTAGAGATACCAATTATAATGAATTAGCGTATTAAAAATAGAAAAAATTGTATTATTGATCAATAATCAGGTCTTTGCCTGAAGGAAAAGATTTGTAATGAATTTATTTTTACTCAAAGAGACAAGAGTATTATTGGTAATTTGCTCTTGTATCTGAAGATTTATTGGAACTGTTCAGAGGCCGCATATAGCACATGACAAAAGCACAACTTTAGAAGCTAATCACAGGTATTTAAGTGCTCTGGAATGTTGCTAAGTTTGAACTGTCACACGTGCATGCAATATGCACCCGATTAGGAGCTGCAGATAGATTAATGTTCTAGGTTCTATTTATTTGTTCCAAGCTCGTAAAAGATTTGATTGGTTCTGTTGGACCTTACAGATAACTTGGTATTTTTCTTGATAGTACTATATTTTGGGAGGAGTTTAGTATTGGCCCGCATCATTTTATAATAGTTCTAAAGAAGATCATGTGTGTGATTCGGCGTTTTACTCCTTTTCTTTGTTATTTTAGGTTTTTCAGTTAATGATTTCCCATGCCTGCGTTTTTAACAACATCCATGGATCTTTGGCTTTCAACAGTATTGCAATCGTATAAAACCACCATCTAAAACTGAAATTTAGGTTTCATATTTTGAATTTTCTTTCAGAACTCAAAGCATATGTACACCTCAACTCTTATTCATTGTCTTAAATATTTTTATGGTATCCTGATATACTTTTACATGTTTCTATTTAAATTAAATCTTTTAACAAGAAAGAGTGATTACAAGGGAAAAATCGTGAAATGATCTTCTCTCTGTGCTATAGGCATGGATAACATTAATTGCCGAGAAGTTGGATGCTACATTATCAAAAATTTAAGGTACGACATTTTGCAGATTTTTTAACACTATGCAAATTTTTGAATGTCATGAAATTTTTCCGAGCATTTTTTGTCCTCAAGATATAGTTTTACATAGTAACAGAGAAAAAGGATGTTCCTTTTCTTAAAATTAAAATTGTTCGAATTAATTTCGTGTTTTTGTATGATTACTTTAATGTTTCTACGTTTAAGATGTATTACAACTTTTTCAGATACTAATTATATCCATGACTATTCCGAGTGTGCACATCCTCTTCATCTTTGTAGTTCTACTATAAGCTCTTTAAGCACAACCCTCTAGCCTGCAATATAAATCAATCCTTATTCCATTCGTTTCATGAATGATGCTGAAGCATCTCTAGAGGTTTCATTCAAAAGAGCTTGGATTGATGGAAACGGAATGAATGAAATTGTTTCTTACATGCTGAAAGATGTCTTAACTACACTGTTATACTGTAGCCACTGGATCAACTTGATCACGGGCTTGAGTAAAGCTTGAGTAAACTGAACATGTAGACAAGATCACCTTGCTATGTTCTCCACCAATTGTCACACAGAACGGTAGAGAAAAGTGTAGCACAGGTAATCCACTTGATTTCACACTACTTTTGGTTCTAGATTTCACATTAATCAAATTGGGTTCTTCACCTTTTTTTTCACTTCTTCCAATTCTCTCTAAACGGGTTTGTTCTTCATGATATGCAGAGAGATGGATTTTCTTTCAGAAGACACTTTTCACAGTGAACTAGTCAAATCAAAGCAAAAGAACCTCTTTAGTAGCCATCTTATCTCTTTTTTTTATAGATTTTTGTGTACAAACTACTCGTTTAATATTTCCGGAGATGGATATATTCAAATTCAACCATAACTTTTTGTGTTATTTAAATTTTACTAAACAAGTTTTGGTAAAGGGTCCTTTTTAGTTTTAGTTTTAAAAAATAAACAGTTCCACCAAGTTTAACTCTTACATAGTGTCACGTCCCGGTCGGATCAACCTAAAAACAGCACTTAAACGCTGTCTCAGGGCAGTCCGGCGGAATACCGGAACGCAACGCTCTCTAGGGTTTCCGGCCCCAAATCGAAAACCCTAACTCCCCGAACAATATTAATCCTCAAATTACAGCTCACTCAGAAAACTCTAACCCTAATTTAGAAATCCGAAACGATTGGAACCCTAACTTAGAAAATACCTATCTGGTCAACCCTCTAGTCAAAATTGGAATTCACTGTCCAAAATCACCGTCGCGCGTCGCTGCCGAAATTCGCCCTTGCTGACGTCACGCTGACGTCAGCCCTTGAATTAATTTCGCCGCACGCGAAATCGTCTCGGCTGACGTCGGAAATTGATTTCGCCCGCAGTCGTTGACCGTTGATCGTCCACCTCGCCGTCCACCTCGAACCTCGCGTCGTCTTCCTCCTCTCTTCGCGACACTGCCGAACACCGCCGCCGCAGTTCGTTCGCGTGCGTACGCCACCGGAGAGGACTTACTGGTCTCCCGTCGTCGACCCGAGCCGCCTCGTCGCCGAACCTCGTCGTCACCGAAGATGAAGAGAAGCGCCGCTGAGAATCGCCGAAAACAGAGGAACAGGGGAAGATGGAAATTAGGAGGAGGAGCTTTATTCGATCGTCTGAAGCTACAAACTCCTCACAATCGTCGTCGACCCCCTGGCCCCGACGTCCCTCTTCCCTCCCTCGCCAACGCTGTCGGCTACAATCTCTCTAAACTCGACCTCGCCCTCGAAACCGTTTGCCGCTCGAAGCTTTCCCCAAAGCTGCTGAATGATGGTGGAAGGTCCAAGATCCCCCTCTCGCTTCTCCTCTCCACGCTTTATAGGAGGAAGCCGCTTCTTCCTTCATCCCTGATTAGGGCAGCCGCCTGTGTCCACTAAATCTGGAGGAGAAGACGTCGCGAAGCTGCGTCCGGGTCTTCCGCCGAAGACTGCGTCACCGCCATCCGAGTTGCACGCCGCCCCGCTTCGCTCGAGGTCCGCGTCTTCCGGCGAGCTCGCGTTCGAGCTTCGCGGTGATGACGCGGACGAAAACCGCGTTTGTTTCCTTCCGATTTTGGGTGGGTCAACGCCTCTTGTTGACCACGTGGATAGGTTCAACCGTGGGCTTGGGTTTGGTCCTGGCCCGGTGGGCTTTGGGCTGAACCGGCTGGACCGGGGCCTGACAATTTTTCCCCGCCCAATTTGGATATCGCCCTCAATGTCTGTCGTGGGCGGATCTTGGGCAACTATTGCTCCGATCCTCAAAGCACTAATCCGACACTGCTGCGGAACTACCTGCAGTGATCCAATCCGCGGATTTGGTGTTTCCGTAGGGGAACCAGTTGATTCTCTCCCTATCTAAAACATCGAAAATAGAGGCTAAACTTATATTGTATTGTTGTTTGAGCAGTTCACAATCTAGAGCAGATATTTTGACTCTATCGTTGGCTGTAACCAATATTCTTGCTGGTTTAGTGTGGCTGTCAATTCGACCAAAATATATTTCTCCGGTGAGTATTTTGTGTAGAAGCTGTATTAAACTAATTTTAAATGTAAAGGGTAGTCTTCCCGTTTCTGGGCCTCTTGATGAAATGACAATATTTTAATGCTTCTATGCTGTTGTTTTATCCTGGATTCTTATCAGGTTGTTCCACGTGGTGTAATGTGTAAGCGAGTAAAGTCTGATATTGGGAATGGTGCTATTCATGAGCTACAATGGTATGGCATTTTGTACCCAATGGGTAATATTTTTGTACACATTTTGTGTTTTTACTATCTTATAGAGATAGTTGTAGTTGAAAAAATATACCTCTAATCCATGAATATTCCTAAAAGAAGGAAAGGTTTTTCCAATCCGCGAGCTCGCCACGGGAGCGCAGCAGTGTGTGGAACTACCTGCAGTGATCCAATCCGCGGTTGCTCGATTTCCTCGGTCTCCTCGGTTGGATCCTCTGTCGCCATTGTCATGAGCTTCTGCCTGGATGGACAGTCCTTTACCCAGTGAGGACCGCCGCACATGAAGCAACCCTGTGGCTTTTGCTCTCGTCGTCCCGCTGAACCCCTGTTCTGCCGGTGAAAGGGCCTACCCCTCTCTGGAACCCTAGCTCCAGGCGGTGTGCGTGGGGAGCCGTGCTTTGGTGGTGTCCTGGTCTTCTTTGGTGGTGCTAGTCGGGATCTCTGATTGTCCACCAAGGACTCGGCCACCGCCTCAGCCGCTCTCCAATTGATCGGTGCGTGCCGTCGGACCTCCATCTCTGCCCAAGGCTAAAGGTTCCGGAGGAAGAAATACCTTCTGTCATCCTCCTCCATGCGCGGAAGTTCCAACATCAAGGCAGAGAATGCCCTAACGTACTCCTGGATCGAGCTAGTATGCCTCAGCCGATCCAGTTTGCCACATGCCTGATCCGCCGAGTTTCCAGGAAGAAACTGCCGCCGCAGTTTCTCACGGAAAATCTCCCAAGTATAGCTAGTAGCCCCCGGTGTAGAGCTAACTTTGGTTCGCCACCAAAGCTTTGCGTCGCCGGTGAGGTATGCGATGCACACCCGCACCCGATCTCCTTCTGGAACATAGTTAGCAGAAAACAGTTGTTCCATATCCCAAATAAAATTTTCTACCTCTCTGGATGATCGAGCCCCCCCCCCCCCCCCCCCGCCGAACATCGCTGGCTCAGGTACTCGTACCTTTGGCTTAGGAGCCTCCTGCTCCACTATTGATCGCGATGCTTGCGCTAGGGCCAAGCGCAGCACCTTAATCTCTGCTTGCGTGTCCTCTTTCATGCGAGCCATCTCCCGTGGTAGATGGTTCAGACTGTCAATAGTCTGCTGCATGCGTGCCATCCCTGCCTATTGTTCCTCATGCATCCTGGCCATCTGCTCTGGCAGGTCGAGCAGACTCTCCAGGGCCTGTTGCAAGTTTTCAATTTGCAACCTCTGTTGCTCCACTTTCCTCTGAAGTTTTTCCATCTGAGGGAACACCGCCGTGTCCCTATCACCCGTCATACTGAGCATCTGCTCGATCTCTGCTATGCGTTCACCCTGATTCACCATCTTTTCAGGTTTAGCCGTCTCCTTGGCTTTACCTTTGGCCCAGGCGTCCTCTAACGCTCCTCTGGTGGTGTGGGTGATCTTCTGGAACTTCAACCTCTTCTTCACCTTCGAGGGTGAAGCAGTCGTGTTTGCTGTAACACGTTAACCAGCTCTGATACCTGTTGTCACGCCCCGGTAGGATCAACCTAAAAACAGCACTTAAATGTTGGCTCAGGGCAGTCCGATGGAATACCGGAACGCAACGCTCTCTAGGGTTTCCGGCCCCAAATCGAAAACCCTAACTCCCCGAACAATATTAATCCCCAAATTATAGCTCGCTCAGAAAACTCTAACCCTAATTTAGAAATCCGAAATGATTGGAACCCTAACTTAGAAAATACCTATCTGGTCAACCCTCTAGTCAAAATTGGAATTCATTGTCCAAAATCACCGTCACGCGTCGCTGTCGAAATTCGCCCTTGCTGACATCACGCTGACGTCAGCCCTTGAATTAATTTCGCCGCGCGCGAAATCGTCTCCGCCGACGTCAGCTTGCGTCAGCCGCCCGAAATCAATTTCACCAAATTGATTTTGCCCGTAGCCGTTGACCGTTGACCGTCCACTTCGTCGTCCACCTCGAACCTCGCGTCGTCTTCCTCCTCTCTTCGTGACGCTGCCGAACACCACCGCCGCAGTTCGTTCGTGTGCGTACGCCGCCGGAGAGGACTTACTGGTCTCCTGTCGTCGACCCGAAGCCGCCTCGTCGCCGAACCTCGTCGTCACCGAAGATGAAGAGAAGCACCACCGAGAACCGCCGAAAACAAAGGAACAGGGGAAGATGGAAATTAGGAGGAGGAGCTTTATTCGATCGTCTGAAGCTACAAACTCCTCACAATCGTCGTCGACCCCCTGGCCCCGACGTCCCTCTTCCCTCCCTCGCCAACGCTGTCAGCTATAATCTCTCTAAACTCGACCTCGCCCTCGAAGCCGTTTGCCGCTCGAAGCTTTCCCCAAAGCTGCTGAATGATGGTGGAAGGTCCAAGATCCCCCTCTCGCTTCTCCTCTCCACGCTTTATAGGAGGAAGCCGCTGCTTCCTTCATCCCCGATTAGGGCAGCCGCCTGCGTCCGCTAAATCTGGTGGAGAAGACGTCGCGAAGCTGCGTCCGGGTCTTCCGCCGAAGACCGCGTCACCGCCATCCGAGTTGCACACCGCCCCGCTTCGCTCGAGGTCCGCGTCTTCCGACGAGCTCGCGTCCGAGCTTCGCGGTGATGACGCAGACGAAAACCGCGTTTGTTTCCTTTCGATTTTGGGTGGGTCAACGCCTCTTGTTGACCGCGTGGATAGGTTCAGCCGTGGGCTTGGGTTTGGTCCTGGCCCGGTGGGCTTTGGGCTGAACCGGCTGGACTGGGGCCTGACACATAGGGTGCGTAAGATTTAGTATTATAATACGTCTTATTCACTTCCTATTATTAACTTAGACACAATTTAGCACTCTTGAGCCATTTAGATCTTCTTGAGCCATTTAGCACTCTATCTAGATTCGTTTAGGTGGTGTAATCAAATTCAAATTCCAATTCAAATTATATTAAATTTCTTGGAGTCAACAAACATCTCAAGCATGTGTAAGTCAAGGTTATACACAAAATGCAATTTGAAGCACGTATCCTTTGAACCATCAACAGCACAACTATATATATCTTAAATAATTTGATTAAAATAGAATTCAAAGTTAAAGACATGCATAAACCCACTACACCATCAAAACTTCAACTAGATTCATTTAAGTTATTTGGCCATATTTTGAGTTCAAAGTTAAGGTAACTTGAATCCCTTTGAGTCATTTCATATTTATATATGCCCAGCTATATGAGTCAAATTGTTGAATCATTTCATAATTTTAGTTGAACCATTTAAATCCCCGAATAGCTCGTTGAGCTATTTTGCTATTAATTGGTGTACCTTTGACCTGTTCGGCAAAACTGTTAGATCCTTTTTGAATATCTAGCAAATTAATTATTTTGAGTAGTTCAATTGACCAGTTGAATTCTTCATCGTTAAGTCTACAAGATAAATTATTTTGAGTCATCGAGAATTTAATTAGCATCTATCTCTAATCAAATTTTCTTAAATATCATAATTTTTTTTATTTACTTAGCTTAGAATTAATGCATGCATATTGCAGAGTTATTATTTAGACCGTGTCTCCCTAAAGAAAAGGAATGGATAGTGAAAAAAGAAATTGATAATGAAAATAAAGAAAAAGTGCTTTAATTCAATACTAATTAAAGCATATTTCTTTTTTTTTTTTGAATTCATTTCAAGGAAACACAACTTTATGATTTATAACTGTCACTTAGAATCTCACATAGTTTTTTTTATATAGGTCAAGGCAGAATTCAACCCCAAAATTTTTTTATTAACAACAAAGATACTTATAAGTCATATTTAAGTAACTCAAATTTCCTTTTTTTTTTGTAATTAGCAAACCTTCTTTGCCATGGTAAATTAGGAAACTTGAACCTCTTTCTGAAACTCAAATGTCGGTACAGGAAAATCACAATGCTCGCGTCAAATAACAAGCCAATCGCAATACATAATCGCAAGAAAAGCTGAAAAAACCTTTTAAATCATCGAACTTGTAACGTTGGCGCTGTTTCTACATACTTTGCACACCAATGAACTGGAAGCCATAGACTAAAGGCATAATGCGCGATAGAGGTGGCCAACGGGCCGGGCCGGGGGCCGGGCCAGCCCACGGCCCGCACGGCCCGGCACGACACGGGCCGGGCACGGCCCATTGACCAAGTCAACGGGCCGCGGGTGGCCCGTGGCCTGATTCGGGTCGTGCTGGGCCGAAGGTTCACGGCCCGTGGGCCGGGCTAGGCACGGCACGGACCCGTGCTCGGCACGGCACGCGGGCCGGCATGGGCACGGCACGAATCGTTTGGGCGGCAACGTTCGAAAATTTGAATTTAGCATGCGTTTTTACCCAAATAGCCCTATAACGGTTTGAAAAAATTTAAAAGTTAGGGATACAATTGTCTTTATGTTATAAAATTACTATTTTAGCCCCTTTTAATAATTAAAAAATAGGGGATAAATATGTAAATTTATACCCAATTCATCCCTATAAATTGACCCCTCAACCCTCTCATTTCTTCACACAAGTTTCCAATTAACTTTGGATTAATTTCTCATTCTCTCTTAATACTCTCTTAATCTCTTTTCTAAGTCTTGAGTTTCAATTAGCCATCAAGATTTCAAAGCTCCCTCGGTCTAGTCACGTGGAGAAGATCAAGTAAGTAGTAAATTAATTTACTTTTAGTTTTTTATAATGTAATTGTACTTAAATTTAAATTATTCTAATATAAATTTTTTTCATAATTATGTTTAAGTTAAGGTTGTTGAAGGCTGAAACCTCAACTTCTTAGTTCTTACTAAGCGATCTTCAAACACGTGATAAGGTAATTTTTTAATGTATAATTTATTATTAGTAAGTATTTAATCTTATTTTATAAATTTTTTGGCTAACTTTTAATATTATATGTAGAATTAATGGCGGGATTTAACAATACATAGGATCTTTTGCCATGGGAGCTTGAGGCAATAGAGCAGGAGCTAATGGGGACAACTAACCCCGTTATGCCACCCGATCAAGATCAAGATGCCAACCCTCCGCCTTACGACCCAAATCAACAACAGCAAGATCATGTTGAATTTGAGCCTACTAACACTATGCAGGGAGAGGAGGGATGCAGTGCAAACCCTCACGAATCTACTGTGTCGGGCTCAAGAAAACGCACGAGCGACGTTTGGAAGAGCTTCGATGTAGTGATGATTAACGGCGAAGAAAGAGCCAGCTGCAAGAAGTGCAAAAAAGTCATGACTTGCAAATCATCGGGTGGAACTGGTCATTTGACTCGCCACATCAAAAGCCATCAAACTCAAATCGATCGTGCACATGCTACTCTAAATCTTTCCTCTAGTTCTTTTGAAGTTTTTAATTATTCTACTGAAGTTCTTAGAAAAGAATTAGCTAAATTTATTGTTTGGAATGAACAACCATTTTCTTTAGCAGAAAATTATAAATTTAAAAAATTTATACATAAATCACTACAACCTAAATATAAAAAAGTAAGTAGACAAACCATGCGTAGGGATGCTATAAAAATTTTTTCTGAATATAAAACTAATCTTTTACAAGCTTTAATTACATTAACTTCTTGTATTTCTTTAACATCTGATATTTGGACCAATAATCATTCTGATCAGTCATACATGTGTATTACAGCACATTGGATAGATAGTGAATTTTTTATACAAAAAAGAATTATTACATTTAAAATTTTTGAATATCCTCATACTGCAAATGCTATAGTTAGACAATTTCATAGCATTTTACATTCATATAATATAATTAATAAAATTTTTTCAATTAGTTTTGATAATGCAAGTAATAATGATAGTGCAATTGATAAATTAAAAAGATTGTTAAATCCAATATTTAATGGTGCTTTTTTTCATATACGATGTGCATGCTATATTCTAAACTTATGTGTTCAAGATGGAATAAGAGAAGTAGATGAACATGTAACTAAATTAAGAAATACTGTTAGATTTGTTACTTCTTCTACTTCTAGAAATCAAGATTTTAGACAAATATGTAAATCTTATGGTTTGTCATATAAAAAATTTAAACTTGATATTAAAACACGATGGAATTCTACTTATGATATGCTAACAACATGTTTTCCATTTAAGGATCCTCTTACATTATTTTATAATGAAAGAATGCCTGATGGAAATATTGAAGAAAATGATTGGGATAAAGCAAAGTTATTACATAATATTTTAGAAATTTTTTATAATGCTAGCACTCATTTATCTGGTGTTTATTATCCTACATCATGTTTAATTTTAGAACATTTAGTTTTAATTAGTAAATTTTTTTCTCAATATAGACATAATGAAAATGTTTTTCAAGTAATTTTTAAAATGGAAACAAAATTTAAAAAATATTGGAAAAATATATCTCCTTTATATTGTTTAGCTTCAATTATGGATCCTATATTAAAATTAGAAGGTGTTCATATTTTATTAGATGAATATTATAAAAATATGGAACTTGAAGGAGTAGATGAGAAAAAAAATGAAGTTTCTACCTTATTAGATGAAATGTATAATGCTTATAATTTAAAATTTGGAAATACAATGAATCCAACATCCTCTCAAACTAATGTATCTACTAGTAGTAAAAATATTACAGGAAAAATACGCACAATTTTAAATAGAAAAGGAACATCAACAAGTCGATCTAGTAATTTTAATGAATTAACATTTTTTTTAGAAAATAATCATACATTTTTACTCACAGAAGAACAAATAGATAATTTTGATATTTTATCATGGTGGAGATCACAAGGAAAATCATATCCTGTGGTTTCTGCCATGGCACGTGATCTACTAACTCCTCCAGTGTCTACTATAGCATCGGAGTCTTGTTTTAGTGCAGGTGGCAGGGTGCTGGACGAGAAACGAAGCCGAATGAACGAAGCAAGCGTGGAAATGTGTATTTGTCTTAAAGATTGGCTAGATGCTGAAGATCGTCTTCAAGATAAAGGTGGTCATTCAACTTCATCGGATGATGATGAACAAAGTCTTGGAAGTGCAAGCGGAAGCAACAATGGATAAACGTTGTAATAAATAATTATAAAAAAAGTTGTAAAAGAGTTGTAGAAAGAGTTGTAAAAAGAGTTGTAAAAAGAGAACTACGTAGACCTGATTCCTCCTTTGAGTGGGGTACGTAAGCAGCCTATAATGGGTCCGGTCTAAAATATATAAAATTTTAACATTTTTTCAAAAATTTGTGCAATATACATTCTCAATTTCTCAATTTTTTTTATTTTTTTATATTTTATATATTTTAATTAAGTAATAATTTACTTATTAAATTAATTTATTTTTTTTAAATTTGGCACGCGGGCCAAAGTCAACCCGTGGGCCACAATCGGCCTGTGGGCCAACTTTGGGCCATGAGACACAATCGGGACGGGCCAAACATGGGCCGCGTTTCTCATTTGGCCCGCGTGCCTAAGTCAGCTCGCGGGCCGTGCCTGGCCCGCGTGCCGGATCTAGCCCGCACGGCCCGCCAGAAACCGGGCCGAGGCAGGCCCGAGCCTGGGCACGGCCCATGGCCACCTCTAATGGGCAACTTTCCGTCCGCTTTTACTGTACATTGCTTTCCGCCTTTCTATAGTAAAAACTACAATATGCAAACAGTAGCATTTTCACCTGCCGAGAGAATAATAAAATAGCAGCTTCTCTATTACTGTAGCAAAATAAAAGCTGAAAAAGCTGCACCAAAACAGCCTAATTTGGGATATTAATTGTTACCGTAGCATGTTAAGACAGGACCTCTTACTGTAAGTCTGAATTGTGCAAGCTCCTGACAACAGTTCAATTTGCTTCAGTGTTTGGACGTAAAATAACCGGTACAATTCTACTACAAGATGCTTGTAGCCGAAGCTACAGGATTCGATTCTATTTGTTTGTGGAGAGAGGAGCAAATGACTGATTCAAAATGATATCGTAATATTATTTACCATTATGAATTCAGAAGTGGCAAAAATGTACAACGGTGTTATTTGTATACCTGCTTCTCCAAAAACAACCTAATTTCCTATCTTGCACTAGCTACGGAATCCAGAAGTGCCAAGTATTCTGCTATTGCTTCCCCTTCTTTGCTTACATCAATGTCGTAATCCGAAAATGGATCTCCAGTGAGATCTTTTGCAAGCTCATCTTCCATTTCTACATCCCTCTGATACTTGCATCTTTTCTGTTCTAATCCTTCATCCAGTTCATCAGGATTAGATGCTCCAATAGATGGGCCTTCTTTGTCATCCACCGCTTCATTGGTAATGGCACATTGGTTTTCTGAAGATGCTCCAGCGAGCAGTTCTAATGCATCATCCATCGTATGCGACTTTGCCACAGCATCCATAACTGTTTTCAAGGACAATTAGTTCCTCATATGAGTTGATCGGGGTATCGCTTAAAAAAAAATTATAGTTATAGTTTGACATTTATTCCCTGACAGCCACACGACCACCTCGAATCATGGACAAAGTTCACAAAACAGTGCAAGAAACCACCAACTTAGGGCCAACACAACATATTGCCAGATCATATAAAATATTATGTAACTTTTGAATAGCAGAGTGTAAGCAGCCACCAACTACAACATACTGCTAGACTTTGACCTACACCCTAATATTATGCCAATATTTAATTGAGTGATCAATTATCCCAAAATTTTGAGTAATTGAAGAATTCAATTTATATATTTAATGTTCAACAATTTCAGACGCAAGTATTTTAGATAACTGAAGGTACTGGAGAGGCATAATAAATTGATAAGCTTTTTGAACGGACCAACAGCAATGACTAGGTTAACAAGGAATAGGCAAATTGAACACTAGATTATTTGAGGTAATATGAAGGTAGTACCTGATGACCGGTCATAACCCATTGATATTAGTTGCTCAATATCTGTATCTGTTAGTCTGGATGTTCTCGATTTTTTTTTCTCAAGTTTACTCTGGGAGCCAAAAGGTTTGCAATTGGTTAAAATGATTGATGAAAGCTATTGAAAAATGAATTTAGACGAAACCATATACCTGAAGGGCACAATTTCTTTCTGGATCTGTCAAGATATCTAGTGCTTTTTGTGTGTCATTTTCATTCACTCGAAGAGCCTCTGCAGCAAGGGGTCTTTCAAAACTGAAAAAGAAATTGAGAAGTACAAATTATGCAATAATCTTAGAGATAAAAGACACTTTCTCCTGGGTCCTTGACATAAAATTTGCAATACCATTTCATCTACGCCATACTAAGTTGAGCATAGTTTATTAGCACCAAAAATCACGTAACAAGTTAGAAAAAACATATCCTTTTATAAGGCACCAAATGACCATAGACAAAACCTACCCAATTTTTATAGTGCAACAAGAAGGGCAAGGTATCTGTCTTTTGACATGACAGACCTCCAAATGAAACTGGGAGGCCCACATGACAACCACAGTCAGTCAGTCTATAGTAGTATTAGATACATAGAAAACCACTGAGTGCATTGAGAAATATGGCGCCTTCAATAGAGAAGATATTAATTATCAGAAAAAAAAAATACAAGTCAAAAAACCGGGAAGGTACTTGCACATTTGCACCCACATATAACTAATATCAAAAGATTAGCAGAGCGATACTACAATTCGTGGGGTTTCTCTGTTTAACAAATTTTCTGAATTTCCAGATGTTTCTAGACCTTAATTTTCAAGTTACTCTTAGAAAAAGAATTTCATATTCACCATCAGAACTGATAATCTGTCCTTAAGACCAAGTTTAATCGCAAGGATCTGTTCATGTAATTCTTATCCAGGTACAATTGAAAAAAGGGCCCAGCTGTGCATGAACAAGTCATGGACATTAACGAAAACAAAACGACATTCCGCTAGCCTAATACAAGACTTAAAAAACTTTCCAAGGAAAACAAATAATTCAGACGTTATCTTAAACATATCAACAACAGTTGTTCATCTTGCTTGGCATAAAAGATTGGAACTCAGTGTTACAGGTTGAGGGCACAATGCTAAATAATTAATGAAGAAAAATAAGGACACGGATGCAATTGATGTTTATCTTATCTCAAGCAACAACTATCTTGTTTCATACCTAACGGTTACTAACGTTGGAGATTAAATGCATCAGTCATCAATTATCACATCATATTTGGTCCAGACTAGTATTCACAGGTTGCTAAAAGTGCATTTAGTACAGGATTCCATAAAGCTTACCCTATTGAAATCAACTCTTTCAATTTTTGGAGATCAACGGGCATGTTCTTAGGAGTTGCACCATATCCCTGCTGTTCTCTGCATGTTCATACAATTAGTAAGGGAATGTAGAAGTAAAGAATAAGCACATTCTGCGGAGAAGTATAGGTCTCTACAAAATGTCGGCTTGGCGCTCAAGATTCTCCTGTTTTCTTTGCATTTTCTTTGCTCTTTCTTCTACTAGGAAATCAACTGCCAATTGCACATCTTGCCGTGTCATCCGTAATGCCCTTTTTGCTGCATTTTCTTTGTAACCCATTCCCATAAGCAGTGATAAAGCTTCATCAGGTACTTGAAGCTGAAAATTTTGGCACAGTTGAATTAACACTAAGGTCTTCCTAAAGACAGCAGAAAATGGTATTCTATAGCTATGATGCATAATATGTAAAACATACTTCACATCAATACTGGATATTCTGACTTGATATGCATTCAATATATTCAGTATGCCTAGCTACTGAAAACTTCAAACATCCGTAGACAGGTATTTATCCTTTACAAACTAGTACACATTTGTGAAGCATACAATTACAAAGATAATTTCTTGAAAACAAGCAATAGACATTCGATAAATGATACATGTTTTAGGTTTCCAAACAGATACTATTATATTTATCAAAATTCAAGTCTACTATATTGAATCACAATAGATAATGAACTATACCAATTATTAGTAAAAAAAAAGTTGCACCTATACTTCTTTCTGGAACTGCAGAAGATAATGTAAGAAGTCCATGATCCATTGAATAACAAAGAATATGGAGCAAATATAACTTTATTGAAGATATTTATCAGAAAATATGAATAGTAAAGTTATATCAAATATTTAGATTAAAAGTAAAAGCCAAATCTTATGTATATTGGAAAGTAAAGACCTGAACATATTTAGCTTGGGCAGAGCTTAAGGCTTTCTGAGTTTCTTTGAAATTTCCACTATGATAAGCCATTACCCCTTCCAAGAGCTCCATTCTCAGATATCTGTTAAAATTATGGCAACAGATTGTTTTCTTTAAAGAGGCAAAGGGGCTACCATTTAGAGACGAAATGAATGCAACATATGCACCAAGGGTCTTACATGGCAAGGTCTGCGTGATAGCCGCCCTGTAGTTGCCTAAAGCGGGTTGTGTCTTTACCATGAGCGCGCTCAAACCCTTTGCGAGCCTTGTCTAAACGCATTCCAGCAACTGAGAGGCATGATATATCCTTAAGCATGAAATAGCACCAAACAATATCTAGTTGAAGGAGTGGCACATTATCAATTATCTGGAGAAGAAAAGAAGTTGCACCACTGAAGTTAGCAACACAATGACATACCATGGTATGCATAGCAAAAGTCAATGGATATACCTCAGTAACTCTAGGATCACAGAGAGAGAAAGCCTCCTGTAAATACGAAGCTATGATGAGCAGTAATCATATAAATAATACATTTCCATTTATAATTTTAAAAGCCAGTCCATATTGCCTAGTACAATCCAAGATAAGTCCAGTATCAATTCATGCGGTATCGGTACATCCAGTACCAATCCATGTAGTGTTGGTGCACCCGGTAGGTACACGAAGAAGGACCAAGAATTTAAACCCTGGTTGCAACAATACAAAACTTTATTTTCATATGTTCAAATGAACATATAGTTCACTACTAAAAACATCAAAAATTTATAGTGAAATCTCAAAAGCATTCAACTTACCTCCCCCTTGTACAGAACATCCAAGGCATCCTTGAACATTTGTTTCTTAATGAGGCTTTTTCCATTTGTATGCAACATCAACCCCATCATTAATGCCCTACCGACAGGATTCTTTTGTGATGGTCACAAAAATAATTGTCTAACAACATCTACAACATAATATAAACAGATAAAAGCAAAATTCTAGAAGAAGTACTTTTTGTCTGCCTCTGATCCGAACATTACTTTTTGACCATTCTGATCCTCAAGTTCAATATTGTAGTTCTCCTCTGGAAGTGTTCCATCAGCATGTCTTTCAACTAATGCTTTAGCAGCATTCCTATCAAAATTATATGAAGGATGTAAGTTAGCACTGTGTTGGTAATAAAAGCCATGTGTCTCATCAAGAAGAATTAGTATCACACTATTTAAATTCCAAATTCCACTCTTTAGGAAAAAACAACTAAAAGCCTTGTCAACATTATAAAAGAATTAACACAAACCCTTATTTGGGTATCTGAGGAATTTACATACTGTTGGCTGTATTTTTCATTTTTAAACAGAATTGGAATGTCACTAATCACTCTATTAAGCAAATAAAAACTGAAAAGTCATAATAGACAACCAAATTATTTTTGCACAATAGCTAGCAACCAATTACTAAAACAAATTTCATTGGCTGCAGTGAAACATTTGCAAACCCAGAAGGGATAGGCATATTAATGAACAGCATGAATTATCATATGTTGGACTCAATCAAAGATTATTTTATCCAACTGCCAGATTGTCAGTGCAACTGCAAATAATTTACAAGGATAAGAGACTATGACTTCAAGGAGTATCACACTTCTATTCCGCACTCTCTCTTAATCAAAAACTAGTGCAGGTTCTTTGTAACCATCAACAAAATTCAAAGATGAGATTATACAATTTCCTCCATATAAGACATCAAACTCATTCTCTTGCAACTACGATTCTAGAAAAAACAAAATCCAAAATGATCCAAGAGTCTATGGTAGATATTGAGTGACAAGAACAAGAACGTTTCTCCACCTTCATCGCTATTCACTATCTATTACTTTATTGTGAAAAAACCTAACCATTTAGTGATGTTTCAATCAAATTTGCCACTACCCCATTACACGTTCAAGTAAATGAGACTGAACAATGTACTGAGCATGGACTTAATGCTAATGCATTGGACATTGTTAAAATTCTTCATTGCCTCTTGAAACGATAAACTCTTCTCCCATATTCCCCTTGGAACCGAGTTCCATCGTCTCCTTTTAGCCCTTCCCAACAGAAAACACCTCAAACTCTCATCTCTTCTCAACTAGAAGGCAAGGCTTCATTCCTTGCTTCTCTAATGTGTGAAAGAAGACTACTCTCTCTCTTTATCTTTTCCTTGAAGGTTATCCCCTCAAGTCATACAAGAAGCACAAAGGTTCCTCCCTTTACCTTGACTCTCCCTTAACCATTAAAGTCTAAGCATGGATCTCCTACAACTGCTCTCCTCAACCGCAACATCAACAAGTAACTTAGTATAGTTCTACTCTTTGTTTGTGGTGTTATCTTAGTTTGTTTATACTAGTTCTACAGAGTAATTTGACTCTCAGAGCTGCCCCTTTTCTTGTTGCATTGTAAATTAACTAGGGTTTGGTCTTCTTCGGCACCTCACCTCCTCTTGAATATAGCAAGTTAGAACACCTTCATCCTGGGTAACCAAGGTAACTCCATCTTCCATATCTTGTTTTTCTTTCATGCTTACTATGTTAGTATTTCTTTTGTAACCTAAAACACATCAACTATTCAATACAACTTTTTGCTAGAACTTAGTGCATGAGTAGCAAGGTTTAACTTGTCATACTCTCAATATCTGGCAAACCAAAAGCCCAAAACAAATCACCTTCCACATAAACACATAATCAACATAGGGCCACCCTACATCAATATCAATATTACCATCACTTGATCAGACAATTTGTAGAACTCCTTGTCTCCTTCAAGATTAAAACATGCTACTAATCCTGAAGTGAAGGTTGCCAACTTCTAAATTTCTAGCTAAAAGGGGTTTAAAGTGATATGTTATGCAAAACTTGAAATGAACAAAACAGAAGGCTGTGGTTTTCCATTTTATTACTGCAAAGTGATAGTAACTGATCGGAAAAGTTACTTGCTGCACTGAACCTTCAAGAGGCCCCATTGTTTTTACAGCTATGGGGTAATAGCATCTAGTCCACAAGAAAAAAAAAGGATTTTGTCGAAAGACATGCTTTTGCCATGGAAATTATGGAATGGAAGGAATTGCACATTGCTGCGAAAGTGATCTTGGACTCGATAAAGTAAACTCGCCGGAGAGTTTGGCAAATCCAGATTCTCCGCCTAATCAGCGGATATGTTCGCAAATGGTTTGTGTGTGCTCTTAATAACCAATTTGAATCTAAATTGGAAGTCGTGTGCTAATCTAAAACCACTAAAGATTACACTGAAAGATTTAAATGATTTAAGTTGAGGGAGCCAAGATGAAAATTAAGACAAAATCAAAGGGCCCAATCAAATTTTATGGACGAAAAAGAACGGAAAATAGTATAAATAGTTAAAACGTCGTCTTTCCAAAGGATTGGAACAAAGAAAGCAACAATTAACAAAGTAAAATCGATTAAAGAGTCAATTGGTCGAATTCTCACTGGATTCTCTCGAGTTTTTTGACACGCTCAGCTTGATTGTCGATTTCCTTCCCCCGTTCTCCCTGCAGAACAGTGGCAAGCACCTTGGCGTTGTCCCTGATCCCCATCTGAGCCAGCGACTTTTCCGGCTCGCCGTCCCTCAGGATCTTCCCTCCGCAGATCAAATTAACGCAATCTGCAGAGGCGACAACCCGCTGCGCTACCGCTTGGCGGAGCATCGGAAGCGTCCATACCTCCAGTTCGACCTCGATTACCCCCGACCAAGACCCGGCGATCCTCAACTTCGCAGAGGACCCGCCCGTCAACGTCGACGATGCGCAGGAATCCATCAGAATCGCCGTCGCCTCTTTTTCCCCTAGTATTTGTTGCTGGGTTTTCTACCCGAGCAAAGTGGGAGGACAAGAGTCAGGGCGGATGAAGGTTTCGAGGAGAAATTTATAGCACGGAGATAATTTCATTCACGCCCCTGCCAAAGCTTCTTTTATACTTCAATTTGCACTCCATTTTTTCCTACGTATCCTTCACATTTTATAAATAAAATAGTTAGCCCTACAAAATTAAATATCATGTATTCATAAATATTTACATATTCAAGTTCTTATTTATCTTTTCAAACAAATTCATAATTACAACAATTTTCTCATAATCTAGTCAATCACATAAATCTAAAAGATCAATTCATAGATGGAGCGATTCAATATTACAATTTAACAAAATGTTTATAATAGAGTTATACTCAAGTAAAAAATGGATGAAAATTATGTAAATTGATAAATTTTTAAGGTTGTATATGCAATTTTTCTTTACACAAAATTATCCTTTTGGAAAGAGTACATCATCAGGGTTGTGAATGCATAATTAAAGCACCCTAAACACTTGGAAAGGAGAGGGCATATAAAATTGAGGGGGCGGTGGCCAGTGGAAGTTACGGGTTTCGTCGATTTGGGTAGATGTACCCAACTCTCATTACACCGCTTGGTCCCACTGCCGGACCCTGTAAGACTACAGTGTCGGAATTTGGGTGTGTCATGTTGGGCCGTTCCGTAGGATTTTTAGAGATAGCCGCCGAGTGGAAGAAGACTCGCAAATCGATCGGTCTTCTTTATTGCGTTCTAATGGGTTTCTTGATCTGCAAGGCTACTTTCCAAGGTTGATAAGGAAGATTAAGCAAACGGCTCCCTGGACATTTTCGCATTCCACTCCAAACGTTCACTTTTATCTTCGTTTGCACCCCAAAATTTATAAATTTATCTGAATTTACTCCCTAAAGTTTTACGTGTTCATTTTAATTTCAACGATAAAACTAACTTTTTTATTAAAAAAATTGGTTACTCAATTATAGCATATAAATGTTCTAAATTTAGAGTTTTAGATTAAAATTTTTACACATATACTTGCTGGGAGGAATTTACTATTACTATTTTTATTTTGAATTCAGTGTCCTATAATAATATATTTTTATTAATCATCGTATATAGTGTCTCAATATATTATTATTATCTTAATCTATAATAACATTTAATTAAAAGTATTTTAAAATAATTATATTATTTTAGGGCACCATTATAGTTCCTTATATTATATAAATATCAAGTAGATATAATAATAATAATAATATCTTTATTAAAATATAAATATAAATATGATAAAATTATTATTTAATAATTAGTCTTTAAAATATACTCTTAATACATATATCTTTTACATAAGAATAACTATGCAAATACGAAAAGGGAAAAAATATTATATGCGATGGCATCGCATAATATTATATACGATAAACCATTAAGATGATGACACATGGTTATCATCTTGCGATGTGTGCAGTAAGATTCCAAAAAGTCATTCGCTTAAGGTTCCGCTCACCCCCCACGCTCTCTCTTTTGTCCTCCCCGTTCCCCGCTTGGTGCCACTGCTCCCGAGAAGTTCCCGGCTTCCAACGACCAACTCCCATCTCCGGCGACCAACTCCTGGCTCCAGCAATCGCTCTCTGCTCTGCCCTCCGCCCTTTGCCCTAGGCAGAAGGTTCTCCGTTGCCAGCTCCGTGGCAGGCTCCCAACTCCCAGCGACAGGCTCCCTGCTCCTGCTCTAGCTCTCAGCTCCCGGCTCCACGGCAAGCTCCTAGCTCCTAGCTCCCGGCTCTGCCCCCTTCTCCAGACAAATCATATGTACAAATACATATGTTGGTTTATACATATACATGCTAAGTTTAAATTAGACTGTAATTTTTCACTAGCAACAAGGAGAGACTGCAATTTTATCTTGTAGAATGACACTAAACTTTGAAGCCCACCCCTAACTTGGAATAACTGTGATCGCAGCTTCAACCTAGGTTATGGATGACAATTGTATTGTAAATTTGGAATGACAATTGTTTCTCCCATTTTGATATGTGATGATAATAGTATTGTATTTTGATAGAAGAATGAATATTGTAATTTGACAATGTTTTTTTATGATGTTGTATTTTTGGACTGAATTCTCTATCCTGAAATTTCAGGACCTGGCATTCCAAAACCTCTATCAGTTTTTGTAGAACTCTCATTTGCATCAACTATAATGTTATGGTTTGTGTTTTTGGAGCTTTTGAGCTATAATGTAGAACTCTCACTTGTATCATATAAAGTGTAGGATTTTTTACTCAATTTCTTTTGCTTACAGCGTGTAGCTTTGTTATTACAGTGCAGTAATCATCTATGACACTTGCTTCTGTGACCCTTTCAGAATTGCAAGTAATTCGCTAACCTACTATTTTCATGGTAAATTCTTTCTTATCTATTTAACTCAGACTAGATCTAGTAAATTCTTTCAAGGTATCATGTATGACTATATCCGGATGGAAGGCTCCCTAAGAGGCCAAGAGTGCAGTTTAGGGAAAGTGAACAAGAGATGCATTAGTTAACTTGTAAAGATTATATTGCCTGAGTTGTCTATTCATATAATTCCATGGGAATGATTTGAACAATGATTTGAACATCTCACCGATGATTCTGTAATAAAAGCTGCACTATCCTATGCTCATTTGTCAATAAAGAGCTAGCTATGAAATAGTCTCACTTGTCTCTGCAAATTGAGATGATTTAGGGAACTTTAGTGAGTAAAGTGAAATAATTTATAATGATACAAAGTGCAAGTTTATGAAGCAATCTAAATTGTGTGCATAATGAAAAACTTCATCCAAATATAGTTTAGAGTGGTCTCAATTAGAGACTATTTTTGGTGAAACATATAGCTTTCATTCACTTTAAATAAAAAGTCTGCACATGTTCATACAAAATTTATTCAAAACTAGTATCAAAACATTACATCCATTAGAGATAATAAAAAATGTATACAATTTCTTCAACATTGATTATAGATAAAATTCTATAATTTTTATCCCAATAAGCTTTAGTCAACTCATCCTAGAGCCGAGAGGGCAAGCAATCGAACTAAGCTAAGAGCTGTGGCTAGAGTCTGGAGAAGGGGGCGGGGCTAGGAGCCAGGAGTTTGTTGTCGGAGCTGGGAGCCTACCGCAGAGCCGAGAGTGGAGAAACCTTTGCCCACGAGAGATGGCTAGGGCAGAGGGCGGAGGGCGGAGCAGAGAGTCGAAGCCATGAGTTAGTCGCCGGAGATGGGAGCCGATCGTCAAAAGCCAAGAGCTTCTCGGGAATAGTGGCATCGAGTGGGAGAACGGGGAGGACGAAAGAGAGAGCGCGGGGAGAACGAACAGAACCCAAGCGAATGACTTTTTGGAATTGAGGTGTAAAACTTCTAATGAAGGTTCGCTTGTGGTTGTAACAAAGGTGTACTTTAGTTTTAAAGTTCAAGAGAATTTTCAACCTAGGGTTTTAAATGTCCCTATAACACATGGGTCAACCCTTGGACTTACATCAAGTATTGAAAGTCGTTAAGTCAAATATTAGTATAGCAATATCATAAATGACTAAGTAAATAATACTAAGATAAAAACATCAAATTTTATATAAAAAAACTCTTTCGCCCTAACCTCCGAAGCTGCCAATGATGAGTGCGGCGGCGGCGAGATAAGTATCGATGATGAGATTAAAATTACGCTGGGTTTTTTATTGTAGATTATAGGTTAGTGAGTTGATATATAGATTAACCTGTTAATTGTAATTTATATTAATAAATCCATTCCATCAACTTAATGTTAAGTTATTCAAAAGCATCCCTAATATTTTTTGTTTAAATAGGATAGTGCCAATAATATATTATATACATCATTAAAATCTAATAAGTATGATTTGTCACGTGGTTGACTCTTAGTTGAAGTCAAATAAATCTAAAAAATATTTTAATTTTCTTCGCATTCTTGAGGTTTTGCAGACTCTTCACTGCTGAGATCAAGTAAATTACAAATGTTCTAGAGGAAAAAAAAGAATTGAGGGGGAAATTAGAATATTTTGAAACTAAAAAGAAAATGTCAAATTAAAGAAAATTAGATGAAAGATCGAAAACTGTTAACTTGAAATTATTAAAATTTAAATATTCCCCCCATTTTATGTAATTGTTGCAGAATTATATTATCTCGTTAGGGAAATCGCTGTCGCGGTGACGCCGCCGCGTGTACCTGTGCTTCCTCGGCCTTTCTCCAGGAAGACCAGCAGTTAGCTCGGCAAGCCATAAAGATCGAAAGGGCATATCGAATTCGAGATGAAGCAATTCTTGTTCCAGAAATCAAGATCGAAATCGCGATCGGTTTGCCAATTCTCGAGCGAAAGTTCGAGAAGAGGTAAGAGTGCGCGCGAGCTTCCTCCTCTATGCCGCAAATGGAGAGGCAGATGAGCGAGGTGCTCAAGGCGCTCGAGGCCCTTAAGAAGGCGTCCATGGACATCGAGGCCAACCCTGGCAAGGGCGGAGACGGCGGACCCGGATGCGATTCCCCTTCCGTGAAAGCCCTCCTGCAGCTCCACACGGGGTCGGACAACCTTCTCTCCGGCGACCCCCAGCTCTCCACCCTCTCCGACCTCCTCTCCCGCCTGAAATCCCTCGTCTCCTCCCTCGAGTCCTCTCCCTCCCCCGACGACGGAGGCATAATACGCAGCATCTTGGGATCGATCCTCCGCCGGAGATCCGGCAGCAGCCACGAGATCTCGCGAGTCGCCGGATCGATCGGCGCCGAGATACAGTCGTGGATCGATCGGATGAGCGTCGATCGCCTCGTCTCCGCTCTGCGGTCCTCCGCCGCCGCCGATACCGGCGACGAGGAGCGCGTAGCGCTTCTTCAAGCACTTGAGTCGCGCGTCTCCCAGGGTTTCGATCGCGGGCTGCAGGACGTCCTTCTCCGCTGCGGCGCCTTCCCCGCCGTGGAGTCCTCCCTCGTCGATGCCGCGGCGCCTAAGCATGTCCGGGAGCACGCGACGGCAGCAGTCCTCGCACTGGTCCGCTTCAACAAGGCCGTGTTCGTCGGCCCCGTGCTAATGGGCCCCGCGGTTGATGCCCTAGTTTCCATGGCCCCCGTTTCAGCAGCCGCGCTACGCACCCTCAATGGCCTCATCCGGGCCATACGGAGCCCCCTCGTGGATGAGCTGCTCGTGCGGGAGGCAATCCCGCGGCTGGTCGCTCTTCTCGGCAGCGGCGATGGTGCCGGGGTAGACGTGGAGGTACAGGTCCTGGCACTGGACTGCGCCCTCGAGATTGGTTATGCCGGCCGAAAGGAGGCGATCGACGCGATGCTCGCAGAAGGCTTGATCAAGCGGCTGGCAGCGCTGCAGAGGTCAGACCTCGGCGGGACCTTGTTGGAGATGGAATCAGGCGGAGGGGTGCCGGCGGGGTGGCTGTGGCGAGGGAGCGGTGGGATGGGGGAGGAACAGTTCCTCGAAGCGCGGCCGTTCGCTAGCTGTGTGGCGCGGTGGGCGGTACAGGTGGAGGTCGGTGAGGGACTGCGGCAGCGGGAGAGGCGGGAGATAAAGCAGGAGCTGGTGGAGCGGGTGAGGGAGGCCGCCGCGAGCGAGGCGGAGGCGGCCACGCTGACGGCGGAGGTTCTGTGGGGGTCCAACGTCTGGTAACCTACCGAAGAAACCACGTCACGTGTTTCGCACGATTAACGACTCGACGCACAGCAGCGGTGGAGGAATGGCTTTTCCTTTTTCTTCTTTTTTTGTTTTATTTGTTCTTTAGTTTTGGTTTCCCTGATCGTCGTTTCTTTCTCAGTCAATCAGTGGAGTGGGGCGGACACACAGCCGAGCAGTATGGTCCGGCGAGTGGTCTTGATTTGTGGATAATAGGCGTGTTGGTTTGTAGGGTAAGCAGGAGGAATACGCGTTGCAGACTTGCAGGTAGCGTGAGAGATGAGAGCGTGTACAGTTGTGCCGTCTGTGATAAGGTGCTCTATAATTATTTCAACAAATAGAATATAAGGACTGAAATTAGTGAGGCATGAAAAATCAACATTTCTTCTTCTACAATACATTGTTAACTGATTTCAACCATGCTGAATTGAATTATGAATTGAAAAATCTCTCCCACTCAATCTAAGGATTAAATACATGAAAAAAAAGGCAATATTCATATTCAATAACTTAACAATTAATGCTTAACTTAAGATTCCATTTATTGCTAAAAGACATTAATTAAAAATAAAAGAAGAGGATTCTATTTATTGCCTCTCACAAGACATGATCTATTCATATCCAACTTTATGTTTATGTCTTATCTTATTAGTCACCAACAATCAACGTCCGATGAATAAAGTAGGCTGTTCCAATTGGCTGTTTGTGACCGAGAACCAGAGGCGAGTGTGAGACGAGTAATTATCATATGTGCGTGAGATGATACAACTATTATAGCGTATATTAAGAAAGAAAACACTGATCAGTTTAGTACAGTTTAAATTTTTAGTATTCTTGATAAAGTTAAAGAGTATTTGACTAAATTATTATGCTATTGAAAAAGTTTATATTTTTAAAAATTAAAAAATTAAAAAATTTAAAAAATTAAAAGTAAACTTAAAATAATAATAAAAATAATTTTAAATTTAATATTTTTTATTAAAATAATAATTTAAAAAAATAATTTGCTATCGAAAGAACGTACAAATATAATTGCGGGTATAGGATAAAAAAAATATAACTATAGCCAGAAAACAGTCAAAATAGTTTTTTCCTAATTTTTTCAAAC
Organism: Costus lasius; assembly: GCA_027563935.2. Lineage (NCBI taxonomy): Eukaryota > Viridiplantae > Streptophyta > Magnoliopsida > Zingiberales > Costaceae > Costus > Costus lasius. The sequence goes on along the minus strand of CM050452.1, from coordinate 8,849,606 downwards.
TGAATTTAAAATCGAAAAGCAGCTCGTCGAATATTTTAATTTTTAAAAAATATATTATTTTGAAAAAAATAAGCTTATCCGTTAGTGCCAAATAAGACTTAAGTCAATAGATCAACCTTAATTTCATCACACTTACGTCACGTGGATACAAGTAGTTCAACCTACTAACCAAGTCAACATAGAAGAGTGCAAGAAAGTCAATTTTTTTAAATTTCAAACTAGTATCAAAACCTATATTATATTCCAATCAGTTAGAAGGTAGGCTAATAAACATCTACTGATAATTTCTAAAATGTTATAGATTGTACTTTTGCACTAACAAATAATTTTAATATCAAATGAAATAATAACAAACAAGGGCAAAGGTTATACTTGGAGATCGAACTACAATCAAGTTTTGCATCACGGTGAAGCTAGTATAACTTGTGTCTAGACAAGGCAATTAGGATAGTAAGTCATGTTTATTACGTTCCATGACCTGATTAGGTCAATCTCTTATATTAATTGGGTCGGTATGCACTAATCCAAATGCGATATATATTTAAATGGGTCAAATGAATATGATTTAAATAACCTATTTAATAAATAAGTTGTATATAAACTGTTGACCTACTATGACCTAGATAACATATTTAATAAATGGGTCACCTGTAAACTCAACTAGATATAACCCAAATAAGCAGTCACCATAAATCTGTTTAGGATTACAGCATTTGGAGGAGTGGCTAGCAGTAAGAGGCTTACGGTTGGTTGGCGGTGATGGCGAAACCTTTTTAAGCTCTTGTAAATTAGAGTGCGACAACAAGCGATAAGAGAGTAGGCTATAGGGAGAAATTTTTTGGTATTTTAGGATTTGAGAACTAAATGAAGTAACAAATTTTGTGAATCTCAACAAACAAAGCCCCGTTAATGTCCCATTACCTATCGCCTCTAATTACAATCATGCAGCCTCTATTCATGATCTTACAATTGCCATCTACGATTATTCTATCTATGATTATGCAACTTCTATTTAAGATCATATAACTTTCATCCACGATTATTCTATCTATGATATTAAAAAAACGATCTTATTTTTAATATCCATGATAATACAAGTTTTATCAACTCCTCCCTTAGGCCCTTATGCAGCGCGATCCGATCAGGACCGTCCATTCGTCGCCACGCCGCCTTTGCGCCAAGTCGAACAATTAGCTCGATGGTCGAACAACCCAGGCACCCTCGGTTGTCATCGTCTCCCTTGCTCCCCCCACCCCGCACCCCCCATCCATCGCGATTCAACGTCGTCATTTCCAACGACAAGCATCATCGGTCACAACCACGTATTGCCTTGATTTGATCTCCTCCTTCGTCGCCGTTCCCCCTTTATACTCCTTGCGTTCCTTTCGCGGAGGAATCGAGTAGAAAGAGATGGGCAACGCCTCCTCCATGCTCACCCAGTACGACATCGAGGAAGTCCAAGAACACTGCAACTACCTCTGTAATCTCCACCGAACCCTAATCCCCATCCGCCTTTCAACAAGAGCAATTCGCAATCTGATACTAATTTGCTTCCCCCTCAGTCACGCAGCAGGAGATCGTCGCCCTCTACAACCGCTTCTGCCAACTCGACCGCAACGCCAAGGGCTTTATCTCCTCCGACGAGTTCCTCTCCATCCCCGAGTTCTCCCTCAATCCCCTCTCCCAGGTCCGCCTCCTCGGTTCGTCGGATTCGGACATATTCTTCTTTTATGTTTTGCGCGTTGTTCATTCTATTGCCTTCTTGGTTGTGCAGAGGCTGCTTAGGATGGTGGATGGGTTGAACTTCAAAGATTTCGTCGCGTTCCTTTCGACGTTCAGCCCTAAAGCCTCCATCCAGCAGAAGATCGAACGTGAGGGTTTATTCTGGTTGTTTCTTGCTGCGTGGTGTTCAGTTTGATTCGGTTCATGTTATGTTTTGTTGCTTTGCAGTGATCTTTAAGGTGTATGATGTTGACGGTAAGGGGAGGGTGACATTTAAGGACTTGCTGGGGGTGCTTCGAGATTTGACCGGATCGTTCATGTCGGAGGAACAGAGAGAGGTTAGATTTAGTTCAATTTCGAGCCAAAATTTCCCCCTCTCGTGACTACGATGTTGCTTCTTCTGCTGCATCTTTGTTATATTGTTTGATCGAATGATCTGATGTTAACTAGATCTTACTGGTTGCCTCTCATTGTTAATCCTGTTAATTCTTCGTTGTCGCAGTTGTATACCTCATTGTTTATTAATGCTTCAGTGAATTGCAAGCGAGCTGATTGTTGATTGTCCTGACTGCTGTCTTTGTAATTCCTTGTCAGAGGTTACAGTAGTAAACATGAAATTTAAGAGCCGACAAGGATGTCTGATAGCAGGAAACAAAACCCTTGGTATTACTATGATTGTTAACTATTAACCAAAAACTAACGAAAATCCTTCTAAATATGCACTGATTGTCTCTCTTGCTTGGCCTTTTCTCTCTGCATTAACTTCTGAGGATTTGAGAATGGACCCATTTCTAACCTCCAACAATCACATGGGTGGTTTATATTCTATACTACTTCCTGCTTCTTCTAAAGGAATTTTCTCTCTTCCGCCTTTGATCAGATTGGATTACTAAGATTCCTTTCCATTATGAGGGTTGGCAATACCACAAATACATGAAATGCCTTTAATCTCCCTTCATTTAGATCACCTGTGTATATGAGCCATCAGTGTCAATATTGAATTGAAATTTGACTGAAAACGTCATTTTAGACTCGAAGTGTGAACACAAATTGGTGGGGAGCGCATAAATTGGTGATTGGAAAAATAAAGTTACTCATAGATATTTTTCTGTTGTGTAGTGAAACAGATTACTTTGTGTCACTGATAATATAAATGATTGTTCAATACTTCACTGGTAATCCCCTTTAACGAAGGTCAACAGAAAATCATGTTTCCCCTAAACTATACACCATAATTTGTCTAGTTTAGCTACATTCTTTACCTCTATATCTCAAGAATGGATGATTCTGGTCAATTTACTTGATATATTCACGCATAGCATTTCTTACTGGCCTTTAATAGGTTATTTATATTAATATTACATCAGTGATGACCTTCAAACTTCTCCATGTGTTTTGTATATTTTACATGGTTTTCAACAATTTGAAATTTCCATATAGAATATGAAAATTCGTCATCTCATGGTTTAAGGTAAAAAAAGAGAATCTTCCTATATTTGCTTTTGAAGAAAATTATTAACTCTTGTAACCTGTAAGCCTTTTGGTATGTATCCAAAACTGTTCTAGTTACTCAATAATGATATTACTGTTAACATATATAAGTTACAAGTGACATTTTAAATTTCGTATGTGAAGGCACAGTAAGAAATTAATTCAGCCAATAAACTATAATGTTTACTTGAAGATAATTGAAGTTAAAGGCGTCTTTCACAACTCAAGATTATGGGTATTGACCTTCTTGAAATCATATTTTGGGAACATGCTCTGTCCCCAATTTTTCATGGTTTTGCATCGAGTTAATAGCTCGTGATGTGAATCCTCTATTAAGCAGTTTTTTGTTTCTAACATACATAAACTAAATAATAACAAAATAAAACTAGTATCAAACATATCTATGATGAATAAGATTGGATATTCTGTTGATTCTGTTTCAGTATAATGCATTCCACTTTATGTGAGATATCGTGGAATGAATGGACATTTTGGTTCCTCAATTAAGAAGAAAAGTTAGACAAGAATTCTTATTGGATAAGTCTGAATTCATTTCTGGTTTCTCCTGATTAGAAATCTCTTATTAACATGTAATGATCAATTCTGTTAGATTTACAAGTTGTTTTAACTGTTGGGGTTTAAATATAATGCCGTGTCATGGTCCATGGGTATTCCCATGGATATGGCAGCTTTCACTTCACATTTGGATTTACATCTGACTTTGTTCTTTCCTGGATTATGATCAAGAAGAAATGCATGAAGGTCCTGGAAATCATCTCAAACGATGTAGATTTTAAGAGAAGAAGATGTTTTATCAGTTATAGAATGATTTCCTTATAGCTTGCTACATTTTTCTTGTTTTACTTCTTAAAAAAATTAATAAATCATAATCAGATCCCTCATAGGGGATGAAATAACTGGCTGAGATGTTTCTCTTCTTCATGCATTTTTTTATATAATTAGAAGGATACGTACTTTCACATACCTTGCATTCCTCTAAGTAGAAGATCCTTTGTTAATCTTTAATCATTTTCACAAGAATGTTTTCTCAATTAATTTGCACTGTATCTGATACGAATTCGCACTTGTCTTATGTACACTAATGTCGTTGGCTAAACTTTTGTGACTAGGTAATTAAAATATATAACCCATAATGCTACATCAATTTTATGGTGTATGAATAGCGTGCTAATAATGTAATTAAGATGCCAGTCTTTTTTGTCCCATCCAATAGTGCAATTTTCTATGTGGTTTGCTAAAATTTTGTGTCATTTGCGAATTAGAATATATAACCCATAATGCTACATCGATCCATATGGTGTAAGAATAGCATGCAAATAATGTAATTAAAATGCCAAGTTTTTTCTTTTGTCCCATCCAATTTGTTAAATTTTTTGTCTTTTCCTTTTTTGTGTCAATGCAAAATTGATTTTATTTAGTAAGAAGCAAACATTGATGAAAATATTGTTTATAAAGTTCAAGAGGAATTTAAAATGGATGGTATTGGAAATTTTGAGGTGTTATCCAAGAATTGTTATAATATCTGTGAGTCCAGTCTCCACTCACACATCACTCACCTGCTGTCATGAAAAACACAAGTTATTTCTTTTGTTAACAATTATGTGTTTGTCTATGATGGAATGGTTTATTCCATAGGAGACATACAAACGTACAATAGGAAGTGGCAAGAAGAGAGGTTGGTGAAGATAGAAAACTTTAAATAGAACCAATTTGGCATTGGTGTGTTCTATGTGTAAATCAGTCATGGACCAATATGGTATGGTACATACCGACACTATAGAGGTAGGTGGAGATGGAAAACTTTAAATACAACCAATTTGGCATTTGTATGTTCACTGTGCAAACCAAGGTTTAAAGTTTCGGTTTGTATCAATTACTGATCTTGTCTTAGATCGAACATACCAATACTACACTTATTGGTATCGTTATGTCTTGGACTGGTATGTACCAGTTGGTACAAAACGGTTTTTAAATTCATGGTGTAAACAAATCTTACTCATGGGAATGAGCTCTTCAAGCACATTAATTTGATGAATGTGATATCTGGAATCATCAGATTGGTAGGAGCACTTTTAAAGCTGTCAATGGCAATATCTTCCAATCATCACATTGAAATTCTGTTTGATTGCTTCATAATTCCTAATGGTTGCAAACCCAAAGTATAACTTGAGCATTTTTCATCATTTGGATTATATTCTTTTCTGCAGTTGCTTGAAATGTCAATATCAATAACAAAAAGTTCCATGAGGCATTTGACACTTGTGAAGGTGGTTTCGATATCTATCATGGAGCATAAGAATTTCCAGACTAAAATATGAAGTAATAGTTTTTTATGAAATTGATTTCACCAACGATCTAAATACATTCCTCATTGGACCTTGAATCACATATACTCATGAAGTGCTTTATGCAGTTGAATTATTGTACCTGTCTATCTGGAGAATTTTTCAGATGGGAAGTCTGCTTCATTTCCAAAGAGAAAAGATAATTTGTTAATGTTTGGTTTTAGAGAAATATTGTGTTCTTACACATTTAATTTAATCCTGTTTAAGTAATGATGTGTGCTAATTATGATTGTAGAAAGTGAGCTATGTTAAGAAACTAAACAAGTCAAGTAAACTTTTATTGCAATAATTTTTGTTACACAACTAAGATGCAATGCGCCTTATTGAGAAGTGTATGGAGAACCATCTAAATTATCTTCTTGTTTTAACTTTTCCCAGAAAGTTTTAAGTCAGGTTTTAGAGGAGGCTGGTTACTCTAGAGATTCAGCACTACTTCTGGAGGACTTCAATAAGGTACCAAGTTCATTTCTTTTATCCAGGCACTTTATGTCTATCGACAGCTGATGTATTTATTGTGATTGTTCTTTTAGTTCCATGTATCTGAAAGTGGTATTTTCTTAACATCAATTTGTAAAGTATTGATGTCAAATATTGGAATTCTACCCGTGAAGTCTTTGCGAAGAATTCATTCTGTTTTTCCATTTTCTTTCTAGTCATGCTGTTATGAAGTAATTGGTAGGTAGTTTCTTTACTTTGTCCGCAATGGTGTGAATGGTTATTCAATCTTTCAGGCACTTGGATATTTAGTTCATGTATTAAGGTAAAATCATCACTCTTTGCATGTGACTGTTTTTTTATTGTTATAAGCCGATTCCTTAATCATCGCAATGTACTTCCTTGGATGACTGTTTAGATGTTAGGAAAACATATGTACAATGTCATATCTATATTATCCGATCTTGAAGTAAAATACTATCTTATTTTGCTGTATTGCCATAAATCAATGTAGGGCGATCAATTTATGCCCTTCTCCGCATTTACTCACATATCATCCTTGAGGTGCAGCTTTTTGATGGTTAATTGCAGGAACACACTTGTACTTAAAAAATTGTAGTGATATTCCCTCTACGTTTTAAAATATTAGAGACCTCTTCTGAACACCAGAGTCATTAGAAATAAAGGTGATTCGATATTTTTAAAAATGTGTTCTAATAAGAAAATTGATGAGATATATTTTATTTACATCTGTATTTAATTAGACTAAGTAGATATATTAAGTTAACAAACTTAAGTATTTATTCTTATCATAATCTTGGGTTCGCTTAAGTTGAGAATATCAATTAAGCCAATGAGTTTAAGATGACTTTTTTTATTAAAAGTTCAGGAATTAGATGGTTTGGATAACTAGGACATGTACAATAAAAATGTTAAAACTCTTCTTTCTTGCTGTGTAATTCTTGTTTAATTTAAAATGTAGGCGTGTTGCCTAGCTTCTAAAGGGTCCCTGGAATTCGCTTTTTTTTTAAGAAAAAAAAATGTAGATTGAGATATAGGCTTAGACAGTCAGAATGGTGAAAACCAACTTACCATCCAAATCTTCTCTTGCTAGTTTTGCGGGATAAATTTAGCTAAAATTATTTAGAAGCATGTAAATATTTGCATGTCGGTTACTTCCCATTTTTTAATTCATGTTTTGTGTACTTCAGATCCTTTCCAGAGCTGCCATACAAATGGAGGTTGAAGTACCTGTTGATTAAGTCATTGTATAGCAGAGGTCTTCATAGGTTGGGTCATCATCTTACATGTTATAATTGCTACAGTCGAAAAGCAAGTACTTTTCTTGTCCATGAGCATTCAATTTCTATTGAGCTTCGAAAGATGATAGTAATTGTAGTTATACATGTCCTTTGTTCTTTTCTTTGCCATGGTTGGACGTGCCTGGAGATATCCTGGGCCATGGTTCGTATATTCTATGAATAATCATTCGAGCCATCCAAAAATATTGATGAGCTGGTACAGGCATCATTTGATCTCCCTCCAAATGGTAGTTTGCTCTGTCTGGCCTCTCAGTGGGGGCTGGTGTAGGGGATAAAAAAAGACTTGTAATTCAACTCGAGTTAGAATTATAAGTTTTTATGGTCGAATTAGGTTTTAAGTTTTTTACTTTCTTGATTTGTTGCCTCAAGTTTGATCCTAAACTTGTTAAAAACATGAAAAAATTAAGCTTGAGCAAGGCTGAAAATCATGGAAATTTTAAACCTGAACTAAAAAAATGGAAATTAGATCTTGGAGAATAATTAAAATTCAACTGAAAAATAAAAGATAATATTTAAACCTTCAAACGAATTAATGTTATTTAATTAGTATAAAATAATTTGATATTTGAATAAATTCGAAGTCAATTATAATTTGAAATCTAAAAAACTAAAAAATAGAACTCTACCTAGATTGGTTTGGGTTTTTTAAATGTATGCTTGGATTTTTTTTTTTTTTTTCCTACAACTTTGCTGGAGCATTGCTGGATCTCAAATATATCTCAAGCACATAAGGCGTGCTGTACCTGGATTATTGATAGAGTATCGAGCAGAAACTAAACCTACTTGGTTAACATGAGTTTTTTGGCCAATCATGCTACGTTAAAGAACGTAATGTGATGTAGCCATTCTTAAAATGAGCTCTAAATACAGTTCACTGAGGATAAAGTCTAACACTTAGTTTAGTGTTATATTGCAGCGAGAAATAAGTGTATCTTGTGTTGTTTTCGCCTTTCTTCCACTTATTATCATCAACATTGATAGTTAATGAGAAAAAGAATACATTAACGACACTGAAAATCTAAAACATCTCCTGTCACTAATTTAACTGAGCATAATCTTAGCATCAGCGAGATTGATAATTAATGAAAAAAATACAACACAATTGATTGTTTTCTACTTTCCTCCACTTATTACATGATAAAACATTCTTAGAAAAGAATCACAACCGATTCTCTCAGCCTTACAGCCATAGGAATGGACCACTTAGCAATCCACCCTCAATAATAATATCAAGCAACAAATACACACTTACCTACATGCCGGTGCATAAAAATAAGGAATGTGGGCAAACACAATGGAAAACGGGGCAACAACAATAGGCTGCATTGCTTCAACTGGAACAGGTTCGAGCTCCGGAATATTGCCATTTGAGTCCACAGACAGGATGTTACCATTCAGCAGCATAGTCTGGCTGTGGATGTCTCCATCCTTGGCAGTCAAGTGGTACTCTTCCCTAATGAACTCAGATGTCTTCCCGAGCCCACGAATGTGGTTGAATCTTCTCCTGTGCGCACCAAGATGACGATGATGCTTCAAAGATGCTGAATACGCCGTCTGAGTTGTGACAAACACCTGAGTTGTAGTGTTGCCACTGAGATTGATCAACAGTAGGGTGATACCTTGCTGCCAATGCCACGAAGCAGATCTATAAGAAAGATTCAAGAAGAAAGGTAATTTCTGGTATTAAAGTTAATTTAGTCGACTTACAGATTCTCTAGCACAGTGTGCATATGCTCTTATCATGTTTGTGCCAGTGAATTTTGTTGATAAAACGCGTTGACCCATCAACCGATGCCACAGAAGGGCACTGCACCAAAAGGGGGGAGTAAGTTTTAGGACGAAACTTGTTCAATACATGGAATGAAGAGCAAGTAGATAACCTATAATAATCAGGATTTGGATGGTAAGTAGTGGTGTTCAGCAGGCCATAATTTCCACCAATTAGTGACTGTCTACAGTAAGTCTTGGTATCGTATCTCGCTGACATGCCGAGTTGATCCAAGTACCTGCCAGCACCAAAAAGGCAACAATAATGCGCTTAAATATTCTTTTGAACGTTCAATAATTGAAGACTGTCTTGTTGACTCACCAGAAGCTGAAAACAAATGAATCAGTGACAAGATGGTGACCACTGTTGTAAGCCCCTCCAGCTTCACCAACCCAAGCGGTGGTTGATGTCCCTCCACTGCTGAGGATTCTCTGAAGATTGCTAAATGTGCTGGCCTCACCATCCAGATAAGTGGGATCCAGGATTTTTTCAGTCAAATGCTGATCAACACCTAAGCAAATAATAAAAAGGTCAAAAATTAATGAAAGAAAGTGATCTAATGGAGAGAAATACTTAATTCCAAGGTTGTAGCAAAAATGTACACCTGGACCAAGATTGTATATGTGGTGAGTGATGACATCCAATGAGTTGGGTTTTGTCTTGGCGATAAACTCACTGAACCAGTTGGCTTCAAAGAAGCCCCCCGGAGCCAACACCAATGGTTTATCTGGGAAACCTTGGTAGATCTCATTGATAATTGATTTGAGGTTGATCACATCTGCAGCATACTGATCTGCTCCAATTCTAGTTCCAACTCCCGATCCGCTTAGTTCATTTCCTAAGAAAAATATTTAGTTTCAGCTATCCAAAACACATTGGGAAAAAGTCCATGCATAAACATGAGTGAAGTCTGGTAAAGCAATGTTGAAACAAATCTGCACACGGTCTTTATGCGTTCCCACTGAAGTTCCTTGCTAAGATAGACTTACCAAGCTCCCAACCATGGATGGTATAACCCTTGTTGACTGTATAACGAATAAGCGAAGCAGCATTGGTGTAGTTCCAAGGTCCTCCTAAAGAACCATCATTCTGAGGAACTCTTCCATTGAGTGCATTCAAACCAAAGATTATGACAGCTCTGAAGTAAAGACAAGATGAGATTTTTTAAATAAATTTCCATCTAAAGCCAACAACCGAAGATAAATGACATCATACCCGGCCTCATGGAAAAACTCATTGAGTTCATCCCATCTGGGCATTGGTAAGCAACCTTGAGTGAAACCAAACATCTCTGAATTGCTCTTAGTAAATGGAGTACAAAGTGGTTTTGGATTTCCACTGTCATAGATGACCTTGTCTTGCAAGGAACCTCCGAGGCGAAGTTTCAGTGGAGAGAATGCTGAAAAGAATCATAGACAAAACAAGAAAGGGGAGAGAGATCAAATTTATTATCTTCAAGAGCTGAAACACTTTTATCCCGCAAATTTACTACTTGCCCACCTTTTACAGCATTCAGTAAAACAGGATCGGAAAGGTTCTGCATGAAGGAAAAGACGAAACACCTGTGTCAATCATGATATCCAAATTAATACTTTCTTCAGTTTAATTATCTAACACAAACATGCAGACAAGCACCCCATTCTTTCATTATTCAGGTAGCTGTCCTATAAAAAGCCTGCACTATAATAACTAGTCCTGAATAGAAAACAAAACATGTCCCACCTCCATATTACTTTTAGCATTTTGTTAATCGTCAGAGTTACTTTTACCTTGCTCCGTTAATCAGAGTTCATTGCGCTTGAATGTATTCAGGATCAAGTTAGGATGATGTTATGAATTTCGTCTTATTTCAAGGCAAATTGATACAAACCCTAAAGCATAAGAGTCATTATTTACTCTCTCTCTCTCTCTCTCTTTAAATTGATGAGCAAAACTGAGATTTTCAAACTACATAGGTAAACTGGGAACACTCCAGGGAAACAAAATTTTTATACCAATCCCGTAAGACATTTAGCTCTAATTGAAGTTTTAAAGGGAAAAACAGAAGTCGTGAATTAGGCGCACCCCGGTTAAAAGCATAAAGAATAGATGCACAGATTTGGTATTCCATTCTCCAAACAAACTAAATCTCATAATCACACCAGAAATAATAATCAAATCATTAAAGAAGAACATTCCACTGCAGATCTTGATGCTAAACAAAACCTAACAAACCAAAGACTAAAACTCACCAGATTGAGGAGGGAGGCCAAACCCCAGCTACACGTACCGTAGTCACATTTCTCCGGCGGCCACCAATCCAGAGTAGCGCACACGAAATCCGCATCAGTGACGGCAACGGCCGCGGCCCCGTCCACCACCACCGCCGCTTCCCCGGAGCCAGACGTCACCGGCCCACCGGAGTGCACCGCCACCGGCCCCGCCAGCCACAGAAACCCCCAGAAACAGAACCCGAGCAGCTGAGCCAGAACACCGACGCCCATCCCCTCCTTTCCCGCCCAAGCCAAAGCTAATCACCTGTCCAAGCGAAGGGGGGCTGCCGCGGCTCCCGTGACGTATAAATAGCGATCGATCCTACTCAATGGAGAATGGGGGAAGCGCGCAAGGAATTGGATTGGCTGTGGAGGGGCATCTGCTGCTTGATTTGGTGGAGAAATGTAAGCTTGGAATCTTTTGGGGTGAGAGGATGGGGACTGGGAACAGCTAGTAGAAGAGTGAGGGAAAGGGTAAGTTCAATTTCCCTTCCCGAACGAACTGGTGCTGACCCGGCTGGCCGACTCCTTTATTGGACCGCCTTTTAGAAACATATAAAACAGCAACTATCGGCTGGGGCCTGGGGGAATACGAATCTGAACTACTACCACCGAGGTCGAGGTTAACTGTTTAATCCCAATCGAACCGAATTGAATCATAATTCGAATCACAGTTTAAATCAAAATTAATAATATTTAAAATTAAAATAATATAATAATATTAAAAATTATATAAAAATATATACAATTAATTAAAATTTAATTTATTTGGTTAAATTTAAAATTTTAATATTGAATTAAAAATCAAACTGAATTTTTTTTAAAAAAATTAAATTAAAAATTTAAATTTTTTTTAGAAAAATTTAAATTGAATTAAATTAAACCAATTAGTTATAAATCGAATCTAATTAAAATTTTCTGTTAAATTTTTAGATTTGAGCCTGATATGCCCGATAGCGGCCACCCAAGACCGTGGAAATTTCCAAAGGGATTCGCTTTGTCTGACGCCTGTTGGGCGTAGGTCACTGGCAGAAAAGGTTCTGCATGAATGGTGGGTGGTCAAAACGGGGCGGCAGTGGGGAGCATGTGAAGAAGTGCAGTGAAGCTGGATTTAAATAAGTTTATATATTCACATAATTTTAGTGCAGTGGCGGCAGGCAGACATGTCCATGTTGATACGGTCGAGGGGTAACAGCTGCTGCCTGCCTGCATCTGCATGCATGCCGCTCGATATAATAATGATCATGAGAACGACCAGTTTGACCCTGGTTTTAGGCTGAAATCATTAGCTCATGCCTTAATCCGTATTAGTCTAGTGTCACGCGAGGAGGAATAAGGCTTTCTATTTGGTTTGAATCCAACTGAACCGATTAAGGATAAATCGAATCGATTTTATTCTAATGGTAATAATCCCAATCCGAACTAAATTACTCTCAAATTGAATAAGAACCGAACTGACTAACTTAGTTCGGTTCGGTTCAAACCGATTAAAACCGAATAAGCTTTATTTTATAAATTTATTTTTTTTTCTACCCTCATCGTCAATCGATTTCCACCTCGCCACCGTCGCCGCCTCAACTCATGTTTATTCAATTTGAACTGAACCGAATCGATTAAGAATAAACTGAAACTGAACCGAATTGAGATCAATTTCACCCACAACAAATCGAACCGACTTAGATTAATCAAAAATCGAATTGAACCGACCCAGTTCAATTTATCAGGTTAAATCGATTAACGGTGAGCCATAGGAGGAGATGAATGAGCATTCAAATTGATCAATTTGGTTGACCAAAAAGGTTTAATTTAACCTCAATTTTAGACGTCACACATAAGTTAGGAAAATCTCAACTTTATCCGCACATCACTGTTATAGTGTAAGGTGCTTAATGGCTGGCAATTTTTTGCGTCCCTCTCTTGATCAATAATGCGTGCGTGATCGTCCACAGCTGCAGCTTACTTGTGAAAAACATTCAATGCCAATAAATGCTTGACACCGAAAGTCCAAAGCATAAGAAACCATTGACAAATCCTGCAACATCTGAGTGCACTACTCGATAACTAATTAGCGAGTAAATAGAAATGCAGGTCAAAGTGTGAACACGTTCTAAAATTTCCCCTACTTTTCCTATAAAAATGTTAGATGAGTCTGTCCAATTACTGCGCTTTGAGTCCTTACATATATTCAGTGCCTTGTTGCTAGGGATGGCAAAAAATTCCATCCCCGACTCGATCCGACCTGACCCGATCCGAAGTCAACGGGGAAAATCCGAGTTGACTGGGGGTCGGGTCGGGTTCGGGAAAAACCCGACGGGGGTATAGTCGGGTCGGGGTCAGGTATGGGAATTTAGGTACCCGCCTCGAACCCGATCCCGAACCCGCCCCGACTATTAAAATAACAAATTTACCCCTTATAAATTATAACCTAGTTACTAAATTTTAATAATTTATGTAGAAATGATGATATAATTTATGTAAAATATTTTTTTATTTATATATTATGAATAAATAATGCAAATTAATTTTAAAATATTATTTATAATATATATTTATTTTTTAGGTCGAGCGGGGTCGGGTTTCCCCGCGGGGTCGGGTGTGGGGCAGGATTTTTTAAACCCGTCGGGTTCGGGGACGGGTTTGAGGAAGTCGGGGTCGGGTCGAGGATGGCAAAACCCGACCTCGACCCGCCCCGTTGCCATCCCTACTTGTTGCTCCTATCTATTCTTTTTTTCCTTTTCTTTGCTTCAATAACATCTTACTTTTTCAGAGAGAGTTCCTTCTCAATCCAGAAAGGGAGTTGATGAGTAGTAGGTTTGACAATAGAAAGAGACAACCTAACCAACAAGACTACCAAGTTGGCATCCACAAGGAAAAGGTTGCAGCCAAGCAAAGGAGAAGTCTCCTTTCTCCCTGCCACATCTTTTTTCTCAACATTTATTTTTAAATTTCCTTGGAGAAACAAAGAGCCTACAATGGAGGCCAAGAGTGAAGCTACAATGTAAACATTAATTTGGGGGGTTTTTTGGTTTGCTTGCACTCACTTAGATAAGGGAACAAATTAACCATAGGTTATGTTAACTAGGGTTAGTAGTGCATAATTTTTAAAAAGAGCAAGTCGGCAAGTCTCAATCTTTCTATTTGAGATTAACAACAATCTAGTTGGTGATTAATAAATAATATGATGTGGATAGTCTGAAACTAGACTTAATTAGGGGATCCAGCTCTGTCTTGCCCAACTTTCTTAGATTATGATAGGGTATGTTTATTTTTGAAATAACTTTCATTGGTCTTGTATAAAAGTAATAGACTTTGAAAATAGTTTTAATTAAAATTTAATTATTTATCTTACTTTCTCATCATATTTAACTTGTCTATAAAGTTTAGAGCTAGTGAAGATTAACTTGACACAAAGTTAAACAGATTTAGATTATAATTGTATTAAATCCATTTTAACCTAAAATTTAATTTCTTTTAGGTCGAGTTAGGTTGCAAGTGAGTTGACCTGTACAACCCGGTATACAACAACCCCTCCTTCCTTTTGTTAGCGGATTGGGTCACATAGATAAGTTGAGAGTTATATCTGGGTGGGGTTAATATACAATAAATAAGTTACTTGGTTCATATTAGGTTGATCTTATTTATTTTGTGGGTTGTGTTTAGGTTAGACCCTTGATCAATTAATTATATAAGTTGTGCTTGGATCAACCTATTTGAGTTATTGGTCACAAATAAAAAAAACTATCTAACGATCTATTTATGGCGAGGTCTACTAAAACTAATATATATATATATATATATATATATATATATATATATATATAAAATTTTAGTTAGCATATAAAATAAAGCCCAATACCTTATTCTAATGGGCCTATTTGTGCATTGTCTAAAGCCCATCCCTTTTAGTTGGGCTTCGTTAACATAGTCTAGTTGGTCTATTGGCCATTCATGTATTTTGCTTTCTTTTAATATTTATATATTTGTTCCTTTATATTTATTTGCCATATTTTTTTTACCAAACCTATTGTTATTAAATTATATATCTCCCTATTTTACTTTATTTATAAGGTAAAATTTTTTAAATTTAAGATAGAACTTTTCTATTATAATAATTAGGAGTTCTACTTATGCGTGAGAGATTTTACCTTATTGTGAGAGCCTCGCTCCTCCTTAATGCTGTGTTTACTTGAACAGAAATTTAAAATAATAATAATAATAATAATAAATATTAAATTTAAAAATTTAATATATTTTTTATTCTTTTCTTCCATTTTATTTAAGTAAACACAATCTAAAATTTTTAGGTAGGTAATCCAATGCTGGTTAATATCCGAGAGGGCCTCACTAAAAATCCTATTCGGTCTTAGTGGGAACTGTCAACCGGCAAGGAGAGCTTGCTTCTTCCAAGCCACGAATCCCCGCGCCCTCGAAATCCAAACATCTCGTTCCCAAATATAAACCACCGGTTATCATTCCTCTCCATGTCGGTTTGTTACGATTCCACAACCACCAGAGGAGAGGAGAGCAATGGCTTCTGCTTTCCTCCACTACCCCTTCCATCTTGCTTCCTCCTCCCCTCATCTTGGGCTCCGCCGTGGAGCGAAGAGGAGTTCGCCTCCCCTCTTGCGGCGGAGAGCGGTGGAGGTGGTCTGCAGCAGCGATGGGATCGGAGAGAAAAGCAAGGGGGCGGTAGGGGATGATGAGGACAGGCCCACCTTCAACCCATTCGGCTTCGTCACAGACAATCCGTCGAGCCGTAGTGCCATCCAGCTCCCGGAATCGCCTGCCGAGGACGGAAATGTCGGCCAGATGCTCTATGTACTGTATTTCTTCTCACCTGCTCACTTTGAATTTGGAATAACCCGATTTGCATGTATAGACGGATGATTATATACCACAATGAGATAGAACGTTTATTCTCGCTGGTTATTTTGGTCGAGTTTCTTCATCACTGAAGATGGCATCATCGCTCAATCCCAATCAACCTCAATGTTTGAAGGGGTTAATAGTGAAAGCAAATTCATTAAGATTTGCGCTTGGTAACTGTTGGCCGCCATGTTGGATATTGATTAAAGAGAAACTGGATTATTTACTTAATAACCTGATCCTACCTTGACCTTTTCGGTTGAGATCTAAGTTATTGAAGGTTGAGAAAAAATCGAGCCTATTCTAACTGGAGACAATCATCATAAGCAAGTGGATTCCATAGTCTTTACGCAGCTTGCTGCATTTAAGTACAATACACAGTCATATTTGAAGAAACACTTATGTCACTTATGACATTTGCATTAGGGTTAACTTCGCTCTACAATTTTGGTTCCGTTGCATTTGGCTCCCTGTAGTTACAGGAATGTCAGTTTGCACCCATAGTTTTTATGATTTGGCCTGAATTTTCCTTCAGTAATCTTCAAATCCTAGTTTCTTTCCTACACTGAAAATTTTATCTTGAATTGTCTACAAAAACTCAGGTAAATGCTCACCACATGATAGACAGGGTCCACAGTGAAGGTCATTATCATCACTCAACCTCGTGATAATCCTCGTAGTTGACTTAGAGCAAAGTGAAACTAAACTTTCAATTAATACTGTACAAATAACTGATGAATCTAAACCTCCACTTTTTCTTATTTGTTCCATAAATGGGTGCTTCATTGCCTTGTATTTATGTTGCAATATTCTGGTGATATGCGAGTCAAACATCAAATTTATACATTTTTTATGTTTTATGCCTTTTAAATCAGAGAATAGAAGACAAGGGAAAGGAATATGGATCCTATGTTAAATCTGGTAAACTTCGATGGTTTGTTAGAGAAACTGGTAAGTTACTTTTTTAAAAGTTAAACTGCATGTCATATGTGGTGCTTATTGCATGTTCAATCAGTTTAGAATCTAATTTATTTACCCAATGATCTTCGTTGATATTCTTTCTAATCAAACAAAGGCACTAAAATTCAGTTTTTCTGGAATTTCTGGAATCACAAGTTCACCTCTGTATCAATTCCTATTTCTACTGTGTCAATCCTTATGAAGGAACGCTCTATTGGCTATAAGTGGTACAGTAATGTACATTTTAAAAACTAACTACCATGGCTAGTCACCTAGTCCTATCATGCCACAATGTGGAATTTAGTTTGAGCTAGTTATCAACAGTGGCACCTCTAGGATCCGAAGGTATGTGGGGGCAAAATAAATTAAGGGGGTAAATAGATAGAATGCAATGTGTTGACAAGGGGCAACATATTTTTTTATCCACCTTTGCACCTAGTATAATTATATATAATCAACGCTAAAATTGAAAGTTAGTGGGCGCATTTGCCCACACTTCCTTATATCTGGCTCCCTAGTTATCATCCTTAGCAAATGAACAATCAAATGGATCAATTATAATTCGAGCACCGCTCATTCTTGCTGTAATATCTACAATAAAAACCTCATGTTGTAGCATGTGTACCCCATCTTCTCAAGCAAGTTTGAGTCGCATGTTGTTGCAAACCTTGGTATGTACCATTTGCAAAACATACAATTCCATACGGGATGGAACCAATATGGTACCTAGATGAGTGGCTTCATCCACAGCAGGTGCAAAACTGCGCCGCTGGCCAATGGCAGTAGACATGAAAAGAACAAGAAGAAGGAGAGATAGAGTGAAGAGGGAAAGGGTCAAGAAAGAGAAGGGAGGGAATGTCCACCAATCTCTCTACCTCCACTCCGCTCTCAGCTGCTTCTACCTCCGCTCCACTTTTATCTGCCTCCGCCTCCACTTCCCTGCACTACTAGATGAGTGGGAGAGATGATGGTATGTAATGCATAATGGAAGAACAATGAGAACATGATGGTCCATTGCTAGGTGGAGGATGACGGTAGGCATAGGAAGAATGAGAAGAAGAGGGAGAGATAGGGTGAAGGGAAAAAGGGATGCAAGAGAGAAGGCATGGAACTCACCAATCTTGTCTACCTCTGCCTTCACTTTGTAGTCTACATTCATTTGCCTTTGCTCTGCTCTACATTGGTACTAGGACAAGGTTAGACTAGTTCATACTGTGTGGACAGACCGATTTTTAAATTGCTAGTATGTACCGATACAAATGTTGAGCAACTATGTTTGTGCATCATTGCAGAGTTCAATTTTTAGAAAATATCGTATGTTGGCATATACCGATCAATACAAGTGGTACATACCATTCTAACCATATATTGATACACGACCAATTTAGTATATACTAGCAATTTGACATTAGATTGATACATCGATACTAGCTAAAATTGAATACCTTGGCCCATTTTTAAAGGATGCAAATAGTAATCTTTTGTTAGTTTATAACTTTTACACCAAATTGCGGTTGCTCTTCAACTAAATTTTAAAATGACCAAAATTAGTTATTGATATTTAGTTATGCAAGACAAAATTAAGTAATTAACTAAAGTCAAATACTTACTTGGATATATCTTGTAATCTTCTATTAGTTTGTAACTTTTACTCCAAATTTGCAACTGCTCTTCAACTAAATTTTAAAATGACCAAAATTAGTTATGCAAGGCAAAATTAAGTAATTAACTAAAGTCAAATATTTACTGGAATATATCTTGTATTGTAATTCCATGATAATTGAATCTTTAAATATCATTTTGCATTGTTGAAAATACAATTTTCTCTAATTGCCATTATTGACTTATCCGATTGTTGTTGTGGCTATTTATATATCTAGCTCGATATGAAGAATCATACTCCATAATGTGACGAACATGTCTTGTCATGTACCTAATCTATACCAGCATTGGTAAACTAGATTTTGGTTGTAAGTTGAAAGAAAAAAACTATTATTAATAAACATTTTTGGAAGTAATGAGATAAATGAATTAATTATAAGAAATAAATTTCTTGCTAGCCATATGAATTTCTTGATCTATCTAGGGAACTAACTTATTTAGGTTGTTAATCAAATTTGTAATTTGTTGTTGTACCTCAGGAAATATATTATATAAATCTCCTATCATGGCTCCTTATCCATGTTTACTTTGCAGAGTGCCACATCGATAGGCTTGCCTGCATGACAAATATCCACACTATTGTTCTAGAAGAGTGCGTTTAGAATGAGTTGAGACACATGCCATCATTTGCTTGTGAGCAACGCCTTTTGTGTTAGCCTTCTTCATAAGCAAAAACTTGAGAAAAATAAAATGTGTCACAAACCTTGAAGGTTTGGGATGTAGGATCTCTCTGAAATAGCCTTCTTTTATAGTTGTCTTAGGTTCCAATTTCCATGAAAATATATGATGCATGAGGGAATATTAACTCTTGATGAACTATCAGATATACTTGGAAGAAGACCTCATTGCCTAACCGTTGTTAACATTGGATCTTAATTTAGAACACCCTCCGAGCATATAGGAAGATTTAATTTAATGTGATTTATTGCCTCTGTTTCATGTTTGTACTTTGTAGTGCTTGTGGTCTATCAGTTCCAATAACACTAAGCGCATTTTCATAGTTCTTATGAAGTAAATGTACATAACATATGACATTATTTTAGCATTTTTTTGACATAAAATAGTCTATACATGTAATATTTATGTGACTAATATTATTCTTGTTCTAGGGTCCTCTAGCAGCAAACGTGGAACAATCTTATTTATCCATGGCGCTCCAACCCAGTCATATAGTTATAGGGTAGTAATGGCTCAGGTGTGTATTATTGTGCTTATGCCAATAAAAAATAAAGCATGTTCTTTCAACTCTTTTACAATATAAAGTACATAAATAGTACATAAATTATATACAGTTTTATATTGGTATTCAAACTTTATTTTGTTTTAAATGGATGCATGAGAATGCATAGAAGGCACACAGTACGCACATAAACATTGCCTTTGCAGATGTTTTAACCCTTTAATTCAGTCCTCCTCTATGGCACTTGTTCCCCCTTATGTTCATATTTTATTACCCACTGAGTCTATTCCTATCGGCTCTGGTTCGTTCATGCTGCCATCTCGGCCTCCTTCTATTGATTTGCTTCTAGTCAATGATTGTCTCTACATCTGTGTATCCTCTCTAGCCTTACTTTTGATACAGATCAATCACATCCTCCACTTAGGCCTTGACTTGCCCATTTCTCATTGCAAATGTACTTGATCTACTACTGATACCCATTTGTCTTTCATGTTTCTTATGATTAATTATCTTGTGCTTTTCATTCTCTTTTTTATCCTTATTTTCACTATCTATACCAAGAACCTGACAAGTTATGCTTAGTCCTCAGTGAAGCCATGGATGATGAGATGGAGGCATCAATTTCTCGAGATACCTAGAAGCCTGTTTCTCCTCATTCCTTGGATGTTAGGTCTCTAGCTTGTAAATGAGAATATACTTTCAAACACCTTCCAAATGGGTTTGTTTAGCAATACAAACTCAACTTATGGCTAAGGAGTTCACTTAGAGCTGGCATGAACTACTTTGTTAGCTTCTCTCTTGTAGCCAGGTTACACTTTCTTTGAGTTTTTTTTCTTGTTAGGAACTAAGTAAAATTGGAGTATTGATGTTAAAAATGATTTCTTGTAGTGATCTATGGTCCATATGGAGTAGCCTGTGTGGCATGTTGCTTTGGGGAAAAGTAAGCAATGTTGCTCTAGGGAAAAAAAGGTAAATTCAAGAAAGTCATCTATAGCTTGAAACAAAGCTTGTAGATATGGTTTAAAAGTTTTATGAGGTAATTGTTCATAGTGGTCTTCAATGTAGTTGATACGATCCGAGAAATCGGATCGTCCCTCAAGCCGCCACCGGCGAGTTATCGTGCAAGCACGCCCTAACAATAGAATAACTAAACACTCAATAATCCTCAAACTAAACCCTAGACCCTTATTTATATTCCCCCCTTCGCACCCCTTCCTTCACATCCCTTCCTACCTTGCACCTTTTCCCTTCACACCCTTTTCCCCTCACACCCTTTTCCCTCGCACCCTTTCCCCTCACTTCTCCCTCCTCCTTACCCTAATAGACAATGGGTCCGTAACAAATAGGCCCGTAACAAATGCCCCCCTCTCAAACCAGCCTTGTTCTCAAGGCTAAAAAACTTCAATTTGCCTGGATCCCAAATCGCTCGGTAAGTTGTTGAATCAGGAACACCGAACATTTCGGCCTCAAGCATGTTGCCGGGATCCCAAATCGCTCGATAAGTTGTTGAAGCAGGAACACCATAGATGGTCGCCTCAAGCTTGACAATCTCATACTTGTGCGCAGGAAACATGCTAGCAAAACCATCAGCCTTCTCAATTAATTCATCGATTGGCAAAGCAACCACGGATTCATCCTTGTTTTGTCCCCATAGAGCTGATGAAGGATACATGTTGGTACCCATTCCCAAACGGCCGGTTTCCATCTGATGAGAACCCCTGTTACCACTCCTTGTTTAATGTCTTCAATTTTAAATTCTTCTTCTCTCGGTTCCTCATATTCTCTCATGGAAGCTTCTAACAACAATACCAATCATTTCCTTTTCTTTATCAGTACTATAATCAATCTCCGTTGGGTAAACACTTGGTTTGGAACGGTGATCAAAAGAGGTATCAATAGATGTGCTAGAACCTTGATCAACATGAGACAGATCGTCTTCCTCAAAGGAGCTTTGATCAGGAATTATACTAAATCTGAGTATCATCTCTTCCTTCAACCTTTCCCAAGAGAGATTGGGAATCTGTCAGTTTAATCCTCGAATCCAATCATATGATTCTCCCTCCATACGAACAAAAGCCATAGAAAATTTAAAGTCATCCGACGTACCTTTAATGTCGAAAAAATATTCAGCTTGTGCAATCCAATCCTCTTGATCAGTGTCATTAAATCCTGGTAATACCGTGAGAATACGAGTCAGCCATCTATCCTCCGTAGTTCTTTGGCTCGGTGATGTAGTCTTCAGGATCTCACTTCCATCAAAAGTGACAGCTCTACCTTTGTCCTCTTCTGTCGCTCTAATCATATCTTTCAGCATTATTTTCATCTCATCTAAAACAACAAGATGATCCATCTCCCCTCAAGGGTTTTTTTTTCCCTAATCTGCTACAGTACTCCTTCACCCGCCGTGCCCGCACGCGCGGCGCTTGCCGCTGCTTCGCCGGCCAATTGCTCCGGCCGGCTAGGGTTCCAGCGAGAAAAGAAAGGATGGAGTCGTGGCCGGAGTTTGAGGGCCGATGATGGCCGGTTGGGAGAGGACGACGGCGAATAACGGAGATGGGGCGGAAGCAGGGTGTGAGGCATCAACGGAGATCTTCCCGATTCCGGCGATCCAGGCGTTGGATGGGGAGATCCTTCTGGCTATGTCTTCGATCGGAAGTAGAGAAGGGGTGGCTGGAGTTTGGGGACGATCCGTCGGTCGGATCGTCGCCGGTGGCAAGACGAACAGAAAGAGTCGTGTTGGGGCGGAAACTAGGGATTTGATCCGGAGTTCTATTCCGGTGATGGGTGGATGCTGGTGACTGAAGCTTCGTCTTGGGTAGGAGATGTGATGGACGAAGTTTCGTAGAGATCCGACGGCTGGATCACCGACGGCGAGGGCACAAACGTCCGGGAATCGCAAGGAACAACGCAAAGCTGCCGGAGGAGCGGATCTTCACCTTCTTCGTCAGCTTGATTCACGATAATAGATCCATTGACTAGATCTATCACCGACAATGGAAGCTCCTTCCGCCTTTATCTGTCGCCGGACCACCGGTTCCCCGGTGATCAATACGGTAGTGAACTTGCGCCTGACGAACAACCAACGTGAAGTTGACTCCCGTCGTCACCCCAGTGGGATTCAGTAGGTCGGACCAATTGATATGATCCGACCTGCCACCGGCGTCGAAGGAGATCCGTCCGCTGGCATCTCCGGACGTCGTGAAGTCCCCTAAGGTCGCCGCATGGGAAGAAAGAAGTCGCCGCCCCTACTCTGAACCCGCCGACTGCAGCCGCCAAAACCTTAGCCTCCTCGAGTCGAAGAAGCAGATGATTTCAGCGTTGCCAAAGCCGCCGCTTGCGCTGGATCTCGTCGTCGCACGCGCCACACGTACCAACCCTTGGGTTTTTCTTCAAGCCGCCTGGGAAGATAGAAGACGCCGCCCGGATGCTGAAGCTTTCAGCGTCGTCTCCTTCCAAAATGTCCGCGTGCACGATTCCAAAGAATAGCTGAAGAACAGAGCAGTGCCGTTGCAGGAAGGGCTACGCCGATCTTCGATCCCCTTGGATGCTGGCCGTGAACCTTCAACTCGACAACCACCTCCTCCTAGGGTTCCGATGAACTCCCCCTAGGATTTCTATAACGGCTTTATAAACGATACTAGACCCGCCGTGTAGATTTAATACCGACAACGGAAACTCCTTCAGCCTTTATCCGTCGCCAGACCACCGGTTCCCCGGCGATCGATCCAGCGTTCTATCCGGCAGTGAACTTGCGCCCGACGAATAGCCAACGTGAAGTTTACTCCCGTCGTCGCCCCAGTGGGATCCGGCAGGTCGAACCAATTGATACGATCCGATTTCTCGGATCGTCCCTCAAGCCGTCACCGGCGAGCCTTAACAATAGAATAACTAAACACTCAATAATCCCCAAACTAAACCCTAGACCTTTATTTATATTCCCCCCTTTGCACCCCTTCCTTCACACCCCTTTCTACCTCGCACCCTTTCCCTTCACACCCTTTTTCCTCGCACCCTTTCCCCTCACTTCCCTCTCCTCCTTACCCTAATAGACAATGGGCCCGTCACAGTAGTAAAGTAGATAACTCTGTTTTCATTAATAGAGCTCTTCTGGTTGTATTGATGATACTTTCTTATAGGAAGTGACATTAAAAGGTATCCATGAAGTTAAAATTTATTTGGAAAATAAAATCATAATCAACGATCTCATAAAACTTAGATACTTTGAATTGAAATTGCTTATGGACTAAGATGCACAATCGCAATCCGACCTAGGAACGGTAGAAGTTTCGTAGGATCAGAATCTAGGATTCTAAGATACTATTGAAAGGCAAAAAATATTTATTAAAAACATTTTCATATATTAAGAGTAATATGAACATTATAATAAAAATAAATAATGATAAATAATAATATCTATCAAGTATTAACTAGCAAGGAACCAATTTTTTTTTCAATCAAGTAATCAACAAATTGAATATTTTACAACCATTCACACAATAAATTAAAAAAAAAGAAAATTATATCAATGAAAATAAACTATTTTAAATTAACTTACCAACCAAAATAGATAACTAAGTATAAGCATGAAATATTGTAAAAAACCATAAGGTCAAAAGACTTAAAACTCTAACATCGTATGTCACAACAAACTATTACAAGTTTATAATGATAAATCCAAATATGAAATATTAAATGATTCAAATACAAGTCCAATTATGAAGTCCTAAAATAAGTTTTTAGTGGATTCATTCTCAAAATAGGGGTAAGCATTTGATAATATTGATTACCGAATTTATTGAATTTCTTTACTGAATTTTTTTTGGGCAAACCTAACCGAGTAGGAAAAAAACAAATTCTTTTGAACCGAATTTTCCAAATAAATTATTGGTAAAATCAGTAATTACCAATTTCCCAATCTGCTAACATATATAATTTTAGATGGTAAACTCTCCACCAATTATGATAAACCCTAAATTGAGATTAGTACCGATACAAAGGGTGCATTTGGCAAGGCTTTCCCTTCATTGCCTAGCTAAGCGGATCGTGGAAGAGCTTCTCCCAGCATTTCGGCTGCTTTGCTTCTTGAAAAAGCTAACAATACACATTTTGTTAAAGAGGAAAGCCGGGACTGTTGTTGTTCCCTTCCAAAAGCAAGAGGGTGGGGGTTCAAACCCTGCCCATTTTTTTTACTCTCAGCATTACACCATCTTGCCAAAAAGCCTTTTGCATATAGTTTTATAAAAATAACTTATACATTATAAATTTATAAAATTAAAACTTTGCAAAATAAAACTTTACATAATCAAACTAAAACTTTATAAAATAAAAAGTTCATAAAATCAAAAGTTTATCAATTCAAAAGCTTATAAAATCGAAGTTTTAACAATCAAAGCTTAAAATTATTTGGATTATCATATATTATTATATTTATAATTCATAAAGTTAGTGACTACTTTTTAAATCTATATGTTAAGAGTTATACATTTAACTATTTTAAGATTATATCAAAAAGTTAGATGACTTTAATTTTATATGTGCCTAAGATATAAACTTAATTATTTATTACTTTAATATTTTATTTTAATAAATAAATATTTAGATTTAATAAATATTTTATTACATTTACTCACTAATCTTGTTCATATAAAAATATATATTTAACTATTTATGAATGTACAAGAACATTTATAATATTAAAATGTTTCTATTATTAAAATTTTTGTGTAATATAAATTTAAATATTTAATGATGGATATTATATAGTATTATGTTTTAGCATTTTACACTATTATTCAATAATAATTTATAGTATTTTTTCAACAGAACAACATCATAATTCACTCAAAACAACATAGCTTTTTATCTAAAAATACTATCCAGGCAGCGCTTATCTTATCTAATCAGCTGAAGCTAGACAGCACTTATCCTTTCAACTCCACCAAATGCAGCCAAAGTCACTATATATATTACAATGGTACTGACCAGTATACTAGTACGGATAGGTATATAAAATCTTAGTTAGGTCATAGCTAGGTGGCACCATCTTGTGCGCGACCGTGGTGCCTGTTGTATTTGCTCACTCCTAGTTCTACTTGTGTAGCCATTAGTTTAATCCTACAACTTCTAAGTCGACCAAGAGCCACCACCATGCCTGCTCGTGCTGCCACTATGTGCATTTCACTTGTGCAAGGACCTACCTAGGGTCAAAACTATAATCTTAAATGTTTTCTTAGGTAAGGGCGATAAAATATTTTTTATTAAAAGAAAAGAAGTACAGGATTTCCAAATACGTGCACATTTTCTTGGAGACCTATGGAAGTAGTTGCCGTTGGGTTTTATGTAAATTTGCCCTTGTGCTTGTGGGCTAATGGCGTTGGCTCAAATCAAACCAAGACTCAATAATGAATATGCACGCAAAAAAAAATCAATCATATGAGTGTCGATAAGCTGGAGGAATGATGAAAAAACAATGGGAGGAATAACTTGTTATTTGATTTGCTGTTGCATCCTATTTTGCTAATTAAGTGATGGTTTTATCAGATGGCTGAGGCTGGTTATCATTGCTTTGCTCCTGACTGGATAGGATTTGGTTTCAGTGATAAGCCCCAACCAGGCTATGGATTTTCATATACAGGTTTATGAGAGTTCTTAGAGTTATGCTTGCATGCTTGAATGGAAGCATTATATCACTGAAATCTATGTTAATGCAGAGGACGAGTTCCACAAGTCATTTGACAAGCTTCTTGACACGCTGAATATACAATCACCTTTCTTCTTAGTGGTTCAGGTAAAAGAAAAAGATTTACAAGTTTTGATATCATGAAACAAACCGGTTGCTGTTGTTCTCACCAATTTGTAGTTAGACTTCATCACTCACTAATAACCAATTTACAGAATTCTTCAAATAAGCTTCAGCAAGTAATGCCAGTATTTTTTTTGTTACTTTGCTATTTAATATTTATACTCATTGCACATCCAACCTAACTTTTATGTTGGTTCATATGCAAAGTCCGTATATGATTGGCCCATCAAAAGTGATGAACATTCAAGATTACAAACCCCTTTCTGTGCTTTATATTGTTCACACATATTTCTTTCAGGTTTATGTTGCATCCACATCTTCATGTAACTAGTACTGTTTGATAGCTTTTTACTCGTTGAATGTGAAAATTAAATATATAATGAAGGCTTAGTTTAGGTGGACAGAGTTTCATCTTTTGAGGTTTGTCATAAAAGACTGGGTAGATCTGGAACAACTGGAGTGTTAATAGACAAAAGCTAGTTCATGATGTTTTCATGCTTTTAAAGGTACTGATATGGATGCACGGTTGAACCATTTGTTCACGCCAAACCTCTGAAACTAGTAAGACATAGTTTCTAAACCTATAAATGTAGATTCTGAATCTCTCATCATGAAGATCATGAGTTTGTGGTAGATCCTCTTTTGATCTTTCCTTGTGGCCGCCAATCTGGTTTCCATTTTTAATTAGCTCTCCATCTTTTTCATCCCGGCTTCGTAACACACTTTCCAAGCCTAAATGACCTTTCACATTCTGCAGTAATGTTTGTTTTTTTATGTCCCTTTCTCCGTTATTGCCTATTATCTTCAGGTTTCTTCTCTTGCTCAGTCTAATCTACTGCTGCGCTAGTCTCTCTCTCTCCTCCCATTCTTTTTTCTAGTCTTCCTCAGTCTAATCTACTGATGCGCTAATCTCTCTCTCTCTCACCTCCCATTCTTTTTTGGAGTCTTCACTTCTTTCACCTTTGTACCATCCGACCATCCTCCTTTTCCAGTTTCTCATTCTACCGAAAACTTGGACAAGTTTCTTGATATTCTACTGCTATTAGAGAAATGATAATTGATCTCATGGTGCTTTAGGAAATAATTTTTTGGTTCCTATTTCTTGTGGATCAATGACTCAATCCTCCATTTGTTGTTTGGATGAACAATTAAAAACTGTAACAAGTGGCAAATAGTCTTCCATTGTTTGGGTTCAGCTGCATGGTTCTCTTGAAACAACTATATGTGTTCAGTGTCAGCATTAGATCACAATGTATAGCAAGGAATGGATGTTAACCTTTTTTGAGGTCAAATACTGAAAGTGAACTGGGACATGAACATGGATATATCTTGACTAATGACAGGATGCTTAGTAGTATTCTATGAAGCAAAGGTTTAAAATATGGGTCAATTGAAGCCAGGACTAGTATTGACTTAGATTGGCATAGTTTAGTAGGGTGTATATATATCTATATTAGATTGAATTAGACAATATAGATCGGTTTTAAAAACTAATTTTCAGGCTCATTGCTTGGTACAAATTGAGATAAAAAATGTTGCTATCAAGTTAACACTATAAGTTTCATTTCTTCAATAAAATTTGTCTATGTATAAGAAATATATGAGTGTTCAAATCTATGTATAAGAAATATATGAGTGTTCAAAAGCAAGATAAATAATTTTAGAAAATCAAATTTGAATTGTTTTTAAAGAAAAAAAATTAAAATTTCTGTTGAAACTTCAAACAAAACTTGCTTCCTCATCTACATTGCCTTATTGGCTCATTGAACATGCAGATATCGTTAAAAGTTAAATAAAACTGGTTCTTATATCTCTAACTTTCTACTCTAGCCCCTAATTCAGTATTCACTATTGTCACCTAATGCCTCTTGTGTATGTTATGCCATGATAAATTTTCTTTCTTATTTTTATCCTAGGGGTATCTTGTGGGTTCATATGGATTGACTTGGGCTTTAAAGAACCCAAGCAAGATTTCCAAGCTTGTTATTCTTAACAGTCCATTGACTATCTCATCTCCACTACCTGGATTATTTCAGAAATTAAGGTTTGACTATTTACCTGATCTTTCTTTTGTTGTTAATTTCAATTGATTTTTATACATTTCTATGTGGAGTGTAAACTTCAATGCATAGTTTCTTTGATTGAAAAATTCAATTTGTAATCTTGTCACTTAAAACATAGATATACTTATGTGGCCTTACAAAGTTCTCATGTTACTTGTTAGAAACAGCCACATTAGATATCATCATATGTATAGTAAATAATAATTATAAATTTTATACTCAAAGACCTCTATATATAGAGGTTTAATCTATTATATAATTAGATAACATCCATTATTAATATAACATCATTATAAAACCTTAATCTTCTCCCTCTCTTTCTCTACCACCACTACTATTCATCCCCACTCTTTATTGCTACTAACACTATTTGTTGTTGCTAAGATTTCCTCTTTTGTTAACATTGTTCACTGCAATTACTGTTTATCACGGACTCTATTCCTTTTTCCAAAATCTTCATCTATTGCATCTTCTTTAGATGTGCTATATTTGGAATTTTTAAGAGCACATGAGCCTTCCTCTAATCATCATAGAGTTCTTGTTATGTTTGATGCTGCTATGTCAATTTTGGTGATTAGAGCTCTCGCTGCACTTGATGATGTTCGCATTCCCTTTTGTTGTGCCTTCCACTTCTGCTTGTGACACTTGACACTGTCTTCCACTTTCGCTTGTAATGTCTAATGTTGTCTTCTATTTTTATTTGCGACGCCTTATATTATCTTTTTTACAACCTTATCCTTAATATAATTGTTGCATATTCTCTAGCTTAGGGAGAGGGATAGAAATATAAATATTAAAAAAAATAATATTAGAATGAGTCAAGTTAGATATAACGACATATACAACAAATTATTATTATTATCATTATTTTATATTCAAGACCTTTTATATATAGAGTTTATATCTATTATATAATTAGATAGAATCAATAATCAATATAATATTATTATAATTCACATCCATATTTTTCTTTTTTTTCCACATTATTTAAACTTCACTGTCTTGAGAGCATATGTTATACAATGATAGGCTTCTATTTGGAAAAATCTTTTGTTCTAGAAAGTATCCTATGCTTAAATGATGTTGCAGAGTCTTGAGGAAAAATTCAATGATAGAAACAAATGACTTTCGAAACTTTTACTTCTAGAAGAAAGAGAGATTTTATTTGCTACCCGACTACCATATTGTCCTTATTAATTATTTTGTATGCATGTATATATATGTATTTTTGAATGTAAAATTGAAGGTATTTGACATGTTATATATATTTAGTAGGGTTGTTTATTATTTATTGCATCATTGTTTGATGATTCTCTCCTGTAGTTGCTTATATTGGTCCCAAAACACGGAATTTAAATTGCCTACAAAAAAAGTTGATTGCTTTGAGGTTGTAGATCAATTATATTCTTTTAGATGATAAGTTTGCTTGAGGAAATTGGTCTTCTAGGCTATAAACGTTTTGGTACTTATGTTCTTCTACGTAATAAGCTTATCAATTAGTGGAAAGCAACGTATTGACTAATTTGAAAGTTTGAAAATAATTTTGTAATATATTAATAATATAAAAATCATGACAAGTGTCACGCCCCGGCCTAAGATTCTCCGGTGGAACTCTAGACCGACGTGAAACCCTAGGTTTCTGGGTGCAAAATCACCCCCAAATTGGAAACCTTAATCATCGTCCAAAATTTATCCCCAAATCAAAACAGAATCGGAATCCTAAATCAAAATACCTCTCTGGTCAACTCTAATTTTGACCCAATCAACGCAGTGAACCCAAACTACGTCACGTTGTTCGCCAAAATCAAATTTCGGATTGCTAACATCGGCGCGACGTCAGCCGTCCAAAACCGAAATCACCGAAATCTCTGTTGACTGTTGACTCGCCTTGCGTTCGAAACTTCGCTGCCTTCGTCTTCGTCTCGCGCCGAGCTCAAGCACTCACCGCTATTGTTCACTTCGCTGGAGAACTGGAACGTGCTGGCAGGAGAAGCTTCCATTGCTTCGCCCTCAGCCTGATCGTTGTCGGCAGTCGCTGTCGCTGCCTGAAATACTCGCTGGGAATGATGAAGACGAGAAATACAGAAACAGGGGAGAATAGAAAAGCTTAGATTCCTCTTCTCCAACGCTACAAAATCCCTTTCGAGGCCGACGACCCTGTCGCCCGCCCCTCTCCCACATCTTCCTCTTGCCGGTGGCAGGTGTGCCGCCAGTTACAGTCACACAAAATGCTCACATAAGCACTCTCTCGTCAACGCCCCTTGGCGCCGGATTCTTCGCCCCCGGGCGGCATCAGAGCCCCACTCTAGATTGGGGCGACGACACCCTCACCGTCGCCAGTGGTGGCGCTCCCTAGCGCCCGCCTCCTGGTGTCCGTCTGTGTTGCGTCTTATAGGGCAAGGAGGGTGAGCCGCCTCGTCCTCTCTTTGCCGGGTCATCCGCCGAAGCCGCCCGATCTGCTCACGTCTGTTGCCTAGCGTCTGATTCTTCCGCGTCGAAGCTGCTTTCCGCTCCGCATTTGAAGAAGACTACGCGTCCGACGAAATTGGAAATCATAGCCTGCGATTTTTGCCCGAAGCTCATGCCGAAGTTGATGAAGACGATGCCCTCGGTCAAAGTCGGATTTTGACTGCATGTTTTCACCAATTCGGGCTTCGCCTTGTGTTTGCATCGTGGGCTTGGGCCACCACCCAGCCCAACTGAATTTAGCTCAGGCCTGCAAAAATCAGGCCTAACAATTCTCCCCCACTTGATTTGAACATCACCCTCGATGTTCAATACGGGTTGAATACTAGCCCTCCAATGTTCAAATTCTCCATCTCCTATCTCTAGTTTGATGATGAATGCTGCTGAACCACGTTGCATGGAATTCGGCACTCTGCCTGACTTGACACAACAAGGCTCGCGTACTATCGCACCACCTTTGGTACTCTGCCCAACCTTTTGTGTCCCAGTCATATCATCCCAATCATATCATGCCATAGTGCACCGCCCAACTCAATGCTTACAGGGTTACATCCATAACGTATCTCCCCAGATACTCCGCTCAACTTGCAAATTAGAGTTTACAGTCTAACGCACTGGATCGCCATGCTTACAGCAACCTGCATCAACCAAACTTGTCAGTAACCTCGGACCTGTGGGTCATGGGCCCACAACAATCTTGCTTCACCATCCTAGCAGAACTTAGCTGAATCTTGCATCCCATGCTCGGTCGGAACCTCGCTCTGATACCAATTGTCACGCCCCGGTCTAAGGTTCTCCAGCGGAACTCTAGACCGGCGTGAAACCCTAAGTTTTCAGGTGCAAAATCACCCACAAATTGGAAACCCTAATCGTTATCCAAAATTTATCCCCAAATCAGGAAAGAATCGCTAAATCAAAATACCTATTTTGACCCAGTCAACGTAGTCAACCCAAACCACGCCGCGTCGTTCGCAGAAATCAAATTTCGGATTGCTGACGTCGGCGTGACGTCAGCCGTCCAAAACAAAATTCACCTAAATCTTTGTTGACTGTTGACTCGCCTTGCGTCCACCTCGTTTTGAACGCCCTCAACGCGTTCGAAACTTCGCCGCCTTCGTCTCCGTCTCGCGTCGAGCTCAAGCACTCACCGCCATTGTTCGCTTCGCCGGAGAACTGGAACGTGCTGGCAGGGGAAGCTTCCATTTCTTCGCCCTCAGCCTGATCGTTGTCGGCAGTCACTGTCACTCCCTGAAATACTCGCTGGGAATGATGAAGACGAGAAATACGGAAACAGGGGAGAATAGAAAATCTTAGATTCCTCTCCTTCAACGCTGCAAAATCCCTTTCGAGGCCGATGACCCCCGTCGCCCGTCGTCCGCCCCTTTCCCACATGTTCCTCTCGCCGGCGGCACACCTGCCGCCGGTTACAGTCACACAAAACGCTAACATAAGCACTCTCTCGTCCTCGGCAGCATTAGAGCCCCGCTCTGGAACGGGGCGGCGACGGCGCTCGCCATCGCCGGTGGTGGCGCTCCCCAGCGCCCGCCTCCTAGTGTCCGTCTGTGTCGCGTCTTATAGGGCAAGGAGGGCGAACCGCCTCGTCCTCTCTTTGCCGGGTCGTCCACCGAAGCCGCTCGATCTGCTCGCGTCTGCTGCTTGGCATCCGATTCTTCTGCGTCGAAGCTGCCTTCCGCTCGGCATTTGAAGAAGACTATGCATCCAACGAAATCGGAAATTGCAACCTGCGATTTCCGCCCGAAGCTTGTGCCGAAGCTGATGAAGACAATGTCCTCGGTCAAAGTTGGATTTTGACCGCATGTTTTCACCAATTCGAGCTTCGCCTTGTGTTTGCATCGTGGTCTTGGGTCACCGCCCAGCCCAAGTGAATTTAGCGCAGGCCCGCAAAAATCAGGCCTAACAACAAGAAACGGATCTTCTGAGAATAAAAAGTGATCACTTTTTCGTTTTTCACCGATTCAATGACTGATGTTATGTATAGTGAGGTTGATAATTACAAACTGATACACAAAATGGGAGAGAAGTTGCCGCTCTAAATTCCTTCACTAACGCTAATAATAGCTGTGAGAATGGGGAAAAGGGTTCGCGGCTAGATCTTACCACCCAAATAAGGAATAAGGTTTGAAAGGAAACAGAAGATAATTCGAGAAGAGGAGCAAAAAGCCGTAGGGGCTTCTGGAAAGAGAGGACACAAGCTGATCGGAACAGGGGAAGCCCGAGGTTGGTTCCGGCTTGCTTGGTTCGTTAGCGTTGCTTCACGGGGCCGGTGTGGGTGTCGTCGACGGAAGCTAGGATGGATGAGGGAGAAGCTGTTGCGGCCAAGGCCACCTGCCTTCACACGGCGGAAAGGAGGGGGAGGCATTGACAAGCGTCGCCCAAAGAGGGCGGAAACAGAGGATCGGAGAAACGTGCGCCGGGCTGCCGTTTCTCTTTTCGTTGACTTGCAAAGTTGAAGGAGAGGAAATCGTCGTCGAGAGAGGGAAGCAACGGCTAGGGCCGGTTGGCTTCACGTGGCGGGGAAGAGGCGAGACGTCGCCGATAATCGGTGAAAGGGGCGGAAACAGTGAAGACGAAGAAGAGAGCTTTAACACAGATTTTGTTTGCAAAATTTCATTCAAATGCTTAGGTTGTGCTTCTGGTCACGAAATACAGGTCTATATGAGTTGCTTTGCCACTCTCGCCACTCAAGCTCACGAATTTGAAAGGAAAATCAAATCTTCATTGCTAGAATCCGACCATTGTTGGAGCGGCTGGACTGGCGGAGTCCAATCCTGTCTATCTTCTGTGGTTGAATGCAAGCTGAAATGTGTCAAAGTCTAGCACTAAAGGTCCCATTTCCAGTTCAGGTTCAACAACCAGCTGCTGATTCATCCTGCTGGGCGCTGCTTGCCTCTTTAGGGGCAAAGCAGCAGAGTCTTGTCATCTTCTTGAGGCTGGTGACCTTGGGAAGGGCTGGCAACTTTCTTGAGCAGCTGAATGTTGGCTGCTTTGAGCTGATCTTCCCTTATTTGAATGCTTGGATCTTTGTGCGTGAGATAACCTGTTTGCTGAAATGACTCCACCAGAAATTTGTGCGTGAGTTCCTCTTGTTGGGCTTGGATGTGTGCTTGAATTGGGCTTGGGTGTGAGCATGATTTTGGCTCATATGTGAGCTTGTATAACATACCCGCGATGTACAATCCTTATTATGCTCTACCCTTTGAAATGTATGTTGTGACGTTGATCTTACTAAGTGTCACGCCCCGGTCGGATCGGCCTGAAAACAGCCCTTAAACGCTGTCTCAGGACTATCCGGCGGAATACCGGAACGCAACTCTCCCTAGGGTTTCCGACCCGAAATTAGAAACCCTAACTACCCGGAATAATTTTTATCCCCAATTTACAATTCGCACGAAAACCCTAACCCTAATTTCGAAAATCCGAAGCCCTTAATCAAAATCCAATTCGAAAGTCAAACCTCTGGTCAAAATTATCGTCGAATCGCCTTGCTTACGTCAGTCGCTCGACTGCTGACGTCACTCTCCGATTTTGTTCGCCGCTCGCGAATTCGAAATCGCGCAGCAAATTCCGACTTTTTCGCTCGCTGACGTCTGCCTGCGTCAGCCGCCTGAAATCGCGAAATCGAATTACCAATTCGATTTTGCTTTTGACTATTGACCCGGACGCCCGCCACGTCAGCCGCCCTTTTCTCGTTTCGAGCGTCGTCTTCTTCGACGCGAACGAAGCTCGCCCGCTGCTTCGTCTGCTGCCTGGTTCGAGCACCGCCGCACTCTGGAGTCGTCCGGAACAGCCGAGGTGTTGCCGCCGATTACAGAGGAGCACGTCGCCAATAGAGTGGAGAACAGAGGAAAGGGAAGGTGGAAGGAAAGCTTCGTTTTATTTCACTAAAGAAACTATAAACCTCACCGCTGATCCCCTGATCGGTGCCCTCGTTCCCTTCCTCACCGTCGACCCTTGTCGATGGTTACAGTTCTCTCAAATTCCTCTCGCTCGCTGATCACAACCTGGATCGCTCGCTCGCGTCCCCGGAGATGGTCCTCGTCCGCAGCTTTATAAGGGAAGCGCCGCCGCTCCCTTCCGCGCGACCCGTTCGCGTTGCCAGATCCAGCCGCCTCCGCTTCTGTCGTCGACGACGAGGTCGTCGTTCGCCTCGTCCGCGTGACTCGACGAACGAGACGCGCGTTCGCGTTTCACGCGTCTCGCGTGTAATTTGGGTCAACGCCCCTATTTTGACCATGGGATTGGGCTTCGCTTTGATGCTTCGCCCCTGGGTTTGGGCTTGATCCCGGGCTTGGGCCAGACCGGTTGAACCGGGGCCTAAAAATTCTCCCCCTCCCAAATTGGACATCGTCCTCAATGTCTCTAGCGGGCGGATCCTGCAGAACTATCGCTCTGATTCTCATCGCTCCGATCCGACACTGCTGCGCTCCCATGGCAGTGTGTGGAACTACCTGCAGTGATCCAATCCGCGGTTGCTCGGTTTCCTCGGCTTCCTCGGCTGGATCCTGTGCCGCTATCGCCATGAGCTTTTGTTTGCTGGGGCAATCCTTTACCCAGTGAGGACCGCTGCACCAAAAGCAACCTTGTGGCTTTTGCTCCCGTCGTCCCGGTGAACCCTTGTTCTGCCGGTGGAATGGTCTACCCCTCTCTGGAACTCTAGCTCCCGGCGGTGTCCGTGGGGAGCCGCACTGAGAACCGCGCTTTGGTGGTGTCCTGGATTTCTTTGGTGGTGCTGGTTTGAAATTTCTGTTATCCACAAGAGATTCGGCCACCGCCGCAGCCGCCCTCCAGTCAACTGGCTCGCGACGTTGGACCTCCGTTTCTGCCCATGGCTGAAGACCCCGGAGGAAGAAATACCTCCTATCGTCCTCCGCCATGCCTGGAAGCTCCAGCATCAAAGTGGAGAAAGTCCTGACGTACTCCTGGATCGAGCCTGTATGCCTCAGCGATCCAGTTTGCCACGCGCCTGGTCCGCCGAGTTTCCGGGAAGAAACTGCCGCCGCAGTTCCTCACGAAAAGTCTCCCAAGTCCAGCTAGTAGTCCCTGATGTAGAGCCGACTTTGGTTCGCCACCAAAGTTTCGCGTCGCCTGTGAGACAGGCGATGCACACCTGCACCCGATCTCCTGCAGAAATATGGTTAGCTGAAAACAGTTGTTCCATATCCCAGATAAAGTTTTCGACCTCTCTGGACGATCGAGCCCCCCCGAATGTCGCTGGGTCTGGTACGCGCATCCTCGGTTTGGGAGCCTCCTGCTCCACCGGTGCCGCTGCTGATTGCGATACTTGCGCTAGGGCTAGGCGCAGTACCCTAACTTCTGCGTGCATGTCTTCCTTCATGCGAGCCATCTCTCCTGGTAGATGGATCAGACCCTCCACGGTCTGTTGCATGACCTCGATCTGCAACCTCTGCTGCTCGATCTGCAACCTCTGCTGCTCGATCAGCAATTCCTGATCCTCCACAGTCTTCTGAAGGTTTTCCACCTGTGGAATCATCCCATTGCCTCCACCACTGGCCAAACCGAGCACCTGCTCGATCTGAGCGATGCGATCACCCTGGTTCACCATCTCCTCAGGATCAGCCGTCTCCTTGGCTTTTCCTTTATCCTGCCTGGGCCGGGCATCCTCTGACGCTCCTCTAGCAGTATGGGTGATTTTTTGAAACTTCAAACCTTTCCTCACCTTCGAGAGTGAAGCTGAAGGTGCCGTGTTTGCTGGAACACGTTTGCCTGCTCTGATACCTGTTGTCACGCCCCGGTCGGATCGGCCTGAAAATAGCCCTTAAACGCTGTCTCAGGACTATCCGGCGGAATACCGGAACGCAACTCTCCCTAGGGTTTCCGACCCGAAATTAGAAACCCTAACTACCCCGAATAATTTTTATTCCCAATTTACAATTCGCACGAAAACCCTAACCCTAATTTCGAAAATCCGAAGCCCTTAATCAAATCCAATTCGAAAGTCAAACCTCTGGTCAAAATTATCGCCGAATCGCCTTGCTTACGTCAGTCGCTCGACTGCTGACGTCACTCTCCGATTTTGTTCGCCGCTCGCGAATTCGAAATCGCGCAGCAAATTCCGACTTTTTCGCTCGCTGACGTCTGCCTGCGTCAGCCGCCTGAAATCGCGAAATCGAATTACCAATTCGATTTTGCTTTTGACTATTGACCCGGACGCCCGCCACGTCAGCCGCCCTTTTCTCGTTTCGAGCGTCGTCTTCTTCGACGCGAACGAAGCTCGCCCGCTGCTTCGTCCGCTGCCTGGTTCGAGCGCCGCCGCACTCTGGAGTCGTCCGGAACAGCCGAGGTGTTGCCGCCGATTACAGAGGAGCACGTCGCCAAATAGAGTGGAGAACAGAGGAAAGGGAAGGTGGAAGGAAAGCTTCGTTTTATTTCACTAAAGAAACTATAAACCTCACCGCTGATCCCCTGATCGGTGCCCTCGTTCCCTCCCTCACCGTCGACCCTCGTCGATGGTTACAGTTCTCTCAAATTCCTCTCGCTCGCTGATCACAACCTGGATCGCTCGCTCGCGTCCCCGGAGATGGTCCTCGTCCGCAGCTTTATAAGGGAAGCGCCGCCGCTCCCTTCCGCGCGACCCGTTCGCGTTGCCAGATCTAGCCGCCTCCGCTTCTGTCGTCGACGACGAGGTCGTCGTTCGCCTCGTCCGCGTGACTCGACGAACGAGACGCGCGTTCGCGTTTCACGCGTCTCGCGTGTAATTTGGGTCAACGCCCCTATTTTGACCATGGGATTGGGCTTCGCTTTGATGCTTCGCCTCTGGGTTTGGGCTTGATCCCGGGCTTGGGCCAGACCGGTTAAACCGGGGCCTAACACTAAGTAACCTTAGTTGGTAAGATATTTTATTTATTTTATTGTTACCAGGCCTATCATCTCATCTGCAGTAGGGCTATTAGTAAATACATCTCATGGAAAGCTCCCCTAAGCCCCTAAGAATCCTTCATTATATGATGGAGGCATATGAAAAGGGTCGTTTTTATTAGAAACATGGACGTCTTCGGATTGAGTTTTACTTTGATGTATGTTATGTAGGCAACTCATTATATACGTGTTGAGCCACCAAATTACTTTTTGACCCTACAAGGAGAGTATGTTGCTCGATACACATGTATACGCATAGCCAAATAAAATGAAGCTGAAATCTATTTTGACCATAGTCAAGGGTTATAGACTGGATTAGTAAAAGAAGAGAAGAATGTCATGATCTATTTCGGCTATAAATAGACACGTGCCAACAAGAAGCAAAAAACTGGGATGCGCATGAAAACAGTAGAGGGTATGCGCCAACAGCTGGAAATAAAAAAAAAGAGAAAGAAGAGAGAGAAGACAAGCAAGTAATCGACAAAAGAAAATCTGACACAAAGAATTTTACTACCAGATGAATCGCGCTACTTCTTCTTGGGGGGATCTTTATCCATATTGCAAGCTGGAGATATCATAGTAAGGCCTCACAAAAAAGAACTCAATATGTCATTTGATGTTAAATGAAAATGGACAATTGAAGCATCTGTGTTATCCTACATGTTCGTTTCAATGCAATTATTACTATGCAAGCCCTTTGCCAATGTTTGCCGAAAGCTACCATCTAATATAGAATAAAGCTTACCGCTAAAAAAAAAATGATTTAAATGTCATAAAGAGATTCCATAAAAAGCTAGCCAGAAAGATGGAACCAGCGATTTACACTTACCAAAATCCACTTAGAGAAGAAGAGAACACTAAGAAGGGAAGACTTGGTAGCCCTGCAAAAAAGATGAATAGGGTACAAGTGCTCCATGTCTAT
This sequence comes from Costus lasius, assembly GCA_027563935.2. NCBI lineage: Eukaryota > Viridiplantae > Streptophyta > Magnoliopsida > Zingiberales > Costaceae > Costus > Costus lasius. The sequence goes on along the minus strand of CM050452.1, from coordinate 8,810,432 downwards.
AAGCTCTAAATTGAGAGGACATGAGAAGCTACAAAGAAAAATTATCAAGCACTTATCAGGCACCTCAAACTTGCTAGAATGATCAAGTCAAAATCGGTTTTGACTTTGGACTAGGCTAGGAGCACCAGACTCGATACGCACCAGCAGATCAAGGAGAAGAGATGGGATTAGAACTGATTCTGATCCTATACAAAATCAGAAATTATGACCTTATGTAAAACTAGAAATCAAAAGATACGACAAAAGGGCTGGTGAACGCCGATTGCAGCAGCTAAAAATAAGAGGGAATAAGGGTAAAAAAAAAACTGATAAATAAAGCAGCTGGGGTTGGACCGGTGGACAAACTAGAAATCAAAAGATACGACAAAAGGGCTGGTGAGCGCCGATTGCAGCAGCTAAAAATAAGAGGGAATAAGGGTAAAAAAAAAACTGATAAATAAAGCAGCTGGGGTTGGACCGGTGGACACTGATCGCAGCAGTCAAAAAAAAAAAATAAAATAAAAGGGAAGCGGCCGACAAAACGGAGGCGGTTGAGGCTGGTGAAAAGACAAGAAAAAAAGCCGACACGGTTGACAGAAACAAAGAAGGCGCAGAGAAAAACAAGAAAGGAAAAGGCGCCTGTCAAGCAAATTTTTGTCTCATTAGGCTGGGATGATATAAAGAGGTGTCGATGGTAAAAAAAAAGGGGAGATCAGAGAGAAGCAAAAAAAAAAACAAGGAGAAGGAAGAGCATAGAAGCTGCAAGAGGGAGGTAATGAAAGGAAGTTTTTATTTTCTGTAGGCTTCATGGTTGCACTAAGCAACCTGGCTCGCAATGGCTGCACACACACACTACGCCTTCTTCTCATTCTTCTGTAGGCTTCATGGTCGCACTAAGCGACCTGGCTCACGATGGCTGCACACACACACTATGTACTGTACTCACTCTTTTTTTCTTAGGACCTCATGGATGCATTAAACGTCTGGGTGCTATGTTTGAGGGCTAGTGATAAGGGCGGTTGAAGAAAAATATGATAGCAAGAAGGCATTTGATAGAAGCCAAAAAAAAAACAAAAAAAAAAAAAAACATGCTGCGGGTGACGGAAGTATGGTCGGGATGGAGCTAAAGGGGTGTGCGAAACAAAAACGAGAGATATGGAGATCAACCAAAAAAAAAAAAAACTAAAAATAATAAAAGAATAAAAATAATAAAAGAGGAGGTGCCGGACGAAGGGAAGGAGGAAGACAACTAAAACGCCAAGAGAATCTATAAAAAGGGATAGAATAGTGACGAGGGTACCTGTTCGAGAACCTTTTGATCTCCTCCTGGGTTCCACCCTCAAGAAGTCACAGTAATTGTGAGCGACGAAACGCCTCGTCAAGGAGTCCTATCAAAAGGGACCGCTATCGCTTTGAAGCCTTGAAGAATACTCTCTGTTGTGAAGAAAGCCATCCGCTACTGCCTTAAAGCCTTGAACGAGACCCTTTATTGCGAAGAGAGGACAATAAGAAGAGTAAAAAAAAAGAGAGTAAAACAAAATCCCTCGAATGAATACTGGTTCATTTCCAACGTTGCACGAAGATTTCTCAAAGCCCCTGCAACCTCGGAGAAGACACAGGGCGAGAAGTGAAAACTTTGTTCCTTTCACTGAAGTACTGTGAGAAGAAGACGTTAGGAGAGTAATGTTGAGAGAAGTAAGGGAGAGCCTAATTTCCTTTACAGAGCCGCCGAATGCCACTGTGTGTCAGAGGTCCTGCATATACGGAAACCTGGGTTCGAGTGGGGCTATCTGGAGTCAAAGAATGAAGGAGCCGTTGAAAGAATTCCAAGAAAGAGATAGTCATAACAAAGAAGGAAGGAGAGAAGAGCCTACCAAGAGTCTGTCGTCTCCATGACCGCGGAGACCCTACAGCGTTGCTGTAAAAAATTCTTCGCAGAAAAAAAAAATCAACCAGTTTCATGGCTATAAAAAGATGTATATATATATATATATATATATATATATATATATATATACAAGAAAATGAAAAAGGGGGGGGGGGGGAAACGAAAGAGGAAAACGAAGGCCATAAGCTTACCGGAAGAACAAAGAAGGGGAGGTTTCACTCAACCGACTCCCGGTTTTGGCCAGCGAAACGCAGCACCAAAGCCGAGCCAAAGCCCAGCGTCGGCAGACCCAACCCGAACCCACTCTACCACCGGGTCAGGGTCTGGAATAGATCCAAGTCGCCATTACCAAGGGAACGATCTCTCACCGCGACAGAATTAACGCCGGCAGCCCTCCTCCAAAGGCCGACGAACTGGACAATTGTCCCTTTAATTTGCTGCATCAAACAAATGGCAAGTTCATTCGATACCAAAAACACAAGTTTACTCGGTATCAAAAGCTCGGGTGAACAACGAAGGGCTAAGGCCCATGATTTATCTTTCAATACAAATTGGGATTCGCCATGATGCGACGCGGTACAGACCCCGGAAGTCTTCTTCGGCGTAACCAAACCCTACTGCGCTCCCGGATTTGGACTGCGCCTGATCATTGCGTGGACCACGCCTGACCCATCAATCGACAGAGCCGTCCCCTTCAGATATTGCCGCTGCTCTTGCTGTAGTTGTTGCCGGACATCACGAACAAACCCGCCAACGACATCCTGGCAACAATCATCGACGCCATCTGCAGCAATCATCATCTCCTGATAAGGATTGCGACCTCATCTCCTCTACTCCGGATGAGTGCCTCCCGCTTGCCCTTTTTGGAGAACGCCGCCGCCTGGGAAACGCTGTAGCAGCCACCTCTGCCGGACCTAACGCCGCCATGAGCTGACCACGCCGCCACGAACTGGTGTCGTCGCCGCTCCCTATGGCAGACAGATTCCCAGCATGAGATTCGGTCAATCCTCTGCTCCCCTCCTTTCCAACACAGGCGAACTCTCCTCTAGCGCCAGAATCGCCGGCACCTTCATCGGAAAGGCGAACTCCCCAAGATCAACGTTTCCAAAGGCGAACTCCCCAAGATCAACGTTTCCAGTAGAGTTGACAGTATCCTCCGCCGAAATGCCATGGTCAAAGGATAACTTTACCCTTTGACTAAACATAATATAGACATACGAGACTTAATAAACACGAGGAAGAATGACGCTAATATGGAGCTCCAGTCTAAGACACAAGCTAATGAAAGTCCTCATCCGGATTCAATCCAAACAAACAAATAAATAAATATGCATACAATACGTGTGATAACGTGGTTCTGGCCGGTTCGCCCATGCTGCAAGACTGATTCAAGTCGCGTTTAACTGAATATAGGCCCCAAAAGTATAGCTCGTACCGAAAGTCCCGGTACATCCTAATGAAGTGTTGCTTGGGTGGTGCAAACGCCGACGTTTATTGTCGGGACGCATTTCCTCAGTACGACGTTGCGTTCATCGCGAGGTCGGATGAACTCCCAAAATCAAAGTCATCCGACACGCCGCGAGCCGGATAAAATCATAAATCAAATTATCCTCCACGCCGTAAGGCCGGATAAATTCCATATTAAATTATCCAGCATGCCGCAAGGCCGGATAAATTTCCAAATCAAATTATCCAGCACGCCGTAAGGCCGGATAAATTTTCAAATCAAATTATCCAACACGCCGTGAGGCCGGGTAAATTCCAATTCAATTTATCCAGCACGCCGTGAGGCCGGATAAATTTCTAAATCAAATTATCCAGCGTGTCGTAAGGCCGGATAAATTTCCAAATCAAATTATCCCACACGCCATCAAGGCCGGATATTTTTCTTCCAAACCCAGTTATCCATTACGCCGTGAGGCCGGATAAATTCCCAAATCAAGTTATCCATCACGCTGCAAGGCCGGATAAATTTCAAATCAAATTATCCATCGCGCCGCAAGGCCGGATAATTTCAAGTCAAATTATCCAACACGCCGTGAGGCCGGATAATTTCCCAAGTCAGATATCCAACACGTCTAAACGCAACTTCGGTGGAATATTGTTTGGGAGGTGCGTACGTCGGTGTTTATCATCGGGGCGTAGCTCCTCAATATGACATCAGGTTGCCTAGACCGGATATCACTCAACGGGATGCTTCAAAGCCAAACGCCCGACGGACACAAGATGCTCAAGTTGATGAAAAGCTCATCCTCTTATCGTTTAAATATTATGTCAAAACTTTGTATTTCGTTACGATTATAAATGATGTTGTCCAACTTGTTTCTCTTATCTTGTTGCGTATTATAGATCTCTTAATCAAAGGTTCCCTACTTTTAGGGGTAATTAACAATGAACGCTTGCGCTCATTGGAAGCCAGAACCCATTAAACAAAAAGCCTTATTAATTTAAGGTGGATTTGAAACGGTCATAATACATCCTCAATGTAACAAAATGACCCCACAATACATTTATTTCTGGATTTACATTTACGTGGTCAAAAGAAAAGTGACTTGAAAAACAAGAGAAAAAAATGGTGGATCCATCCGTAGTTGAGATTGAGTATAAAGTCATGACTCATTACATGTGAAATGATGTGATTCCATGCCCCTTTTAGTGATTTAAGTTTTTATTATAAGGATTTTGTGACTATGCAATGTCATAGTAAAGCCACTATTATATTAATAATAGTCCCATCTTCTACAAAGCACATTGAATCAGATTATTGGTTTGAGATGCATAAATGTCAAACAAAGTGCATGAAAGGTTCTTTACTCTTTGCGACAAAGTTAGACGTGATTCATATTTATGCTCTAGCATGAGAAAGTGTTAGATAATGAAATATTTAGTATGGTTGTTTATTGTTTATATCTCACGTTAGTCGTCCCATGACTTATTCCTCTTGTAATTGTCTATATAAGACCATATATTGTTTCTTTAAAAATATAAAGCATCTTTTGTTCATGCTAACTTGACTGTTGGACTTTTCCTTAAGTAATTAGAATTGTTTTTTCATAAATTAATTGGGTTTTGCTTTCCTAGTAACTTATTGTCGACTCTTTGTGTACTCACAAATCGCAACATTTTTATTGTGTCTTCATTTTTTCAGGATCCCGCTTTATGGTGAATTTACATGCCAGAATGCTGTTATGGCTGAGCGTTTCATTGAAGCGGGTAGTGCGTATGTATTTTGACGTTGCTTTTCGTGTATATTCCGGTAAATTTATTCAATATTACTTGCGCAATAACAAGTGCCATACTTCAGATTCAGCTAAAGAAACTTCATGACAATTATTGTTCTTGTTGGTGGAACTAGATTCAGCAAGAAATATTTGGATGATTACATCACCGGACACCAATTATCAGGATCATAATAAATTGCCATTGATTAACTGTTTTATTGTTATAGTTTGTAACTTTTAATATTATAAGTTGGTCTGACATTATTGCAGCCATTGGATTCTTGATAACTTCTGTTCAGCATGATTTTGTGCTTCCCAAGTATATACATTGAAGAAACAAGCATAAGCTATTTCTTTGGAAGGCAGAAGCTAATATTTATTACTATTATGCTAGAATTGTGAGTAGCTTTCCATAAGCATTAGATAAATCTTAATCATCCATGTCTTGTAGTTAGTGCTTGGGAAACTAGGAGGTATCATTTCCTTGATGATGAGAAAAGAAAAACATCAATACCTGGAAACTACAAACTTGTATGATTGATATTGACACTCAATCACCAAAGATGTGAAGTTATTTGGAATTAGTCTTCTTTGATAAGCTTTTCTATATTCAGCGAACCCTAAAAGTAGGAATTTGTTTCGATTCTTTTCTTGGCGTCTCAGATGTTATCTATTCCATGCAATTTTACTAGAAAAGTATATTGGTGATGAATAAAATTTCAGAGGTTCTACAATGTCAATTTTTAGAATGATGGTGATAATAGAAAGCATTCATGACGTACGTTATATGATACTTTCCCAGAACATTCATTGATGCTTCATTAATGTGACCTTGTAACAGATACGTTTTGAAATTGGAGAAAGCTGATGTATATCGGTTACCTTATCTTTCAAGTGGTGGACCTGGATTTGGTTTGTATCCATAAATTTCTCCCAAATTCCATTTCTTTATCATTTTTATGTGAAATTTACTATTTGGAGATGATTAACAAGCAGTTGTACACAAAACTCCAGTAATGAAGAATAGTCCTCTGAAAGATTTGACTTAAATCCAGAAATTTTCAAGTTCACTTCCACGGAAGAAAATAACTCAGTACAGAAAGCAATAGTGTTATGTGCTTATGCAAATTTTAGGCTATCTTATCCTATTAGTTTGGAATAAGTAGTATGTGACATTTCAGCTGATGAAATTTTTTTTTCACTGATGAAAGATTCGATTGTCACTATCTCACATCCTTCCAATTTTAGAATATGTTTTCTTTTTGTAAAATTGTGAATATTTCACTGTTTGCTTTATAACTTGACTATCAGATTCATAATATATCAACGATAGTTTTATAATTTCTTGCAATTGGTGGAGAACCTACAATACCAGTCCAATGGTAATAAATATGGGATGCTTTTTGTACCAGGACCATATTTATTAGTTCAATTTTGTTCTGTTTCGGTCTTGGTGTAGTTGAGATAAGTAAGGATATATATTGTTGAAAAGAATACTAATCAAGGTCTCATGATCCATGCTTTTAACCTAATTTGTCTTTCTCCATATTTAGCATTACTAGAAGCAGCAAGGAAAGCAAATTTCAGTGATATTTTGAAACGCATAGCAGCAGGATTTTCATCCACGAGGTGAACTTTATGCATTATCTCACGAGTTATTCTTGTTATTTTTCTATTTATGACATTGTTATTCACATGATCTCACTATACAAATTAATCATTTCAGTCATTTCATAATTTGTTTATTTTAATAGAGACTTATTATTTCTTACTGCAATGTGAAACCTTCTAATGCTTGCAAATGAAATGTCTTGTAATAGTTATTTTGGTATATTGCTTGTCTTAGTATGTCTTGTTTCACTTAATATGTGCTAAAATAGTTCTTCCCAAAACATCATAATTTCTGAAGTTCAACGTGGTGATTGTTTGCTCTAGTGTGGTCTTTGTTGGTGTAGGCTTGAACAAATAATTGGATGATGGTTTTATTATAAATTTGATTATACTTTATTATATTTTACAAAAGGTATTATTATTATTATTATTATTATATTTTTTTGATATCACAGTAATTTAAGTAATTATAATAATGTCCCTATAATAGTATGAGTTGAAGGGCATGATGTAGCATAGGGAGATGAAAGAGTAGGTGGTGATTAGCTTGCTCTAATACCAAGTTTAAGAGTGGCGACACATAGGAGACAGGAGAAGGATGATGATGGAGATCACTTTAGTGGTAATATGTTAACTCAATTTGAATTGTCTATAATTTCTCACAAATCCCTAATGGTTTTAAAAGGAGTACTAGAAACACACAAATAGTGGGATATGGGGTAGTGGAGATGTTGATTGTTTTGATGTGGAGACGTCGACTTTGATGAGGAGATATTGACTGAGTTTAGCATGGACACACTGACCAGTTCTAGTAGTTTTGTGAGTTAACGGAGACATGAGATATCATCCATTAATAGTAAAAAACCATCACAACTATGTTATGGAAAACCCTAATTTTTCATGCGGTGAGCCTATAAAAGGGGTAGCTTCTTTTAGTGTAGCTATAATTTTCATGAGACAAAAAAAAATTTGTTTATTCTTTCTCCGTGGGAGGTCAGTAGAGATAAGGACAGAAGAGACTCCATCTTATCGAGTGTGAATACCTTAAGATGTAAGTTGTTGGAATGCTTTGCTCAAGATTCAATCTTGTCATGTTGTAAAGGTATAATGTCTTCCACCAATTGGTTTTCTTCTTTCGCATGGATCCTTTATAGAAAACAAAATTTTACTTTTTTCTCCATTGCATTGCGTGATTATTATTCACCAATAGTTTCTCTGGTGGTCAAAGTTAGCATATGTTCAATCAAAAACAATAAGTTTGAGATAGTTTGAGATAGCTATCCTACCTATGTGGGCAATCGGTTTTTATCGAAACCGAATATACCGATTAAAAATTTATCGATTTTTTAAAAACTGATACCGAACCGATTAAATAAATTACCGAACCTATACCTAACCGAATTTACCGATTGGTTTTCGGTAAATTCGGTAAATTACCGAATATTAAAAATAAATTTTTTTACTTATGATGTTGGATCACCATGCAATAAGATTTACCTATTACCTAATTTCGGTAAACCGAATTTACCGAATTTACAGAATCAATTGCCCACCCCATGTCTCATGGTATTCAGTTTTACCTATTACCTAATATATAAATTATATCAACTCTTATATATCGGTAAAATCGGTAATTTACTGAACCGAAAGAATTTTACCTATACTGAAACCGATTACCGATTATACAAAATATATATACCGATACCATTTTTACCGAACCGAATTTGGTAAAAAATTTTGGTAAACCGAATTTACCGAACCCGATTGCCCACCCCTAACCTTTACCTTCCCTACCCGTTTATATGGTCTCCTAAAAGCAATTTAGTGAGAGAAAACATTTTTATTAAATCTCATCAAAATTATCTTTTTATTCCATGATCTTCATGTTACATGAGCTGCCTTCCTATTGGCTTTACCACCGACATGAAAACTGAAATTGATTCAGTTTTATTAACACTTTAATATAATATTTTTGGCTAATATTTAACTGCAATCAATTGTTTTCTCCTTTGATAGCATTCCAAATCCTATTCCCTATTAATCCGCTGTGGGTTAGAGATAATGGTCAAATAATCTGCACTTGGTCAATCTGACACCATGGTAGATAGAGAATGTCACGCCCCGAAGAGGACACCCAGGTGGGCCCACCCTTGGGATGCGACGTGGTCAAACCTACCAGACACATCAGCTACAAGTCCCAATGCAAAAACATAAAATAATACAACATCATAAATACAACATCGTCACCTGTCCATGACCAGACAGAGGAATACAACAACAAATACAATACTGCTACAAGCGAATAATATGATAGGAAATAAATAAATGCACCCTCTGTGGTGGCCATTAGTGCTAGCTATCTAATCAGCTCTAGGAGGAGCAACGCCATAACCTGGAAGAGAAGGAAGAGGGGGGTTAGCTAGAAGGGCTAAGCAGGGATAAAAAGGAAAATGATGCATGTACAACAGATAAAGTTTATTTCCAAAATCTACCAGTATCCTATGTGCATGTACAATAATATATATATATATATATATATAAAACACAAATCAACATTTCGAAAATTAGCAGCATGTAAACATAAAACAGAGCTGGGCCAATCGTCCTACAGGACACACACTCATGGAGGAGTTCAGGAGTGCTCCCCAATGTCATCTCAAAACAAAGGGGACGACTGCCTGTCGGCAGCTGCCTATCGGCAGTCCGCTGGTATAGCGTCCAATACCAATTACCCTGAAGTCGATACACGACACTTAGCGATGCCGCCAATTGACAACATATCATGCCAGTGGTCCAAACGCCACGGCTATCTCGGCATGGCCCATAAACAAAAACTTGTAGCCTACCCCCCTCCCCATCAGGCTATGACATTCTATATCGGTCGATTGGAACATCCCCCACCTCAGTCACAACTGGAACATAATATAATCATATCAGCCCAATTAAGTAGGGCTTAACCGGCACTAATATACAGCCACAAGTAATCATCATATCATACTATCAGAACAAATAAACAGCATAATAAAATCAAATAGCATGCAGTCATGTGTATGTCCAACGGGTAGGATCAGAATACAACGGTAATAAGACACTAATCAATGGACAGAGCTGAAGGTAAGGTGCCCTAATCTAAGCATGCATTTGGCACCATAACAAAGGTAGGAAGGAACCCTACCTCAAACCGTAGGTCTGTCCTAGGAACCAACCAACACATATAGCGTCCACGCGTCTAAGAGCGTCGTACCTTACATGATACCAAAACAGACGTTATAACATGCAGGTGTATTTCGTATGTGTCAGAATATGACATAGTCCTAGTCCGCATGCAGTTCTACAATATTACATACTAAGTAAGATTAGGGTACTAACCTAGTTCGTAGCCATGTGCAAATGTAATTCACCACGCGGTTGACGGAATACGCAAGAACCAATCTGGAATATGCAAGTCGGCGCATCGGCACGGATCCTGGAGTTTGCCGGAGTTACTATTTGCCGGAACAGTAACCAAGTTCACATAATAAGCAGCGTCGCCGGAAATCAGAGGGAGACGCGGTGGCAGAGCTGGAAGAGGCTTCATCGTGCGTTTGTCATGCACACGCCGAACAAAGCAGCAGCAAGGGGGAGACGTCGATGGTGTGCGGACGACATAACCGGGAAGGAGGGAGGTGACGCCAAACACGAACTCGACAAGGTAATCGTCGACTGCAGCAGGGGAGAAGGGAATCTTGCCGAGAGCGAAGGGAGAAGGACGAGTGGGGAGGCGGACAGCTGTAAGCTTGCTGCCGCAACCCAATCCAGCCGGACGCAAGGAAGATGAAGCAAGCTGCGTGAGGAGCAATCGACTGGAAGCTCGTCACTGGGTTTTCGCTTGTTAGACGAAAAGGGATCAAGAGCAAGAGGCGAGGAGGTTGGGAGCTGGTTCACGCGCAGGGAGGAGGTGTTGCGTGGAGGAGAAGCCAGTGGCTTCGTTCGCCGAATGAGAGAGGGACAAAAATGCGTGAAGGGGAGGAATCGGCGTGCGTAGGAGAGGATGGCGTGCACGAAGAAGAATTAGCGACGGCGGAAGGAAATTTTGGGAGGAGTGGATGGGATGGGACCGAGACGTCTCGTCCTATCAAAATCAATAATTAAACTTCTATTGTTATTTTATTTTAAATTTTGAAACGGGGCGTAACAGATAATGATAATTAAATTTACATATGGTGCATCAAAGTCATGTTCAGCTGGATATTCAGTCCATGACAGACCAATCCGTAGAGCTAAAATCAGTTAATGTTAGGCTGAAGGTAGAGCAAGCCAGACTCTACCTTAGATTTTGATTTTAGAGTTCTTTAGGCACTGGTAGGTTTCCAGAGTCTACTGCATCGCTTGAGAGATACGGAGGCAGATACGGAGCCTAGGTTTCCAAGTTCCTTTCTCTCATGGTTAAGACATGCTCAGATCTCAACAACGGTACTGTAAAATTTTGGTCTCTTCATCACGCTAATGTGTACTAGAGTTGTAGTAGCAAGCAGAAATATCTGACCACAAATTCCAAAACATTATATTTCAGTGCAAACTGCAACTGGACCAAGGTCAAAAAACTGAGCTAATTCATTTACACAACACAAACCAACACAAAGCTAGGTTGGTTAGGTTTGGGCATAAACATGTTTGAGTCATGATCAAGTGGAATCCATTTATGGCATAGAAATACTTGGGTTAAGTTGAACCAGGTTGACTCATTTATTATGTATAAGCTATATATATTTAATAACATATGTATAGTAAAATGTAATACATTTTATACATCTATATTATAGTATACTTTAATGTATGATATTCATTTTGATAAATACTGTATATTTTTATTTACAATGTGTACTTATCTATATAGTCATATGTGAAATTGTTATGTGGATTATGTTAGATTGACCCATTTAAGGCATTCTACTTGGAATGTTCCAAATCAATAAATAGCGTTCAACTTGACTTATACATGATACTCATTAATGACCTACCTGCCTAAATTGCCACCCTTGGGGAAGTAATAAATGTAATGGCCAATTCTATTTGTAATAATTCGTATGTTAAGAATACTATTAGAATTACGTTAAAATACTACTAGAATTACGGGTACAGAAAATTTGATAATGGGAGTCCTGCAATGTAAAATTTCACATTATTGGTAATAATTTTTCACATTATTAATAAAAGAAATTAGTAGTGGAAGTCCTTATTTTGATCAAAGGTTCAAAATATTAGTCCAAACCGGTATGCTAGTCCATTGCTGGACCCAAGAATCAGAAAATCGATCCGGTACCAGCCGGTTCCTTCGGTTGGTACCGGTCCAGCAAGGGACCTGCACCGGAGCGAGGGTCGGAGCACGGAAGTGGCTGACGGCAGTGCAGAAGTGGCGGAAGCTTCCTTTCGCTGCCACTGAGTCGCCGGAGTTGCCGGACTAGTTTTCCAATCCTTAGTCGGACCATACATATGTCAATACAAATTATGGAAAGGATTTTGATTATAACATAATGCATTAAGGAACTAAGAAAAGAGTTACTCAGATAGTTGATTGTACTTCTAAGTAATAAATTCTTAATTGCAGTTGGGACAAACCTATTCTGCTTGCATGGGGAATGGCAGACAAGTACCTAAAGTTTTCAGAAGCTGAAGAGTTTCAAAAGGGTAATCCTGCTGCTGTAAAGATTCAGAAAATTGAAGGGGCAGGTCATATGCCGCAGGAAGATTGGTACTTTAGTTCAATGTTGCATTGCATGTATTTTGTTACATTTTATGCTTTGTGGGATTCTTAATTCTCATGGTTCTCTTCTCTGCCAATTATGTATTTTCTCATTTTTATTTCTAATACTGTGATGGTCAAATGAACGTAGGCCCGAGAAAACTATAGAAGCACTAAAAGAATTTCTCTAAACCAGCTCACGAAGGACATACTACTCTCCGTACATATCAGGTAACAATTATATTATTTTTTGAAATGTTTATGATAAGTTCCTCTACTTTGTTGGATTAAGTTTTGTAATAGACTAGAAAATTATATGAAATTTGATTTAAAATAAAGTTCAAAATATTAGAACTTGAAGGCACAGTCTCTTATGAATATGATAGATTTTGCCCTTTGTGCGGCTTAACCAAGGAACTCATCTCAATATACAACTCAGTAATTCTTAGTTTGTGAGCATGAATAATTAACAGGGTCGATGATATTCTCTTCTACACTTGAACAGCAAAAATGAACAAAAACTTACAAAAAAATTAGGAAGAAAATTGGGAAAAGGAAATGTAGTTTGGTTATAAGAAGTCATTACATTAGAATTTTATGCATTTAGGCATGTTCTCGCACATTAACATCATGTTAAACATATAATGTTGGCGTCAATGTTCATATATATATATATAATGATTGTAATGAGATATTAATCCCATTGGCAACCAACAACTTCCATTTAAATGTAGACTTTTAAAAACATTAGGTGCAGAGATATGTGGGCTTAAATTTAATAAACTTCTAAACGTAAATTTTCAGTTATTATAATTGCTTCCATCTAAAAGAACAAATGAATTAAATTTTAAACTATGTTATTTTAAACTTGACATCGTATGATGATGGTAGAATTTGAAGCATCCTCTCACCATACTTCAGTTTATGACTGAATTGGTTGGTGATTTTTAAGTAAATGTCTAATACAAAACTAGCTTTCATGCTTGAAACCAAACTAGCTGTCGGGAGGCTGCAAAAGTTACATTGTAATATATCTTTTATGCTGTTCCTAGTCTAGCCGTCTAATGGTTTACGTTTATTTTCTGCAGTTGGCTGCATCTCCATATCGCCATTGGTGGTCAACTAATGAATATTCCTTGACGCTTCTTTTGTCTGTTAACTATATCTTGTATATGGCCTTTGCACAGGTTTCCTTTTTTCCTAGGTAAATTTTGAGAAGAATTCTTTTTGAGTCCAGGTGATGGATGCCGCGTAGAAATTCATTGTTCATGTGATAAAATTCATATAAAACCAATAATGATATAGTGGGTGCAAGAGGATTAAGTGGCTAAATTAAGTCAATAAGTTGACCATGCATTTTGATGATGAAATTGCATCAAAATACATGAAGCCTTGAGAAATCAAGAGCCACAATATTCAGACGCACATTTAGGAAGCAGCACTCAACCACACGCATGGAACATGCATGAGAAAGAACATCAACCTTGGTTGACGATGTCATTTTCCTCCTTTTCCTCTTAGGCATCAAGACTAGCCTAATCTTTCCTTCTTGCTTCAGGAAAATCCTATCCATTCTCCCTCTTTCCTAGGGCATGAAGATTAATTATTTTTTTCCCTATCCTATCTCCAATCTCATTCATTTGACTTGTCAAGAAAAGAACAAAAACAACGGCAATGATCAACAATTTTAGAGCACAATAGAAGCTTGATCAATACCAAGTTACATTTTAGTTAAGTGTCACATCCTAATTGAATTATTTTGATGACCACATTCACCTCTTCTATTATAAGGTAGGTAGTCTCTACCCATCAACCCTCTATCTACCCATTGTAGCTATGCTATTATATGTAATTAATTTTTTTACATAAATAAATTAAGTAATAAAGGTGGAATTTGATAGTACGATCTTGTTATGAGCAATTAAGATTTTTACCGGTTCAACTAGTTGTACTTTCAAATTTACTAATCATGCGTTGGAAAGATGCATGGTCATTCCACCCTTTGATTATTTTAGCTGTTACATTTTTCTTGTTTTTAAAATAAAATGAAAAAAAAATATTGAAGAAGAAGAGGGAACGGTTATTCTAGATTATATATGAGGAGAATATATAGGTTTATAAGTATGGTTCTCATATGAGAGTCATAACCTATTTTGTGCTGATAAGGTACCCTGCATAAAAATTGAACCCCAGGCATTGAACGTAAAAATATGAATTTAAACCCGTGGACCTAGTATCTCAGGCGAGATTTTTAGAGAGAAATATGCACCCCCTCTCTATAAGATTTTTCTAGCACAAGGAGAACTTAAAAAATTCCTTGGCAATCTTAAGAAAATTGTTGGAAGCGGTGGCTGAATCCATCATTTAAATCTACTTGAGATGTGTGTTGGCACGTATCTCTAAGTATTTTAGAGATGGTAAACGGTGGAATCAGCCAGTGCCCCGCTTCCAACTAGTGATGGCATCGGGTCAGGGCGAGGAATGTCAAACCCAACTCTGACCTTGACCTCAACACCCGAATTTAGTACCCGACCTCGAACCCGACGGGGTTGAAAAACCCACCCCATACCCGATCTCATCGAGGAATTGGGCCATGGGTAAACCCGACCGCGTAGTTCCATGGGGGCGATGGCAAAGGCGGCCAGCGAGTAGGGCAGAGAAAAGTGTGGCGAGGACAAGCAGGATAGGGAGGAAAATGAGGCCATTAGCGATCACATAGGAGGAGACACGGTAGCTCCCGCTGGAGGTCTTCTTCATTAAGATTTCTCTCTCTTGAAGGAAGATTGGCCGGGCCTCAGTGGTGCAGGAGAGCAGGAAGGTGAGAATGAAAGCAAAGAGGCCAAAGCACTCCCGGATGTTCTCATCCTTGAGATGGAAGAAAATGGAGCCGAGGAAGAGGCCAAAGCATTTGGATCATAAGACAAGCAAAGAGCTGCCGGGTGCGCAGCACATTCTTGGCGAAGCTGGTGGGTGAGGTGGAGAAAGAGGTAACGAGAGGGAAGAAAGAGAATAGTGGCGGCTGGGTTTTGGAGTGGAGGAAGAGAGAGAAGATGGTAGAAATTAGGGTTAGATTTATGTTATAAAAGTATATTTTAATAATTATACATAGCGGGGCGAGTACCTAAGTCCCTGTACCCGACCCCGACCCGACTTCTATAAGTCGGGTTTTCCCCGAACCCGACTCCCGGGCAACTCGGGTTTTCCCTGTTGACTTTAGATTGGGTCGGGTCAGGGATGGGGTTTCTTGCCATCCCTACTTTCAACAGTGGTTGAATCCATCGTTTAAACCTACTTGGGATATGTATTGGCACATATCTCTAAGTATTTTAGAGATGGTAAACGGTGGATTCAGCCACCGTTAGAACTTAGAAGCGGTGGCTCCGCTTCCAATGGTGGATGAATCCATCGTTTAAACCTACTTGGGATATGTGTTGGCACATATCTCTAAGGGCTTGTTTACTGGGGGGAAAGCTAGAAGGAAATGAAAGAAAGTAGGAAGGAAAGGAGTATAGGCTTGTTTACTTGAACGGATGGATAGTTTATGAAGGAAAGTAAGAGGGAAAGATGGACATTAATCCCTCCATTTGCTTTCCGCCCAAATCGGGTGGAAAACTAAAACTACATCTTAACTTTACTAATTTCACATCTCATTTTTCACTGTATTGTTGCTCGTCCTCGCTCACTATGAACTTTTCTCGACTACTTATCCTTGTTGTTGCTGGTAGAGCTCGTCGCCACTACTCGAGCTCACTGCAACTGCTCGTTCTTACCGCCACTACTCGTTCTTACCACCGCTGCTTATCCTCACTATTGTTGCTCTTATTTAATATTTAATAATTATTTGATATTATTAGTATATATATAATATGAGTTAAAAAAATAAAAATTAGAGTGTATATATCAATCTTTCAAACTTTCTTTCCTTCCAAGTAAACACAAGGAAGGAAAGTCTATAACATATTCCATCCATCCATTTTTTCTTTCTTTCTTTCTTTCTTTCCTTTCCTTTGTACTTTTCGTCCATCCAAGTAAACACGGTGTAAGTGTTTTAGAGATAGTAAATGGTGGATTCAGCCACCGTTGGAAGCGCTTCCAACAATTTTCCTAGGTGGAAAACCAACAATGGCTGAATCTATCGTTTAAACCTACTTGGGATATGTGTTGGCACATATCTCTAATAGTGTGTTTAGTAAGAAGGAAAAGAGGAGGGAATAGATGGAAAGTTAGAATGAGAGCTATAAAATTGTATTTAGTAGGACGGATGAAAATAAGAAAGGAAAAAATGGAAGGAAAGTGAGAGGGAAAATAGCTCTATTTGCTCTCCGCCCAAATTGGGCGAAAAATCGGACGGAAAGTTGGATTTGTCATTCTCATACCTATTTTCACCTTTTTCTTTTTTATGCTTGTTCTCCCTCTCATGCTTTTCTTGCAACCTTCTTCATCATCGTTGTCATCGTCGTCGTCATTGCTATCGTTGTCATTGTCATCGCCATTGTCGTTGTTGTCGTCATCGTCACCTCTTCACCGTTGACTCTTGATAGGCCCCGCAAGCGTACGGCTTCTATCGCAGTAGTAAAATATCATCCCAAGTGAGCAGGGTGTCAAGTACCGACTTTTTGTATCATTGAAAGCTAGACAATTCAAACTCGGAATAAAAGAATTACATTAAATCTAAATTATCGAACTGAAGAATTAACGATTATAAGGAAAAGTTTCAGTTTTAGAAATGTTCGGAACTTCAGGTTTTACCACGTTGAATGCTTTATATGCAAAACATTAAATTAAATTGAATTGGAAAACGGATCTCCTTCTCTCGAAGCGCAATCCGACAGTAAACAACTTTAGGCGATATCTCTTAGGGTACGGATTACCTTCTCTCGAAGCGTAATCCGGTGTCTAGCTTAAGCTAATCTCCTACTCTCGTAGCAAGACTAACTTAAGAGACCCATTAGGCTCTATGAAAGATCGTAAATCCTCGAGTGACATTGAACGACTCTCGTAATTCAAATCACAAGTTTAAATGAGAGAGTTCGAGTGTTACGATTCACCTATCAGTTCACCTCGTAACACTTAACACATACAAAAGTTTAGCCAGAACAATCATACGCAATAAGCACAACTCAATTAAATAAGTTAATTTACTAAAAACAACACTGAGATTCATAATAATGTTTTACACATGAGAATTTGTTCAACGGGCTACACCCCAGTCCCGAACTAGGGTTTTACGCTAGAAAATATATCGTATAACAAAGAAAACTCAAGTAAATAAATTCAAAAAGAGGAAAAATTATAAATTAAGGGTAGGAGACGGTAGATCTTCAGTCTTCTCTCGAAAGCCCCAATGGAATCCAACGAATCAATCCCAAGAATGCAGAAATCGCCCTCTTTTCGCCCTAGGTCGCGTTCCTCCAAAGTTCGACCCTCAAAACCGCTCCAAAAATCTTATTTTATGGTTCTATCTCTTCGTTAGGCAGTTAAGAAGTTTCCCCTCAAATTTTAGCAAATTCTGACTTCAGAATCACTCAAATCGGGCGAAAAACCGTCGAAAGGTTAAAACTGGCGGAAGCTGTCACGGGTGTGATGGCCATCACGGCCAGGCCGTGATGGGTTCTGGAAGTTGCGACGAAATAAGCACGGCCGTGATGGAAGGAACGAATAGGCCGTGTCTAGCTCGCAGATTGTTGCAGAGTTCTGCCGAGATGCTCATGGCCGTGATGGCTGTCACGGCCAGGCCGTGTTCTCTGTAGAAAGCTCCGATTTGCCTCAAATTTGACCCGTGACTTACTAGCACTGTGAGGAATCTTTTCGTAACATCAAATCATCAAAATCTTCAAAAAATATGATAAAATGACCTGCATTTCACAAACAATGCAAAAAATAGTGAAGATTCTGTACTTGACAAGAAAAGATACTAAATTCAGATACAAAACAAGACAAAAGTCCGAAAAGATGATATGAATAGTACTTTAAATTATATAAAAAAATAACACTCATCAACTCTCATCTCTCATCGTCTTCATTTCACTGTCGCCTCTCATCGTCGTCATCGACATAAAAATAAAATATATATATATATTTATCAATCTTTTTAATTTTCTTTTCTTCTAAATAAACACAATAATAAAAAATCTTATTATTTTCTTTCTTCTTTATTTTTTTTCTTTCTTACTTTCTTTTTCTTTTAACTTTTTTTTCTTTCTTATTAAACACAGCATAAGTGTTTTAGAGATGGTAAACGGTGGATTCAGCCACCCAACAATTTTCCTAGGAGACATCTATGACATTAATCTCTATAAAATTATGAATTTTAGAATAAAAAAGTCATCAATGTTGCTTTCAGATTCACACAAAATAGACCATACAGATATCTTCCTGCCCAAGAATTATAGGCAAGGTCCGATTTTTTTATGCTAATCTATTTGCACAAGAGAAATGTTTGTGATGTAGACCGAGTAAAATCAGCTGCATTTGAGGCCAAATCAGTCGTCTCCAACCAGCTCCGGCGCCACGACAAATTGCCGTCCAGCCGTGGAAGTAGCACCGCCCACCTCGGACGATGACGATGGCTACCCACCTTTACTGGCAACCAGCACCGCCACCTCCCTCCGGCAAGTCGGACACGACGAGTGCAAAGCAAGCCAGGTGTCAATGCACTTAACATGGAATCCATGGTGGCACTCCGGCAGCACCCGGACCTTCTTCCCACTGATAAACTCGCCTAAACAAATGGCGCAGTCGGTGCCCGTAACGCCCCCCGCCGCATCTCCGCTGTACGCCACGATCGGAATCTGGCGGAGCGCCTTCTTGATCCCGCCAGCCGCCGCCTCCTCCCCCTCCTCGGCATTTTGACGTCTCCGCCGGCCGCTGCAGCGGATTGCGCACCTCACCATGGAGTTCGCCGCGACCATGAATATTAAAGTGCAGAACAGCGCCGCGAAGATGATGAACAGGCAGGAGCTGAAGTAGGCGTCTTCACTGTTAGTGGTCGATGTGGCAGCAGGCGCCGGTGCGCTGGCGACGGGGCCGTCGAGGAGGCGGCGCATTCCGTTCCGGAGGTTTTGGATTCTGCTCTGGGGATTGTTAATAATTGGAGTGGACAAAGGATCAGATATTTTTATGCGTGCTTCCGGATTTGGCTAGGGACTCAGTGCGATATACGATGAATTTGGGGCTAAATTTTTTTGCTGGGTAGGAAAATAACAGACCGTACGTAGAAAAAAAAAATCCTATCGGCTAGAGCTCATATTACAACCTTGTATAATCTTAAAAGTGCAAATCTTAAAACAAGATGTGACTTTTATTTTAATATTCATATTTTTAAAGCGATGAACGGTTATGATGTCGTGCCTAAAATTTCTATGACTTTTATTTTAATATTTGTATTTTATTTTTAAAGTAATAGACGGTTATGATGTGATTTGCCTAAAGTTTCTAAACATAGGCCATGTTTGAGAAATGGGAATGCCACTTGACCTGTGGGTCGCGTAAGTCGCCAGTCAATTGCAAGTCAATGTCCTGTTCCTGAGGTTGCCATGGGTCAACATTCTAGCCGTGCGGCCCGTGACTCCAAACACACTCATAGTCAATTAGTCATCTCTTAGGCTGTGTATACAAAGGAGGATTTAGGGAGGATTGTAGGAAGGACAGATGTGTTTGAGAAAAATCCGTTGTATATCAAAACGGACAGATCAAAATGGAGGGAAAATTGGAGGAATGAACGAGGGCAAAATCCCTCGTTTTTTATCCGTCCAAATCGGGCGGACGAAGAAAAAATCGCTTGCAACGCTCATCTCATGTAGCAACGCTCGTCCTCGCCGCAACAAGCCGGTCGCTAGCGGAGCTGGAGCTGCTGCCGCCGACGCGGACTGCGCTCGCCGGTCGCCAGCGGACGTCCCCGCCCACGCTCGCCAGCGGAAGGGCTTCCGCCGAAGCTCGCGTCGACGAAGCTCGGGCTTCGCCTCCCGAAGCTCGCGGAAGGGCTTCCGCCTCCCGAAGCTCACGGCTTCTGCCTCCCATAGCTCGGGCTTTCGCCTCCCGAAGCTCGCGGAAGGGTTCGTTCACCCGCGCCGAAGCTCACGAGTTCCGCCTCCCATAGCTCGGGCTTCCGCCTCGTGTGCACGCCTCGTTCGCGACTCGCCGCTGCCAGTCTCGCCGTCGCAGGCGTGGTTGGCGACTTCCCGTCGTCGCTGCAGGCGAGCGCGCAGCGAGGGGCGGCGGCGGAGGGCGAGGGCGCAGTGAGGGCGGCGGCAGAGGGCGATCACGTGGAAATCACGTGAGGGAAATTTGGTGTTAAGATCCGTCCTTCTTTCATATCCGTCCTTCCTTCATATTCGTCCTTCCTTTTATCCGTTCCTCTTAGTAAATACAGTGTTAAGATTTTTTCTCACATACGTAGCCACCATAATTATTAATTAGTCATAAATGAATATTTCGATTGCAACACCTAATCAACATATATACAAAAATCTTATGCATAAAATTGCATACTTGCACTTATGAATCTATTTCTGTGTCACTCAATATAGACAACTATTATCATAAAGGGTTTACATCTATATATATAAAGAAAAAAATTTAACTAAATCGTATATTCCCCTTATTAATAGATAGGGAGGAAGAGTCCTTGTCTACCCTTCTTTACATATGAAGATAGGTCTTGAATCTAAGACTTTGTTATCAATAATAAGTTATTTTATAATTTTTTTTACATATGAAAATAGATCTTCACTCTAAGATTTATTATTATAACTAAGATTCTAGTTTAATTACCCGACATATTCATCAAATAATATATAAGCTTTTGCATGCATATTAGATGATCGTACAGTGACGGGTGAAATATATAGAGGCTCCGTTTGGCCTAGCTTCTGATTCTAGCTTTTACTGGTTGAAGAAATGCTGGTTAAAAAGGTGCTGGTTGAAGAAGCAAGGAGGGTGTTTGGATGCACAGCTTATGGTTAGATTATTCTATTTATAATAAATAATTTTTTATTAAAAATTTATTAAGATAAAAATTATATGATTAAATTTACAGTTAACTATAATTAAAATATTTATTAAAAATATTATGTGTTATACTATTAAAAAATTATTATTATATATAAGGGTTATTGAGCATAAACAGGTGGGGGGCTAGAGAAGCAGCTTCACCCCTGCTTCTCAGAGAAGCAACTAATTTGTGGGTTGGAACAGAGAAGTTGAAGGGCCAAACGCCTCAGTTTCTTACTTTCTGTTGGCCGCAAAGCCATAAACAGACCCAGAAGCTAGGCCAAACGGGGCCAGAGTCATGTGATAAAAGGTGACGAGTATAATTTTTATTCCCTATTGGACCAAAATCTTAAAAAGGTCCCTAAGTTTAATTGAGTATGGGCTATTGGGAAAAGCCCAATTTAAACTATATGAATAAATTATATATTGCAACTTGAACTACATAAAGTATTCTACAAATTTCTAAATTTTATATCCCACCTCGGCCTTTATTACACTTTTTTTATGCATACTCTTTTTAAATTTTTTTTAAAAAAAAAATCTCTAGTGAATTTTGAATATAAAATTCCACCTAAATTTGGAAAATTAAAAATATGACCCAGTTCAAATCATGGTTGAGTCAGTTCGTTTCAGATCAAGCCTCCTTTTGAGCCTAATTTGGGTTCATTTTTAAATTTCCAATATATACATTTTGTCATAGTTTTGTTTAATTGATAAGTAGTCATCTTCTCAATCTTGAACTTCAAAAACATTACCATATACGAGAAAGTTATTACTAATTTATTACATGAAAATTAATACCAAAGTACAGCACTTGCAGGAATGAACAAAGGAGAGGAGAATCCAATTCTTACAAATTAAATTAAACAGAACCCTGAAATTAACAGCTAATATTGTAGTAGAGTACAAATCAAATTAAGCGACAACAGAACTAGTACATCAAAATGAAATTGATCAATTCCCAGCAACTCGACATCCCTTCATGTCTCGCCACTGTTCAAACAATATTAATCATACACCAATCCACCCATCTTCCGGCAATCATCAGAATTCAGACGTACATGAACACCTAGAATAATCACAAAAAGGAAACATTCAGCTGTCAGTCAACGTACGTTCACAGTTCACGTGCATGGATGCATGCAAACATGCACGTCAGCCGTCAATTTTATATATATAGATTTTTTTTTTCACACACCTTAAGTCTGTTTTTAGGGACAGTCGTAGCCGGGAGGGATAGATTTGCCGCAGGTGTTGACAAGCACTTGAAGCGCGATGGGCAGCACGACTTTGATGTCGAGCATCTTGGCCTTGATGGTGGTGCACAGGCACAGGGCCGCGTCGACGCCCGCGACGCCTGCGAGGGGCTCGCAGCACGTCACCGCCGGGTCGCCGAGCTTGACGGTCTGGCCGAGCATGTCCAAGCACGCCCCGATCTTGAGCGCGTCCACCGGGCACTTCTCCGCAGCGGGAGGCGACGGGCAGCCGCCGGTTGCAGGCGGGGTGCCGCCGGTCGCAGGTGGGTTGCCACCGACGACAGGCGGCAACAGCACGGGGGGCAGTATCCCCGGCGGCATCACGACGGGCGGCACCGTGACCGGCGGTACCGTCACCGGAGGCATGGTTACTGGCGGCTTCAGGACGGGCGGTACCGTCACTGGAGGCAACGTTACCGGAGGCTTCACGCTGATGGGCGGCACAGTTACGGGCGGCACGGTAACCGGGGGGACGATGCCGGGGGACTTGGGCGTTTTGGGGGTTTGGGGGGTTTTGGGGCTGGGGCAGCTGCCGCAGGCGAGGGTGGAGGCAGCCGAGGAAATGGCGAGCACGGCGAGGAGTAGGATGACCGCGGAGCGCTTTGAGGAGCCCATGCTGGCTCGGCACTAGTCCTTCCTGGCCTTCTCTTCCAGTGGGGTGGGGTGGACTGTGGTGTGGAGTACCGCGCCGAATTTATAGCGGGAAAATGTGGGTCCGGGGACAGCTCACATGCGTGGCGACTTTGTAATACCGACACGCAGTGCCAACTTGCGCTGCTTGGCGATTTGTTCGCGAGTAATGGGAGCACATATAAAAAAAAAAAAAAAAAAAAAAAAAATGGGAGCACATATTATGCGGTCGGCGCCCTTTCTTCCACGTGCACCACAGGATTTATTTCTTTTTTCCTTCAAATTTTAATAGTTTGGGTTATTAACTAATTTGATTTTTCGCAACCATAAAATAAAAAAATTAAATATTTATCTAGTTTTAATATGATGTTTAATTTATATATGATAATGTTATTTTTTTAGCAATTTATCTTTTTTTAGTTTCTATTAGGGGATAGAGTCTCCCATATCTTTTATATACATGTACTTGAACCTATATAATTTTTTTCTATTATCTACATCCGAATAACTACTCATTATTTTAAAACCCTAATTCGAACCTTACCCTATTAAAAATTAAAATGCTCATTTATTATCCAAACCCTATAAATACTTGATTTAAATACCTATTCTATTAAATTTCAATTTATACACATGGTTACCTGAATAAAATTCGAGTACTTTACCTTATAAAAATCCTAATAATAACTACATTTATGATAGAGTAAAATGGATGCTCCTCAACCCGATTATATACATTGCCCATACCCAAACTAAATTCGATTACAGGTACCTAATTACATATAAATGAGTTCGTATAGGGCAGGAACCCACTAAAACACTACCCTGCCATTTCTATTGTTTATAATAAAAAAATAAAAAAATTATATATTTTGGATAATTTATTGAAAAATTACTTAAAATTTAAAATTGTTGCTTTTTCTATGGAGAATCACGCTAGATGTATAGAACTCATGTTATGTGTTCCATAGCCCTCACGCCAATCACATTCATGTCTTATGTCAACCATCATGATACATCAAGCCAAGTATGTTGGTTGTATCGTGCTTTGTAACGGAGCAAGTTGTGCTACATTCAACCCATAAACTATAAAAGATAGCGCTATCAAAACATGTGTGGGCCTCAAGCTTTGCGATTCATTGATTATGTGTTAGGCTTGCAAGGGCAGCCCGTGAAGAGATTTGGTTCAGTGTGCACGCTAGCAAATTGGAGCCATGCGAGCTGTGGGTCTCCTCTCTGCTACTGACAGTGCTGTCACTTGATTTGAGATCTTTGCTCTCAAGTGACAGTTAAACTTATCAATTGTTTAGTTACCACTGTTTGGTGAAGTTTAGGCTATATTTTATTGGGGGCAAAAAAAAAAAAACAAAAGAGTAAAGAGGAAAAAAAGAAAAATAAGTGAAAAGAAAAATGATGAGGTTGATAGCAAGAGAGAGGAGAAAAGTGTTTTCTTTCTTTGTTGAAGAGAATGCAAAAGGAAAAAAATTGTCCTATTTTTCTTTCCTCTCAAATCAATCTCTCCCATAAATCATGAAAAAAATAAGATTTCTTTTTTTTCTTCCATTTTTTCTCTCCAATAAAACAGGCCTTACTGTTTGTTCGTTTGGTTGAGCTTTTTTTTAACTTTCTGCTTTTCGTCTAAAAGACAAAGGAGCATGGGCTTGTTTACTTTTGTTTCTATGGTTGTTGTTCGCCTAAAAATTAGAAGTCCTCGCCAAATGCTCCATTAGTTTGTCAATTACCATCTACTAAAGCTCAAAACTGTACTATTTAGCTTAAGGAATATACTGTGGCAATATGGTCAATGTAGGAAGGCAAAAAGACAAGATTCAAGACTAGAGAAGATTTTGGAACCACCTATTTTACTTGTTTTGCAATGGACCACTTCCGAGAAAATTTTTGCGGATGCAGGTATCTTAATCTTCACTATATAATCTTGATACAAGTTAAAATACATGAAGTTTCGGTCAATATACATGTTCATTTATATTAATTGTTCATTTATATTAATTGAAATTACAATTTGAATAGAAGGTAAAAATCATTGAGAGTGACAATGGATTGAGTTTGTTATGAAAGAATTTTACTCAAAAATAGGACCAAACAAGCTATGTTTCTAGCTCGTAGCAAAATGGAGTAGGTGAAAGAAAGCAACTAACACCTCTTGAATGTTGCACGAGCATAAGAGCATTATTATTTCAAGCTAATTTACCATAACATTTTGGGATGCTCGGGGGAAGGCGGAGTAGGCGGACGTTCGGTGGCTAGGGGCAGCAAGTAGCGGGGTGGGAGTTAGGAAGAGGCGAGCGGCAGGGGTAGCAGCTGGCGAGCGTGCTTGGGGACAAAACTCTCGTTCTTGTTTGAGAAAAAGCAAAATGAGGAAAAATATACTTATTTTTTCATCCCTTATTTTTCTTTAAGCCCTGTTTTCTTGGATGGAATCCATAAGAAAAAGAAGGAAAAACACAATGAATCTAATAGTGTTTTGCATCTAGATACAATATACTTTTCTTTCTTTCCTCCATCCAAGAAAACAGGAAGGAGACTGAGGATTAAACATCTCCACTGGATGGACAGAACTCTCCATCACAGTATCAGAACGCCAAGTTTCTAATACCACATTGACTTGTTACCTCCTCCATTGCCATCAACAGAGAACCGGCCTCATAAGCAATTTCTAATCCCAAGTGGCGCATGCCAATGGAAGAAGAACTTGATGAACTCAACAAACATGGCCACTTTACCAAACATGGAAGAACTTGACTTGTTACTTCAGGGAGAGTATTGTAGAACCCAGAATCAGCGGTGATCTACGCAGGAGTCTTAGAACAATAAATTGATACTATTTCTTTCCCCGTTTCATTGAAGGGCTATACCATCTCTGTTTGGCTCGCTGAAATATACCTTGTACATATGCGACATTGTAAACGTTGTAGATGTATACACAATTCTAATCCTTTTCATATACGGTCAAATTAATTTAGTGAAAATTGAGTTCTCGTATTCATTTGATCAGCTAAGGAGGATCACAAAGTGTAGTCTTGTCAATTGGATCTAGGAATTATTCCCCGAACTCTACGAGCTCTTTGTCCCATGTATAATTTGTTCGCTTTCATCGACTCCTCCAAAAGTCGAAACTAACTCTTCGAACTATTGGTTGAATGCAGGCGAAATTTACCATTATTATCTTTCTTTCTCTTCGTGCCAGACGTCCGAAGGAGGACTGGTTTCAGAGATTTAATGAGCAGCAAGAGAAATCCTCGATATCCATGGAATTCAAGCTTGCATCTTGGCATACAAACACATCTCAAGAAGTCAAATCTTGAATCCTTATGGGTTGAAAGCTGAATCCTAGATGGATCTCAGGAAGTCATTTGGTGGCAAGACTTCAATCCTGCATCTTGGTTTTACTTCAAGGTATACAGATATCTCAAGAAGTCAATTCTTGCATCCTTACGGATCGAAAGTTGGATCCTGGATATGTTAAGCAGTACGATAGTCAGATTTACTTTCTTGCTTGTACTCCGATGAGAATTGTTCAGGTGATCTACGATGCTTATCCTTCTCTCTCATTTAATTATCTTTCGGTGTGACTTCTTTGCACTTTTTCCCTTTTTGCTTATAACTTTTAATTTCCTTTCTTTATTTGTTAGTACCCTTCTTCCTAAAACAATTAAAGAAAATTTTTGTTAATTTTCTGATCCAAAAGAAATGCATGCTATCTTGTAGTAAAGAAAATTTCTAGGCAAGGTCCAAGAGCATTTTCTAGGCAGGGCTGTTGCCTAAGAAAACAGGGAAGGGTAGCATCATCAGACTTAAAATTGCTTTGAGATTTGTATTGTATATTACCCCTGCCTAGAAAATTTGCTCAAGGTCCAAGGAATCTAAACAGGTTTTATCCGTACTCTTTAAAATTATGAATCTTAAAGCAAGGTCACATATGTAGTACTTTAAGATTTGCAATAGATGAACATTAGAACATATAACCCTATCTAAGATCTCTAGACAATGACTATGCCTAAAATTCTTTCTCCTCATAGAACTACAAGCAGTTCTTGAATGATAAACCTGAGCCAGCTGATAAACAGCCTAAGAATTAGTGCGCAATTGCGCAAAGAAGTAAAAAAGATAGGCGATCTATTTCAGTGAATCAGTGGATAGTCTCATCGACGCATGCATTCACGGAATGCAGAATGATGAAAAGACAGAGTCATGCGGACGTGTGACACAGACCAACCTCGCTTTACTGCACAGGTACTGATCAGGGAAGAAGAACAAATCCAAAAGCGGAAACAGTCACAGTAAATTCCCATCAGCGTCCTGCCATGGATTATCACTTATGGAAATGAGCAGCTAGGGTTTCGAAGCAGATGCTTACAATAATGTATATACAATCTTGAACGAGACAAAACATGAACGATAGATCTGCATCTGAGCAAAAAATACAGCGATTGTGTCAAGAACAAGAAACATAAAGAAATTATATGCATTGGAGAAGAGGAGAGGAACCATCAGTTATGAGAAGGACAAATCTTCTTAAATTTGGTCTCTCATGGTAGCTTCCCACAGCTTTATTGAACCGCGGCTAGGTAGGAAACCTCCGCCGTGGAAGAATTAACAGCTGCAGCAGTTCAAGAAAGCTGTGGAAGACTACAAAGAGGATCACAAAATTATTGAACTGAAGAAGAGATCCGCAAGGAGAGGGAGACAAGAAGGAGACTTCGGGTGAGAGTTGCAGACATGAATGAGGGGGGCTCTTTATAGGGAGAGAAGGAGAGTTGATAGGTTTTCAGATGTGCAAGTTGATTAAGGATCCAATCCCGAGAAGAATTGATAATAAAGCTAGTGCACTATTTGAAAAAATAGAGTAAATAAAATTTATTTCTAAAAATTTTAAAAAGATCTTAACATTTTACCTTCGTTATTTTACTTACCTATGTCAAAAAAAATCAAAAAAAAAACACCTTCACAACCAATATCACAGTACTCAAGGACAATCAATCAATCATATGATTGAAAAAGACAATAAGTTTTTTAGGACTATGAATGGTACTGTTTTACACTGACCTAAATAATTGAAATTCTCAAGTGGCTTAGGAATTGAACAATAAATAGATAGAACATAAAATGTAAATAAATTCAGAGGGGAAATGGGAGTAGGGAGGTGAGGAGTTGTTGGGGAAGAAAGAGAAGGGAGTGGTTGCTTCAAGAGAAGCCATAGTACTGTTGTTCTTTAAGAGCCAGGCATGAGGCATGTGGAAGTGTTTTAGGGGTGTAAATTGTAATGCATATTGGAGGAGGTAGTGGACAAAGGGTGGATTGATTAGTTAATTCAACTTATGTCCTAAAAATACGGACTCGGACATGTTCACTCCAACTAAGCATGTCGGCAGCCAGCTCCACCACTCAATATAAATATACATATTTCAATCATATTATGATCAGTGTAAACAAAATATTTAATTAAGATTAATTTGAGTTAGTTGATTAAGGATAACTTTTTTAATTAATTTTTTATATTAATATGTTAAATTTTATACTCTTCATGTATTAATATATAGCTATTATGAGTTATCGTGCATTAATAAATCGTTGCGTAATAATTCAAGATAATTTTAACTAATATGAGCTATCAGAATTTATTTTTAACTATTGAACCTTAACCATAAAAAAACAACCTCTGGGTTATAATTTATCCAATAAATATCTCGTATAACTTTTTCCTTCTTTTCTTTATGAATATCCCTTACAACTTTTCAAAAGATGACCAAGTTGTACCCTTTAGAAAAAAAATCTCGCTTTATATTCTTGAGAGTTCAGTCTAGACATGTTTTCCGAGATAAGTTTTAATGCTAGTTAGGATTTTATTATTCTAAACTTTTCTTTTATTTACATTTAT
Organism: Costus lasius; assembly: GCA_027563935.2. Taxonomy (NCBI): domain Eukaryota; kingdom Viridiplantae; phylum Streptophyta; class Magnoliopsida; order Zingiberales; family Costaceae; genus Costus; species Costus lasius. The sequence goes on along the minus strand of CM050452.1, from coordinate 8,781,235 downwards.
TTTTTTTATTTTATGAATTTAATTATCTGAAAATTTTATCAATTATAAAACCCTAAACTTCTCTTTTATTTTATTTTTATTTTGTAGATTTAATTATCTGAAAATCCGGTCAATTATAAAACGCTGTACGGTAATCTTAAATAAATATTTATCTATTATTTAAATAAAATTTTAAATGCAATTTTACAACATACATTCCACACGCAGCAGCAACCGCAACCGCAAGGTAGACAAGTGCAGAGAAATTGGCGCACGGCGACGGGGGTCAGACGGTGTCGGAGGCTTATAATTTTCATGGGGAAGGAATTGAAGGAGCGGAGCACGATGAGTGCTTTGGAAACACGGATGCGCGTACGAGAAGAAGGGGTCTCTTTTCTCGATCGCCGCCGTGACCAGCGACCGCAGCAGGCGGTGGCGGTGGGCCGGAAGGGGGACAAAATAATGTGACCGGGTGTCTTTTAAATGGAAACAGTGGGTTATTAATTTAACAGGCGGCTCATCTGGTGGATCTTGAGTGGCACCTCTCCTCTTCCTCCTCCGTTTAAGATGAAGGAAGTAGAAAGGGGCAGCGGTAGGTTAGATGGGGTCCTCATGGGAAGATGCGCCCATGTGCATGGGGTGGACGACCGGCGCCCACCAAACGTGTGGACGTATATACTTTATGTATTTAATTAGGGTTCAAGTGTTTAATTTGACTGTATGGAGAACGACGGGCGACCGTATGATATTTGTTTTAAGATTTATAATTGCAAAATATTACTTAGGAAATTTTCTGGGACCTTACATAGAGTATGGTGTAATGTAAATCACCCTCAAATTATAATAATTTTAAGCCTATTCAAAACCTTTAATTTCCAACAAGATTATTTTTCTCGAATCTAAAACGTGTGTAGAAATGATCTATCCAACTCTAGAGTTTGAGAATAAGGACGAGGCCACAGTGACTGGCATCATTATTAGGAGTGACAATTTAACTCTAACACTGTAATCCGACCTATTTACAATTAGTTTGAATACTCATTTAGCTAAATTAGATTTTTTTTTTTTTACTGTATTTAGTAGGAAGAAAAGGATGGACAGAAAAAAAAATTTTTATTTTCTCTTATTTAGTAAAAAAAGAATAGATAAAAGCGTTACTTTTCCTCAAAATATTTTTATATGAAAAGCTGAAAATCCACTGCATATGCTGTTTGTCCAAGTGTCAAGCATGCCAACGTCCACACCCCTTGCTATCATCCATGCGTCCTTACTGCTGTCCACATAAACTCAAGCTCGCCATTGCTATCGTCCACATGAGCTTGAGTTTGCACTCTCCATCATCCACCTCTCCGCTATCATCCACGCAAACTCGAACTCGCCCTTGTTGTTGTCCACCTTGCCCTCACCGCTCACTGTCGTACGTGAGTGCGAGCTCATCGTCGTTGTCACACATGAGCTTGCAACACATGATATCATTTTTTTCCTCTACTCTTATCTTTTTCCTACTAAACATAGCCAAATTCAAGTGTGGTAGATTAAATTTTAATCAAGTTCACGTTTATAAGTGCAAGATATCCTATTTTAAAAATAAATAAAAAGGTTAATAATAATAATAATAATAATAATACATTTATTAATAAATATATTTATTATTATTTTAATTTATAAAATTATATTGTATATAATATTTTAAATTCATTTTTTAATTTATTCAGACACTTGTTTAAATAGAGTTAGGTTTAGATATTGGATAAAAAATTTAGATATCTACACAAATCATTCCTGGTCACTATCCAGATATATTAGCAGCAGTCAGCCAGAAGCGTATCAAGGCGATTGAAAATGTGCACAACAGGATTTTGAGGAAAAATGTTATATGCGGGTGGCCCATCCAGCGTTGAAGCTAAGTTGATACGATGGCCGCATATAACATTTTTCCGGAATTAGGGCTGTGCAGGAGGCTTGAGTGAAGTTTTGGCGCTCCAAATATGAAATTAGAGGACATACAGATCAAAATATGCCGAAGCGAACTGCACAAAAACGTAAATGGTTGGATATATATTGGACTCTTCTGTTTAATGCCAAAAATAGTGTGGAAATAAATTTCTAAATACAACCCATCTGGAATATGGATGACAGACTAGCTTTGGACTACAAGAAAATTTACCTACGAACTTTGCAACTCATTCAGCAAATTAAATTTATCTTCATATTGCTATAGGCCTTCAACAAATTCTACAAGGTTAAACATTCATCAACGTTAAACCTCTCCTCTTACACTAGCAAAAATCTTATTGCTAAAAGAAGATTACTTACAAAACGACACTATATCAGTGTGTTCTCAAGAAGATAACAGACAAAAAATATTAGAGTTGCAGAACGCCTCAGATGGTCAAATCTTGAAAAGAAAGTCATTGCAACTCTATTGGTACAACAAAAGACTTGGCACACTAGAGGAATTCTTTAAGGTAGCTCGTAACACGCCAATGTATAACCTTTGTAATTTCAAAGTGCATTCACTAACAAATGAGGTGGTTTTAATGTAGTTCACTCATTCTTTAGTAAAATAAATGTTATGAATTCCTTCTCAGTGAGCAAGCAAAAAATATTGCAAAAATATATTCACAAACAATTATAGGGTAGCCCTTCTAGCATCGGCAGTAAATAAATTTAAGAGACTCTAAAATTGGAGAGTAAATTACATAACATATCGGGAGAAAGCAACATAAAAAATATATATATGTGATTGAAAAAGGAAGGCATGCTAGCTCCAAGGATCATCCCAGCCATGAGGTCCCTCCCTCTTAACAAAATCCATGATGGCTTGGACGGTCTCCTGAACCCTATTGGACAGAGAATGATTTCCCCACTCTATTTCGACCTTCTCTGCACCACCCAATGCCCGGCAGAGTCTACAGACAATATATGTTAAGTGATTACTAGCACGCCTATATAATAAGTAGCGTGGGAAAAAGAACATTCAAGTCGAACCCCAACTAGAATCCAACCCATAAATTTGGAAGAAACCTAAACGTTTGAAATCAAACAAATAAAAAGTTAAAAACCCCAGTGTTAAATCTTAGGGGGAAAATCATAACAAAAGTTAAACCTGCATCTAAACTTAAAAGAACATTAAGTGGCAAAACTATAAGACCCCTGACCAGGGTAGTTTTGCTCAGACCTGAAAAAGGATAAAATCCTAGAAAGCCAACCAGACCCAATAGTGCCCACCCATTTTAGATAACTATCGACAAGAAACAATAATATTCTCAAATCCACTAGATATGCTCATGAACTATTACCGATGCACAAGTGCTTTCTTATCAACATACTCTGGCACGTATTCATCAGCCATGGAGAATATAACCTGCAGCATAACTCAGAGAAACGTACTTCAAATCATACTTGTCTGGAATCAAGTACCGGCCTCAAATAAAAACAGGATTGAAAAATTAAAGAGCTCGATCATTAATTAAACTACGGTTTCCAAACTTCTTCACAATGTTTAATTTTGACTTTCTGTCCTCTTTTTGTAGGTAATATTTTTTTTAACTGAGAAACGAATAGCTGCATAAAAAAATTGCTCAAAAGCAAGTTATTATGATCAATGTTTTGTAAGCACGTTATTGATATCAAAGCTTTGAAGTTTTAACAATGAGAACTTGCGAAGAAAGAAATCGAGAATACATAATGGAGTCGCCAGACATGTTATGATTCCATTCTCGAAAGAAAATTTAAAATAATTTGATTCTTTTGTTGCCTCAGAAAAAATAAAATCATTAATTCATCTACTAGGGTAGAAAATTATTGGTTCTGGTGAGATTGCAATCAAATGTACCCTTCATGCATAAATTTTGATCAACTACCCTAAATTTGATGGCAAACTGAGATCATTATGTGACGGCAAAAAATAATTTATTCATCATTCAAGTGATAATCTAAATATTGATTTCATATATACCTGATGTAATTTTGCTTTCTTTCTTTTTAACACTTGCTACTATGTACTATGTTTTGAAATTCAACATCAGAGCTATGTTTCTACTCTCTAATAAACTTTACTTCCAAAACATCATAGGTATAGCTGGAACAGTTCAATAAAACACAGAACTAACAAACTAAATACAAAGTAACAAACAAGGCAAGGTGTCATGAAACTGCTAGGCTTGGTACATGAGGTTCTTAAATTGATGAGAACAAAAAATAAGAAAATGAACCTGGCATGGAGTACTTGACATGTGACCAAGTCTCAACCTCAACTGGTCATCACTGAGATCAGAACTGAACATGTCATCATCCCCCATGTAAGCACAAAGAGAATGGTACCTTCAACAAATAGTATAATGTCAGTAGAAGTATCTTCACACATATGCATAATCATCAACAAACTAATTTAGTGTCAGAACATTGAGTGAATGACTACAGTAATGATCTAAGCTACACAAAGATACATCATTCCGCTACTTGTCCTTGCTTTTCTGAATATACATGCTACAATTGCAGCAAATGCTACATGCACTACCAAAAATTAAAATTTTTGGGAAGTGACTGAACATGAGTATGCAAAACAATTCAACTAGCCAAATCTATGAGATGAATAACTGAAAAAATTCAACTAGACAAGTTATATCATCCATTATTCAGAAAGCCAGACTTGATACCATAACTCTCTTACTTCAAATATCAAACTAAAAAAACCAAGGACAAAATGAAACAACATATCCCTATTCCTCTCAAACTAACTTAATCCTTTCTTTCTCTCTAATTTTCTTGAGATACTGTCTTCCATCAAAATTTTCCTCATACTAAAGCATTTGACCAGAGTTGTAGAGTATCTGCTCATCAATCAGGATTGGCTCCTGCAGGACATTTCTGAATATTACCAGAGTCAGAGTGATTTCAGATTCCTTCCATCTGATTACAATCATTTCCAGTCCATATGCAATTGATTTTGTTAATTTAATAACCATTTTCTTAAGAAAAAAATTAATGAACACACCAACCTTTTTTTCTGAAATATATTAGTGAATGTTCAACATACAATTTCAAGATCCAACTTATTGATTTCAATTTTTCGTTTTAAAGAGTGAAAACTGATTACAAGAACTTTGTATGATTTACATTATCAAAGGAAATCATTGTTGTAAATGAGAATTGTTGATTTCCTGAAGATGAGCAATATGATGTAAAAGTTTTGAGATATTTTTTGCAGGAAGGCAAGTGGTGAAGGCGAGATTTTGATCTCAAAGCCTTGTTACAGTCTAGCACCTCCAAAATAGATTAAGATTTTGAGTTGAAAACCCATGGCATATATTAAATTTGATAATTTGTGTTAGATAATTACAGACTTATTAGACATTCATTAGTATTGAGTTTAGTTTTTTATCAAGTTATTGGGCCCTCTCTTCATGTGCATATTATTTGACTATCCCATTAGTTATTCTCTTTTACCCTTCAGCTTAGTATCAAAGTAGGTACATCTCCTCTCACCCATCACTCGATCTTGTCTTTGCTTTCTCTAGTGACCTTATGAATGTCAGACAAGTATTGCCCATCCATAGTCAATCGTTGCACCTCTCTCCTCTCTCACACCCTCAACTACCCTCTCCCTCTTTTCTTCCATCATTTACAACAGTTTCCCTCTCCTTTCTACACATCCACTCTCTTATCTTCTTCTTGCAAGGACTTTGTAGTTCTCTCTCTTTTTAATGATTTGATTATAGTGTTCTCCCATGTCTTCTCAATAGCTCGAAGCCCAATATTGCTTCCATTGTCATGTTCTTAAAGACTTCTAAATAAGTTTGAGATACCTTAGCCACCTATATACTCGATTAAATGAAGTGATCTTCAACATGAAGAAAATCAATGGACACTTCTTGAATACTATTCTCTTCTGAAGGACAAGTGGGACAAGTTGAGTATATACTATATCCTCGTACATTCATTATGTATATTCCAACCTTACTCATAATTATTGCTGGCAAGTTCAATTCTAACTGCCACCACCATACCCACACCCAGCGCACTCAATTTGAACTATGTCTAGCACCTTGTTAGGGATCGAGAGGTGCACAATGTAAGTCACATACATATACATAGTAGTAGTAATTTAAAAATCAGTCAATACAGCTTGGAACAAGCCCTATGTACCAATTGAATATATATATATATATATGTGACATATATTTTAATAGTATTGACTGGTACTATTAGTACCCAGTAACTGGCATGTTACACTTTTTGTCTTTAGACCAATACATATTGCCTATACCAAGTTGTATGAACAAGTTTTTGAAACCATGGACCAATACATTGGTACGGGCCAGTATTTAAAACCTTGCATAGTAGTACTTAAGTATTTCTCTTCAGCAAACCAATCATAAGTAATAGGCAAGTCGAATTGGCAAAAACACTAATACTGGTAAGGATTTCTAAGGGATCATGTCATGTGATAAGTGGAACATGTAATATCAACCCACTCAACCCTTATGAAGCCTTTTAATATGTGCAAGATCCTTTTACACGTCTAGATAGTACTTGAGGGACTTGAGGGGTGAAGGTACTTTGCTTAATTAGATTTTAGGGTGTTTATGTGGCACTACGTTGTTGAACATTTTGCTCACAATGGTTATGGTTGTATTTCACAAGCTATGTTGTTGCAATTATATTGTGATTGTAGCACCTGTTCTTGGTGTTTTTTTGAGATGGTTGGCAAAGCTATTATGCTTTTGTTGTTATATTATTGTTGTTAATATTATTTTAAATTTCAAAAATTATAAGTTTATCAGCTTTGTAGAATTTATTATACTTCAAGAGCTGTGGTTAATTTAATCTAAAGAAATATCTCACTTTAAGTTCAGTGGTAAAAATGATCATAACAATAGTGGCAAGAGTCCACCACATATTTCTTATAAGTAAATAAAATTTGTTTTTATAATAATTAATTTATATATCAACTAATATACTAATTATATATATATTACATTATTATACTAATTAATATATAACAAATAATTAAATATTAATTAATTAAATTATAACATAAATCTATGGATCACATATATATCCTTCCCTTGGGGTTATGGCTCACCAACTACTCATGCAATGCCAAAAGCTAGAATTTTCAACTTGTGGCAAGACTCTTCTTCTTCCACTTAGCTCGGTTTGTCTTGTTTGTTCGATACGGTACTAATCCGAGATTAGACCGATATAGGGTCTCGAATTGGCATTTTAAACCTTGAGAGTATAAAGCACTTAACAAAATAGCTTTGAGGAATAAATATTATATTCTGCTCATTGCGGGCTTATTCAAATTGTGCAGCAAGGCAAATTACTTCTCAAAGCTTCACATTGGGTTTGTATACTTGCAAGTGCAGGTTGATGAGGAAGACATCATTGTTTGCATCACCAAATATAGGCTTTGAATTCTTGGCCATGCCCATTAGACTAACCAATGCACTAGCTACATTTTACATGTTGATGAATCAACTCATTCGGAGGCATGTCGACAAGTTAATGGTGGTCTATCTAGATAGCATTATGGTATAGTCAGGTGCTTATCTAGCACCTCTATACCATCTTTGAGATTCTACAGATCATGTACATCGAGCTAAAGAAGTGCTACTTATAAGGAGATTGGGTTATCAAATCGGTGGGATACTGATTTGCATAAACAATTCCAAAGTGAAAGTGGTGGCAAATTGACCAATTCCAACCAACATTACAATGTTCAGATCCTTGCTCAGCTTTGTGAATTATTATTAGATATTCATTAAAGATCACTCACAAAGAGCAACCTCTCTCACTAACTTGTTGAAGAAGAGTCTAACTTGGATGCATACTGATAAATACCAAAAGGCCTTTGATGACTTGAAAGTTGCTATGTATCTTCCAAATTATGGAAAGCCATTCAAAGTCAAAACTAAAGCATCAGGCTATGCTATTAGGAGTCATAATGTGGAATAAGCATCCAATTGATTTTGAAAGCAGAAATTTGAACAAGGTAGAGCAAATGTACCCTACTCAAGAGGAAAAAAATGATAGCAATGTTGCATTATCTTTAGAACTAGAGGTACTATCTATTGGGGGTCAAATTCATTTTTCAAGACAGCTGTAATATCGCTTTGAGCTACTTCTAGACACAAAAAGAAGTTATCCATTAGTGGCCAAATTCATTTTTCAAGTACTGGAGCTCTTTGTTTCTACTCGAATTTACCTTTTATTTAACAAGCTAAGCATATATGCTATTTTATTTAACAAGCTAAGCATATATGCTATTTATACTCTAGTTTGAAAGGGAGTACTAGACTGTTATAGACTTATAAATTAACGATTAGTTATTGGATCAGTTCTTATCAAATTATAGGATCTTCTTCTCGTGTGTATATTAGTTTGACTATTAACATTAAATTATTCTCCCTTCCTCTCATCAACTATTTGTGTTATTATTATTATTATTATTAAAAGTTTAAATGCATAGAATTTCTTCCTTCTTGCATATATTTAAGAATTGTATAATCTCTATGAAGGAGCAACTATCTTATGTCACTATGATTAATATATACGAGCATTATTTGCTGACCAAAGTAAAAAAGAGAAAAAAGATACTGTTTATTTAAGATGTTGGATATATATATGTATTATGTGCAACTATCATGTACTTACTAACATCTTTACTTATCCTTATTCTTTATTTAAGGGGCTGATGCATATATGTTTATGCCCTAGTTTGAAGGAGAGTATTAGACTATTATAGTCTACTTAGAAGATAAAGATTAATTGTAGATTAGTTCCTATCAAATTATTGGGTCCTCCCCACGTGTGTATGTTAGTTTGACTATCTTGTTAATTAGACTACTGTCCTTCCCTTCAACTATTTGCATTATTGTTATCATAAAAAAATAAATGCATATATTTTATTAATTCCTTCTTGTATATACTTAGCATTTTATTGTCTCTATGAAGAAGCAATTGTCCTGTGCTATCAAAATAATATATATGGGCCTATTTGCTGACCTAAGTAAAAAAATATTTTTTGCGAAAAAAAATAAAACAATGAAATTCATTAACCTGTATGCAGTTATAGGTGAATCTGGATTTGCTTCCCTCGGCATTAAATCCATTCCTCTACCTTCACTTATCATTTTTGCAGCCAAATCTATCATTTCAACAGTTTCAGGTAGAGTGGCTCGATATTCTCGATCACTGACTGGAGCCTGATCAGTGACTATGTCAGCATAAAGTAAAAAAACGAAGATTTTCATGACTCCTGAATCAAGCAATCGTTATAATAATAAATAGTGATAACCTACAATGATATACTTGAGAAAATTTACAAGTTATCAGAAGGTGAAAAAAAAAAAGCAATGGCAACTGGTCCACTATTTTAGGTAACACATAAAGCAAGTTGACTTTGTTAATAAGATAGAAAAGAAAATTAAGTTTCAAATAGAACATGCAACAAAACTCTAACTTGGCATATAGCTAATTTCTAACTCCTAATAAGGGTTTCAATCTTTGTCTATATTATAGATTAAGAAAACTAATCTATACTGTCTAACAATATTTGAAGTTCCGGTTTGCATCGATCCGAGATGGAACCAATACGAGACCGGTTTCACCGTAGTGTCGGTATGCACTGTTTTACTATAGCACAGTGTCGCTACGCACTGTCCGATAGCTAACTGGACCGAAATGCCGAACCGATTTTTAAAACCATTCTGTCTAATACAAATGCTATAATACATATCAATTTCTAACCTTATATCAATATCAATACAAGGAAATATCAGTCCGAATTGACTAGTATGCTTGGAGACTGATTTTATATATTTATATATATATAAGGAAAACAGTTGATACCAACTAGTAACTGGTCTGTACCAATTTTGTAAAGCTTGACTAATACAAGGTCGCACCAATAATTACCACTTGTACCGGATGATATGAACTGATTTTTAAATCCTTGGTTAGTACATTTGGTACTAGTAATTTGTAGTATCAATTTGTCTCATATAAAACCAAGACACATACATATCATTATATCAAGGTTCTAAACCCTAAGTAGAAGTACATAGTTTAGTACTAAAGAATGATAGTTACTCTTCTTTGTAAGTCATATCAATAGATTCCCGTCTAGTTCAAGTTGCCCTTGTTACTCAATTAGCATTAAGCACCAAAGCAAGGATTAAAAAACTAGTCCTCACGGTGAGGTAAACTTAGTACATATCGGTCCAACTATAAACCAAAGTATGGAATAGGAAGAAAGAATTCTTTTAATCCTTGCACAAAATGTTAAAAAAGTCTGAACTCAGTCTGAAGCAATCTAGATATGTTGTGTATCAATTTGGACCATGTACTCAGTCTGAACCATGACCAACATACTAACTTAGACTGATACATTATAGATATAAGATTAGGTTTCAACCAGAAGTAAAAAAGTTGAAAGTAACAAATGTCTTAACCTCAAGCGGCCCTTGACATTACGCTATGTAAAGCCTCGAAGCAGATAGGGAAGTTACCTGCAAAATTACTCCTCGAACAGCTTTGGTACATGCCAAATTCGTCTTCATATAATGCACAATATCCTGTACAAGATTAACCGGTGCTTTTTTTCTACTTTTGACTTAAATTTTAATAGTGATATAATAACTTCACCAAAATTACCAAATCACTACCTGGCAACCAGTACTGTGCCCAAGCAGCACAACACCCTCAGAGTTTTCCTTGTTAATAAGATGACCAATTAACTGATCCAGCTCTAAGGCGTCCTATAAGAAAGAAAGCAAACCAAGAAAATATTAAAACGAAGAAAGAAGAGAACACGTCTAAGGAATAATATCAAAAAGCAAGTATAATATCTCCGTTAACAAAGTCAATTAAGAGCCTCCGTATTGTTTTTTGTTATTATACGAGGTATTCTTTAGTCCTGCCCTAGCACTCATAAAAACATAAATTAATTTTTACCTCATTCAATCTTGTTGCGTGCATAGGTCTCCATCAGAATCCAGATATCCAACATTCACTCTTGATCAATTATGCATAAAGAAGTTCAAGCCAAGCAGCATACATAGGTCTTTATTTGATTATAGTTTTGTTTGACACAATGATTAGGGATAGCAATTATACCTAATCCAGTTGGATACCGAACCCTACCCAACCCATCTAGAGCCCGTTCAGCCGTTCAGATACCCTATTAAAATGATGAGACTATATATATATATATATATATCCCAAGTTCAGAACTTCAGATTCAGCTTACGTTCATGTTTACCTCTATGGGTAGGCAAAACTTGAACCAGATTATTAAATAAGTATTAAGTAATAATTATTATATAGTTTATTGGGTAAATAAGCTAGTTCCAAGGCCAGGGAGACGAAGATACAGTCATTTACCGTATTTGAAATAAAATACTTCACGAGATGATAATGTCTCTTTAAATTCCAAGAAATAGTCCATTATGTACAAACTCTCTCCGAGTCTCTTTGAATTCTAAGAGACGAATAAGAAATGACAAAAGCAAAAAATAATCTACTAGCGTATGTAAAGTTCTAAACTCATTATCATCTCTTTCCCTAATCGTCACTTTTGTCTCTCCCACTCACTCTCTCTCCTAATATCGAACACCCACCATCTGGTCAAGTCTCTTGTCAGCTGACTTGGCAACTCTCCCTTCAACCATCCTCAACTCTATCATTCTAAGCAATGACAGGTTAAGGTTGTAAAGACCAAAACTGAAGGATGAAACTCATGAAGATTCTAAAGCCGCAAAGAAGCCACAAAGACATTGGTCCCTCGACTCAAATATTTGCTTGCCATTCATCATTTCTTCCCATTTTCACTTATTTTATTTGGGGTTCGGGTACCAGTGGTCACCCATTTAAATATCCAATCAAGTACAAGTTAGGTAATAAGGTATCTAACTCAAGTTTTTAATAGGTTCAAACATCTTGTATGTATATTAGACTGAGTTTGGATTTGGAGAAACAATTCAGGTACCTAATACGTTGTCATTCCTAACAAATGTGAAAAAGTATTTCTTAAGAAAAATATTTTTCCATCAAGGAAATTGGTATAGCAAAAAATTTTCAAATTACTTTTTGAAGATCATTTATATCAAAATTACAATGGAAAAGCTAAAAATTTTAAAGCTATTAATCAGTAGCATCTGCTTTAAAAAAACACTTCTCAATAATCAAGAGTGAAATATACCTTCCACTATATTTAAACTATAATATATTCAAATATTAAATCTATTTCATTACTCTGTAATATATATATATATATATTCATATGATATTTTATACTTCAATATTTTCACCCACATTCTTAAATAAAAGAATATATTGTTTTTATCTAATGCAATTTTTATAAAATAAATAAATGGTAGCTATTTTAAAATTATATATATTATTAGACATTATACACTATTTTCATATTAATATTTTTTACTATAATTTAATACTTATTATTTTTTTCAGTATAGTATTCCACTTATGTATATTATTATTGAATCGTATAATCACATTGATGCATATACAGTATAGTATTCCACTTATGTATATTATTATTGAATCGTATAATCACATTGATGCATATAGTAGTGTATAGTACAAATTACAAAATATATATGTTGCATACTAATCAAAATATAAGACAGTCTATTTTGGTCATAATTCTTTTAGCATTCTATTTACCACCAAATACTTCAATCATAAAACTCAATTCACCACAATTTTACGTACGTTAATAGCTTTCTTACCAACCACAAGGTCCACAACCAAAAAATCAAGTCATAACCAGTGCACCTCAACACAACCAAGATATATCAATTTAATAGGTCACAACTACCCAAAAGCTAGTGTGAAAGCAAGTGGTAATTAGTGACAGAATACAGAATTTAAATGCATAACATTATTATCAACAACTAAAGTCTTTATTCAGCGCCTTCCAAAATATAGTTTCAACTATGCGGAGGTGAGCAGTGTTAGCAAAAAGACTTGAACTAATCTAATGAATTACTAAAATTGGCATCAGTTGAGAACTAACCCTCGGGCATAAGTTGTCTTACAGGTACTTTTTCAGTGTAGGGTTTTCGTAGCTGCAAAGTAGTGGTAAGCTTATCCGCCATTTTCACATTAAAAAGTTGTGCCTTACTCTAGTGATGATTAAAATCATTACTATTTATTCTCTAGTTATAAATATTTATCTACTTCTTTACCACTTTATGCATGGAACAAGTATTAATTCTACATCCCTCAGCATAGACAGGTCATATCGTTTGGCCAGACAAATAGTGTCGTCAATGTTAGCACCATTCAGTTGATTGTGTCGCATCTTTGGCCAAACTGTTCAGAAAAATTACTAAAATCGCACTTGATCTATTTCTCCATCCGAGCTGCCTCATCTTACGAATAACTTTTTGTCCATATTATTTGCTGACCACAGAACATTTAATTTTAATCGTACAAGCATAAAAGTCTAGTCATTTCCATCTAGATTCTTCTTTACCAAGAGCTTAAAAGTGATCAACATTCCCAACAAATTTTCCACTATAGCAATCACATTTTGCTCTACAAATGGTATCTCATCAAGTTCTCTTCTTTAAAGAATCACAAATAAATCATGTTTTAGCTCTACTTCCTAGATCTTGTCCAAGTAATGTAAATAATACCTAGCATAGCATCACTTTAAGGTACATGACAAGTTCTACTTGGACTGAAATTCTAGTTTCTACATCATATGTAGCTCAAGTTTAGGATCAAGCTCAACTAGGTTCTTAGCACCACATAAGAGGATTACAAACATAAATTATCAGTTTGCCCATTAACTACAGCAAAAATTGGTAAATAATATTATCTCAAACCAGCCGTTGGTAAGATCCTCAGGAAAAAGGAAAAGAAAGACTCAAAGGAAGGACATGTACAACAATAAAAATAGAAGGTAAAGTGCCGGTGGCAAAAGGAGTCAGGAGGCAATGTAAGTACAAAACTACAAATAGTTCACATTTTGAAAGAACCAAAATAGCTCTTAAGTTTTATATTTCTTTCTCTTTCAACTTCCTTGGATGGTTCATTCCGTGATTCTTTTTTCATCTATTTTTCCTCCATGAAAGATTTTCTTTACAAATCCTGATTGGATGAAACCTTAATAAAGTTAAGTGAACTCATTATATTTTTAAGATTCCCAGGCTAAGTTCAGCAGATAAATTAAGGAAAGCTTATGAAAAGTATATCAGAAAATCTATACAGAAAAGACTTTTACAGTCAGTTTTTTTTCCTGAGACTTTAATGCAAAAAATAGAATCTTGAACTAAACAAAACAAATAAAGAAATAAAGAAAATTACATAAGTATGAACTTAAGAAGTCATACTTGCTCTAAGCTAGAAGTTCCATATCCACTATAAGATGAAGAGAGCAAAGGTTGCACCAAGGACCAATTTGCATTTTCCAAAGCAATAGATAATGGTTCCACGTACCTGTAGAAAAAAAATATACTCTTGAATCAGATGACACCGAGTAATCTGCAGAAAGTAATACTGTAGAGTGTAGAAACACATGCCAGCATTGTTGAATTGCAATTTCCAATAAAACATTCAAAATAGGAAGTTACAAAATTATCCACTAATGGTTCAAGAAATACAATTCAATTCACTACACATTACCATGATACTAAAACCCTAGCCATTATGCATTGGAAGCTACCAAACATAAACTAACCTCCTTTGTAAGTTTTCCAAAATTAAAAAGAAAGCTCAGGTTGCTGGTCAAAAAGTAAAACAGAAACTGGGATTGGAAGCGTGAGTAAGAAAGAAAGTTGAGACAACAAACTCCAATTTGTGTAGATGAGGTCAAACTCCATTAGTTTATTAAGTGGATGAATCTATTTCTTTCTATAAATCTCTTTTTTCTTGTTTTTCCTTAGCATAAGGAACATGGACCTAGTTAACATACCAGATGGCTCCAATACCAGTAGATGTAGTATCCATACCATTACCGGTATATGTAGTATCTGTACCATTACCAGTACATTTAATGTTGGTACTAGCACCAATACAAATATATGTAGTGTCGGTACTAATACCAGTACTGTTTAGCATTGAACTATTAATGTTCCACCCGTACTTAGCATTGAACTATTGATGTTCCACCCGTACAAACCGAGACTTTAAACCTTGATTTATAGGATTCGCCCCTAAATCAGCTAAATTGGATTAGGGACCATCAACCATTGATTCAATTGCACTCTATTTTTCAGACATAATTAAGAATACCAAATCAATGAGATAAGCAAGAACAAGATAATATATGGAGATATTTGGATGAGATCACTAGATACGAGACAAACTCAGGTCTGAATCACTAGAATTCCCATCAATTCAATCTTAAAATTTATCATGGTAGCACTACGGAGGATAAAAATTGAATCGTAAGTGAGCCTCACGTTAGTACTTCTCTCCTAGTAGATTGAGCATGACATTGATCTAGAGCTTTTCATTCATCATTCATCAATACCACTTGAAGCTTTCTTTGCTCATGTCTACTGTTGGTGGTTACTCAAAGTTCATCAATCATTGCTCAGCCTTGTCAATATGTACTTGATTATCAAACCATGTCACTCACTAATTGTCACTTGCAGCTCACTAGCAGTTCTCACCATATGTTGAAAATGATATTTATCTCTTAAACATCACTTGTCAAGTGTCAGGATTATTGACTTTGCTCATTATTTGTCACTCGAAGGAAATGGACCAACATGTCATAATTCAATTTCAACACTAATCCTCTTTAGCTTAATTTTTTTTAAAAATGTTTTTTAATTAGGTTAAAATTTTCAATTTATACTATTAAATAGTTTAGCTCAATTATAGCTACTACTTAAGTTATATTATTCAAATTATATATTTAATTCAAAGTATCAAAATAAATTATCAACTACTCATTATATATAACTATGATAGTTAATTTTATAGGAACTGTTATTAAAATTTTGTATATATATTATCATTATTATTAGAAATTAATAGATAAAAAATAAATAACTATAAGAAATGATATTTAATAAATGTTTAATAAATTCAGGTAAACTATGTATTGTGACCTTGAAGGCCTTAACTAAATAATGTATTTTTAAAATTTGTAGTTTTATTTTATCTAATATTGAAAATAAATCTAAACGAACTTACTTGTGAAGTATATACTTTTTTTTTCAAAAAAATTTCTTAAGTCTTAATTATTCTTTAATTTTTGTGTATTATTTTTATTTCTAACTATACCAAACCGATATTGTCTCTATAGATTTTTCTACAATATAATATTGATACTCATCAAGGTTTGAAAATTCGGTCAAGAGATATAATACCTATTTGCTATGTACCTGAGAGAAGGCAAGGTTTAAGAAACCATTGAACATTGGACTGAGCACGGACATAGGCAGAATCGAGCGGGAACAGTAGAAGAGGAAGGAGAAGAAGGCGAAGGAGAAGAGGAGGAGGGTACCTAGTGGAACACAAGCGGGACAGTGGATGCGAACGCGAACTGGCTGCTGACTCTTCTTCTTCTTTTCCCACTTAGTTCTGCTTGATTTCGGCTATACAGGTACATAGGTTTGGACCAATTTTCAAAACCTTACTCTAAGGCTACATGCTTTATTGCAAACCTCATAAACATGAGATATAAGATCTCCCCTTCATAAAAATCTACTATCAAGGATTAAACCTAATGTTAAGTTAGATTAAGTAAAAGTTTATGATATATTAATCACATGAAAAAAATACTCATGGTACTATCTCAAAACTTCACATACTCAACCCCTTAATCATTTTAAGGGTAGAAACATGGGGTATCTAGGCATCATGACTAAATTACTCCCTCATAGCATTATAATATTGTTTTAAATTTTCATTCCATACAATGAAAAAGCCGGTAAACCTCGAGTTCTCTATGGAAAATTTATAAAGTATTTAATATTCTAAAATTAATTGTTACCATGCATGGTTGGTTGTAAGTGTTCCTATAGAACATGCATGCCTACTTCCTTTTACCCACATATGATAAACTATTGTATTGATTAATAACTTTTTTATCGTAACGATAATACCATTCCCAATAAGATTAGAGACAATCCACTAGCCTATGCTAGGCCATCCTTCTCCAATATAACACAAGCCAAAATAGAATTAGTATAGACCTTCATATCTTGGCTAAGCAGGGACATACAAAAATGAGTATTCAATGTTTTCATTATCCTCATTGCATAATAAGCATCTTATGTTATTACATAAATCCCATTTGTATAATTCATATCAAGTAGGCAATTTTTCAAGAAATAGCATCCAAGTGAAGTATGAAAAACATATGTTGTCCCTCTTAAAGCATACTATACAAGTCCATGTTACTTTGCTCGTCATAGGCCAAATGACCTCATAAGCTATTATAAAAAGAATTCTCCCAAAGGTCTCAGGAATCCACCTCAGCTCATCTTGTTTCATCTCTTCCTATATATGATATTATATATATCCTAATACACTGGAATTAGAAAAGTGGACCATGTTGCAGGATATGTCATCTCTCATTTTGAATACAAAATCTTCCACTAAGTAATAGAGAATATTCTTTGGATGCCAAGGGTTAACCAATTATGAATGTAGTGTAAAATAGCGTTTTCTGCCAAAGAGTCTAATTGTCAATATCACCTCAAGCACCATGAACAAAACCAAGGCACCAACATACTTATAGGGTTTCCTAAGATAAAAGTTGATATACATTTTACCCACAAGGTGCCCTTCTTGGATGTTATATTCCATATATATTTCAATAAGCATGCCTTACTCAATTAGTTGAATATACAAAGCTAAGGATGATCAGGCACCCATGCGGATGGCAAAAAAATCTATACCCGACCTGACCTGACCCAATTTTGATGGTAAAAACTCGAGTTGATCGGGTCTCCGGTCAAGGCAAGGGGTAGGACCTTAGGTACTAGCCCTGAACCCAAACCCGCCCCACATGACAATTACTAAATTACCCTTAAAACCCTAACCCCTCTTCCTCCTCTTCCTCCTCTCCCCACCAACACCCCCCACCCCTCCTTTTCCTCCCCTCCCCACTGCCCCCCTCTTCCTCCTCTCTCTCCTCTCTTCCTCCCCCTCCCTGCAGCCTCCCTATTCCTCCTCTCCCACCCTCCTTGCTGCCCCCCCTCTTCCTTCTCTCCCTCCCTTTCTTGCAACCCCCATTCCTCCCCTCCCCTCCCCACTCATGCTGCTCCCCTCACCACCCTCATGGCATGTTGCCCGCCCTCTTGCGTCGCTATCACTCGTCGCCACTCACTGGAGTCAATCCCCATTGGGGTTGAGTATTGAGCAAAAATTTTGAAATTCATCAGCGTGGGAGTCGGGTATAGGGTATGGGTGTTAGGGTCGAGGTCTAATATAGGGTATGAATGTCTAGGTGTCGAGATCAAGGTTGGGTTTGGCACTCCCCGACCCTACACCGACCCGTTGTCATCCCTACTGTAGGGCTATGTGATGTGCCCGACCAATTGTCTTAATGCAAAGGACACCATCCAAAGGATGGACATGAGTAAGAAATTACACGCCCGAGCTCAGACACAAGGGAAAATGCGGGTGCACACGGATGGATGTGGGCCAAGCACCATAGACTGGACCGAGCAAAGGTGTATGGGCAATGAGTTCACCCTGCAAAAGGATACTCATCCACAAATGGCAGACTTGGATGCAAACTGCATCAAAGTACGGAGTGTGCATAGAATTAAGCCGACACGGAGCACTCGCGAATGCATGTGACCAGGTGAGCTCTCCCACACAACCTAGCGTAACAAATGTAGCAAATGAGCGCAAGTCTGGGTTAGGTGCACCTCCATGCACCTAATCCAAACTCAATCCCCCTTGATTCAGTTGCAGGCATGCTATGGAGGTTGGACATGTCATACGAGGGCCTCAACCATAAACATTATGGGACTTGAGGATGATTAGTTGATCACCAACTCAATCGAACGTTTGTAGACACAAGCATTTTCACCAATCAAAGTCGTAAAATCATTGATCCACACCTGGAATTGTCGACGCCTTAACTGGTCATCAATATGCAAGGAGGCACAAGAGTGAGCAAGGGGATGACAGAGCTAAGGCCTTATTCCTCATATAGCCAATGATTTCATTCTCATACTATGTGGAGTAAGTTCATCCAGAGTAGGAGACAACCTATGACAACACTGGTTCATACTTGGGCAATCGACCCTCGACGAGATTCCCATTGTGTCCTTCTTTAGTGTGTCATTTCCCCATGGCCAGTAAAGGGTATGACTTGTACTTAGCAAACACTAAGGGACAGTAGCAAAAGGTGAGGGTTGTATCAGTCCTATGTGATTGAGTTCAGTTGTGCCCTTTGTGGGCCAAGGCAGCTTCATATACTCGCATATAGTCCAACAGAGTCTACATTATATGCTGTTGCATAGCAAGTATCATCAAAAGTTCTCTAAGAAGCATTGTGTAGGACTATGTACTCAAGCATGTATCCAAGTTGATGTACGCGAGCAACGTCAAGCGAAACCGCCCATTTGGCCATCGTTGGTGAGGGGACATGAGAAGATTCATCTCACCAAAACATCCATCACACCATACAATAAAAGGCATGAAAAAAATTATTCTTGTTTTTCATAATATAATAGGGGTTAACAAAAGATTTTGAACATGCTATTCCTATAAAAAAAATATAACAAAGTATTTCAATCTATCTAGCATGGGATAGGAACTTGTTCCTTCAATTTGAAATCCTTTTAGAGATGACTTCAATGAGTGGAGTACAATCTAAATATGAGATCCTTCTAGAGATGACTTCTACAAAATCATATAGTTGGATGAGCTTGTGAACTCTTTTGAAGTTGATATTATTCATTATCACAATTGTGCAATATAATGAGGATCAATCTTCTCCATCACCTCCTTCATGAAATAGCATATATACATTACATTGTGTTAGTCAATTGATGCATCTATAACTTACCAAAGCTCCCTTTACAATTCTAGTAGATGGAGAAACTGACATGCTTATCCAAGTTGACTCAATCCCTATATTGCATATCAAAATCATGACAAAATTATATCAATAGTCCACTATGCTACATGTACAAAATCTCTATACTTTATCATCAAAGTAACAACCAACAATCACAGGAGGTTGTAACATCCCAAAATTTTTGGAAATAATTTTAGAAAATCAAAATTAATGTTTTAGTGAATTTTCAGGAATTTTTGGGATTTTCCTGAATTTTCTAGGAATTTCTAAAGGTTAAAAAGAAATTAATTAAAAGAGGTTTTATTTTTAAAAAATATTTTCACGATCGGCGGGGCTCAAACCTGTGACTCATGTTTTGATGGGCGCTCGATCAAGCCACCGAGCTAGCTTCTTAGTTATGATTTAGGATATGTTTAGCTCCGTTATTAATAGTTTTATAACTGTGCTAAACTGTGCTATGTTGTACTGTGATGTACTGTCAAAATTTATAAAATATTTGGTTAATAACTTTTTAACTACCGTCAAAATTTAAAATAATAAATAAATATATTTTATTCTTCTTAAATTTTTGAATTATTTAAAATAATAATACTTAAAATTTTAAATGAAATTATGTGAATTATTTTTTTGGAGAGGCAGAAGCTGCAAAATCACTAAATTGTAGTTTTTCGAACTTCTGCTTTTTTTAATACTTTTTCTCCTTTTATTTTTCATTACCGAACAGTTTTCTAACTGCTTTCACTTAAAAACGGAGCCAAACAGGCCCTTAATCGCGTCGAGTTTTTTTTAAAAATTTGAGTTAAGTTTGATGGGGGTGACGAGTCGTCATCTTCCCTATGTTTTGCGACAACCGAGTCATCGTCGCCAACTTGCTATTCTGAGGCACGTTTTGCGTCTATTTTAGAGGGCTTGTGTTCATCCTAGGGTTTCGTCAACCCTAGTGTGCCTTTAAGCTGCAACACTCCCAAGAGAAGGTAATTTTGCTTCTCTGTTGTTTTGGTGCATTTTGATTGGGTTTTGATCAGGTTTCGAGTATCGAGCTGCCGTTGATACACGTCGACCGCAGCGAGTGCTTCGACCGTGCATTGAAAGTTCTCTATGGCTAGTTCTGGAGCTTCCCTTTGTCATCAGGAGTCATTTGGCAAAGATTGGCAACAAACGGACTCTCGACGCACCCTCGAGAGCTTGCCAATGAAAGCGGTAGCCACAAGTTTAGCAACCTTGCACGATGGCGTTCAGGCGGCGCGGCAAGCGGGTGGCTCGGGTTTGGGTGCGGTTTATTTTGAAATAAATTGAGCTAAGTTTTGAAACTGATTTGAGTTGGCTTAACAGATTGAGCGGTTTAATTTTAATTTCAGCCCAGCATTGGTTTTTGGGCTAGTTCAATTTGATTTCAATCGAATTTGGGCAGGTTCAGGTACTCGTTGGAAAGCTTATGAAATTGCCTAGCTAATGGTACCAAGTGTGTCTCTAGACGACTTGTAGATTTTGTGTAATTTTGTTTTAAAGTGTTGGTCTGGCTTGGTTCAAGGTGATTTTGACTGGTTCAATGCAATCCTGTCCGGTTTAGTGGTTTTTAGGGACCGGCTCACTGGATCCAAGACTTATTTCCTAGGTTTTGGGATGTTTTCTATTTGTTAGTGGTCTTAGTTTTCAAGTTAGAATCTTGTTTGATAGAGTTTTATGTACAAATCTATGTTGATTCAATGATTTGGCTTGTAATGCTTGATAATTAATTTAGTTGGCATCTCAAAGGTAAGATCTCAAACTATATTTTTGTAGATAAGGTTTGTTAATTCTTATTCCAATTAACTCAATTAGTATAGTATCCTATGCATGTTAGAAATTTGTTAGTTATATGATTAACATATCAGTTTTCAATTATCATATACCAATTGCATATGTTTCTAGTATGTCATCATTATCAGTATCCACGTTGTGGCAGCATATTTGCATTGTGCATAACCAACCTTCGGATGCATACTTGCATTAATCATAACCAGTTTCCCTTCGGGATGTTGATAGTGGATAGTACCAAGGATTGGAAAACTAGTCCGGTGTACCGATCCGGTGGGTCGTTGGACCGGTACAGTATCGGTACCGGTACCGTGCGTACTGGACGAAACCGACGAAGCTGGCGGAAGGCGGTGCTGGCAGAAGCAACGGACGAAGCAGGCGGCGCTGGTGGAAGCAACGGACGAAGCAAGCGGCGCTGGCGGAAGCTTCGATCAAAGCTTCCGCTGCCAGTGGCATGAAGCTTCGATCGAAGCTTCCAATGCTTCCAGCCACCGTCGTTCCGCCCGCCTGAAGCCGTCGCTGCCTCCCTCCATGTCCGCCCCGAGCTGCGTTCCGCTCGAGGTTCCGGTGCCGGTCGATGGTCGGACCAGTACCATACCGTACAAACCGGTTTTTAAAACACTGGATAGTACACAATTTGCATATTTGCATTCAACATATACCCAGTTACCTACGAGATCAATATCCACTTTGTGAACAGATCGCGATCTCAAATTAGCATGTATTGAGATTCATAGCATATGATTGTGTATTCACCGCATAAGGTGCGTGATCCACCACCTTATAGTGCGTATTCGGGGTGTTAACCTCACAAGCCAGTAGGTATTGCTCACAGTTGTTTTCATATATGATATCAGTTTCTGTATTTTGCATTAGTATGGATTTGATCCATAGATAATTCCTAGTTTTAAACCCTAAACCCTGATTTATCTAGTTGCATCACAATTTTCATTACACGGTTTTTAGTTTACAGTTTCGTTGCAGTTTTATATTTCAATTTTGTTGCATATAGTTAAAGTTTAGTTTATAGTTTGTCTTTCATTCCAGTTTTATTATTTATGCATCTTGCTAGTTTCCCCTCCTTTGAATCTAAAGACTACCCTTTCTTCTGGGGAGAGACTTACTCAAAGCATTGGTTGTTGAGGTTTGTTGATATTTCAGGTACTAGTCTAGACTAAGGAAAGCAAGGCAAGGACAAGATTCTCAAGATATATTAGAATTATTAGATGTTGAACCTTGTAAATGAAAGTCGATGTTTTAGTGGAGGCATGTGCGGAAAAAACTGCTAAGTGCCCCCCCCCTTCCAAGCGGAGCACTCATCCACCGTACAGCTCATATTGGGATTTGTGCATGCATGAATCCCAATATTTTTGAATGGTGGATGGGCGCCCCGCCGCTTAGAAAATTTACTCAGCATGTGCTTGTTGTAAAAAGTTTGGTTGCAATGGAAATTATTGTATTTATAAAAAGGAAGTTTTGATGCAGTTAGACTTATGTTGTTGTTCCTAGATTATAAAGTGATGAAAGGTTGTTATACTTTGATAGTCATATTAGGGTGTAACAGAGGTGGAAGCTGTATCATTGGTTCACTTTTTTGGATCTTGAACACCATGGCATGTAGTAGGTGTCTTGGTCGCTTGTGGAGGATTGCAATTAAAATAAATCATTTGGATATTTTGCAACCAATATCCAACTTCATTTTGTGGTAGGTGTTATTTACATGAAATAGTTTGCTTGCCTTACTCGAGCTACATATGCAAGCCACTAAGTTAAACGATCAGAGATGCAGCCTTGGGAACAAGAATGAACCATCACATGCACTAGCACTCCCGTATATCATTGATGTGATTGTGGTGGATCCTACCATATGCTTCAACTTTCAAAGTTAGCCACATAGTTAGGTCATTTAACATAACACATTGTATAAGATCTAAGTCCTCCTTAAAGGGAAATTAAGCTCTCAAAACACAGCGCCTCCTCCATCTCAAAATACTTCACTATAGTATCTCTATGTCTCTCTAAGTTTATAGGAAGCTTAGTTGCTCGTTAATCAAAATCATGATGCTCATTGACTAGGAAATGTTTGTTTTCTTTATAGGTATTTGGTGAATCCTTGAAAGTCTAATAAATTCTTGTGACATATCAATTAATTTGGTAGGGTAGCAGCTAGTGGATGTTGCTTCTAGTAGTGGCAATTGTCAATTAATTTTCAAGCATGTGAAATCATCACGTTCCATGATTGGACAATATTTGTTGATTTTGTAGACATCATGTGATGCCACTTCTCTAGAATTTGATGTTGCAATTAATTTTCAAGCATGTGATATCATCATGTTCCATGATTGGACAATGTTTGCTGATTTTGTAGACATTATGTGATGCCACTTCTCTAGAATTTGATGTTGCAATGGATGCACTACCAATAACGACGAAGTGTTAATCAATTTACAAGTGTGTTGTCATGTAAGATCAACATTCTATGATTTAAGAGCCATAGAATTATGGTTACAAGATTCAGAGAGAGTTTTGATAGTTGGAGGTATCAAAAGTATGTTGCTTCAATATTGTTAGAAAACCTATAAAACCAATTCAAATACTCAAAATTAGTTAGCAACTGTTCACAAAACAGTTCAAATAACTAGGAATCTAGCCATTTAAAGTGTAACAATCTATTCATATGGGATTGCACCAATACATGATACAAAGCTTGTGTACAAGAATTGATTGGTACACTTAGGACAACCACAAGAGTGGTCCATTGATGTCTTGCATTTTAGTAGTAATTTTTCTTTGTATTTCATGATAAATCTAGGCTTATTTTGATGTTTTCACACTCTTTTAAGGCTTATTTACTTGAAAGCTTCGGAATCTTCACTTTTTCTTGTTTTTATGGAATTTCAGGTAAAATCAACCATTTTTTATGTCTTTTGAAGATTCTAAAGCCATGAGATGATTTCTTATATGAAAACGAAGCTGCCCGTCAAATTTGGGTCCAATCAGAGTTAGCCTGAAAAATACGGCCAGGTGAACCCCACAGCGTCGCTAGACAGCAGGAAATTCACAGAGAGCTTCACGGGCAGGTGAACCCGGCGGGGTTCACCCGTGTCTCTTTCGGCCGAATCTGTCCAGAGCTAATCACGGCCAGGTGAACCCGGCGGGGTTCACCCGTGATTCCAACCCAGGCAACGCGAGTCCGAGTCCTACTCGGATTTTCCGTGATTTCCAACCCGTTTGGGATCCAAATTTGGCAAGGAAGGATTCTATGGAAAGCTGATTCGAGGGAGAACACAAAGAATATAAAAGCTCTAATTTTCATGCCCTAAAGGGGGAAAATCGTGCGAAAGGCAAGGGAGAACGGACGAACAGCGGCGACACTCGATTTTCACGGTGATTTGGTGAGATTCGTTCAAACTTCACGATTCCGGGAGATCGACTGTGGTTTAGCGTCTCTTCCTCTTTAGAAATAATTTCTTGTAGTTTTCCTATGATTATTGGGAGATTTTTCAGTGATTCTATGTACTTCGTAGCGTAAAACCCTTTTCGGGGCTCGGTTGAAGCCCGTTGACAGTCGATGTTTGCGATTTCTTAATTAAAACAATTATCTGATATTTGTGATAGCATATTTTACTTTGGTTGCATATTTCATTATTTTACCTTGGCCACGTATTTTCATGTGTTAGCCGGCACAGTTCATGCTGAGAGGAGAATTGTAACGGTGGAACTTCTCTGCAAAACTTGTAAACCCATGACACGAGAGTGCTTGGAATTCACTTGAGGGTTTCATAACCTTCTATGGGTTTGTTTAGAACGATCCACCGCGATAGTAGAAGATCATTCCATACAAACACCGCCACACCGGGGTGTACATCCGAGAGGGGACACCTTGTACCTTAGGGACAGGTTCCTTATACAAATCACTTGAATCCTTATAATTGATCCTTTTTATAGCATACTCGATTGTCAACGCGGTGGATACCATGACCCTGATATCTCTCATTCATATTTTCTAGTCGTTGATTTAGTTTCTCGTTTACAATTGAAGTTTGCAAAACCATATTTTCGTTCGCCTAGCTATTGAAACTTGGATTTTCTGGTGCTCAACCTTGTTCCCTGTGGGATTCAACATCTTTTATATTACTTCGACATAACCGTGCACTTGCGGTTCGTGTCATCCATGAGTTGCCCCATAAAATTGGTACAAAATAGATGTGCCACTTAATGTTCCAAGTCCTTAAGTTTTGCTAGTTAGACTTGGTTAAAGTTCATTGCACAGTATCATGATTTAAACTTGGTTCATACTGCTAAGTATGAGCAATATATGCTAGAATTGAACTATTTATCTAGTACCATATGTATGTATATGTAATTATGTGATACCATTATATCTATATATATATACATATTATATATATATATAGATAGATAGATAGATAGGTTTCAAGCGTTACCAAATAGTACAATAACATACTAATATTGTACCAGGACCAAAATTGAAAACCTTGTTTGAAACCCTTATTTCATGACTAGGGATGTCCATTAGTCGGGTCAAACCGACAAACTGAACCAAACCGAACCGATTTTGTCAGTTCGGTTCGGGTTGACACAACACGAATCGGGTTCGGTTCGGGTTGAGAAAGTTAAATTTTTCATTGGGTCGGTTTCAGTTTTGACAAAAAAAAAATATTCAAACCCGAACCGACCCGAAATATCATGAGAATGGATGCAGAATTCAGCGATTGGCGCATTAATTGCACCGAATCATATATAATTTGATCAAATCTTTCCATTTCAAATTTTTCATTATTATACAAATGTCTCACTCATGCATTAATGCTATGACAAAAGTCACAAAATCTTTAATTACTATGGCATATACTCTCACGCATACATATAAAAAAATTATATAATTATCAAAACATCTCACGCTGTCATGCATTTGCATTAAAGGCTTTCAAGCATACACATAAAAAATATATATTTATCAAAACGACGTTTGACGTCTTACACATTTGCATTTAATGCTCTCACGCAGCTAATGCTATGTGACTTGTGCCCGAGCCTGCTCTCAGAAGAAAAAATCAGAGCCTGCAAAGCCCTCAATCTTTGTCACTTCACATCTTCATCGCTATCTCCCCGCCATCGTCCCTTACTCCCTTCCGCCATTGCCAGCGGCACTCGTCGCCATCCCCCTGCCATTGTCCCTTCCGCTGTTTCCATCGAAGCGCCTCAATCTTTGATTGACCATCCACCTCCTCTTCTCCTCCGACGGCAGCAAGATCACCAAGAAGCTCAAGCGCGCGTGGGATCTGGTGCAGTCGCTTTCACCCACTACTGCAGCGTGTCCGAAGCTCTCAGTCGTCGGACGAGCGAACGCTTCGCTGATTATTTATTCTAAATTCGGTTTTTTTTTTTGTTTGAACCGAACCGAAACGAATTTTTTGGTTCGGTTCATTTTCGGTTTTACGTAAAACGGTTCGGTTTCGGTTTTATTTTATACATATAAAAAAATTTCGGTTTGAATCAAACCGGTTTGGTTCGGTTCGGTTCGGTTCAAACCGAATGGACAGCCCTATTCATGACCTATAAGTTCTAGATTAAAAAAATACATAAATGTACATATATGATATACATACCAATCCAATACCCATATTGTATATACATATATATATTCATGTGCTTATGTAAATACATACATACATATACATGTGTATTATAGGTTTTGAATGGTATTAACAAGAAGAGTACTGTACTAGTATGTACTAGTCTATATTTAAAACCTTAGTTTCATAACCTACAAGTCCTAGACTGAAAAAACTACCAGTTGGGTAATGACATACGGAAGTTAAGTTGACCAAGCCTAGGTCCAAGTGAAATAATTCTATTCTATCTAACCGTTATGTACTACCTTATTCTTCCTGAATATTTTTTTTACCGATATAAGAAATACTCCGCAGATACTACATGAGGATGCCAATCATTAAAGCATTAGTTCATGCTTTATCTCTATATTCATCAAATTGGCAACATGTGAAAATGGAGAAAATATTTTGAATCTGCACCCTCTTAAGTGAACAATTCTTTGATACTTTCCAAGATCAAGTCGACACAATTAATCGTACACTGAATCAGATGGACTATTGATTCCACTTCTGCTCACACCATTTGGACAAACCTAATGACATTTGAAGTGCACATATATTTAAATCTGCACTGAAAGACCATTGCAGCATTGACACAGTGACCACTTAGATGCATAAAAAAGAAGTTTTTCATATAGCGGTGCCTGTCATAAGATTTTGTAAATCGAGTAATTTGAATTTCCCTTTTCTGCTTCCAATTATTTTTGGACGTAATAGCTATTGGTTACCTAAACTGTCATACATTAAGACTTGAAAATCATTATGATTTTAGAGAGATAAACAGAAGGTCCAATTCATCCATTAAAGATTAGAAATAGTGAGAAAATTTGCTAGAAAGAGAGAGAGTTGGAATCGCCTAGAAATAAAATGTCCAGAACTTAAGATAAAACTCAATTGTTAGTACCAGCCAATCAGATAGTTATCATAGATAATTATGCAACTTAACCCGAGCAAACACGCTAGTACAGATTTTGAAACCAATAGGTTCAGCAAGAAGTCCAAGTAGAAAATGCTTAATATATAAAACTGTAAGGTGAGACTTGAAAAAGCAACATACTCAGTTGCCAACAAACCATCCGTCAATCCACCAATAAAAACGACTTGTTGACTGAAGTCACCAATTTTGAATGCAACCTGTACAAATTGTGGAAACTTATCATTCAGTCCAATGAAAAACATATTCTTAATTGAAGAATACAGGCAAATGCTTGCAAACTACAACAATGTAATGGTAGTTCATAGAGATAGTTGGGCTTCAACTAAGGAAGACCCAAACATAACTCATGCACAACATTGTGAAATTAGGTAGCACGTGTTTCAAATTGAAGATTGAAATGTAGGTTCAAGAACAACGTCAATGCATGATTAGACCACTACGAACTTGAAAGTTGAAAAGCCAAGCTGTACGTTTATACAAATGCCAAAGGAAAGTCCCGATATTAAATATAATCAGTTACATATATAAATACAGGTACAAGAACAAAGGTATCTTAAAATGGCCAGAGGTTTTAGGAGTTAGGATAATTTGGGAATAGGAAGAAAATCAGTGGAAAAAATTTGGTATGGAATGGACACTTATGTCTTCTCTTTTTTGGCAAGAAGGCGAGCAATAAAGGCAGGAATCAAGTTTTCGACTTTGTTATCAACAATCAAAATATGTACTAGTTAACTAGCACCTTTTGAATGGACACTTATGTCAATATCATTTGGCACGGTATGGCATGGCCAGCATCAACCAAACTCAACCATTCTTCACGAAATGACAAGTCCCATTAATCCAAGAGTATGTAGTTGTCATCTTTGCCTAAATTTAAACAAATAATCAAGAAGTGGAAAAAAAAATTGACATTATGGGAAACAAGTACCAGCATCATTAAATAAACTTTGGAGTTTGATTTCTAACCAACGAAAAGTTCATACAAAGGTAATGTCATAGTTTAAGCTAAAATAAATGTACCATCATTAATTGTTTAAAAAAATCAGACAGTATCATATAGTATGATCAATTTATAACAGTCCAACATGTATCAATACCGGTATATATATAACATTGACCAGTACCATTCCGTTGCTACCGAGTGTCAATATGGACTGTGATTGATCAATACATAATGGTTCAACAATGAACTAGTTGAGTGTCAATATGGACTGTGATCGATCAATACATAATGGTTCAACAATGAACTAGTTGTAAGAAACCATGCAACCATCAACATAATGCACTGTCCAAAAATGTTTTGGACATATCCAATCTCATAAAATGGTTCTCTCAATCAATTACGGATTAATCATGTGGCTTGTGTTAAGGTCTCCTTGGGGAAGAGTGTACATAAACAGATCAAGCTTGTCTACCAATTCTCCCTCTTGGTAACCATTTGAATTGGCTTTCAAATCACCCAAGCGCCATTTACAAGCATGTTGTTAATGCAAAAAAAAAAACAAATTGGATGCACTTATACCTTCTTTCCTATGATTGTAAAATTTGAGAAATTATGTCTGGAATAGATGATAAAATCCAAGAAATATATGTAGTTAGAAGCACAATTGATCTTAAGCAATGCAAGTGAATGAGAGCTCCTTCAATGTCAAAGACACGGATATCTTACACTAGACCAAAACAAATTTAGTAGCACTGTTATAATTTTTTTGACAAAAAATGGATATGGCAAATTTCAAGTCCATAGTGGTCTAATGATGCATTAATATTGTTCTTGAAATTTTCCATGTTTCATCTTACAAATTTAGGAAGAAAGAACTCGATAAAATATATTAGGACAAAGGAACCAAAAATTGGTTCGTACCACGTACTGCCAATCAGGCAATCAATATTGTCTGATATCAATTGGTCCATACCAGACAATGGACCAGTATCTTAACCTTGATTAGAACATCAATTTACTAAGCAAGAACCACAATGCACTTGATATAAAGTTTACTATAATTCAAGAGGCATGGTTGATAATCCAGATAATTGACTTAATGGCATACAAGACAACTCAAAAGAAAATTCACAAACAAGATTTATGTAAAATTTGAAGTACGCAATACCAAAGCAATGACAGCCTGCAAGGGAATTCAATGTTTCTTCAAGATAGAGAATTAGACATATACTAAAAAGCTTATGAGAGGAAATTCTTTGAGTTTCCATGAGGCAAAGGTAGGTAGGGTCAGCACTAAGCTAATCAAAGCTGCAACATGTTCAAATTTGTTTATTAAGATCATCAGAGTCCAACGAAGCCCAAATATAGGTTTAAGCTTGTTTATGAATAGCATGTTCAGCTCACAGACTGAAATCAAGTTCTTAACAAGCTTCAATATAATCATTACAGGCGAACTTAAACTTGAAGAAAACTAATTTATAAATTAATTAGATAAATTAACAGTAAATTAATGAGTTGATTAATATATATTGAGCACTAAAATACTAATAAAATTCTACATATATGAGTATAGGAATAAGTTCATAAGTGTCATTCACGAATAAATCACAAGCTTTGTTTCATGAACAATGACGAGTTAGATGTATTTCGTATCCAAGTTTCTTTTATCTAATCAAACATTTTTTGTCAATCTTATCTAACAGCTTATCGTTCGAACATATGCTTTTAACGAGCCAAATACCAAGCTTGTTTACGAATGATTGGTTCATCTACGGTGCTACAAAAGCTATGCTCATATATCCAGGCAATTGATCAAAAACAAGCAAATGAATCAAATGGCCTGCGTCCTGCCACAACCGGAACAAACCAGGAATTACCAATTCACGCAGGAATACGATTCAGATACCGAAAATGTACAAACAGAATGATCCTTGACGTGGTGATTGGTATACAGAGTTCGAATCTACCCCTTAATCCACGGCCAAAATCAGCCTGACACCACGCAGGATAAGCGCACGAACCTACTTCCCGAACGTTGCCGTACCTGAATCGACTTGGGGCCGTACTTGAAGAGCGCACCACGGAGTTGGTTCTTACGATTCGCAGGGCCGACCCCATCGGCGGGTACGGAGATCGAGGCGGCGGCGCCGCCGGTGCTGGACTTCATCGAGCGGCCGCGGACAATGCCCGCGAACCAGGAGGAAGAAGAGGAGGCGGAGGAGGAGAAAGCAGGGGAGGTGACGGAGGAATCCATTTCCCCTCGATCTAATCGTCTGCTGCGCTCCGCGCAGTTGCCCTTGTAGCAGGCGGTTCGAGCGACGGGAAGCGAAGCAAGCGATGCTGATGACGATGGCAGATGGATCTAAATATCGTTTTGGTCAGTGATGACGCTGAGCGAGCAGGCGTAACATTTTTTAAGGGAAAACTGTGAATTTTTTTTTTTCAAAAAAAAAAACACTAATCTTTTTCTTGTTGAGCCCGGAAAGCCCGATAGGCCCGATTAAAAATTATATTTGAAGGATTGGATAATAATAATTGCGCTGTGACATGTTGCGAAATTTCAACGATGGCTGCTTTACGTCACACTGTGTTATCAATAAAGGGTTGTTATCAACTAAAATTTCTCCCTACTGTCAGCCTCATAATAATTTATTTTTAAGTACAAGTTTCCAAACAGATAGGACTGTATCGTCAGCGGCGTAGCCACATACATACAAGCCAGCCACTAGAGACAAATGTCTCTACTAACCTAAATTATTAACAATAATATAGGTATATATTTATAATATTATATATAAAAATTTCTGATTAACCCTTTATTTCATATTTTGCCCATTCATTTGTTTTATATTTTTAAAATTTAAATTAAAAATATCCTTGTTTGAGTTATTGCATTAGGCAATTCTTATGAAAAGAAAACTTAATAAGTCAGTCATTTATGTTGTTGATTTGTTGTGTGTAGAAAGTTATTTAAAATGTTACATTAGACTTTCAAAACATATTCTCGGCTTAACTGATACTAATTTTAGTTTTTTGTTTGTTTGTTCCAATTTGAATATTTTGTATTATGAATTCTTTCATATTTTCAAGTTTTGTCATTCATTTTCCCTGACATTTGAATTCAATTCATTCCTAACTTCTCACTATGGCTCTTGCTGGTTGGTATCATAGAGTAATGAAGGGCAGTTTGGCCAAGCCGAAACTTATAGCTTTTGATGGCTTAGCTAGAGCTGGTTGAATTTTTTTTTTTAGTATTTAGTAAAGTATTGATATTTTTTCAAGGGTCAAATTTACTTTTAGAGTTTACAGTAGGGTTGGAGAGAGAAAGGTCACTGGATAAGAGGAGCTCGAGTCAGGGAAGGGGGAGCTTGCATCGGCATCGAGGAAGAGGGGAGGCAAGAACTCAAGCCGAGGAGGGGGGAGGTGTAGCTCGCGCTGGGGAAGGGGGAGGTGGGAGCTCATGACGGGGAGAGGGAAGCTCGCGTCGGGAACTTGGGCCAAAGAGGGGGGAGCTAGCATTAGGGGAGCGGAGAGCTTGCGCCTACACTGGGAAAGGGGCCAAAGAGGCTAAGTTTGTTTGGGACGAGAAGTGTGAGGAAAGCTTCCAGGAGCTAAAAAGGAGATTGACCAGTACACCCATCCTTATCATTCCTACTGATGGGGAGAGGTTTACTGTTTATACTGATGCCTCAGGCAAAGGACTGGGCTGCGTCCTGATGCAAAAAGGGGCCGTAGTAGCTTATGCTTCACGGCAACTGAAGGAGTATGAGTTAAACTATCCCACACACGATTTGGAGTTGGCGGCAGTGGTTTTTGCACTGAAGATATGGCGCCACTATCTATTGGGACAGGAGTTTGACTTATTTACTGATCATCAGAGTCTCAAGTACATTTTCACTCAGAATGAGTTGAATATGAGGCAGAGAAGGTGGATGGAGCTGATAAAGGATTATGATTTCTCTATTCAGTATCAGGCCGGGGAAAGCCAATGTGGTAGCTGATGCATTGAGCAGACACCCAGTTACTTCGGTAGCAGCACTAAGAGTCAATGAGTGGCAGTTACTACAGGAGTTCCGAGAGCTCAGGGTTGAGGTGTCTCCCAGAGTTCAGTCTGGATATGTGGCTTTTCTCCGGGTTCAGTCTGCTTTACTACAGAGGATCAGGGATCAGCAGCTGGTAGATCCGAGTCTAGTTCAGATCAGAGAGAGGTTGGCTGCCGGGCCAGTGGAGGATTTCAGCTTATCTGGTGATAGTATTCTGTGGTTCCGTGGAAGGGTGTGTGTCCCTGAGGAACCTAGTCTGAGGAGAGAGATCTTGGAGGAGGGTCATAACTCCAAGTATTCCTTGCATCCCGGAGTCACAAAAATGTATCAAGATTTGAAGAAAGATTTCTGGTGGCCGGGCATGAAGAAGGAGGTCGCGGTGTTCGTATCTCGGTGTTTGACCTGTCAGACTGTGAAGGCTGAACAACAGAGGCCTGGGGGATTATTGCAGCAGCTCCCCATCCCGCAGTGGAAGTGGGAGTGCATTAGTATGGATTTTGTTTGTGGGTTGCCTCAGACCAGGAGAGGGCATGATGCGGTTTGGGTCATCGTAGACAGGCTCACGAAGGCTGCACACTTTTTGCCTATTCGGATGACTTATCCACTCGATCGGCTGGCTAAGCTGTACATCGACGAGATAGTCAGATTACACGGAGTGCCTGTGAATATTGTATCAGACCGCGATTCCATATTCCTTTCCAGATTCTGGAAGAGCTTGCATGAGGGTCTTGGCACTAAGTTGAGTTTAGTACCGCCTACCATCCGCAGTCAGATGGTCAGTCAGAGCGTACTATACAGACTTTGGAGGATTTGCTGAGGGCTTATGTTGTAGATTGGAGCTCTGAGTGGGACAGTGATTTATCCCTGATAGAGTTCACATACAATAACAGCTTTCACTCCAATATTCAGATGGCTCCGTACGAGGCTATGGCAGGAAGTGCAGGTCTCCTCTGAGTTGGGAGGAATCGGGGGACCGGATGATTCTGAGATCAGAGGCTGTACAGGAGGCTACAGATAGAGTCAGAGTTATCCAGGAAAAATTGAAGGTTGCTCGGGACAGGCAGAAGAGTTATGCAGATGATCGTCGTCGTCCCTTAGAGTTTATGGTGGGGGATCATGTGTTTCTGAAGGTTTCACCAACCAAGGGTGTCATGAGGTTTGGCAAGAAGGGAAAGCTGAGCCCGAGGTTTGTTGGACCTTACGATATTGTAGAGAGGGTTGGTCCTGTAGCTTACAGACTAGCTCTGCCACCATCTCTGGAGCATCTTCATAATGTATTTCATGTGTCAGTTCTGAGGAAATACTGTGCAGATCCATCTCATGTGCTTGATTCTGCTCCCCTGCAGATCCAGAGTGATCTGACCTTTGTAGAGAGACCACTGAGGATTGTGGATAGGAAAGACAAAGTCCTAAGGAACAAGACAGATGCTAGGGAATGATAGCTTACGGAAAATGATTCGGAAAATTTCGGCAGCATGTCCCCAAAAAAACTAAGGAAATTCCTGTACATGCTCCATAAACACAAACTGAAACATACCATTTCGAAATCAAAATTCTTAATCCTTATCACAACATCAAACTAATAAATCACAATAATCAAATAACACTGAACAAAACAGAATTCACCGAAAACAGGCTTAAGCCCTCGGTTTAACAGTCGTATCAAAACCAAATGCCAACCCGGCAACAATATCACAGTAGTCGAAAACTAACAGCCACATCCGGCTAACATGTCAATGAACAAAACCATAAAAACCTCGGCCACATCCGGCCCTCAAAATAGCACAGGCTCGCAGTGTTACAACTCTCTTAGTAAGCAAACTATTCATTAACTTGATGAGCCGATTTGCAATGTGACCCAATTTATTAAAATGCTTAAGCCCAAGTTAACAATAGCAAGCCCACTAAGCCTTATATACCATATAATCTCTTCTCCCACTTCCAATATGGGACTAAACGTAATACCCCGAGTTTAGTCCCATATTGGAAGTGGGAGAAGAGATTATATGGTATATAAGGCTTAGTGGGCTTGCTATTGTTAACTTGGGCTTAAGCATTTTAATAAATTGGGTCACGTTGCAAATCGGCTCATCAAGTTAATGAATAGTTTGCTTACTAAGAGAGTTGTAACACTGCGAGCCTGTGCTATTTTGAGGGCCGGATGTGGCCGAGGTTTTTATGGTTTTGTTCATTGACATGTTAGCCGGATGTGGCTGTTAGTTTTCGACTACTGTGATATTGTTGCCGGGTTGGCATTTGGTTTTGATACGACTGTTAAACCGAGGGCTTAAGCCTGTTTTCGATGAATTCTGTTTTGTTCAGTGTTATTTGATTATTGTGATTTATTAGTTTGATGTTGTGATAAGGATTAAGAATTTTGATTTCGAAATGGTATGTTTCAGTTTGTGTTTATGGAGCATGTACAGGAATTTCCTTAGTTTTTCTGGGGACATGCTGCCAAAATTTTTCGAATCATTTTCCGTAAGCTATCATTCCCTAGCATCTGTCTTGTTGTTTTGTGTGTGACGTTCCCTATCTTCCGCGGTTTCTGTCTGTGATTGGGGTTTATTCTGAGGGGTCGTAACAAATGGTATCAGAGCAAAACTTAGTCCTAAGCATGGTGAGAGGCCAATAGGAAAGGGCTACCGAGGATGGTGGAGCCACCTTTGGGCTGACCTCACATGCTGCCGACTAAGGGATGATTCTTGGGCATGTGTTAGGGATGTGGGCTTGACGAGGACGTCAAGTCTTAAGTAGGGGAGATTGTAATACCCCGAGTTTAGTCCCATATTGGAAGTGGGAGAAGAGATTATATGGTATATAAGGCTTAGTGGGCTTGCTATTGTTAACTTGGGCTTAAGCATTTTAATAAATTGGGTCACGTTGCAAATCGGCTCATCAAGTTAATGAATAGTTTGCTTACTAAGAGAGTTGTAACTAGGGATGGCAAAAAACCCCATCCCCGACCCGACCCGAAGTCAACGGGGAAAACCCGAGTTGACTGGGGGTCGGGTCGGGTTCGGGGAAAACCCGACGGGGGTATAGTCGGGTCGGGGTCGGGTATTGGAATTTAGGTACCCGCCCCGAACCCGACCCCGAACCCGCCCCGACTATTAAAATAACAAATTTACCCCTTATAAGTTATAACCTAGTTACTAAATTTTAATAATTTATGTAGAAATGATGATATAATTTATGTAAAATATTTTTTTATTTATATATTATGAATAAAGAATGTAAATTAATTTTAAAATATTATTTATAATATATATTTATTTTTTAGGTCGGGCGGGGTCGGGTTTCCCCGCGGGTTTGGGTTTCCCCGCGGGGTCGGGTGTGGGGCAGGGTTTTCTAAACCCGTCGGGTTCGGGGTCGGATTCGGGGACGGGTTTGGGGAAGTCGGGGTCGGGTCGGGGATGGCAAAACCCGACCCCGACCCGCCCCGTTGCCATCCCTAGTTGTAACACTGCGAGCCTGTGCTATTTTGAGGGCCGGATGTGGCCGAGGTTTTTATGATTTTGTTCATTGACATGTTAGCCGGATGTGGCTGTTAGTTTTCGACTACTGTGATATTGTTGCCGGGTTGGCATTTGGTTTTGATACGACTGTTAAACCGAGGGCTTAAGCCTGTTTTCGGTGAATTCTGTTTTGTTCAGTGTTATTTGATTATTGTGATTTATTAGTTTGATGTTGTGATAAGGATTAAGAATTTTGATTTCGAAATGGTATGTTTCAGTTTGTGTTTATGGAGCATGTACAGGAATTTCCTTAGTTTTTCTAGGGACATGCTGCCGAAATTTTCCGAATCATTTTCCGTAAGCTATCATTCCCTAGCATCTGTCTTGTTGTTTTGTGTGTGACGTTCCCTATCTTCCGTGGTTTCTGTCTGTGATTGGGGTTTATTCTGAGGGGATGTTACAAGCTCAAGCCAGGAGGGAGGTGTATCTCGCGCTGGGGAAGGGTGGAGCTCATGCCAATGCAAACACCGACACTAAGGAAGAGGGGAGGCGGGAGCTCAAGCCAGGGGGAGGTGTATCTCACACTGAGGAAGGGGGAGATGGGAGCTTGCATGTTACGCCCGTAAAATTTTTTAAAATAAAATAGTATTATCTAAAGCTGACTAATGGGGTTTGATGGGACGTCACTGTGCGTGGTGGTCAAGCCCACGCCGAGCTGTCCCTTCACTGTCTCGTGTGCCCTTCTCCCCTATTTATCCCCTGCTGTGCGTCCTTCTCCCCATCACCGAACAACGAAAGCAGCTCCTTGCCTTCGACTTCGGCTTCCTCTTCCCTCATTCCCCCTTGCGTCCGACTGCTCCAGCGAGCTTCTCTACCGGCGATGACGTGGTCCTGAACCGATGAACTGATTCCGGCGAAGCCCTAGCTCCTCTTCACATGATTTTTATTGGCGACGAACGTGTCGTGCGCACGCCTCCCACCAGCGCCGGTGACCTCCTCTTCCAGCGACTCCGGCAAGTTGCTCTCGTCACCAGTTAACGTTTCCTTCTCCGGCTCTGGCGAGATCCGCGAACGCCGTCGCCCACGATTTTCTTGAGATCTCCGGTGATCCAGACCTCCTCTCGTGAAACTAACTATACGACCGAGTTCCTCTCGGCGTTGGTTTCACTTTGACTACCGGAAAGTTCTGATCCGAGCTCCGGCAACACTATTCCGGCGGTACTGTAGCGGCGGCACTACTGTTCCGGGGAACTTCGTAATCTATGCTGACGCTTGATTGGGTTGGTTCTTGCGCGTTCCGACGTCGTGTGGTGATTTACGTTCGCACGTGGCTGCGAACTCGATTAGTACCCGAACTCTCTCCATACATATCCGAACTCTCTCCAAGAGGAGGGGGGGGGGGGGGGGGGGTCTTCCGAGTGCTCGCCCGCCGGTTGCTCGGGGAAGGATGGCTCCGCGTCGTCACCTCGCGACTTTCGCTACTGGCCCTACGAGGGAGACGCCTCTGCGTCCTCACCTCGTGGCTTCCGCTGCTGGCCCTACGAGGGAGACGCCTCCGATCTCCAGGAAGCAACGTCGCGGACCGTCACTCCTCTCATACCATTGTGAGACCCGGCCCGGAATCGGGTCAAAATCCCATCAACGCTAGCGCCACGTCAGACGCTGGTTTATTTTTCTTCGTCATCATCGCACTCCACCGTGCCTCCATCGTTCGCTCGCCTCCGAGCTACGCGACCACCGTCGCTGGACCAGGAGATCCCCGGCAGGGAAGGGCCGCCGCCCTTCCCTCAGCCTCGTCGGCGTCCCGCCTGGACGTCGACCTCCGACGAAGTCCCGCCACCCTCTCCTCGCGACTCCGTCCGCCCTCGTCGTCTCAGCAGGATGCCGCCGGATCCTCCATCGGTGGAGCCACCGCCAAAGGGGGAGGAGGGAGAGGCGGACCGCTGTCCGCCGGGAGCACCCACTGCCCGCCTGAGCCTCTGCTCCGAGCTCTCCGAGAGTGGGGGATGGAAGAGGAGGAGCACCGCTCCTCGTTGCTTCCTTTAAGCAGTGACGCTGCCGACCTCGACGGGACGGGCTGCTTCGCCGCCCACGCCAATGTCGCGTCGCCCGGATCTTCTCCGCGATGTGTACGCCGCCTCCTGCAGCACGCCAGCGTCTCCATCACGTCGCTTCGTCCGGATCCCGCTCCGCGACGCCGCCACATTGCTCGGGCCTCTGCCCGCGTCTTCGTGCTCCATGGGCTCTGCCAGCCTGATTGCTGCACGTGGCCCAAGCCCAGGACGCAAGGTCCTCACACAAGAGCTCATACCGGGGAAGGGGGGCAGCGAAGCTCGCAATAGGGAGAGGGGAGCTCGAACTCATGCCGACACCGGCGCCTGGAAAAGGAGAAGCGAAAGCTTAGCTCAGGCAACGAACATGTTCGAGAAAGCAGCAAAAAAAAAAGCTAAAGTTGTCTCCAGATGTTGTACTTGCCTAGATTGTGAGCTGCAGTATAATTTTTCTATTTGAGCCATAGCAGTTTGTCTTCCAAATGCTCTGGTCAAACAACTTCTACTTGTAACAACTGACACGATCCACAAGTACACGGATATGTCGAAGTAATATAAAAGATATCGAATCTCATAGGGAACAAGGTTGAATACTAGAAAGTCCGAGTCCTAATAACTAGGCGAATCGAAACGTGGCTTTTTTTTTTAAGACGGAAATCGAAAACAAACAAGTGCAACTAATTCGGTAGAGAAAAGATATAAGAGAGAATTTAGGGCTACGGCTTCCACCACGATGATAATCTTAATCGCACAAGAAAGATATTAGTTATTTGGTTTATTGGTTTTGCACAAGGAGTCTAATCCCTAGGGTACAAAGTGCCCTCTCTCGAGTGATACACCCCGGTGTTCATTTTATACCGACCTCCTACTCTCGCGGTAGATCGTTCTAAGACGAACCCAATGAGCTCTATAACAGACTATGAAATCCTCGAGCGAAGACCAAGCACTCTCGTGTCAGGGTCTCGCTAGTTTTACTCAGAGGTTCGACCCTTACGATCCGATCCTTCTCTCGATATGAATCGTAACGGCTAACACGCGATATTACTCGGCCGAGGTAAAATCACGAAATAAATACGTCAAAGTAAAATATGCTCACAATTCATACCAAATAACATAAATAGATACAAAAGTTTGCAATTAAAATCTTCAAAGGGTTTCCACCAAGCATCGTCATTGAAACGCTCAAAATCTCTCTTTTAATGAAATGAAAAGTATAAGAAAACGAAGCTAAGGGGAAAGAGACGATGAACCAAAGGAATCCTGAAGAAATCATGATGATCGTGTGTCTCAATCTTCGAAAATCTCCAAAAATCGCCTATGTCTCCGAGTTCTTCCGTCCGCCCCACTTCTTCGCATCAATGCTCGATCCCTAGGGCATAAAATTGGGGCTTTTATATTCCATCTGTTCACCTCTGAAATAGCTTTCTATAGACACCTCACTTGCTAAATTTGGACTCCAAACGAGTGAGAAATCATGGAAAAACCGAGTGGAACTCGGTCTCGTTCGCGCCCGAGTTGGAATCACGGGCGAACCCCGCCGGGTTCACTTGCCCGTGATTCATTCTGTAAATTCGGGAAAATAGAAGCGCGGTGCACCCCGTGGGGTTCACCCGCCCGTGCTTCCCTCTGGACTGGTTTCGGTTGAAGTTTTCAAGAAATCCGGTGAATCCGGTGGGGTTCACCTGGCTGTGAAGCTTTCTGCGAATTCTACTGGTTGGCGACCGGGATGGTGAACCCCATGGGGTTCACCCGACCGTGATTCTCTCTGTAAGTTTCCTGCAGCCTGGTGAAGAATCTGGGTTCACCTGGCCGTATTTTTGAGGCTAACTCTGTTTAAGCCCAAATTTGACGTGTGACTTCGTCTTCACACGAGAAATCGTCCCATGGCCTCAGAATCTTCAAAATATGTCGAAAAAAGGGTGTTTTTATTTAAAATTGCATAAAAATACCAAAAAGTGAAGATTCCGAAGATATGAAGGAAATAAGGCTATAATGAGTATAAAAGTGTTAAAATAAGCCAAGATTTGATATGAAATACAACGGAAAAACACTACCAAAATGCAATGCATCAGCAACCTCATAAATTGGCCTAGAATCTAGGCCCAAACGCAACGCAGCCAAAGGCTCCATCCTTACAAACTTAAACTAAAATGTTACGGATGTATGTTCATCCTAACTACAATTCTCCGCTATATAGAGTAAACAAAGGTCAATTTATTTCATATAGAAAATAAATAGCAATTTTAAACTTTGAAGGCATCAACATGAAGAAACTTTGCTCTACCAACTAAGCTAAGGTCGATTAATTTTATAATAGGAATAAAGTACTAATTTAGGAATAAGCAACATTAACAAAATCCTTTCATGGGGTGATACAAAATCCAACCTCTCCAATTTAAACTAATAACCAAAAAATGTCGGTCAATTTGCTTCACATAAAAAATTAATGTCTATGTCAAACTATGAAGGTGTCAATCTCTTATAGATGTAAAGCACACTTTTGATTTGTTTAGGATTAGTTTAGCAGGGAGGGGGGACATGTATGGTATACTAAGTGTCACGCCCCGGTTGGATCGGCCTAAAAATAGCGCTTATCCGTTGTCTTAGGACCGTCCGGCAAAACACCAGAGCGTGCACCTCTAGGGTTTCCGGCCAATTTCTTTTCCCCAAATCAGAAAAACGATCGAAAAACCCTAATTGAAATTATACCTCACTGGTCAAAATAGATGTTGACCTCAGCCGCAGATTTTCGTCTCCCGCCGCTCGATTTCGATCGCTGACGTCATGTCGACGTCAGCCGCCAAATCGAAATCGATTTCGTGATTTCGCTCGTGATTTTGACCCGGTCAAAATCACTGCTGTGCTGCCTCGACGCGAACGCCCCTCGCGTTCGTCTTCGTCTTCACAAGCTCGCTTAGTGCCGCCTGCACTCGTGGATACGCCGTCGACCATCCTTCGCCTGTCGCCGGAGAAGGCTTGTCGAGAGGAGAAATACGCCGCCTCCCCGCCGATTGGAATAGAACGGAAATCACAGATCACAGGGGAGAGAGGTAGGCAAAGAGGAAAGTTTTATTCCACTGAAATCATACAATCTCGTTTCAAACCGTCGGCTCCCTAGCCGCTGGTGCCCTCGTCCCCTCCCTCGCCGTTGACCCCAGTTGACGGTTACAAATCGCTCACAGAACCTCACAGCTTTCTCACTGAGTCGGCGCCGCCCTCGTCGCCGAAATCTCTCTGAGTTCACTGAAGATGGAAATTCCCCCTTCTCGATGAAGCTCTCTCTCACTTTATGGGGAAGCCGCCGCTTCCCATCTTCTCCGCGCGTTTGCGTCCTCCGCTCCGTGGATGTCGCGCGGCCTCTGCCCTAATTCGAGCAGTGCCCGGATTTGAAGATGTACCAGCCGCCTCCGCAAGCTCCGCAATATTCGCCGCCATCCGCGTCTTGCGCTCCGCGACGCTTCACTGCTTCTCCTGCGTGGACGTCCGTGTCTGATGCGGGTGGTGAAGACGCCGAGCTCTGGTCAAAATCAGATCGAGCTCTCGTTGACCGAATCCCCATGTCCGAATTTGGAGATCCGTTTCCTCTCTTCTGATGTGGACTTGGATTTGGGCTGATTCTTGGCCCCTTGGGCCTTGGGCTGGACCGGTTAAACCGGGGCCTGACAATTCTCCCCCGCCCAATTTGGACATCGCCCTCGATGTCTCTCTCGGGCGGATCTTGAACAATCATTGCTCTGATCCTCAATGCACGGAACTGACACTGTTGTGCTCCCATGGCGGTGTGTGGGACGACCTGTAGTGACCCAATCTGCGGTTGCTTGAATTCTTCAGCCTCCTCGGCTGGATCCTGCGCCGCCATTGCCATGAGTTTCTGTTTATTGGGACAATCCTTCACCCAGTGAGGTCCCCCGTGTTGACACATATTTATATAGAGTTTCATGTGTCAGTTTACTCATGGAATCATGCTTATTTCGCGACTTTAAGCCTTACAATTGCCTATATTTAGATACATTGATAGAACCTACACTTGTTTCGGTATTTTCACGTTTTCAGGTCAAATTGACCACATAGAAGGTAGATTCTGGAACTTTGGTAGTAGAGGAGTTCATCCTAACTCAAGATGGTCATAACCAGGAGTTTTCAGATTCATTGAAACCTTTGTGGAAATCACGACTGAGTCCCGATTAGAATCATGCATGTGATCGTCGCTATGCCTGAAGCTGAAATCGACAAATCACGACCGGGTCACGACCAAATTCTCGCCCGAGATCGCGGACCCGCCTGTTACGAAATTGCCATTTTCTCCCACGTTTCTTTGATCTGATCTGAGGAGAGGCTGAAAGGCACCTAGGACCTTTCTCCTCCATTGACGAAGGAGGTGTGGAGCAGCTTTTAGGGGAGATTTTCCTCACGAAATCATCATTTCGTGAGGTATGGGCGGCTAAACCTTTGCAGGAAATGGAGGCTGGCAGAAGACTTTCGGAAGGAACTCTGCAGCGGCTGCAGCAACTTTTGCAGGGCATGGGGAAGAGAAGAAAGTCCACTTGAAGGAAGATACAAAAGGGAGTTCACGCTCCAAAGAAAAGAGAGAGGATTCGCACGGGTGAAGAACGAGAGAAGTGTCGCTGCCAAGGAGAAGAGAGCCACGCAACCATATTTCCTGAAGATCTTTCCCTGTGTGAGCATCTCAAAGCCAAGCTGTAAGAAAGACTTAGATCTGCACTTGATTTGCTGACCTATTGTATAAACTCTTGCAAGATATTTCATGATCTTACGCTTTTATTGCAACTCTTACGCAAGCTTGTTGATACGTGTAATGTTCATGTTTGATAATATTGTTTATGTAGATACCATGAACATGCTAAGCTAAGCTCCTAATCAGGATGTGGGAGTAGCCCTTTTGATGCCTTACTAGTTTGGTAGTCTAGATTTGAATGTTTTAATCCAACTCGATCCTATGTGCGCGCCTTGCCTGCGCATCCCATCTTGGGTGTGCTTGAGCCTCTGCTCCTTGCATTGAGGTTTGTAAATCAGATAATCATAGGGAAACTCGCTGATTGTCTGTACTCAACCAAGGGGTAGTTAGGATTTTAGACGTGTTGGGGAGACCAAAAGTCCGACCGTGCGTCCGAAGCATTCGATCGGGGGTTTTATCAAATTTGTTCGACCTCTTTGCCCACGCCTCTCGAAAGGGAGCGTTTGAGCCTGTATTTTCCCGTGTGGGATTTGTATGGTAGGAATTCTTGGGGAGAATCCACTTGACAAACTGCACTCTCTTTGTGTTAGCTCCTGGATCTTAAACACATCTGTCAAACTTCTTGCGCGCCAGTACGTTAGATTTTAGGAACTCTACGCCTGCGCTGCCTGAAAGGGCGCGCTTGAGCTAGAAGTTACGCGGGGAGGTTTGTAAGCCAGGAATTCTCGTGGAGGATCTGTTTTGTCATCTTGCGCCCATATTGGAAGTACTAGGAGCTTAGGCGTATTGGGGAGAAGCGTTTCCGACCAAGCGCCAGAACCTAATAGATTTGACCTATAGCTA
This sequence comes from Costus lasius, assembly GCA_027563935.2. Taxonomy (NCBI): domain Eukaryota; kingdom Viridiplantae; phylum Streptophyta; class Magnoliopsida; order Zingiberales; family Costaceae; genus Costus; species Costus lasius. The sequence continues at coordinate 8,736,814 of CM050452.1, read as the reverse complement.
CCGGCTGTAGGAGGGAGCAACTACCTAAGTGACAAGGAAGCCGAGTCCCTTGGACAAGAAAGAATAAAGGCATTAGAGTCTAGACTATTAAGCTGTAAGAAGTCAAGGCGGTGAACCCACATCCTGATGTTTTATACTATTAAGACTCTCTCGTGCAAATTCCTCCAATTACATTTTCGTGCATTTAATTAGTTAACATTTAGACTTCGTTAATTTCACATCGTCTAGCTAACAAGTTCGAGATCTGTCGGTATTTGTCCATCAGTCCCTGTGGGATCGATATTTTATTACTTCGATAGACCCATGCACTTGCGGGTGACGCCTACCTAACATCGGTGGGGGCTATCAAGTTTTTGGCGTCATTGCCAGGGACTGATATTGACAATATTGACTAGATTAAGAAACTATTAGACTAGACATTTTTAGTTTGTGAATATACTTTCTTTTACTTCATTTTATATTTTTCTTGATTTAACGATACATTTGTCTGTTAGCATTTTAGTTTATGCGTAGAACTCCGCGAACGGAACCTACAGCCCCATTTGATTCGGAAATCGAACGAACGTTCCAGCGTCGCAGAAATTTTCAGAAATATCAACCCAAGAAGAATTCACAAACAACAACCATGGACGGTAGCAAATCACTTCGAGACTTCGCTGCACCGAATGTTCAAGGATTGCATTCTAGCATTGCACGTCCACCAATAGAAGCGAACAACTTTAAGATAAAACCGTCACTTTTATCAATGTTACAGCAAAATCAATTCGGTGGATCACCGACTGAAGATCCAAACATGCATTTATCTGTTTTTCTTGAATACTGTGACACTCTTAAAATGAACGGTGTAACCACTGACGCTCTACGGCTACGACTTTTTCCTTTTTCACTTAGAGACAAGGCGCGAGCTTGGTTACATTCATTACAATCTGGATCCATTACCACGTGGGATCAACTCTCACATACTTTTCTTGCAAAATACTTTCCTCTAAGCAAAACCGCACAATTAAGGAACCAGATTACCAACTTCTCTCAAAATGAAGATGAATCACTATATGAGGCGTGGGATTGCTTCAAGGAATTGCAGCGAATGTGTCCTCACCACGGCCTCGAGAAATGGGTACTGGTACATACATTTTATAATGGCTTGCTTTATAGCACTCGTCTTACCGTTGATGCAGCCGTTGGAGGAGCTTTGTTGAACAAAGCTGTTGATGAAGCCTACAATTTGATAGATGAAATGGCGCTCAATCACCACCAATGGTCAGGCGAAAGAGGTACTTCATCTCGACAAGCCGGTAAGTATGAACTTGATGCCCTTACTTCTCAAGCTGCAAAAGTAGACTCTTTATCTCACAAGCTAGATTCTATGAATATGCATCCTGCTCTGTCTAACCTTGCCATATGTGAAGTTTGTAGGATAGAAGGTCATCTTCCTGAAACTTGTCAATTAAGAATTTTGACATCTCAAGATCCTCCACCCGCTCTAGTGAACGCTGTATGAGACTTTAATGCGAGGGTCCCAAACAACCCCTATTCAAACACCTACAATCCTGGATGGAGGAATCATCCAAATTTTTCCTATAGAAACAACAATGCGACCTAACCATCAAACTATAGGCAACCTCCTGGTTTTCACCCATCCAATACCGGGTTTCAGCCCAAACAATTTCAGCAGTTGTCACATTCAGGTACCAACACAACACCACAGGAGCAAACCTTCGAATCACGATTCGATAGCTTTGTGTCAACGCAAACGAAAGCCATATATAGTATTTTGGAAGCAATTAAAGGCTTAACTACACACCAGAAGATGTTAGAGAACCAAATAGCCCAACAGGCTAGTACACCAACTAGGCCGCCGGGCAGACTGCCTGGACAGTCTGAAATGAATCCTAGGGAACATTGCAATGTCATTACCACAGGTAGTGGCAAGCAACTTGAGGAACCAGAAATGCCCAAGGATGACCATTATGAGAATGAGACCAGAATCCCTGAATCCGAAAAACCAAATGGACCTGTTGAGAGTGAACCACAAACAAAAGAAACAGAACCTGTATATGTGCCTCCACCACCCTACAAACCACCAATTCCATTTCCCAGAGGTTGGCAAAAGCAAAACTCGATCATCAATTCGGTAAATTTTTAGAAATTTTGAAGAAACTGTATATCAATATACCATTTACCGATGTTTTATCACAAATGTCATCCTATGCTAAGTTTTTGAAGGAGATCTTGTCAAATAAAAGAAAAATGGAGGAACATGGCACAGTGGCGTTAACTGAGGAATGCAGCGCAATCATCCAAAATAAGTTACCGCCAAAATTGAAAGATCCATGCAGCTTTACCATTCAATCCTGATCGGAAACACGCCTTTTGACCGTGCTTTATGCGATCTTGGTGCCAGTGTAAGTCTGATGCCACTCTCTCTTTGCAAGAAACTGGACATCGGAGACTTGAAGCCGACGAACATCTCTTTGCAATTGGCTGACCGTTCTGTACAACATCCGGTAGGAATTCTTGAGCACGTGCCAATAAAAGTCAGAAAATTTTTTATTCCAGCTGATTTCATTGTACTTGAATTGGAGGAAAATTCCAAACTGCCTATCATACTGGGCAGACCATTTTTGGCCACTGCCGGTGCTATGATCGACGTTAAAAATGGAAAGTTGACACTGCGCGTAGGTGAGGATACGGTTGAATTTGATATTACCGGAAGTCTGAAAAAGACTATTCTTACAGATTCCTGCTATAGCATCGGAGTCGTCGACAACGAGCTCAATTCGACTTACATCCCTCAGACAAACGTCGACTCTCTCGAAATTTGCCTGCTAGGTGACTATGACGAAGAACGAGAAGAAGAAGTCCGAGCCTATGCTGATATTCTTGACTCAAGTACAACCATTGAACCAGAAGAAGAAAACTTGCGGAACCATCTGCGCCGACGTCCGAGGTCGGTAAACAACTTAACTTAGAACTTAAATCCTTACCGAGCAACCTCAGGTATGAATTTTTGGGTGAGAATTCTACTTATCCTGTCATCGTAGCTAACCATCTTGATTCAGAGCAAACGAACCTTCTCCTAGATAAGCTTCGACAATATAAGAAGGTAATTGGCTATACTTTGGATGATATAAAAGGTATTAACCCTTCTTTATGCATGCACAGGATACACCTCGAAGAGGAGAGCAAACCATATATCGAATACCAGAGACGTTTGAAGCCGAATTTGAAAGAGGTGGTTAAGAAAGAAATTTTGAAACTATTAGATGCTGGAGTCATCTACCCTATTTCAGATAGCCAATGGGTAAGACCGGTACACGTGGTACCAAAGAAAGGAGGAGTAACGGTAGTAAAGAATGAAAATGAAGAATTGATCCCGCAAAGAACCGTTACCGGGTGGCGCATGTGTATCAGAAACTAAATAAGGCCACTCGCAAGGACCATTTTCCTCTTCCCTTTATTGATCAAATGCTTGAAAGATTAGCCACTAACTCGTATTTTTGTTTCTTGGATGGATACTCAGGATTTTTCCAAATACCGATACATCCAGACGACCAGGAGAAGACCACGTTCACATGCCCCTTCGGTACTTTCGCTTATCGTCGCATGTCATTTGGCTTATGTAATGCACCAGCTACATTCCAGCGATGCATGATGGCTATCTTCTCCGATCTCGTTGAAAACATCATGAACGTCTTCATGGACGACTTTTCGGTATATGGGTCTAGTTTTGATTCTTGTTTATCTAATCTGACCCGTGTTTTGCATCGTTGCGAAGAGACGAGCCTGGTGCTTAATTGGGAGAAATGTCACTTTATGGTGAAGGAAGGGATCGTTCTTGGTCATTTGATATCGGAGCGTGATATCGAAGTCGATAAAGCAAAAATCAGTGTGATAGAGAGAATGCCGCCTCCAAACTCCATCAGAGGAATCAGAAGTTTCTTGGGCCATGCAGGCTTTTATAGACGTTTTATTGAAAATTTTTCCAAAATTTCTAGACCTTTAACATCTTTGCTTGCTAAAGATGCTTCATTTGTTTTCGACCAGGACTGCATGGATGCGTTTCAACAATTGAAAGAGGCATTGATTTCCGCCCCGGTAATACAACCTCCGGATTGGTCGCTGCCTTTCGAAATCATGTGCGATGCGAGCGATTATGCGGTAGGAGCTGTATTGGGACAGCGGAAAGACAACCAAACTCATGCCATTTACTACGCCAGCCGAACACTGGATGGAGCACAGAGAAACTACGCCACCACAGAAAAAGAATTTTTAGCTGTAGTCTTCGCCTTTGATAAGTTTCGATCATATTTGGTTAACTCACGTGTCATTGTCTATACAGATCATGCGGCAATTAGGTATCTCATGACAAAGAAGGATGCAAAACCGCGCCTAATCAGATGGATACTATTATTGCAAGAATTCGATATTCAGATCAAAGATAAGAAGGGAACTGAAAATCTAGTAGCGGATCATCTGTCGCGCTTGACAACCACTCCTGAGAGCGACTCTGAAGAGGAGATAGATGACACGTTCTTAGACGAGAACCTAGTATCTTCTACTACAACAAGAACACCCTGGTATGCTGATCTGGTAAATTTCTTGGCGGCCGGTATTATGCCTCCAAATTTAACGTACCAGCCACCGCCGCAGCCGCCCTCCAGTCAACCGGTTCGCGACGTCGGACCTCCGTTTCTGCCCATGGCTGAAGGCCCCGGAGGAAGAAATACCTCTTATCGTCCTCTGCCATGCCTGGAAACTCCAACATCAAAGTGGAGAAAGCCCTGACGTACTCCTGGATCGAGCCTATATGCCTCAGCCGATCCAGTTTGCCACGCGCCTGATCCGCCGAGTTTCCGGGAAGAAACTGCCGCCGCAGCTCCTCACGAAAAGTTTCCCAAGTCCAGCTAGTAGTCCCTGATGTAGAGCCGACTTTGGTTCGCCACCAAAGTTTCGCGTCGCCTGTGAGATTGGCGATGCACATTTGCACCCGATCTCCTGCAGAAATATGGTTAGCTGAAAACAATTGCTCCATATCCTAGATAAAGTTTTCGACCTCTCTGGACGATCGAGCCCCCCCCCCCCCGAACGTCGCTGGGTCAGACATGCGCATCCTCGGTTTGGGAGCCTCCTGCTTCACCTGGTCGCGTGGACCACGCCGCCCGCAGATCTCGCCTCCACGAGCTCCGCGTCCGAGTCTTCCTCCGACGACTCCGTCCGATCTCTTCGGTGTCGTCGAAGCAGTCGCCCGCGTCCGCTTCTTCCTCTTGAACAGCTCGCCTTCACGCACAGAGAAGCCGCCTGCTTCTTTGCTCGAGCCGCACACGTCCGGACGACCCGCTCTGCCGTTGCCCAATTCCTCCGCATCTGATTGGCCGGAAACCCTAGAGGGTGCACGCTCTGGTGTTCCGCCGGACGGTCCTAAGACAACGGATAAGCGCTATTTTTAAGCCGATTCGACCGGGGCGTGACAATAGGTATCAGAGCAAAGATTCAGCCATGATGGTGAATCAAGAAGATCCGAAAGGGAGCAACATCACCACCGGCGACGAGGAGCATCATCCTTCCAGGGCAGGGGCCCTGATGCCAACACCAGAGGGTGTTGATGCCAATGCCTAAGAGCATTGATGCCGGTGTCAGGGGACATCGAGGGAGAGCTCTGTAAGGGTTGAGTGATTGTAATCAACGACAAGATTGCTGTGGGCCCATGACCCACAGGTCCGAGATTATCCTTGACAAGTTTGTTGATGCAGGTTGTTGTAAGCATGATGATCCAGTGCGTTAGACCGTGAACTCAATGGCCACAGGTTGAGCGGAGCATCTGGGGAGATGCGCTATGGACGTGACCTTGTTTGCATTCGGTTCGATGGGAGCACTATGGCGAAACGACTGAAACACAAGAGGTCAGGCAGAGCACCAGGGGGTGAATATGCGGCTTATTTGTGTCAAGCCAAGGGTGTGCCAATTCCATGCAACATGGTTCAGCAACATTCATTATCAGACTGGAGATAGGAGATGGAGGACATCAACATTGGAGAGCTATTGTTGACTGAATCCCCATGTCCGAATTTGGAGATCCGTTTCCTCTCTTCTGATGTGGACTTGGATTTGAGCTAATTCTTGGCCCCTTAGGCCTTAGGCTGGACCGGTTAAATCGGGGCCTGACACTAAGTGTCAGACACTGGACCAACGGACCCGGACCAAGAGGAAGTGGGCCGCCCAGCCTATGCAACAAGCCTGGTCAACACCAATCTCGGGTCAAAGCCCAAAATGGATGTGGACACGGCTCGGCGTCTTCATCTTCACCGAGTTGTTCGCACGCGGGCGCGGGCGAGGCTTCGGACGGCTTCAGATGCAGAGACTTCGGCGGTGAAACAAAGTCTTCACCGGCAGAATCGGATGCGGAGCTAGCGCTGGCGACGTGACATCTCCAGCTCAAGCGAGAACAGAGGAGGTAGGGGCTTCCTCGACCAAGATTGGGAGCGGAAGACTCGTTCCGCGATGCTGAAAATAGCAGAGGCAACATCGTTGCCTTCGTCCTATAAAGCGGCGGACAAGGCGACGGGAAGAGGATCAATCGATCGGAGCAGTGGACACATCTTCTCCATCAGCAGAGAGAGATTAGGGGAGCGTTCGACGGGAGAGATCTTAGAGGTTTTGAGTGATTTGTAACCGGCGATGGGGGTCACCGGCGAGGGAGGGTTTGAGGGGTCGCCGACGGGGGTCGACGACAAAGGAGAGGTTTGTAATGAACTCGGTAATAAAAAAAGCTTCCTCTTCACCTCCCCTACCTTCCCCTATTTCTGAGTGGTTTCGACAGCGTGCTCTTGATCCTCCGCGGAGGTAACGTCCCAGCGGCGACTGTAGCGACCACAGTTGCTGGGTCGACGACGACAGTCCGAGGAGAGGAGCGGAGCCTTTCCTCCGTCGGCGCGTTCTCGTCTCTGACGAAAGAAGCCACCGGCGGTGACGAGTGCTCAAGCTCGACACAGACGAAGACGGAAATCGATTTCGCAAATTGGGATTTGGCGTGTTGATGCAAACCCGACGTCAGCGAAATCTATTTCATCCGGTGAATTTCGAAATTAAAGGCTGACGTCAGCGTGACATCAGCAGAGGTGGATTTAAGCGCGAGGGGCATGCGGCGGTCTAGAGTACTGTCAGAGAACCTATAGGCCTGGGCGTGACTAGAGGTGGCCATGGGCCGTGCCCGGGCCGGGCCAAGCCCAGGCCCGCCTTGACCCGACTTCTGGTGGGCCGTGCCTGGCACGGCCTGATTGTAACCGTGCCGTGCCGGGCACGGCACGACAGAAAAATACCTGGGCCCGGCACGGCCCGCGACACGTTTATACGTGTCGGCCTAGGCACGGTTCAGCTTCTGGCCGGGCCTGGATCCGGCACTCGGGCCGAATCCGGCACGCGGGCTGAAACTGGCCCGCGGGCTATGGTTGGCCCAGCAGGCCGTGCCAGGCACGACTCGAATGTGGCCCACGGGTCGACTTTGGCCCGCTTCATTAAATTAAATAAAATATTAATAAAATAAGGAATTGAGAATTATGTATTTTGTATAATTTTTTTAAGAAAATATTTAATTATTATTTAATTAATTATTTTATTTTAAACAAAAGTTAAAACCAACTTGATTAAATTTCATATTCATAAATTATACATTTAAGCTTAAATCAATTGCCGACATAATGACATACACAATTGACCCGTAGCCAACTACGCAAGCAGCTACTATGGAAGATATGCGAGCATTGTGTTAAACATACTTGCGCTCCGTGCTCCATCTTCTCTATGCATATTGCGCACTCCATGTTTTCAGCTCTACCTCCTTCTTCAATAATAAAAAACTCAAGTGACTCTTGTGCTTGGTTTGTTTCGATATATTGCTCCGGCTCATCGTTGATATTATCACTATCCTCCTCACTATCACTTATTTCAAAGTCATCAACCTCTATCTCAATCTCAACCCCAGAAGGAGAGGGAGAAGCCAAAAATTCTTGTCTTGCATGATCAGATAAGTGGATAAAGTGTTCTTCAAACCTGAATACATCAATTCGTATAAGTTGACTAACACGTTCGATAATACTTAAAATAGTGATTTTCCATTGATCAGCATTGAAGAAATTTAAGGTAGATGTAAGGAAGATTGAACGTTGAGAATTTGGCATAATCATAATTATCTTCACTCTTCTATTATCTGTCATTTTTCTCTATGTCTCGTGCTCGTGCTCACCAGTCACCACGTGATAATTATATTATAAAAGTAAATTAATTTAATACTTACTTGATCTTCTCCACGTCTAGTCACGTGGTGAGCACGAGGCATAGAAAAAAATGACTAGTCTAGACCGAGAGAGCATTGAATTCTTGATAGCTAAAAAGAAGCTTAAGTTTGAGTTCAATTAAGAAACTAATTGTAACTCAAGACTTAGAAAAGAGATTAAGAGAGTATTAAGAGAGAATGAGAAATTATTCCAAAGATAGTTGGAAACTTGTGTGAAGAAATGAGAGGGTTGGGGGGTCAATTTATAGGGATGAATTGGGTGTATAATTACATATTTATACCATATTTTTAATTATTAAAAGGGGCTAAAATGGTAATTTTATACCATAAAGACAATTATATCCCTAACTTTTAAAATTTTTATAACTATTTTGATGACATTTAGGTAAAAATGCATGTTCATGTCGTGCCGTGCCTGGCCCGGCTCGGCCCGCGTGCCGTGCCTGGCCCGTGCCATGCCTGGCCCGGCACGCCTGCGGGCCGTGCCCTGCCCGACCCACGGGCCGCGAACCCTCAGCCCAGCACGCCCCGAGCTGGGCCACGAGTCAACGGGCCGTGCCGTGCCGGGCCGTGCGGGCCGCGGGCCGGCCCGGCCCGTTGGCCACCTCTAGGTGTGACACTAAGTCAGGCAAGTATAACTAATTTCTGAACATGGAAGTGGGTATATATAGTTTAAATAGGGCATGGTAACAATATATGTTGCTAGCTCAGATATCATGAAGACCTGCGAGGGTCTTTATCAGTGAACTTTGGTAAACTAATACAAAAAGCTTCAGATATGGATGCCAAGAGGGCTCCAGGGTGCCAGGGGCGTGTGCTTGTTGACAAGCCAAAGGTAGAATTAGTGTACTAGCTTACTTTTGTGTGCAACAAAGGTGAAGGAACTTCACTACAAAACAAAACTATAGAGCAGCCCGTCCGTTAGTGTTGTTTTGATGTGTATTTGTTCATACTATGGTCAAAGCATTTGTGGGCCTAAAGGATCTTAGCTCATTATGGAAGGGGGTCGTATGTTTCCACTAGTTGCTTTAAAGAGGAAGACCTTGCTGTTTTATCTCAAACATGGCATGTGTTTGAGATATGGAAGATAGTTGCATGTGTTTATGTTTGTGCAGGGGGTATTTATACTTGCTAGCAATGATATTGCAATCATTTTAGGGAATTAGTTATTTTGTCTTATTTCCTCATATATAGTATGAAGAAAATTTTTTATGTAGAGTCACCACCAAGAAAATTAGGAAATATTGCTATTATCATCCTTCATTTAAAGTTTGACAGGTTATTGGCTAGAAATTTTTTTTGATACTATTAGCTAATAGGCAGACTCGGATGCTAGCGTCTTGGCCTTCGCTATCTACGAACCTCAAGCCATATTTTGGCCTCATGAGCTAGCTTCTTGTGCTATTTTGGCCTTGCCTTTTAATTGCTCGAATTGTTTTAGCCTTAGCTCATGCCAATCCAATGTGTTTTAAGCCGTGTTTACTAGAGAAGGAGGAAATGAGAGGAAAAAGAAAAAAAAAATAGATCACATGTGAATCACCTGATTTAGAAAGGAAAAAAAAATAGTGTAAAAAAAATAGTGTTATGCGGGCATGGATGGCAGCAGCAGCAGCAGGCGGCGACCAAGGAGGTGGACAGTGAGGCGGGCTAGTGGTGGACGGTGAAGGACGTGAACGTAGGGAAGGATTTGTCTCCGTCGACGGGTTCTTTGGTGGGCAGGCGAGGCAGACGCAAATGCAGGCAAGGCAAGGAGGCAGATGGCAAGGCAGGACAATGAGCTGGGCTGGTGGCGGGCGGCGAGGCGAGTAGACGAGGGGGACGCAAATGCAGGGAAGACTTTGTCTCTGTCAATGGGTTATTTGGCAAGCAAGCGAGGTGGGCAGGCGGGCAGGCGAGGCGGACGCGAACGCAAGTGAGGTAGGTAGGCTTTGTCTCCGTCAATGGGTTCTTTGGCAAGCAAGCAACGTGGGTAGGTGAGCAAGCGAGGCGGACGTGAACACAGGTGAGATAGATAGGCTTCGTCTCCGTCGACGGGTTCTTTGGCGGATGCAAACACAAGGAAGGCAACGGTGTTCGTCGTTCTTTGGCGAACAGGAATGCAAGGAATGTAATTTGTCGTCCTCCCGCACGCCCTCTCCTCCTCCGGTTCGACAACAGCCTTCTTCCCCGATGATGAACACAGTCGGTGCGCAGACGATATGGCGTTTGTCGAAGTGTGCGTGAGAAGAGCATGAGAGGCAACGACATTTGTCTAGGTAAATCAATACGAAGCACGAGAGACATCAGCATTAATAATGCGTTGTTTTTTTCTCCGTTCATTTTCTGACCAGATTGGGCGGACTACGAAACGAAGAAAAAAATATAAGATTTTCCTTTGATTTTCCTTTTAAGCTTCTCCATTTGTCTAGGTAAATTACGAAAAATTTATTTTTCTATTATATTTTCAATTTTTCTCTATAGTAAACAGTGTGAGGGATGTTGGACTCGTGTACGTTTAGCCTCGTTTTTTTTGTTACTTGGCAAGGGAAATTGTGTCAATTTTGTCCACATAACTTTTAAAAATAGTTTTTGTACGTTTTTTTCATAATCTTGGTCGATTAAAGTTTTATCATTATATTTTAATTTATAAAATATTGATTCCTAATTTTACAAATTTTATCTAGTCATCACTCAAGGGTCAAATCAAGTAAAAAAAATTAAAATGAAAAGTAAAAAAAACTACACGGGCTAAATTGAGAAAAATAAAGATATACCATATACGAACTAAGTTAAAAAACTATAAAATTTTATTTTAGAATTGAAATATCTATTACATTTATACATTAATTCAGAATTTAATTGCCGACAGGTACTAAAACCTACCGCCAGTTCGCGATTTCGACCAGAGCTCTTGCCGTCGTTTCGCAGTCTCGTACTATCGTCTGTGTGAGCCACCAGCGCAGTCAGGCGAACGGAAACGGGCAAATGACGATAGAACATAATGTTTATTTATTATTTGTGGAGGCGTCGTAATCAATATGCACTGAGCTTTCTTCGACTTTCCGAGCACGCCAGCGTCCCTATCCAGTCGCTCTAACGATCACGGCGGGCCACCACGTCGCGTAGAAAAAGGGGCCGGCGGCATGGATTTCGTGACACGGCCCCGGTAGAGCTTTCCTTCCCCGAACTGAGCTTCGGCGAACCCGCCCGCTTCCTTTACTCTTTCTTCCGCCATCGCCACTAGTGCAATCCCTTTTCCCTGTCCCTTGCCTTCGCGCTCGTTCCATATTTCGTCATCATCGTCACCAAGAGGCGAAGTCGAGGGTTCCGGGGATGACGAGGCGATCGCGGCGGCAGCTGTGGGCGATGCTGCGCAAGAACTGGCTCCTCAAAATTCGCCATCCTTTCGCCACTTGCGCAGAGGTATCCGAAAGCAGAGAACAATCTCAAACCTCTTATACTAGACTTACTAGTTAATTTACCCTAATCTGATTTCTTTCTCCGCACGCTTTGCTCGTGTTTGATCACGAACCGATATCAACTCCCAAAATGGTTTTCGTAGTAATCAACTTGGTATTGTGTTTGATTGATGCCATAGATTCTGCTGCCCACGATTGTAATGCTGATGCTTATTGGGATAAGGTCGACATCTGATACGCAAATTCACACCGTGCAAGCGTAAGCTACTTTTGGTTTTCTTTTCCTTTGGAATTCGCTTTTGTTTATGACTCATGCTTGATTTATTTCACTGTCCAGGAATATTAGAAAAGACATGTTTGTTGAAGTGGGCAAAAGTGAGATATCTCCGAGTTTTGATAGCATCTTGAAATTGCTGTTAGTGAACAACGAACATCTCGCTTTTACACCAGATAGCGATGCTACGAAGTTGATGCTGGATGTGCTCGCATTGAAGTTTCCACTCATAAAAGTACCCTGCAATTCTTTGTTTGCTTAGTTCTTTACTGTTTCTCATTTTCACAACACTCTTCCCGACCTTGCAAACATACTTCCCGACTTTGCTTGGGATTGATGAGATGTATGTATGGGCTGCCAAGGGCCGATGCCTTGATGGATCCGGAACTTGATGGTCACTAAACAAGCTACTAGTAGAATTATTTAACTAAGAATGATTTGGTATTGTAGTTTATATATTTACATCCCAACTATGTAAAAGAATAATTTCGTGTTTGGCTTAAGTATCCTTTGCATGATATTTTAATGGATGGTGGATCTAGGATACAATAGATCAATTTTCTCATTAGATAGGTCATAATAAATTGTATTAGAGAAAAATTAGTCTTAGGTATAATAAAATCCAATACAAAAGAATAATCATGCATAGAGGATCTATCATTGGACTAGCTTCATATGTTATCAATTAGGAATAGTTTTATGCTATGAGTTTGGCTCTTAGTCTTGACAAAGACATCAAGTCTTAAGTGGGAAAATTATCACACCTTAGTATAGTCTCCCATTCAAAGTGCAAAAAAAATTATAGTGACATATAAGATTTAATACTAAAAATTTTATACATGAGATTATACAAAAAATTTAATAACTATTTTGTAATAGATCCAATAATTGTATAAGGAAGCAATAACGTTTTTCAAAAACTCTCAGCTCCTTTATTGGCAAGGATATGCCTAGGGCCCTAGGTTAATATGCAGGAGCCTCCTTAAAGCTTCCTTTAGTCTATTTGAAGTTGAGGCGGCCAGGAAGGTGATCAAGGATGTGATCCTGGTAGAGAACAATGATACCGTTCGATTGATGGTTTTAATATTTCTTTAATTCATGCTGGAAATATATCATCAATAAGGTGGTAATCATGGCAGCCAAAAACTTCTTTATGAGTGGCTAGTTTTTGAATAAAGTCAATATATGAGCACTTTTGGATTTATGTGACTATAGGTTGATCTCTGTAAACAAGGTGGTATTCTGCTTATGGACTTTTGTGACTATAGGTCGATCTCTGTAAACAAGGTGGTATTATGCTTATCTTAAGGATTTTTTATAATAGAATCTGACGTGCCTTACCAATATCATAGATCTTTCATGACATGCCTTTATAAGTGGATGCTATATCCATAAGAACATTATTTTATACAATGAAATTTTGCACAACTATTGTTGTTAAAAAGGGTAGAGTTGATTCTCCATGTAGATTTACACAAGGCTTATAAGTTATAACTTTGTGCAATGACATGTTTTGTTGAAGCTTCTTGAGGCATATTCTTTTTTGATAATCATTAATTAGGTGAGTTTGAGCATGCATTTGAAGTTCGACCATTCCAACTCATTGAATAGAAAGGATGTTTAACAGTACCCTTAAAAATGCATCTTCAGTTGTAGGATCAAATGATCCTATGACCCGAATCAGTTGAACTGATCAGAGTCTACATTAGGGTTGAAAACCTGGTGGGATTTGAAACCCATTACTTACACCCTAATATGTGCTTTCTTCTTTGTGGACTAATCTTTTGATTGTGCTGGCTAATTTTCTCATCACATCGCCCACTAGTCCTTGTGGCCTTGCCTCTCCAACACTTCTTCACTAGCTAATCTTCTCATCATGCTGCTCCCTTTTGTTCCGCACAGACTTGCTTTGTCATCACTTCTTTGCTGGCTTGTCGCATCATTTGACTAATCAACTCATCACACTAAACAAATGAGATTCACCTGCAACGATTTCTGAGTTCAGCTATTTGTTTACTATCATCTATTTGTTTTTCGTCTGCAACAACTTTAACTTTGACTTTTGTTCTTCTATTTTCATCTCCGTCGGTTGGCATTTAGGTGTTTGATAAACTTTTGTAGTTCTGCAGCAGTGTAACATATGCCAATTTGTCATCGATGACATCTGCGGTTTAGGTGTCCTTTCTTCGTTAAATTGCATAGCAATAGCAATTTAACATATAAAAGATGGTTCATTTTTGAAAACAGTGAGTTTATGAAGCCTCTACAATTTTTAGATAGTATCTCAACCCCAACAACCTTGATGTTGAGTATTTCTCTAACACCATGGAGCTAAGGCAAGCATGCTTAGTGACCCCTTATTTTTTTTCATTGTGGTTATGCAATATTTATTTGATCTTCTCTCTTATAAAGTGGAGGCAGGGCATCTACTCCTCACATACACTATTTAGACCTAAGAGTTACCCATTTGGCTTTTACAGAGATTTGTTTATCTTTGCTGCGGATGTTGGTTCAATCTTGTAAATAGAGAGAGTATTGATAAAGTTCTCAAGCCTAGTAAAATCACCAAGATTCATGATTGGCTATGCTAGTCATTGGTTAAAGGAATTCCGTCTACTTTTTGAATGTAAATATGTAGCCTTTCAATAAAGTATTTGGGTTTTTACTTGGTCGAATCTCATATGCGGATTGTATTCCACTCATTGAGCCCTCTTTAGAATAATCCCAAATTAAAAAAGGAAGCTCCTGACCCTTGTCCAACACTGGCACAATCAAAATCCTTGTTTTGAGGAATATAATGTTGTAGAGTGCATATTTTACCATTCCTAAGCAAGTTATGAAGAGATTGAGTAGTTGATATCATATTTTTATGGTTGAGAATGACAAGTATGGATTTCACAGGGTCTTATGGAGTAAAATTACAGTCCTTGTAAAGGGGATAACTTGTGGCTTTGTAAGGTTGGTTTGTTGAATAAGGCATGCATAAAGAAGCATAATAAAATATGTTAGAAAAGAGAATTTGAAATGAATATCAATTAGATGTCTTAGGGATAATTTTGTATGGACTTTGTTGCTCGCTATATTTGTAGTTAGACACATGGTTTAAGATATTGGTCCGGTAATGGCTGGTTTGTACCGGTCCCGGACCAAGCTGAAATCGTCTGCCTAAGCCTTGAAAATCGGCCGCTATCGGTATGAATTGGCCGGTTTTATCTAAAGTATTTTTTATATTTAAATATTATTTTTTAATAAAAAATTAATATTTAACTAGTTTTTAATCAGCGAACCGGATTGAGCCACCGAACCGGTATCTTAAACTATGGTTAGACACATGGCAGAAAATTATTGTGTAGAACACATAATGGGTTGAAAATTAGAATATGGTTGAATCCTTGACATCCAAAGGTATTCTTTATGACTTATTTGAAAAGTTCACCTTTGTAAATCCTCTTGGTTGACAATCACTAACACAAAGCACATTGGAAATTGGAAATGATATATCTCACATATAGTGTTCACAACTCTAACTTTGGTGTATCAGGATGTATATAATATATCTATTCCTGAAGAGGAGTAGTATGATATGAGGTGGATCCATGAGATTTCAAGAGGCTTCTCGCTTAAATTAGATTATGAGGTTGTTTGCCTAGTACCAACAATGAAATTCAAACTAAGATGCGAAATGCAAGTTCGAAACTTGTCCATACTAGTCGGATCAGAAAATATGCTGCTCGTGGCAAGAGAGAAAGAAGAAGAGGAGTTGATAGTGGATGCCTGTTTCTCCTCTCTGCTTCTTCTTCCTTCTCTAGTGCACATGGCGAGTGATGGATGTTTCCTTTCCTGCTCTATCCGATGGACCGATACGACAAAGGTCCGTGTACTGGTTCAGTCCGATATGGTCTAGCCATACCACTTGGTATAGACTAGTTTTAAAACAATGATTTGAACTTATATGGTCTTGTATAAGGGGAACACCCCTCATTTCTAGGCGAGTCCAATTGGTTCAACCCGAATCGGACCAACCCAATTTAGCTTAAACTGAAATTTTTTTTATCAAAATTTTAAAAACCGAAGTCAAACTGTTCTTTAATAAAACTGATTTTTACCCAAACTGAAAATTTCGGTTCGGTTTGGTTTAAACTAAGAAAAACCGATATTTACTTACCATAGATGGTGCACTCCATTTAGGCATTAGACTGCTCTGTTCAGGCAAAGGCAGTAGATATGGCTAGAGAGGCAAGGATGAGAAGAGAGAAGGGAGAGAGAGTTGAGCCACTGGAGAGATGAAGATGGGGGAGGAGAATAAGAGGACGGTGAGAAAGGAAGAAAAATTGGAAAAGGGAGAAAGGCCGGAGAGATGGGAACAGAGTGTGAATAGGAAGAAGAGAAAAGAAAGATGGTTGGAGAGGGGATGGGGAGAAGCCGAGGAGAGTGTTTCGAGAAGAGAGAGGGGTTGGAGGGCGTTGATAAGGGAGAAGCCGAGGGGGCAATCGGACAAGAATTAGGATGGAGATGTGGAGGGAGAGGAAAAAAAATAGGAGCTGGGAGAACTGAGGAGGGAGAGAGAGATGATGGAGGGAAAAGACAAAGGAGGGCAAGATTTAGGATGGAGATGTGGAGAGAGGAAAAAAAGGAGCTGGGAGAAACTAGGAGAGAGAGAGATGCGGGATAGAAAAGATAGAGGAGAGAGAGGGGTGGTTAATCGAGGAGGTGAGGAGGGAGAGAGAGACATAGGATAGAAAAGATAGAGGAGAGAGAGGGGTGGAAAGAAACTGAGGGAAGAGATGAAGAGACCGGAGAGAAGACAAAGGAGAAATCTTAGGAAATCGGGAGGGGAGAAGTGGAGAGAGGAGGGAGAAGGAGTTGGAAGAAATCGAAGTGGGAGCAAGTTTCGCGAAAAAGGAGAGAGAAGTTACGGTTGAAAATTTAATCGGGTTGGTTTGGGTTATTTAATTTTTCAATCGAGAAAACCGAAACCGAATTGATATTATGAGAGAAAAATTTAACCTGAACTGAACCCGACCTTATTGTTTTGAATCGACCCGAATCAAAAATTTTGGGTCAAATTGGTTCGGCTTATCAGGTTAACCCGATTTTTGGACAGCCCTACTCATTTCTCATTCTTCATTTGTATGCTATTTCATTAAAAAATTACCAAATTCCCATAGGTATTATGTAATGAGGGTGACAAAAGCATAGAACACGTATTCTTCAATTACTCTTAGTTAAGCAAGATATGAAGGTCTATACTATTATACTTTTAATGTTAGATTTGATTTGGATGATCTTCTTGCCTTATAAATTACTTGTAATTTTGTGGAAAATGATATTATCATTGTATTAATGAAGCTATTAGTCAATACAATGGTTTATCATATATTGGTCTTGCGGTGAGGAAGGTTTGCTAAGGCAACACTCACGAACAATTTAGCTTCGTGGATTTTCCATGGAGAATTTGAGGCTTAAAGATTTTTTTCAGCGAATAGAATGAGATATTTAACTACTGTTGTAATGCTATAATGGAGTAATATCTAATGATGAATTGTGTGCCCTATGTTTGTGCTATGAATATGATAAGGGTATGTATTTGAGGTTTTGAGATTGTACGTGCATATTGTTTCCATATCCTATTAATATTTCATGCACTTGCATTTGACAAAAATACCTTTAATTGCACGAATTATAAGGGGCTAGTTTGCTTACAATAAAATATTAAGTTAAAAGGCGTATTTAAAACATAGAATAAACGTAATAGGCAAATAAAAAAACAAGGTTCTATATTTAAATTTTTTTAAAATATAAACATTGAGGGATTCTGTGAAATATTTAAACTTCTATATAAGTACAAGTTAGGCAATCTTAAATCTCTGGCGGACCTAAATCTGCTTTTTGTCGTCTAAGTTATTTTTACATGGGTGCAAATGTTGTACCTTTTATTTAGTGAAAGAATTATATATTATATTCAATTAATATAGATGAGCTATTTTATTATTGTGTTTGAGTGGGAAGAATTGCTCCCGTTGAAGTATATGTGGCTTTGACTCCGGGCCCATGCCTCGTAGAATTTACTGTAGAAAACATGAAAGTTGAAAGGAACTGTTTTTTCCTGCAAATAGCTTATCTAAAGACCATCTCCTACTGCTGAATAGGTTCTAACTCATGAAATTGGGTAAGAGATGGGAAACCAAATTTTATCAAGGGGGCATTCGTACAGATAAAAAGTTGGTCAATTCATCAATAGGTATGATTCATTCCAAGCAAGGAATAAGCGGTCATGGTTAAGGCTCCATATGATCCTATAGAAGCCCACTTAATAAAACCTGCTTCCTAGGTGATACATTCATACATATGATCTTTGCAGCTCGTAAAAACCACTTGTGGACCGTGAAGGCTTTTTCAGTAAAGGAAGTTATCTTTTAATTTTTTCAGTTTCTTGCTAGGGAGAGGTACCACGCTTGCGTGAGTAATATAGAAGCTGGCAACTTAAGTCTACATTAATCATAAATGGTCTCATTGACTATCTATTGTCGCTCAGTACAAGCATTACTTGAGAAGAAGTCAATCGTTTATATGTCTAAACCATCCTAATGGAAGAATATTCTGCAGTAAACATGAAATTCTCAAAAGTTTAGGATTGGTAAAACTAAGCAAGCTACAAGGGAAAAATAGCACCTTTTATGTGGTTGTAAAAATTGCATTGACTTCCAAGTCTTTGCCATGTATTTATAATATGCATATAAGTGAAAGGTAAACTGCAGATTTCGTACTAGTTTAAGTGAGTATACAATCCAGATTTTTCTATATATTTTTTATAGGGTTCAGGCTTTTTGTGGGACTGTGAACTTGCAATTGCCCTGAACTGTTTGTTTTTAACAGGGTTCATATGTGTGCTATTGTGAAGAAAATGAAAAGCATAAAATGCGAAACTTAATCTTTGATGAGATCGACTTATTTGGATAAAATTTCGCCACTGGTTATATTTAATTTTGTTTTGGATTTTCAATAAAATTCTTTTGTTTCTGCAGATATTGAGTGTACTCTTCTGTATTTCTTGGTTTCATGAAAACAAATAACAAAGAACCCAACGAACAAGGAATTTTGGAAATAGAGCAAAGGCTACACTCGATTCTTTGATTTCATCTACTAGTTTCTAGTTGTTTATTTCTTTAAATAGGCAAGTAATAATTTTTTCATTGTACTGTAAATGACAAATATTAATTAATTATAACAGATTTGTTTCTTATTAATAGATGGTTGGGAGAATTTACAAAGATGAGGCAGATTTGGAAAATTATATTAGGTCTGAACTTTATGGTGTTAATGATCGAGATAGGTATGTCATGTTTCTTCCTATTGATTAAATCTTGTTTTAGAGGTCAACTTGTCATAATATAATATTGTTGTAATCTGAGTTATCAATACTATTTAACATCTACTTGAGAATATTTCCCAACATGGAAATGCAAACAATTTATGCTTGTAATTTTCCCTCTTTCTTCTACTCCTGCTTTCTTTAGTTGTTGATGCCTAACATTTTCCGTCACTTATTTGCATTTATGGATCTGTTTATGTACTATTGGTTTCATATTAGGTGTTGCTTGAACTACTCATTGTACCATTATGATCAAAATCGTGAATTAACTTGTATGATCCAATGATCAACCAGCCCAATAAGTTCTCTAGGTCTCATGATTGTTTTCTTGGGTATGAGTGGTTCAACTCACGAGTCCGACTTGATCAAATCTATTGACTTAGATGAGTTGAATTGAAGCCCATCGAGTTGACAAAAGGACCAAGGTTTTTGATCTTGGTCCTGTTGGTATATTGGTCTAGTGTTTGCTTAGCACATACCCGATGCATCAATACCACTTGTATAGATCTATTTTAAAAATTTTTAAAAGCAGCATATTTATTTTATAAATTGTGAAAATTGAGTCAAATGTTTCATGTCCCGACATAACATTTGTGTGACTATTCATTGTATAAAGCATTAATATATCACTTGCTAGTAGTCCCAACCTCAATCCTGATAACCTTGCTAGCAGTATACCTATTGATTTTACTAATCATAATGTTAGAATAGAATAAGTAAATTTAAATATTAATTCACTAATTATTTAATTACCCACAATGAATTACTAAATATGATATTTTTGCATTAATATATCACTTTGGAAATTTATACCTATGGATATAAAACGATTATATAGTATACATTTATGTGTATTTATATATATGAAATCAATGTTTTAGGTACCTGTTCATAGTGCCTAGTATGAGCATTATGTATTGTACTCCCGTGGACCGGCACACAGACTGCATTCAAATTGGGGATGTATGTAACACTTCCAATTTCTTTTGGCTGGACCACTTTCAACAACTAGGAATTTAGCAGTATTGAGGTTTTGGCCCCTTTTGGACCTTTGTAAATGTTCCTATCCATTTGCATGAGTTTTAGGAGTTCTCTCCTATATAAACCACCCTAAACTCCTAAATTCTTATAAACATTCAAACTCTCTGAATTCATAAACTGTGTTAACTTCTCGAACACTGACTTTTTTTTTGAACTTTCTTCTATTCATCTAATCACTGTTCTCGGGCTTTGATCTCTCATGACAACATGAGTAGAGAATATTGGATAATTGCACTATTGATAATGCATTCACTCTAATACTATTTTTAGAGAGGAGATATCTCTTGGGTCGCATAACACCTTATTAGTGGCTACTATGATGTTTCAAAATGTACCATGACCTGATCTTCTTTCTATGATCAACTAAACTTGCTTAGGGTTAAGAAGCTGTGTACATGAGGAGCATGTAGACTTTCAGCAAACGTACATTGGATCTTGCTACCTATGATCATTACTAGGGTTATGGAGATGAAATTGCCTAGGTCTTTGAGATGGAGGCCATGGACCTGTCGAGGACCGGCCGACGGAGCACGGAGCATGTGAAGCTTCCGCCGGCGGCAGAAGCTTCGATTCCACTGCCTTTCATGCTCCCGCTGCCCGCTACCGTTGTCCTCGCCGGTACCATACCGGTACCGTACTGGTTCGGTGGCTCGCTGGACCGAGTCGCCGGATTCGCTTTTTAAACCTTGATGGAGGCTACTGTTCAAGCATCATGGGTTCAATACACCTTTGAGGTAAACATGTGATTTGCTAAACGACTTCATAATGGATAGCACTAGTAATTTGTAGAGAGCAAGTCAATTGATCCAACATGACTATCCATATATTTTCTAGATACCATGTGACATGCGCAACTTATTTCATCAACCTATTGATGAAGGATGATAGAGAGACAAAAAGTAAAAAAAATACAATGAAAGATGCTTGAATCATCACGAGGTTCATCTACAACTACATTGGGTGTAATCTCAAATGAAACTTAGTGAAGGGAGATATCTTATGCACCACATTTTATTTTGTTGTAACCTTTAGTTACCAAGAGTGATGTCCATGAGCGTATGATTGTAAAACTGTGTGTTTCTTCTCAAAAGACTAAAGAGAAATATAGCATATCATTCTAAGCATACACATGGGATAATATTATGAATATTTATCTTAAGCCTCTTTATGTGGTATTTGCATGGTATTTGTTTAATAGAAGTATGATTCAATAAGCATAAAGACAAATTATGAATGCAATTGTCAAACCAATTTAGTTAATTCTCTACGTTGATATTATCCTATGAAGTTGGAATAACCATGTAAAATGAGACATTCACATGGTCAGAGAGGAATTTACTCTCTTGTAGTTAAGTTAATTTACATACCACCGGGTGGTACCATAATCAATATTTGGGTTTTACTTGATTGTTTGCCATAGTCTATATCTTCTGTTTCATATGTAAATATATCTTTGTAAATCCAAGACTCTTGCTATTCTTTTGATGGAACATAAGCTTCACTACTATAGGCCTCTTAGATCATTTTGTACCTCGTGATGTATCTATATTAGAGAGGGTCTAATCTAAGTCTCCGTGTTTGTCATCATCAATTGTTGTCATCATCAATTATAGATAATGGGTTAGCTAGAAATTTCCCCTTTTGTGTCTTGTTTAAATGGAGCATTCTTCATTGTTGGGATCTCTTCTATTCATCCTTTGAGTTGGCAACAACTATCTAGGTTGAATTTTTCTAGTGGGTGGTTGTTGAGATGCTTGTTGGCATTGTGATTGAGAAGATTGACATTGGTATTGTGTTAAACTAGGGTAGATAAGGGATGGAAATACCGGTCTGGATCAGTGTTCCTGTCGAAGCTTGGATAGGTGTGTATTGTATCATATCAGTACTGGATAGACATGAGCACTATAGGGATAGTGGAGGAGGACATGAAGGAAGAGGAGGCAGCTTGCAGCGAGTGCAATGATGAAGTTGCGTGTGGTGAGTGGAAGCGATCTTTCTTCTTTCTCTTCTTTTGCTCTGCTTCGATACCTTGGTCCATAACTTCAGCCACAGGGACAAAGCTGCTTCTTCTTCTTTCTCTTCTCGACGAAGCTATTACTTCTTATTCTTTCTTCATTTTCTTCTTCCCTTTTTACTCACATACTAATTTAACAAATATTGAGAGGCGTGAGTGGATCATTGAGCCCATGTATTATGCTATCTTGATTTTCAAATGTTAACCACTCACTATCCTCAATAAATAAACTATCAAATGAATCAACTAATAGGTAGGTCTCTCACTTTTTTATTGTTGTACTATCTCCTATCATAGTTGCATGTTGTAGTGCACATATACTATCTTTTCAAATTGATAAAATGATAGTCTATTTTAAATCTTTATATGTAATATGTATAAGATGTCACAAAATATTCATATAGCCTTTTATGCGGAACTGGAGTCATTTAAGCAATGTGTTGCCATAGAGCGTGAAGATTTTGATTGATACACAATAGGTTCTTTCACCTCTAATCAGTAGTAGGGATGTGGAAGCGAATCTACTTTGGGCATTAAAATGGAGGTAATTATTTCGGATATGAGGGATTTGCTTGAATGTGGTATGCTAAACAACCTTATTTTGTGCTTGATAGTGGTTAAAAATCAACAAATAGAAAACCAGTTTATACTATCCAATACATGCAATGTATACCAATTCAAGATGGTACCATAGCACACAACATCAAGCTGGTACTAGCATAGTGTTGCTACATTCGGCATTACTATAGCACAACATAGTACGTTCTAATACATACTGGTTTGAGAAAGGACCGATATATTGGTACCAGGGTTATCAAAAATGTGAGTTGACTCTGGAGTTTAGCCGGGTTAACTCAGTGTTGAAACAAAATGCTGAAAAGGAATGTTGCTTTGTTTTGCTTAGCACTGAAACAAAATAGGTGTCACCCAAGGATTTAAAAATTGGTATGAATCAGTCGGTTTTCCCAGTTTGGACCAGTCTGATGAAGGAGCAAAACAAAACATGCATGGAGCGGTGGGAGGAGAAGGAGGAGGAGAAGAGGAGAGGAAGAAGGAGAGGAAGGAGAGGAAGACGGAAAAGAAGGGAAAGAAGAGGAGTAGTGGAAGCGAGTGGGTGGAGCGAGGGCATTGGTGGACTCAAGTAGGTGACGGCAGATGCATCTAGGTCTTTCTCTTCCTTCTTTTTTCTCTTCTTTCTCTTATTATTATTATTATTATTATTATTATTATTATTATTATTATTATTTCTTTCTTCTGCTCCTCTGTCTGGTTCCACTGGAATTTCGCTCGGTATGCACCGGTCCAACCGCCGATCGGTACAACCGGTCGGATCGATACTTTGAACCTTTGTGTCTCCTCTTTCTGCTCTTCGTTGCTTCTTTCTCACCACTTTTTATCGCTTATTCCTCTGCGCTTCGTTGCCGTTCGAAGTAACTCTTCGTCGCTGCTCAAGAGTCATTGTTTGTTGCTTTTTTTCGTTGCTACTTTTTATCCGTGCTTGGGAGACTCTTCGTCATTGCTCGGTGACCTTCACCGAGTATCTTTGTTGCCCTTAGGACACATGTCTTGTGCGGGAGAAACATGCAGCAACTTATTGCTTGTGAGACCTCCGCCTCGGCCAGCAAACTCTTCCCTTAATCCCTACTATTTTATGCAGGAAAAGCTTCGCCAAGTGCCCGAGCCCATTTTTTTTAACATGTATGCTTTTGTTTGAACCTAGGCTCCACCCCTGCCTGTTTTTTTTTTTTGACTTGTATGCGTCTGTTCTAACTTAGGGTATACACTGTACCTTGTACATATTTTTATATTGTTTGAGAATTAAAATTTTAATTTGTAATACTTTTTATTCATGGTAGAAATTAAAATATGTATGGTAGTAGCAATACATTAAATAGAAAGAATGCCATTGGAATTCAATTAGATGTTAGACGTTGGTTGGGAATATGACATTAAAGTAGATAATAATCTAAGAAAAATTAAGAGCAAATTTTGTTAGTTAACGGGATTTATTATTTTAAACATCATTTGGCTTTTTTTTTGACTTGTATGTGGCTGTTCTAACTTTAGGGTATACACCTTGTACATATTTTTATATTGTTTGAGAATTAAAATTTTAATTTATAATACTTTTTATCCAGCAAAATGGTCGGAGTCTTGTGGTGATGATTGTATAGAGCTACAAAAGTTTGCCATTTGAATTTTAAGTTTAACATGCAACTCTTCTGGTTGAAGTGCATTTGTAATCAATTTAATAATTATGCGAAATATTTACTTTATTTTTTTGTTTGTGAATAATTTAGAATTTTAATTTTTTCATTTTATTATCAATCTAGTGTTGTTTTTTGTAGGTTCAAACAAAGAAAAGAAATTGATTACATTAAAATAAGATAAATGACCTAGTCTTTGTGACGCACAACTTGAAATTAAAAAATCAAGCTAAGGAAAGGACATTTAGAGAAAGCTATGAATCTTCTTTCAATGATGAAGGAATAATAGAGAAAGAAGATAGATAACCTAGTTTATTAAAAAAATGATTGACCTGATATTCTTCCATAGATAATAAGTTGAGACTTGGACGTCAAGAGGTACAATTTAGTGTTGGGAAGCAAATGTTATTGTTGAAGAAAATGAGCATGTAGATCATTCAAGAGACTTGGAGTTGAATTTGTACGAAGGCTATGAGTATGAGATAGATGAAGAAGATGAAGATAGTGATGAAGATTTTGATGTACAACCTATAGAAAATTTGTTTTAGTTTTTGTTTAGTTTTTATCTGATTAATGATGTTCATTTTATATTTTGGATATGATTTTTGATGACAATGTTTATTTTATGAAGACTCTTTGGACTTTACTCTTTATTGTTTACTATTTTATTTTTAAAACTTATATATTTCTTTTATAAATGCTTGATGAATATGTTATTGTATTTTTGAATATTTACATCTTTACAGTTTATTCTCTAATACATGTACATGAGGTATAAAACATTAAGATCCTATGGTTTGATACTACATAGTCTTTGCCTTTCCTAGGTAAGATCTGACAACCTTGATGAGTAGAGACTAAGGGCCTGTTTTGTTGAAGAGAATCCACTTGGAGGAGAAGAAAAAAATACAATGAAAAGCATCCAGATTCATTGTATTTTTTCTTCTTCCCCATATGGATTCTCTCCTTCCCCATATGGATTCTCTCCAACGAAACAGGGCCTAAGACTTTTAGCCTTGAATGGAAACACAGTGGGATCAACATCAATCATATATCAAATGAGCTGAAGCGTGAACCTACCTGGAGGCATTGAAAGCCATGTAGCCCCTTAGGTGAATGAGCAAAATTGCTAGCTTTTTTTGGTGATTGAATAACTAGCTAACCAAGCATCATTAATATTAACTTAGGGTTGGACTACACAGATAAAAATCTTAACATTTCCTGAATTTTTTTAAAATAGTTCATTATATGCCTCATTTGATTATTGGTCTAGAAGATCCAAGAATCAGACCCCAAAATTCTCAATTGCGCATATCACATAACATTGTTGGACAATATCTTGATGATGCAGTGGAATGTTGTGCATGGATAGAATGTAGAGGGCTGGTGCCACTCTCATATATAATGCTTAGATGGGGCCACCGGAATGAGCACTATTTTTCGTGTAATGTAATAGAACAGTGATATTTTATTGGTTAACAGATTAATTGGCTTAGAATCATGATGCTTTGCTGTCTTCTGTTGTGTGGTTGACACATCTCCTTGCCCGTTAACTATTTGCATTACACCAACTATTCAGTTTGTTTTATTGATCTATTATATAGGACTATACTGTATTTGTTTTGAAAAAAAAAGATTGCTGATTATTTTTCTGCTGACACCTATGACCCTATGTATGAATTATATACTGTTATACACTTGTGTAATAGGAATTTTGTACGCTTCTTTATGCCTATTTTTGTCTTTATGGGAGTTTTAACTGTATATTATTAGAAAGATAAATTTTCTTGCAGGAACTTGTCATATCCGAGGATCAAAGGAGCAATTGCGTTTCATGCACAAGGTCCTCACACATTTGACTATAGCATACGTCTTAATCATACATGGGCTTTCTCAGGATTTCCTAATGTTAAAACTATCATGGATGTAAATGGACCATATCTTAATGACCTGGAGCTTGGAGTTAACATAATACCTACGCTTCAGTATGGATTCAGTGGCTTTCTGACGGTACAAAATTCTCACCCTTTCCTTCATTAGGTAGTAACATCATTTGCCATTTCTAAGTGTCAGCACGGTTCCTTTCTTGAATTATTCTACTTGTTACCAAAACAGGCTACCTATTTTGAAATCCCTTAACTAGTAGTTTTCTAAAGCCTAGCTTTTGCGGTTGAATACTGAAAATTTTTTTTGTCTTAGAATTATTGGAGCTCATGTTTCTATTACACCTTCAATGCTTAATATGACTTTAGTTGAGAAACAAAATTGGATAGTTCATTCATGCAAGGTTTGAAACCATGATTTTTAATACCAAACTATACATAATGATACATGGTATCAATGATAACCGTCATTATATATATATATATATATATATATATATATATATATATATATATATATATAGTAGTATCGATTGGTATAGACCAATTTTTATAATTATGGCTGAAACGAAACACACCATATGAGAATAAGATAATTTATATTACCACTAACAGTGTCCAGTTGCCATGTTTGACATTCCAAAAGTCTCACGACATGCGGCATCTTCATGGTGCCAAATTTGGAAATCCAACAACTATAGAACTTAATCAATAAATTTTGAATATAGAAAAAGGATATAGAAATTACATAAAACAATATCATGAGTCATTTGAATCATGAAAACAACCATCGAGATACCAAAGAATCAAATACCGGTCCGTACCATTTGGTATAGCTGTTTTGTACCAATCCAAGTAAGGATGGGTGTAGTGTTGCAACGGAGCGAAGGAGGGGAAGAAGAAAGAAGAGGAAGAAAAGAAGGGAAAGACAGGAGAACGAAAAAAGAGGGGAAAAAGGAGAAGAGGAAAGAAGAGGAAAAGAAGAAGAAAAAAAAAAGAGGGGACGAGCTGGCGGGTGCCATCATCTACTCACGTTCACAGTCCTCTCTAGTGCAGGTGGATCTTCTTCCTCTTCTTTTTTTGCAGAGGTGCTTTTGTTTAGTTATGCCCAATATAGACTGGTATATACCGGTTTGAGCTTGGACTGGCACTAACTTTGAGAGTTACCCATCTTTATAAAACAACAGTTATCAAAAGAAAGCTATGCGCATTTTACCTTCCACACATGTAACACTATCGCTAAATGCTATGCATCAAACCATTCCTAACTACAGGCGGGATATATAGCGGTCCAAGATTCTAAGACTTAGCAACATAACTACTACTTGCCATGCCTTACACATATGCCAACTTGAATCAAAACTTAATCCCTTAAAACTTACCTGGAATAGAAATTCAATTGTTAAAAACACCTGATCTCAACTTGATTAATTAGTAATTATTTGAACTCATTCTGTTTCATAGCTATATTTCAGAAAACAGAGATGTATCCTTGATCAAGTTAGTTTCCATGTATTATGTTTGAACTTTGAACGTCGCCATGACCAGCCTTTTTCATTTTATAGTTTGAATTAATGAATATGACTTATCAAAGTTCTTCTAGAATTAGCTGAATTTATTTAAATTCATCTGATTTTTTTTCTTTACACATCATTTCAACTGTCTCATTTTCTCTGTTCAATTTGTTGTTCTTGCAGTTACAGCAGGTGATGGATTCACTGATCATATTTCTTGCACAACGAAATGGAACTGATTATGTGCCCAAGAATACAGAAAGCATACCACCCTTGTTTGGATCTCACTTGGATGAGAACTCTATATGGAGACAATTTATTCCAGAAAATATTAGAATTGTCCCATTTCCAACTCGTGAATACACTGATGATGAGTTTCAGTCAATTGTGAAGAGTGTGATGGGAATATTGTGAGTTGAATATGAGTTCTAGTGTTTAACATTTTTTATGTGATCTTTTAGTAATGTTCGTTATTTCAGAACAAGCATTTCATATGTGATGCATATTTAATAAGATAGTTACAAAGCCAATAGCCTTCACGTTTCAACTCCATTAATTGTGGCATTCCAGATTTTTGGTAGCATCTTCACTGGCCTATGATTATGGTTTTTTAATATTCAATTTCTATTAGATAATCAAGTGCTGCTTCTTGTATTGATCTACTTTAACTTTTAACTGATCACCCTCATAATTTGATGGAAACTAGCCTAGCCTATAAGTTTTGTGCTTTTGCGTTTCCTTGTGCACGATTTATTTTCTTGTTCAGAAATTTCTAAGCAGTCCGTGTTGATAATAGTGTCTTAGAAATATGCATTATCTTAGTGACAATTAATAATCTACTATAGTAATGAGAGCATTTTGGCTCTTTTCTCTCCTTACAATTGGAACCTTTGGTTGGTGAACTAGGTATCTTTTGGGATTTCTGTATCCAATTTCTCGTTTAATCAGCTACTCTGTATTCGAGAAGGTAATCCATGGCTAAGGAAGAGAAGCCATACTTAATTCTTTAATTGAAGATAGTAGATCTCTCCTGTTTGGAAGTGACATATTTGTTTTTTCTTAATTTTCAGGAGCAGAAAATTAAAGAAGGCCTCTATATGATGAGCTTGGAATACAAAATATTTTACCTTTCTTGGTTTATTACATACTCAATACAGGTGACAATTATATGATTGATTTATATTCTAATTTGTCACATAAGCTACTATGGTTTTTGTATCATGTATTCTAGTTATTTATGAATTGACAAGCTTCAGGCTATGTAAGTAAGCTGTTACATGCACAAGAACCTACTTATAGTATTCTTTACGGTAAATAATTATATTAGCCATCTCGTCACAACATATAATACGAGCAATAATTTTAGAACAATGTGTAATAGAACATAATTTAGTTCATAACCATATAAGAACCTAACATGATAGCTCTCCATACACAGCACCTATATGATTCAACTTTTAAAATAATTCAATTTAGTTAACTATAGTAGCTTAAAACTCTAAATAACATCATATTTTAAGTAACGTTTAAAGTCTATGGGTCCTGTCTCGGACCTAGAAGTAGTAGATGTACTGACCTGCACTAAATGTATAGGTACCAATATTATCTTGGACCAGTGCATATCGGTTGTACGGTGCAATGCTGATTGGTTTTTAAATCTTTGATTTTAAATAATAGACAGGGACAACTTGAAGAGTTGGATGTTTATCTACTTTGAATCTAATGATTTCAATTTCTACTCATTCAAGTATTAAGATGTAAAAAGAGAAGACAAAAGGAACAACAAGAAACAAGGGGTTATTGTCTTTCTTATATTCGAAGCAACAAGTAATAGTATAAATTATTAAAGAACAACCATATCTAGAAGTTGTAATTATTTCACTTCTCCTTTCACATAATTCAACTTCCAAGATACTTTTTAGATTGCTTAGATCCACCTCTCTTATTTCTTTAACACTTGCAAATTTACAATACACGACTAAGGTTCAAAATATTAGTTTGGACCCTATATTGCTCTAGGCTCGAACCAGCAGAAGTTTGTGGCGAATGAATTTGCCTGAGGAGGTGGGTCGACAGAGGCTTGTGGTGAATGAACTTGCACGAACAAGAAGAACTAGTGGTGAACAAACTCATGTAAAGAAGATACAAACTGATCGTACGGCCTGGTACGGATTGGATTTTAAACATTTGTCCGGACCTCTATTACATATTTACAATCAAGGTTTTGAATTCTAGTATGTAGTGTACAGTGTACTAATTTTGGTTGGAATAGTACAAATTACATACCATTATATACTAACTCTTTAGTATTGACTATATTGGTATGTCTGTATTACATATTTACAATCAAGGTTTTGAATACTAGTATGTAGTGTACTAAATTTGGTCGGAATAGTACAAAGTACAAACCATTATATACTAACTCTTTAGTATTGACTATTGACTATATTGGTTGATACCAATATATATAACCAACATGGTTTGTGTATTGTTACCAAGTTGGACTAGTATGTATGAACTATGGAGTCAGTATGAAATAAACTTATAGCTAAAATATCTAATTGTTGTTTGCTTAACACCGTATTTGTAGACCATGCCATTCAAGATAGTACTTGTAATACCAAATTAGTGTATGAGAGACCACTCGATTACTAAGTCATGTTCACATATCTACAATATCCAACTATTTTCTTCTAACACTATCATATCACTAGGTTATGTCTTTTATGATATACCTACAATATCTAATTAGTGTCCTCTTTAACACCACTATATCATTAAGAGTTCGGGAGTCTTTTCTTTTATATCGACAAACCTCACATCCTCTAGCACATACAATATCCAATTGGTATTCTCTTTTAACACCACCAAAGTTGTTAGGATTGAGATTCTACTAGGAATAGTAAGAATGGTAGAGGCTCTATGGGATCAAAATGTGGGCTCGGAAGATCCTATCAAAGATATAAAATATATATTTATGTATTAAGAGTAATATGAGCATTATAAAAAATGATAAATAATAAATATTTATTAATTTTTTTTGACATGGGCAAGTAATTGATAAAGACGGACCCGATCACACTAGCTTTGTAAACAACCAAATTCTACATTTGGTTAATATTTTGCAACCAATCATATAAAATAAAATTAAAAGAGGGATATTAAATAAATGGAAACTAACTAATTTTCAACTTACCAATTCAATCAAAGGCAATAAAACAAATAGAAAGATATAAACATAGATTCAGCCACTAGTGAATCAAACATTAAAAAAATCATAAAAAATATATTGTAATATTACTTATATTCTATGGATTTGATGAGATTATGTAGACCTGACAAAATTTGACACGACCCGCTGACCCGACCTGACTCGACACGAAGTTAGGCGGGTTCGGGTCAGCCATAATCGTGTTCGGGTCATAAACAGGTCAACTCGTTTATGACCCAAAAATAATCGAATCGTGTCGGGTTATAAACGGGTTGACCCGCTTAACCCGATTACAATATATATTTGTATATATAAAATTTAAATATAGGCTTATCTAACTCTTATTACTAACCTATAAGCCCAAATATCTTCTAACTATTTTTTAATCTAGATTTTGGCCCACTCATAAGGCTAAATTTTTATTAATTTTAATATAATTTTTATCAATTTATTATTTATATTTAAAATATGAATGATAAACGAGTTATTTGGGTCGTGTCGGGTTGACCCGATTATATTCGGGTCGTGTTCAGTTATACAGTTTGACCCAATTAATTAAACGGGCCGTGTTCGGGTTGACTTAATCGGTTATGGGTCACAGCTGACACGACTCGTTTATGATCTGCTGACTAGAATTGCTAGGTCTAAGATTATGTACTAATAATAACATTTGATTTTATATAAAATAAGTTTTAAAAAAATATCTGAAAATTATATATATTTTGCCGATGAGATGAATTTTTCATCCCTAGAATTGTCTATAAATGTGGGCATATTCCTCTTGTTTTACTGTATGAAAAAAGATTTCAAATGCAAAAGATCAATCACACAAAGAAGCATGCCATCGTATAAGGGTTTGCATAATTGCATTAGCCATGCGGCATGTGCAACCTTTTCATTGGCTGAGGATGAACTCAAGGCAGTAGTCCTTGTAACTAGTAGACCCCCTTGCAGAGTGAGGCCCTTATCCTTCTCTTTGCCAACAGATAGGTTGCCACTCTTTTCTTTCACCTCACCTCCACCTTGCTCTCCCACCATGGTGGTACCACCTTTGATGTCTGAGGGTCACGGAGGAAACGTTAGCTGGATCATGACCGGAGCAAGGTTTACAAAATCAGTCCGACGACTCGGTCCGGTGAGTCGCTGGACTGGTACGGTACTGGTACCGGTACCGTGAACCGAGCGGCAGCCGTAGCTGGAAGTGGCGGGCAGAAGCTTTGAACTTTTGCTGCCACGGGAAGCTTCCGGCGGCTGCCACCCGTTGCCTCCCTCCACCGTCCACCCCGGAGCCATGCTCCGAGTGCCGTTCCGGGTCCGGTGGCTCACCGGATTGGTACCGGACCATGTGGTATAGTACAGTTTTACAAACTTTGGACCGGAGCAACCATCTTGGTGTGGGTTGCTATTGTGCAGTCATGAGACGGCCCTGTCGGAGTCAGCCATCGAGACAATTGAGTGTGGGTAAGAAAGGATTGGAATGATGATCATAACATAAGTACTTGTTTTTTGTTCCTAGTGTGCCAAAATAGTTCACATGTTTCGATTTTAACAACAATGATACACTAGTTTAATCCTGTGGGTCACTCTCTCATGGTTACTCATAGGAATACTATTATATCCATTTGAAACTAGGCCACATATTAAACATGCTGTTTGGTACTGAAAGAATACATAATATTCTTCTAGAACCCACTAGGCTACAATAAACACCATCTTTGTTGTTTAAAATAATATATAATATCCTCACACACTAAACACCCTCCTTGTGTTTTAAAACTATCACTCTCATTTTTACATCTTATGTTTTAGTACCATATGCATCTAAAACAAAATTACAACATCTAAATTATCAATGCCAAACACATGTCATATACTTTATCATTAACATGCAATTAAATAATCTCAACAAACAACAATAGCAATGATGTTAAGAAATGTTTAATTCAGTTATCCTCTTGTCCAAAGCTGTGCTTACTTGACTAGCCACAAACTGACATTAACATGTATTTGAGCCTTAAGTTCATTAAAAATCTAGGATATATTTTCAATCCATTTGCTATCTATAATTAGACAGTATGACAGTCATTTGTTCAATTTTTGGACATCTCTGCATGTTGTTTCCAGCATTCCTAGCAAAACTGGCTATAAGATTTATCCCTGTTTTTATTTTATATCTTTTATATTTTCAGCATTTCATGCTTTCTAGCTATCCAAAACTTCCAACAATCCTGAACATTTATGCTATCCAAGACTGGACTGCAACTCATATATTCTTGCTGTCCAAAATAGGGCAGCTGCTGAACTATTCTTGCTGAGCAAAACCAACTAGTTTTACTAGCCAAAGCATGGCAGCAACTCACCCCTTTTTGCCTGATCAGAATCGGGCAGAAAATCTAGTGTTCTTTGCTGCCCAAAACTAGGTATTTCAGCACTTTGCTGTCTCAATCAGGGTAGTGGTATTTTTTCCAAAAATCCCATAGAATCATGGATTTAAAAACTTGTGAGTACCAACCTAGCATGAGCCATGCATGCTAGTCTTCTAACCTTGTACTAATATGGTACAAGTTGGTTCCGCATATATATAATTTATGTGCATATATTATATATAATGTTTTCAATGGTATATATGTGTACGGGTACGTACTAGTTCGACTTTGGATTGCTACACAGGTACTCATCGAATTTTAAAATTTTGTATAGAAACACTACTCAAAAACCATAAAATTCAGCACATGTTCATGTTCTTGTATAAACCAAGGTTTGAAGTTTCGAACCAACATGAAGTACTGGTCGCCGGTTGGACCGGTATGTGCGAGAATCTAGTGGAACTGGCATAGCAGTGGGCAAAGAAGAAAGAAAGAATTAAAAAAGAGGAAGAAGAGGAAGAATAGAAAGAAAAAGGTGAAGAAACCTCGCCACCACTACCGCACAGCCTTCCTCTCCTCTTCTCATTCCTTCTCTTTCTCGCCGCTTGATCCGCTGCTCCTTTTTCCTCTCCTCCTCCTTCTCCCGCTGCTGCCCAATCCCGCCCGATACGCTCCGCTGCTCTATGTGCATGGTTTGGTCCAGTCCTTCACCGGACTGGTCAAACCGGAAAAAACTGGTCAGTTTGGACGGGTTCCTTAAACCTTGGTATAAACATTAACAACTCATCATTTACTATCAACTAATGCCAATAGAAATTTAATCAGGAAATGTTTGTCTCTATAAAATCCTCTTAAAATATCAGCAAAGAATCACAATTCATGGTATATAAACTCAAGCATGAAGGGATCACTATTACTAGCAATTAGGGTATCAAACACTTTCAATTCCATCATGAAAACCTCAATTTGTTCTTTGTAGTAATACCTCTTTCTTGAATGGGGTTTTCACTAGCCAGAAGGCCTAAAAAACCGATGAAGGCTTTTACTCTTGGTTCATACACCTGCTGTGTCGATGTACTTGGTAGTTGGTACATTAGGTATCATATGTTTGTATGCATGGTATGTACTAGTTATCATGTATCAGTAGGCTTGATATTGTACTAGTTTGAGACATAGCTGGTGTACCAATATAGACCTAGATTAAAAACCATGGTTAGTATTATTATTTTATCTTGCATTATGTCTTATTGAATTGTTTTATGTCTTATTGGGTAGTCATTCTTAAGATAGTTGATATAATTTACTCTAGTAGAGTGGGTTTTTGTATCCACATATCTATAGTATATATGCTTATATGTGCTTAATTGTTATATGAATGACAGGATTTTTTATTCTTCTTTCTAACTAGAGACAAGATAACTATGACTATTTACTTCCTCTTAGACTAACTCACTCAATATTAAGAACTCAAAGCTGAGTGATCTTTTATATATGCCTTTGTGTTTAATTCCAACTATGGACTGCAAGACACTCGTTGTATCACTTGTCTTTTTCTCTATATTCCTATTTGCGCTTCTTTCCTCCTATTTTCTTTCAAAAAAT
Source organism: Costus lasius (assembly GCA_027563935.2). Lineage (NCBI taxonomy): Eukaryota > Viridiplantae > Streptophyta > Magnoliopsida > Zingiberales > Costaceae > Costus > Costus lasius. The sequence goes on along the minus strand of CM050452.1, from coordinate 8,701,639 downwards.
TGATATTATGAACTCAACAAGTTGGATATTGTGACAGCAAATACCTTTTTTTATTATTTATCATATATACTTTTTTCTGCATTGCAATGACTCGACTAATTTGGTTGCCTTTTGTTTTCTACAGTTTGCTATTACTTCAGCAATTATAATGGCATGTACAATGAGCAATATTTTCAAATACAGTGACAAATCGGTGGTGTTTCTGTATTTCTTCCTGTTCAGTTTAAGTGCACTCATGCTTTCTTTTGTGATCTCTGCATTCTTTTCACGTGCAAAGACAGCTGTCGCAGTTGGTACTCTTTCTTTTTTAGGAGCCTATATTCCCTATTACACTGTCAATGACCCTGCAGTCCCGTTGTAAGTTTCTTTTAATAAGATTTCTAAATTTCTTCTGTGACCTTTAAGCTGACATGAATTCGTTACTGTGTTTAAGGATATGGAAAATGATGGCTTCTTTGCTTTCTCCTACTGCCTTTGCTCTTGGGACAGTGAATTTTGCTGATTATGAGCGTGCTCATGTTGGTCTTCGCTGGACCAATGTTTGGCAGGTAGCTTATGTGCCAGTGTGGAAAACTGTAATTAAGGCACCCAAGTATCACATCCATACCTAATATTGGCAATTTACAGGCATCATCTGGTGTTAATTTCTTGGCCTGCTTCCTCATGATGGCACTTGATATGGTTCTTTACTGTGGACTTGGTCTATACTTTGATAAGGTTATTTTCTGTTACATTTGAAAATGCTTGACTTGTTTAAGGAAGATTGTATTCTGAAAAATATTTGATGTTAAGTTGTTTTTAAATAAATTGGGTTCCCTATTTTGCTTGTTAATATCAGTAAGCTTGATCATCTATGTGGTAACATTAATTTTGGTAATCAAAGGTGGCTTAAAAATACAATCTGGAACTTGTCAAAGCATCTAAGCTTATTATTTTGAAAAGTAAAGTTTAAGGTGGTTTGTTTGAGCTTATGGAAAGAGCATTAAGATCTAACAAGAGTATTATGCTTAAACAAAGTAGAATCAAATCGTCAATCCCATAAAATTAACATATCATTACATGGCATCACAATTCAATTGTTCAAAGGATAAACTCGATTTGACTAATTAATACATTTTTGGTCATTACTAAAAGATCATGGATTGAAGAAAAGGAGAGCCAGAACTTTACAATCTAAAGCAGATAAGTCATTGCACAAATCTTCCAACCAAATCATATAGCTATATTCTTTGTCCAAATCCAGCCAACTAGTGTCCAACGTCAGAATCTTAAGCAGTCCACTCAATGCAGGCCAAGAAAGATCTTACAACTTCTTCGTTCATCAATGGTTCAGTTAGGAATGTGGATAGACAAATCCATTAGTAAACATAGAAAGTAGACTTTACAGTTCAAATCTGGAATCTAGCCTAGTTCTAGTTCTATTGCTGTCTTGCTGATGCATCTTCCACACTAATTAATGGATGTGACTATCTCCACTCATTCTAGATTTTCCTCTCATAATATCCTTTATCTTCCTGCTTTTCCTAAATTTATGATCCATTATCTCTCTTACCAATCCTTTCACTATTCTATATTCTTCTTCTTTACTCAATGTATTTTTCAGAATCTACAAACGAAAACAAAGATTGGTAGAGGGCATGAGTTAGGTTGTGTTTACCTTTTTGATGATCAAATCTCTCTTCACCAAATTGCTACTCATTGGTTGGTATTGGTTTGTATGGATACAAAACACTAATGCTGCTTGTCGATTTTAGTTATATATGATATATATACTGGCCCGCTCTATGCTCAAATCAATACAAACTAGAAATATCCTTATTGCCTCTACCTTTCTATATTAAAGGGATCATTGCCTGGGTCACCCCTTAACTAAGTATAAAGTGACTATTGATTTTATATTATGTTCCATCATTTAACTGTGTAGCTTGTCAACTGGCAAGCACCATTGTGTCCTTGTAGTAGAAGTATCTCTCCTCTTAAGTTAGTTCTCTCAAACATCGGTGACCCTACCTCTACCTTTATTATTTGTTGATTTCTATTATTTTGTAACTCTTGTTGATGATTATTCTCATATAACTTGGTTTTATCTCTTAAAAAGTAGGTTTAGTATCTTTGATGTATTTCTAAAGTTTATAAATGAAACTAAACATCAATGTGGTTTGTCTGTTAAAATCTTACACACTAATAATGCATAAGAATGTCATTATTTGTCTTTGTTTTATGTGGTATAGTACAACTCTAGCATTGTCATCTCCTCAATATGGCTTGCATTATGATGATTCTCATGTATGTACTCAAATCTTATTGGGGCTATGCTAGTTCACGCAGGGTTCTAAAAACAAGTCAGTATTGCTTAGTACAAGTGGTATGTATTCATTTGGCACTAAAATGATTCATGATACAAGGTCTATATGGTAAGTGGTGTGTCTATATATTATGAACCAATATTGAATGCCTTGTTATCACAACGTGTATCTTATTAGTCAAGTGCCATCATCTTCTATAGGCGTTTAAATTATGGTTTAAGATATTAATTTTACTATAGCACGGTGTCGAGTTTACTGTAGCAAACCGGTCCGAGACTAGGCCAGAACACCAATTCGGACCGGTATCTTAAACCATAGTTAAACTCCTTTGTCTATTTTTTTATGCATTTCTCTTTTCTTACCTGAGTAATTTTGGATATCATCATTATGTGTGCTCTTGGCTTTGGTCATGACAAAGATAGTTCTGAGTGACTCAGTCACTATGATGTATTTTTCTTAGATACCCTCACACAAAAAAGGGTTATTGTTATGATTTTATTGGCAATATTACCTTCTTTGAGAGTACACCTTGCTGTTCTAGCCTACCCTAGTTTACCCTCATTGTGCCATCCATTTCCCTTCGTCTTCCTTAATATCCCCTAACTTTACTATTCTTGTTGACCCTAGTTCCTTTATATTACCATCTCCTTCTATGTGACCTCCTTATCTTTTGTTGGTTTATAGTCGATTGCATCAAATATTAGTGAGTGTCCACTAGTTGTATCTTTTGATGTAGGCCTACACCAAGGTTTAAAATCTTAGTTTGTGTTGGTATATCATTCTTGTTCCAAACTGATACGTATTGAATGTATTAACATTATATGATACTCTTAGATTGATATGTATGGCTTTTTCTGGGCAATACATAGCAGTTTTTTAAACATTAGTCTACATTGTCCTCTTCTATAGAGCTTGATTTACTCATTGATTATTGTAATTGTACTTGATCGGCTAAGAGAGAGAGTGCAACTTGTTCTAATACCAGGTTGCAAGAACCTAACAATAGTATGCAGTAGGGCACAGTACAAGATTAATATAATCATTCTTATGATTTTACTATTACTGGGCTTGACATTCCACATATAGCAGGTATTGTTAGTCTTTAGAATCCAATATTATATAGATAAGGCAATTTGCCTTTAAGATTTTGCACTTATCTAGGTGGAAATTTAATAACCAAGGAAAAGAAGGGAATAGAACGTGATGGCTTCATCTATTGCTGTGGCTGAGTATGGGGTTATGATTTATACCACTTGTAAGATGATGTGACTTAACATTCTTATTTCTAAGGGTTTTTGAGTTTTTCTGATAAAAATTATACGACTATGTGATGTGATAATAAAGTTTCTACTCATCTTGCTAGCAATCCTTTGAAGAACAAAGCACATTCAACTATTTAAGTAGCTTATTGTTTTGTTCATGATATAGTGATGTTAAATAAGATCTGGACACCTACTTTTTTGAGGATCAATTGTTGACATGTTCACTACTCTTGCTGATAGCTTATTGTTTTGTTCATGATATAGTGATGTTAAATAAGATCTGGACACCTACTTTTTTGAAGATCAATTGTTGACGTATTCACTACTCTTGCTGATAAAAGATTCTCTACTCTTGTTTCTTAGCTGTGCATGATTGATATTTAGACTCTAACTGGAAGAGGGAGTATTAAATAATTTTTAATTTATATTCCATGCTAGCTATTTAGTGTTTATTGGTCCTATGTCTATTGTACTATAGTATAACTCCCTTTTACCGGTCTTAGAGGTATCAATGAGATTATATTTGCTCTCTTCACTTAGTGTATTCCTATTGCTCTTAACTATGGTGACAACTTTTGGGGTTCAAGACTTCAAGTTAGCCTTACTAAATATGGCTCAAGAGACCAATGGTTTAATGATATGTCATAAAGAGCTAGTTCTAGAAATGGTTAATTTTTAAGCCTATGAATTATATTATGGTTTTTTTAGGCAAAATGACAATGGCATGCAAACTGATGCAAATAGTGATACTTGGTTGTTTAATTACCCATGGCCTTGAAACTAAACTATGCCTATCCTAACAACATCTGTGGAGTTCTATGGGTTTCTAGTTTGATTAGTTACAAGAATTTGATCCTTAATCACTTGATTGATATCTTTTACCTATAACTAGTGTTAAGTTACTCTCTTCATGAGAATCTCGGAGATGATAATTGAGTATGAAGAGTCGATGTTTATGTGTAATTTCACCACTATCTCATCCGATAGTTTCCTTGATTACTAAGGTACTAATAATAGGTGACATACAGAGATTGGTCTCTTGGTGTCTACTTGTGTCTCCTAAAGTGAAATGTTTATCTAGAAATTGATTAATAGGAGACTCTCAGAGTTGAGATGGAATTAAATTGTATACAACTAAATGACTAATGAAGTTGAACAAGAGTTACCCTTTGTTGTGGAATGAGAATAAGATGAGAAGGATTAAACCAAATAATGCACATTATACTAAATTTGCATAGTGCCTATTTCAATACTTAAGACTATTTTTAGGCTTGAAGGGAAAATAATACCCACATATTAAATAAGATATAATTTAAGCATTGTAATTAATAATAAACTTGCCAATCACGAAGCTCCCTTAGGTGAGAGCATGTATGTCAACATGTCTAGCATAGTCTAAAAACATGGAAGTAGAAGTGAACAGCGACATGGGCTGAAAGCACATTGTAGATTTGATGCTGAGAAAAGGCATTAAAGACATTGAAGCGAGGATCAAGACGATGATTGAAATGCAAGAGGTGTGGAGTACCAAATAGTATAGGCGCCATGAAACTCCAGAGAGAGAGAGAGATGGTCAAAAGCATACTCCTAGTCTTGGAGAGAGGATGAAGGTAATAGTTGAGCTTCAAGAGAGAGGAGAGGGTGCGAGCAGTTATAGAAACTTGCTCTACTACTATGTTGTGTGAGTAGTTACAGAAACTTGCTCTACTACTATGTTGTGACATGAGAATTAGAGAAAAGAAATTCTAAGTTACGTATGCTTCACCATATTATGTAATTGCACTTAAGCACCCTATGTATAGGCTTGAAGGATAATAAAACCCACACATTGTTTGAGACCTAGTTAAAACTTTATTAAAAATAACTATAATTCTTATGTGGATCTTAATTTGCTACCTTCATGCGTTCCCACACTCTTGAGAACATGATTTTTGTTATCTATGACAGATTTACTTGCACACATATATATCATGCTGCAAATAGGGAGGTCAACTGGGTTGCAAATTTTGCATTATTTAATCATGTTAATTTTTTTATGGTATGTTGACTGACCTGGTATCTGGTTTGTTTGAGCTCATACCTTTTGGGATGTTTTTGTTCTTTTTCCAACTCAATTTATTTCTTTGTCCGAGTAAGAAAGTATATATCATAAGTGACGGGAACATAAGGCAAGGATTTCATGATATAATCCTTATAAGTTGGAATTCACAAATGGCATTGGATCAAGAGAATCAATTTTGTGGCATGAAACTTTAGAAGGCCAAAGAAGTCATGCAAATAGGATAGCAAATAAAATAATAGTGAAGACTAGGAAAAATGTAGGGGAATACTTAGGGATGGGACTTCTCCAATTATTCTTTGACTCGACTACTTTTGGCATCACCATGCACAATAACAATTGAATTTAGATGATGGATGATTGGGGGTGGTGCTCATTTATTTATATGAATTGTGAGGTTGTAAGAAAATTGTACCTGACTGGTATATTTATCCTAACATAATCTCTTCACAACTCATCTCGTTTCTAAAAAAAAATATCTAACTAAAATACTAAGTGATCATGTTGCAGTCAAAGCTCTAAAAAGATTATTTTCATCAGGTTCTATACTTTATTTTGCCTTAAAAAACAGTTCTTTCTTCTTGTTTATTTGTTTTCAATAATATGCAGTATATTTTTGTCAAATTCCCGTACATTTTTATTTCTTATTTGTTTATACTCTAATGATTCTCTTTTATTTTGTTAGGTTCTTTCTAGGGAGAATAGAGTTTGTTATAATTCTAGGCTATTTAGGAGAATTGCAAAAACTTTTGCTAATTGCATCAGAAACTTGGACAATAATCATTTTGATGAAGAAGCAGGAAGCAGGAAATTATGGTCTGGACAAAATTCTTTTGAACCTGCTGTAGAAGCAGTAAGTTTAGATATGAAGCAACAAGAACTTGATGGCCGGTATGATTGCATTTGTGGTAGTGGTGAATGATATATAGATGGTTCATTAACTTGTTATTTTATTTTCCAGTTGCATACAACTCAGAAGTCTGCATAAGGTGTATATGGCAGAAGGGAGAAAATGTTGCGCAGTCAATTCACTTGAACTCACTCTTTATGAAAATCAGATACTTGCTCTTTTAGGTGAGATTCCTAATACATAAATTCCTAGAAAAATTCTCTTAGATGTGGACATCTTGGATTTACTTAAATTACTATAAGAAGCAACCTTTTAGGTGCCATTTAACTAAATCTGACAAAGGTGGTTGAATAACTTGTCTGATTGATTATATGAAAAGTAAGGAATTGTGTAGAGCATATGTATCCACAATAACAATCCAATGATGTACAAGTTCATAAAGAAGTGGTAAAGTTAAATATATCATCCATCTGTGGTTCTATTACATTGTTAAGACATAGTATCTTATATAGTAGGCAAAAAGCTGTCCTCTAGGGTCCAGTGCCAGAGGACAACAAAATGTTTAATACGGGCTAATCCCAAGCTATATGAACGGTGTAATGCCCAAACCCTTTTGGGCTGGGCTAATGAGAATTTGGGCTAGGCGGCGGCCCAAGCCCATGAAGAAGGTGCGAAAGGGAGCCCAAAGTCGAATTCGCGAAACTGAAATCGCTGGCGATTTTGTCATCTCCGTTGGAAGTAGTCAACATGGCGAGAAGGCGTTGCGGACTGGAAGAGCGGACGCGGCTTCCTTAGCTTTGTCTTCTTCGGCGGAAGAATCGGAGGAGGATGTAGCTTCAATGATGCAAGAGGCGTCGTCGCGCCTCCTTTGGACCGAGACGCGATGGGCGGCTTCCCCTTCTTCAACGGGCTCGACGAAGCCCTCGGGTGACATACGTTGATGCGATGAGGCGGCACGGGCGAAATCTTCCATGGAAGATGTGGAAACACGTGAGGCAGCGGATGATTCAGAAGAGGCGAGCGGGTCCAGCGGCTCGAGCGAGGGCACCAACGCCTTCCTTAGTGTCGCCCTTCCCCTTTAAAACGAGGAGGCTGCAAGCAGCAAAGGAGAGATTGGGGAGAGAGATCCAAGGCTGTGTGAGGGAGTAGAGAAAGGTCCAGAGTGAGAGACTCTCGGTGGCGAGCATCGCTTGTTCTAGTGGAGCGGCGAGTGAAAAGGGGAGTTGAGGGAATTGTAATCGGCGACGAGTTCAGCCGCTGACGAGAGAGGCGAGGGAGGGTTTTTCTATACCTTTGACATGAATAAAGGAACGGTTTCCCTTCCACCGTGTTCTTCTCCAGCAAGCTCCATGTTCTTCTTCTTCTTCAAGATCTCCGGTGTCCTTTCTTCTTCGTCACCTTCGTCGGAGACGATCCAGGCGGCGGCTTCCGCAACGGCGACCAAGGTTGAGGGGAGGAGTCTCCTTGCCGCACGCTCAAATCCTCCACCACCTCTTCTCTGGTATTGATGAACGGCAGCGAGAACGGATACAGGCGGTGTCGTTCTCGCGAAGTGAACGAAGACGAACGCAACGGGTGTTCGTTTTGAGGCAGGGAGTGATTTTGACTTGGTCAAAATCAAACTCTCGTGATTTCGATCGGCTTTGGGGAAAATTCCAAATTCGCACGGCGAATTTTGGGTTGGCGCATAGTTTGAGGGGAGTTTTGGCTAACGTGGAGGAATAGTAGAAATAGGGCGTGACAAACCGGTATCAGAGCAAAGTTTTGACGATATGGTGACTCAAGGAGAATATCTTGTGCAAGTAGAGCAAGTGCTTGGCCTGATGGGAGATGGGGAAGACGCCGTTGTTCCCCAAGTAGAGAACTTGCAGTGCACGGTGGAGCAACAGAGGTTGCAAATTCTTGCCCTCCAACAAACTTTGGCTGGAATGGCTACGCTTCAGCAAAGTTTGGAAGGGATAGCGGCGTTACAGGAGCAAGTAGCGGCCTTGCAGGAGCAATTTGTAGGCTCCGCTGCTGCACAACAGTAGGTACAGGCGGACCTCGCAGTGATGTGTATGACGTTAGCACAGGCACAACGCGGTGTGCCAGCAACGCCAATGATGGAGCAGGTGACTCCTAGATCGAAGGTTCGCATCCCAGAACCTGCGATGTTTGGAGGAGCCCGATTATCCAAAGAGTTGAGAAACTTTCTCTGGGACATGGAGCAATTCTTCATCGCCAATCATGTCCTAGACTTGGAATGAGTGCGAGTGTGCACTGCATACCTCGCAGATGATGCAAAACTTTGGTGGAGAACCAAAGTTGATTCGACACCAGGAGCAGCTGACTGGACCTGGGAGGTGCTCGAGAAGAACTGCGACAACAGTTTCTTCCCGGGAAGTCAGCGGACCAGGCACGCGACACGGTGAATTGGCTTAGACATAATGGGCCAATCCAAGAATATGTCCGAACTTATTTAACACTCATGCTGGAGATATCGGATATGTCAGAAACCAATAGACAATACACCTTTCTTCAAAATCTTTAACCATGGGCGGAGGCTGTAGTCCGACGACATGCACCGCAGGACTGGAGGATGGCTGCAGCGATAGTCAAATCGCTGGTGGATACGAGAGCTTCTGGTTTGACTTCCTCGAGAGCGTCGAAGTCGCCCCCGAAGCGTCGCGGCTAGGGCGAGAGCACCAGAAAGGGAGAGACCCTTTCCTTGGCGTGGTGGAGGCCAGCCGGCACGGCAAGAGTAGAACCGACCTGCAGACAGGGCGCAGGATCAGCCGGGACCGATGGAATGCTTCTTGTGCAAAGGACCACATCGGATGCACGACTGCCCAACCCGAGAGCGGATTACAGCAATCGTATAATGAGAGTTCGCTGAGAAAGAGGTGGCTGATGACCCTGTGGTGACATGCATCGGAGGGATGACGTTGAACGCGATCACAATAGTGTCATTCTCAGGTGAAGCACGATTAATGTATGTTCTAAAGCAGATACATGGAGTCGAGGTGGAGGCGATGGTCGACACCGGTGCGACTCATTTATTTGTGTTAGAACGCATAGCGGCACAGCTTGGGTTGCCCACTTCATCGACGACGGCTCGGATGAAGACCATCAACACCGCGGAGCAGCAGATATTGGGCATTTCCTATGACGTCCCAGTGAAGCTTGGAGACTGGACGGGATAACACCACATCCGAGTGGTGAAGATGGACGATTACGACGTCGTCCTCTGTATCGAACTGCTTTAACGAGCGAAAGTTTCGATCATTCTACACTTGGAAGGAGTCCAAGTGGTTCATGAGGAGGCACCAGGGTGGGTTTCTGGTGTACATCGAGATAATTTGATGACCTCGACTTTGAGAGCGCAGGGGACATGTAGAGTGACGGATCCTGCACGAGCACGAGGTGCACATATTGTAGCGGTGGTTGCGATAGAGACGCCGCAGACATCGAGGGCGATGCCCAGGTTGGGCAGGGGAGAATTATAATGCCCAAACCCTTTTGGGCTAGGCTAATGAGAATTTGGGCTGGGCGGCAGCCTAAGCCCATGAAGAAGGTGCGAATGGGAGCCCAAATTCGAAATCGCGGAGCTATCAACATGGCGAGAAGGTGTTGCGGACGGGAAGAGAAGACACGACTTCCTCATCTTCATCTTCTTCGGCGGAAGAATCGGAGGAGGAGGCGGCTTCAACGATGCAAGCGGCGTCGCCGCGCCTCCTTCGGACCCAGATGTGAGGGGCGGCTTCCCCTTCTTCAGCGGGCTCGACGAAGCTCTCGGGCGACAGACGCGGACACGATGAGGCGGTGCGGGCGAAATCTTCCTCGAAAGATGTGGAAGCACGCGAGGCAGCGGATGATTCGGAAGAGGCGAGCGGGTCCAGTGGTTCGAGCGAGGGCACCAACGCCTTCCTTAGCGTCGCCCTTCCCCTTTAAAACGAGGGGGCTGCAAGCAGCGAAGGAGAGATCGGGGAGAGAGATTCGAGGCTGTGAGGGAGCAGAGAGAGGTCCAGAGCAAGAGACTCTCGGCGGCGAGTGTTGCCTGTTCCAGTGGAGCAACGAGTGAAAGGTGAGTCGAGGGAATTGTAATCGGTGGCGGGTTCAGCCGCCGACGAGAGAGGTGAGGGAGGGGTTTTCTGTACCTTTGACGTGAATAAAGGAACGGTTTCCCTTCGACTGTTCTTCTCGAGCGAGCTCCCTGTTCTTCTTCTTCGCCCGGCGTCCTTTCTTCTTTATCGCCTTCGTCAGAGACGATCTAGGCGGTGGCGTCTGCAATGGCGACCAGGGCTGAGGGGAGGAGGAGTCTCCCTGCTGCACTCTCAAATCCTCCACCACCTCTTCTTCGGCGTCGAAGAACGGCAGAGAGAACGGATGTAGGCGGCGTCGTTCTCGCGAAGTGGATGAAGACGAACATGGCGTTCGTTTCGAGGCGGGGAGTGATTTTGATTTGGTCAAAATCAAACTCTCATGATTTCGATTGGCTGCAGGGAAAATTCCAAATTCACGCGGCAAATTTTGGGTTGGCGCACATTTTGAGGGGAGTTTTGACTGACGAGGAGGAAGAGTAGAAATAAGGCGTGACAGATGGTGCAATTAGGCTGATAATTCAAATTCTTATTTTGAATGTCTAAATAAGACTATCCACACGAGTTTATAATTGGGCATCCAAAGTTTATGTTTTACTTTTTTGCGTTGCATTTGTCAAAACATTTATTTTACAATGTGTTTATTAGGGTTACTTTTACAATTAAGTGTGGGGCAAGTAAGTGAACTTCTCTATGTTAATATTAGAGAAAGTAGAAAAAAGGGAAGGTAGTAAAGAAGGAGAACAAAATATGTGGTCTAAAAGTTCAAAGCATGCATCTTCTACGTATATGATATATATGATAGCTATATATCATAGCTGCCCCTTAACGAGGTCTTGATATCCTCGAAGTCAAAGATGCATGCAACTTTATCTATATGTGCCATGCCCATCTTAAATTGCCCAGTATTAGGTATGTATCTCTAGATTCCTAGTGCATATTGAGTTACATGTGGTGAGAAATAAGTCTTTATATTATATCACATATTTAGTTGTTGGGTTTCTTGTAATTGGGTTTAGATCCATTATACACTTAATTATTATAATAGTTCTAGTAGGAAGATAATTTTTAACTTTTTCTTTTTCAATAGTATCTGGGCGAAAATCCTAATATTTTCTCTCTCCTCTCTTTCTTCACTGTTGCTGCCGCCACCTAGTCCTTCTCCATTGTTGACCTCTTTTGTCGCCAGTTACTATGTACTATGCATTGCGGGCGGCTACATCTTGAGGAGCTGATCACTCTATGTGGCTAGCACTTTCCATCCTCTTTTCTTCCATTTTCTAATGGACTTGACCTCCTTGATATGAAATTATGAATATATATAATGTTCTCTAAAGGGCTATGATGGTCAAATATGAAATGTTTAGAAAACTCAAGCTTGGGTTTGGTCATATTAATTGGAACATGAGGGAGATCAGGGGTTTAAGAGGTTCAAATGACTCACAAGCATTATTTTCAATTATTGAAGTCTCCAAAAGAAGATTTGGAGAAAAAAAGGACTACTTTTAACAAATGCGACAGTTTTTCTAGATGATGGACTATGACACTTGTAGCCCTTTTGAGTGGAAAAAGTACCTAGGGAAACCTAAGGAAAACACATTTGATGGCTCGAGGATCTTAGTTTATCTCTTTGTTGGTTGTGAATGTGAACAAAGACGGTACATCCAATTCCTAGATACCCTCACACTAAAGGTTATGTAGTGAGGATTGTTAAGGATCTCAATGAGGTTTTTATTTTTCTAACACTTATGAGGGAAGTTTGTTTACTATATATGCAACATTAAAAATCACTTCTATCTAATCGGACTTAGGAATACTCCATTGGAACAATAAGTCTTTAGTAGTATTTAGTAAATGTCCATTTTTTTCCTTTTAACTATGGGGTATAGACACATGATGGCTTCTGGACAATGCCTTGAGATTGAAAGGTTATTGATAGATTTTGGTTGAAGTAATCTCTAGCATTATTTGTCCTAAACCTTTTTATTTTGGCCCCAAATTAGTTTTGAATCAATAAATGAGAATTGAGTATAACAATGTTGATATCTGTTTTTTGTTTAAGAAGGAAGATCTAAGTAACTCGAGTGAAATCATCCAGAGAAATGAATGTAACCCAGTAATCCATGTCACTTATGAGGGAAGTCTGTTTATTATATATGCAACATTAAAAATCGCATCTATCTAATCGGACTTAGGATTACTCCATTGGAACACCAAGGCTTTGGTAGTATTTAGTAAATGCCCATTTTTTCCTTTTAACTATCCCATTTTGTTGTGGGGTATAGACATGCGATGGCTTATGGATAATGCCTTGAGATCGAAAGGTTGTTGCTAGATTTTGTTTGAAGTAATCTCTAGCATTATTTGTCCTAAACCTCTTTATTTTGGCCCCAAATTAGTTTTGAATCAATAAATGCGAATTCAGTATAATAATGTTGATATCTGATTTTGTTAAAGAAGGAAGATCTAAGGAACTTGAGTGAAATCATCAGGAGAAATGAATGTAACCCAGTAATCCGTGTTCACTGTGAATACAATGAGAAGGTTGAAAGGTTGAGAACTCCTCTGATGCATGAGTATGTTAAATCTCAGAAGGATGAATGACCAAAAGAAGATGATATAGCCAATAGTATCTTAGTTTCTGGAACCAATGAAAATTGAATATAAAAAGGCTTTTATTTCCTACAATGATTGAAGATGATAAAGGCCTTTCCTTGGCAAGTTTTATCCTCCTCCCTGAGGCCTGAAAAATACAGTATGAAGGGGAGAAAGTAGCATAATATTTAAGGTCTTGGGTAAGTTTTGGAATAGAAACAAGGTTAGTCGATAACTTAGGTACATGGAGGACATTTTTTAAGATAAGAGTAAGAGTGATATGAATATCTCCATAACAAGCAACATCAATTAAGGAACCATTGGCTACTGCAAATTTAACTAGGAAAATTTGTGAAAAAAAAAAAGATATAGGGCGTCATATGATTTGTGGTGCCAGAATCTATTACGCAAATCTCCTTTGTTGGAGGCATAAACATGCATGTATCACTAATTGTGGATACCATGGAGTCCTATAACCAAGACATGATCATGGAATCTTCCTCATCCCACACACTAAGTGACAGGTCACCCTTTGTTGGACTAGTTCCAAGAAGATGATTTAATCTTCCTTTGTCTTTGAGGTATGTGCGAACAAATTGAAGACCATTTGAGATAATTTCTCATTGAGCCTATAGGATGTCCTAATACTTTGTAGTTCTCTGATTTTCTGAGTACAAACATGATGAAGGATATTTGTAGTAACTTAGGCTAGGAAATTTGCTGCAATTAAGGCTACCTTAATTGGGAAGGAGTAAGGAAGAGTGACCGCAGAATGATTTTAGAAAACCGTAGAGCTTTGATACCATTCTACCATGTAGAGAAAAATTAGGTATTTTTTGAATTGTAGCACTCAACAAACTCTGATATTTATATACACTTAGAAGTAGATACATCTTATGTTTATAAGGCAATTAATGGGAGTACAACTTTCTAAGAGAGATCTTTCCTAAGAGTATGTACCAGAGCATTAATTATTTATCAACAACTAAGGTAGTAAGTTGAACTAAATGACATCTTGACATTGCTGTATATTGTAAGTACCATTTAGTAGAAAATTTACTTTAAGTAGACACACTAATCAACACTTGATATTTAGATATGCAAGACTTAAGTAAATAAAGAAATGAAGTTAAATACTTATTTGGATCCATCTTGTATAAAAAATCCAATGTAATTAGAATTTGGATGTTTAAATATCACTTCACCTTCTCAATCTATTTGACTTTGTCCCGGTTGGTGCTATAGTTATGATTGTATCTAACTCAATGTGAAGTATCACATCTTGTAACAAAGCATGTGAGTCTTGCCCTATTTGGTTATTTTAAACTGCTATACATTTATTACTAATATTGTCCCAAAAAACAATGCTAAGAATAGAGGTGGCCATGGGCCGTGCCCGGGCCCGGGCCCGCCTCGGCCAGACTTCTCCCGATTATAATCGTGCCGTGCCGGGCACGGCACGACAGAAAAATACCTGGGCCCGGCACGGTCCGCGGCACGTTTAGGCATGCCGGCCCAGGCACGGTTCAGCTTCTGGCCAGGCCCGGATCCGGCACGCGGGTTGAAACTGGCCCGCGGGCTATGGTCGGCCCAGCGGGCCGTGCCAGGCACGGCCCGAATGTGGCCCACGGGCCGACTTTGGCCCACTTCATTAAATTAAATAAAATATTAATAAAATAAGAAATTGAGAATTATGTATTTTGCATAATTTTTTTTAAAAAATATTTAATTAATTATTTTATTTTAAACATATATAATTTTAATTTTAATATATTTTATTAAATTAATATTAATTTATTTATTAACAATACTAACAATACATGACTAAAGTTAAAACCAACTCGATTAAATTTCATATTCATAAATTATACATTTAAGCTTAAATCAATTGCCGACATAATGGGCATACACAATTGACCCGTAGCCAACTACGCAAGCAGCTACTATGGAAGATATGCGAGCATTGTGTTAAGCATACTTGCGCTCCGTGCTCCATCTTCTCTATGCATATTGCGCACTCCATGTTTTCAGCTCTATCTCCTTCTTCAATAATAAAAAACTCAAGTGACTCTTGTGCTTGGTTTGTTTCGATATATTGCTCTGGTTCATCGTTGATATTATCACTATCCTCCTCACTATCACTTATTTCAAAGTCATCAACCTCTATCTCAATCTCAACCCCAGAAGGAGAGGGAGAAGCCAAAAATTCTTGTCTTGCATGATCAAATAAGTGGATAAGTGTTCTTCAAACCTGAATACATCAATTCGTATAAGTTGACTAACACGTTCGATAATACTTAAAATAGTGATTCTCCATTGATCAGCATTGAAGAAATTTAAGGTAGATGTAAGGAAGATTGAATGTTGAGAATTTGGCATAATGATAATTATCTTCACTCTTCTATTATCTGTCATTTTTCTTTATGTCTCGTGCTCGTGCTCACCAGTCACCACGTGATAATTATATTATCAAAGTAAAATAATTTAATACTTACTTGATCTTCTCCATGTCTAGTCACGTGGTGAGCACGAGGCATAGAAAAAAAATGACTAGTCTAGACCGAGAGAGCATTGAATTCTTGATGGCTAAAAAGAAGCTTAAGTTTGAGTTCAATTAAGAAACTAATTGTAACTCAAGACTTAGAAAAGAGATTAAGAGAGAATGAGAAATTATTCCAAAGATAGTTGGAAACTTGTGTGAAGAAATGAGAGGGTTGGGGGGTCAATTTATAGGGATGAATTGGGTGTATAATTACATATTTATACCCTATTTCTAATTATTAAAAGGGGCTAAAATGGTAATTTTATACCATAAAGACAATTATATCCCTAACTTCTAAAATTTTTATAACTATTACGAGGGCATTTAGGTAAAAATGCATGTTCATGTCGTGCCGTGCCTGGCCCGGATCCGTGCCGTGCTTGGCCCGGCCCGCGTGCCGTGCCTGGCCCGGCCCGCGTGCCGTGCCGTGCCTGGCCCGGGTCCGTGCCGTGCTTGGCCCGGCACGCCGCCTCGGCCCAGCACGACCCAAGCCGGGCCACGGGCCGGGCCGGGCCGTGCCCGGCCCGTTGGCCACCTCTAGCTAAGAATGATACACTCTACTTCCCTACTTGACACGTCCCGCAAGTGCACGGTTATGTCGAAGTAATATAAAAGATATCGAATCCCACCGGGAATAAAGTTGAGTACCAGAAAATCCGAGTCCTAATAGCTAGGTGAATCGAAATTGGGTTTTGAAAGCAGAAATCAAAAACAAGCAATCAACGCTACGACGGCAGGGATTAAATATGAGAGAGATATCGGGACTTTGGTTTCCACCACGATGACTTCTTTAATCGCACAAGGCAGATGTCGGTTATTTGGATTATTGATTTGCACAAGGAATCTAACCCTAAGGTACAAGGTGCTCTCTCTCGAGTGTACACCCCGGTGTTCGGCTTAGATCGATCTCCTATTCTCACGGTGGATCGTTTTAAGACGAACCCAATGAGTTCTATGATAGTTTATAAAACCCTCGAGCGGAGACCAAGCACTCTCGTGTCAAGGTCTCGCAAGTTTTACTAAGGGATTCCACCCTTACGATCCTTCTCTCGATATGAATCGTAACGGCTAACACGTGAAAGTACTCGGCCAAGGTAAGATCACGAAATAAACACTTCAAAATAAAATATGCTCACAACACAATCCAAATAACGGAATAAAGATAAAGTTTGCGATTAAATTTGTCAACGGTTTCAACCAAGCCCCGAAATAGGGTTTACGCTACAATCGTCATTGAAACGCTCAAAAATCTCTCTTTTAACATGGGAAGATCACAAGGAAGAGTTTCTAAGGGATAGGAGAGGATAAACCAAAGCAAATCTGAAAGAAGCGTGACGCTCTGATGATCCAATCTCTGAAAATCGCCTTGAACTTGTGTTGTCGCCTTGTTCTTCCACCCTCGCCACTTTGTCGTGTGATTACTCGATAATTAGTGCAAGAAAATTTAGGGCTTTTATGTCCTACGCCTTCGCCTTCGAAAGAGCTTTCCATAGACACCTTACTTGCCAAATTCGGACTCCAAATGGGTGAGAAATCAGGGAAAAACCGAGTAGAGGTCGGTCTCGCGCGTGCCTGGATCAGAATCACGGGTGAACCCCGCCGGGTTCACCTAGCCGTGATTCATTCTGTGAGGTCTGGCAAAAGAAGCGCGGTGAACCCCGCCGGGTTCACCTGGCTGTGCTTTGCTCTGGACTGTTTTCGGCCGAAAGGAATTCTGGTGAACCCCGCACCTGGCCATGAAGTTCTCTGTGAGTTCTGCTGGCTGGCGACTGGGGTGGTGAACCCGGTTCACCTAACTGTATTTTTCAGGCTAACTCCGTTTTGGCCCAAATTTGACGTGTAGCTTCGTTTTGGCATAAGAAATCGTCTCATGGCCTTAGAATCTCCAAAATACGTCGAAAAAGGGTGATTTTACCTGAAATTCTACAAAAACACCAAATAGTGAAGATTCCAAAGATATGAAGGAAATAAGCCTATAAAGAGTATAAAAGTGTCAAAATAAGTATAGATTTATCATGAAATGACCATCAAAATTACTACCAAAATGCAAGGCATCACTACTCTCCCATGAAGTTGAATAAGGAGAGTTGCATCATTTCTCTTGTGAATATAGTCTTTAGCCCAACCTTTTTTGCAAGCAGATATTTCAAGACAATATAATATGTAGCAAATCTCATAGGCTTGCGTCATAGTATCCCACCGTTCATAAAATGCTATATCTTAGTATGAACCCAATTGCTGTTGTATATGTACCAGTTTATAGTTTGTGCAACCTTTATTTTTCATTTGTTGATCTTCCTAACATCTATCATCCGGTTGATGAAATGAGCGGCATAAGGAGTCTAATGATGTGAGGCTAATCATTTAGTTTCTTGGCTCTCATAAAGTTGCTCCTATTGTTTGTCGTAAATTAAAAAAATGCATTTTGGTTCAATCTTTTTGAAGAGACATCAAAAGTTGATAGTTGTAGATTGCAACATAAAACTAAGCCGATGCATTTGCTACCTTGTGGAATATAACTTTTTAGAAAATTTATTACATTTATCTTGATGGGTCTTGTCCAAGCATTACATATAAAGGTATTACTGAAGACCTGTTATAAGCCCTTTATATTTTTGGTCTAAGTTCGTCGTTCTTCCACTTATTCATTAAGATACGGCTGGACAATCTTGAATGTTATTTGAGTTGAATTTCTAGGCTTAATTCTAGGATAAGGAAGAATCCAGTGAAACTCTTTTGAAATTTCTTGGTTAATGTGAAGATTTGTGTTTGTGCAATATTGTATATTCGAGTTTGCGTACTAATGCCATGAAGTTAATATCAACAGTGCTAGGTCTAATAGTTTGTCGACCCAATCCAAAGAAGTTCCCGCATTGTCTACTTACATGGACTACTCGACTTTTAAATGCCTCAGCACATATTTGTGCTTTAGCTCATTTGATATATGACATATGCTGATTCTATCGAACTTTTGTTGTTGCTGCCACTACCACTAGTGGGCTCAAATTAAGGTGCAATTCATGTATAAACATATCAAATGATCTCCTTGAAGGTGTATTTAGCCCTTGAAGCTCAAACAATCACTTGCATCTTGATGTCTTTTGGGGCTTATCTCTATGACCCTTGTACTAATCATAGGTGGTGGGTCCCATGGCATGTTGATTGAACTCTTCACACTCAACTATTCAGCAATTCTCTAACATTTTTTGTGCATATGAGAACAATATTTTGGCTTGTAGGTAATATTGAATGTTAGTCAAGCTTAATTAAGAGAGAAAAAGAGTTTGAAAGAGCTGTAAGAGTTTTAACGAATTTTAGAGAGATCAAGTGAATAGTGAGTTGGTAGGAAATGAGAATTTATATAGAGGGCAAAATCAACCTAGCTATCAAGTGAATTGTGAGTGAGTTGGTAGGAAATAAGAATTTATATAGAGAGCAAAATCAATTCCGCCTATTAAATGACTAAAAGTAATGTTTTTAGCCAATGGAAACCAATATTCTAAAATAGTCAATGGTTAGATTCCCTATTTGTTCGGTCTCTATCATCCTGTATTCACATGCATCATGTGTTGTTTCAATTGGACACTTATCTGTACAAGCTAGTACCAATTAGTAACTAATAAAATATTTATAATACACTAGGTCCATGTTATCGGTTTATGTCTCATGGTAGCTGAGGTGTCAAAGTGGGCAGGTAGGAACTATTTCTCATCCATCCTTAAATCTCTACCTGAGTGTAATATTTTAATCGTGAAATAGTATTCTTTTTCTGAGTGAATATTGATGAAGAATGGAGTGGTAAAGAAACTCTCTCATCCCATGTTCTTTAAGGATGGTTGAGTTTAATCAATAATGAATCAACAATAGGTTCGAGTCATTTGACAATGACCTTGTATATAACCTTGGATATGAAATAGATACTAGATAAGACCTATACGACAGTAGTTGGACGTGTAGTTTGTGCCCTCCTCTTTTTGCGGTAAGGCAAAGTTCTGCAGAAGCACATGAGATTGAGTGTCCTAGAAGGTGGAGAAGCAATAGAGTACGATACAGTACAAGAAAAACTAATTCACTAACACTTTGTACAGTTTGGTATATCACCGTGTTAGAGGATGAGTATGAAGCATCAGGAGGTGTTGAGCCTGGTGGACTAAGGAGGAAGAATGCTTTTTATCTGGTAGGGTGATAGGTGAGGTGTGGGGGTATGAACCATTTCCTGTTGCTCTTTCATTCTTCATTCCCTTATTGCTGTACAACTCTGCAGGTGGCCTTGTTTCTTCTTTTGTTGTACTTTTTTTCTTTCATGAAATAGTTGCATTTTCCAATTGTTAGTGACCATTTTTACTATGCTCTTGCATTGTAGGGCCTAATGGTGCCGGTAAAAGCACAACCATCTCTATGTTGGTTGGTCTTCTTCCTCCAACATCTGGTGATGCTTTGGTCTTAGGAAAGAATATTTTGACAAACATGGTTAGTAGTGCTTTATCATCTCTTAAGGTGTTTTAACCTTGTTTATTGATGTTTGGATATGTTCTTCTTTGATGTGTTTAAGACTCCAAGTTACAATGATTTGAACATTCTTATCTAATATCTGTAACTTTCTTACTCGACCCCATCTGGTCGACAAGGTAAAAATCATAGTTGCAGATCTCTCTACATTAGGAAGTGCATCTCACCAATCTGTGTAACAATGCCTTCAACTTAGACAATGGAGTCCAAGGGAGGCGAGTGGATCCTCTCCTCCAAGCAGTGATGAGTTTTGATAAGGATCCTATGAGTGATGACCCCTCCTCTCCCTTCACCCGATGATGAACCTTACTTGCTGGAATATTTAGGGTTGATCGCTGCGGAAATGAGGAAATTGGTCACCACACACATTATCCACTTCTTAAACCTTGCATTTGCCCTTCTTTTTTTTTTTTTTTTTTTGGGGGGGGGGGGGGGGGGGTTCACTATAAAGGTTTGAGTAGCCTTGGGTCATAGTTGGAGATATTAATATGATTTTCCGTAGGGTGATAAGTTCGGAGGATGCAACAAGACTCAACTATGATTTGCTTTTTGATTTTAGGATCTTAGGCTTGAACGCAAAAAGGGAGCCCATTTTATTTGGTCAAACTCTACTACAATGCATTTGGTGCAAATTGTATAGCGTTCTAGCCAATTATGAAGGAATGGTGACCTTCATGAATATAGAGCCTTCTTCCTCCCTTCGTTAGTCTTAAACCACTTTCCTCTTGTGGTCCTTCTAGGGGCCTCAAACCACTATCTAGACCTCCACCACCTTGTTCAGTCTTCATCCTTACACAAGTTGAGCCCCCTAATTTCCCTATGTTTATCCAGCTTGGTCAATCCTCGTAGCACAAGTTGAGCCCCCTTAATTGCCTTACATTTACCCTCATGCAAAAAACTTGGTAAGCTCAAAGCCGACCTCATAGGGTGGGAAATGATCTTATACAAAGAAGCAATGCTAGTGGATTGAGGCCCAAGAAAGCCTGACTCAGTTTTGTGGATCCTACAATTATCCTCGTCAAGTCCCAAGTGGCATGAAGTTAAAGCTAAACATTAAAAAGGTTTTTTTTTAAACTCATAGATGAGGTAAAAATCAAGGTACTCTAAAATTTTTCTTTGGGGATAACCAAGTTTGAAAAATCGGTCCAAACTGGTGTACTAGTTTGGTCCCGGACTGTATGCTAGAGTGAAATCAATATTATGCTATATTGAAACTTATTATACTAACAAAGTGGTATAGTAAAACTAGACCCATCTCGGATTAGTAAAAACTAAAAATTCCGGTCAGTCCATATAAAAATTTCAAACCTTGTGATAATAATTCTTTACTTGTACCATAACATTTGATCTACGAGGAAGATAAATTCCATTTGCTAGATGAAAATGGTGAGATGGTCGGAGGTAAACCAGTTGATAGGTTGGTGATAAGGTTTTTTGACCAGCTCCTTGCCACTCAACTTTCCCTTGCCACTCAACTTTCCCATTGTAACCCTCTACCCCATGGTTAGCGGAGAGCTCTCTCATTGGACCAAGGAACTCATGGCCTAAGAAGCTTCCTTGCAGAAAACTAATATTATCCTCAAATATAACCTAGTGAAAGCCATGGGTGTGGATGAGTTCAATTAACAATGCTCACTTTTCAAGGTTTGTTGGTCAGCTGTCTGAAATGATGCCCTCAGAGCCATTATAGATTTCTTCTAGCATGACAAGTTTTTAAAGCATGTGAATAATACATCTTTTCCTTTGGTACCCAAGCTAAAAATTCTAGATATTTTGCAGATTACATGTCTATTTCAATTTGCAAAGTGATTAACTACTTCACTTTGAGATTTGCAAATTTGATTTAGGGCAATGCTCAGGGGCACTGAACTAAGGATCGTAAAATCAGTCCAGCGACTTGATTCGGTAAGTCACCGGACTAGTATGAATAGTGCATATCGACACTATACTACAGTGATTTTGTGCGTACCAACATATGCTATAAGAAACTGGTCTCGTATCGGCTTGTCTCGGACCAGTACAAATTAGAAATTTTGATCCGACACTGCACTGAACCCTCCTAGTATGCTCTTATGCAAGGTAGTTTGATTTAGAGAACGTTGCTCTTAGCCACTAAATCTTGTATAACTATTATCTCAATAATTGTATTTAGTATATGAATCTCAAGATTGATCGAAGGAAAGTTATCAATATAGTTAAATGGGACATAATGCTTCAGTTATTGAGAGCAAACTTTTTCTGCCTTGTGGTGAATTGGATCTCAACCCATATCTAGAGCCTCACTTTTCTATGCCTCGTTTGGGGCTGCTGTCCGCATGTGTTGTGGGCTGTCTGTCTGTGTTGTTCATGAAAAACACTTATTGAGCTGGAACTTGGGCGCATGCTCCACCCAAACAATAACAACATGTTGTCGTCCCCCACAACAACAAGCTCGCACCTCCTTCTATGGTTGGTAGTAGCGAGCTCCACCCCTCACCCACCCACTGCAAAGACGTGGCGAACTTGTTAATATTTTTAATAATAACTTTAATTATTTTTAATGAAAATTTAACATAATTATTATTAGTAGAAAAATTAATTGTGTACATTTTATTTTGGATATGTTTAGATGGTTAAGTATTGATGACATAAAATTTACAATCAACAATTAAATTCGGCGGGCCATGGGGAATTTTCAATCAACACTAATGTATTTTGATGTTTGTGTTACTACTGTTGAAAAAAATACGTGGCTTGAAATTAAATTTTGAAAATTTAATGTAAATCCTAATTTCGTTATAGAAGAAAAATTTTAAGATTCTCAACTAAATTCTACTAAGTTGGATATGCTTCGCAATCAAATTGTTTTAAGTTTAATAACATCCCATGTGTAGCTAAAATACTTTTTATGTGTACCAAAATAACATTTGTTGTTGTAATAGATAAATCCTTATCTTGGATATATGCTTCATTATTTGAATATTCATTTATTGATAAATTATATATATAATGTATAGATTTCTACTTAATAGCACAATTTAACACTTTTAATGAGTTGAACAGCCTAACAATTTGCCCTAATAGTTTTTAACTTTTTTAAACATCTGAGAACACCTTTCCGACCAACACAACAACCCTAAATGCACCATATATTTCGATGAATGAGAGATTTTGGATTCTTCTAGGGGACTAGGGGTGTGGGGGGCATGAACATTCCATGGCTCCTTTTCTATTTATTCTTGTTATGTACTCTAAGCTTCTAGCAGTTGAGGTTGGTAAATCACTTGCCTATCGATTCTACATGAACCTGATTACTCACTAAGCTTTTATAGATGTTCTCTTCATATTTGCCAAGCCATATTTAACCTTTTTGCTATTGAAGGACAGTGTCATATTTCTTAATTTGTCTTGGTTTTAAGAAAACTCGGGCAAATCCTGATTATGCACTCTTGCATACTTCACTATACCAAGGATTATACCTCAATTGCTCTTCGGATTTGGGGACTCCCTATCAGCCACTCATTTTTAGCCACCTTTGTAACCATGACTATTTGCCTCTCATTGAATTAGTAGCTTCCAAACTTGGAAGCAAGGTTTGCAAAACTGTACCGTACAAGTACCGGTCCGGTGAGCCATCGGACCTGGAATGGCTGACAGAGCACGGCTCCAGGGCGGACGGTGGAGGGAGGCGGCGGGCGGCAGTGCGGAAGCTTCGTTCGAAGCTTTGCTCAGTTACAAGCTTCCGGAGCCCGGCCGAAGCTTTTGCCATTGCTGCTCGGTTCGCGGTACCAGTACAGTACCCTGTACTGGTCTGGCGACTCACTGGCGACTCACCGGACTGAGTCGCCAGACCGGTTTTTGCAAACCTTGGTTGAAAGATGAATGAACAAATTTCGCTGGACCGGTTTTTGCAAACCTTGGTTGGAAGATGGATGAACAAATTCCCCTGCTTGTACAATTGAGATTGCTTGTACAATTGAGATTATCCACATTGTTTTTCACCACTTATTCTTGCTAGCTTATGATTGGAGGTGCTTCCATAAAGTTGCTTAGAGAATTATTCATCTTTTATAGGGAATGGGGCTAAACTTTAGATAGTTGACCCTCTAAACAAGCATTGCCTAGTGGGATATGTCTATGACATCTCACATAAGTACTCTCCTTGGTTGAGATGTATTACAACTTTGTATTTGAAGGGGCACTCCATTTGGAGTGCCTTATTAAGCTCTATATTAGTTTAGGAAAACCCTCTTGGCAAGTGCACAACCATACACTAGCTAATTCAGGAGGGTAGTGGTGTGTCTTTACCAAGGTTTAAAAAATCGGCCTGGACCTAGTGGTTGGTACTCATCGATTGTGTGTATGTAGATATTTTTACCAAAGTTCCAAATATCGGTCCAGACCAATATACCAGTCCTTGCTCGGATTAGTACATACTATTTCAAACCGGATAGAAATCAGACAAAGCTGGACTATACATCGAAAGCTTGGACTGGAGCTTTTGGTGCAAGTGCAGGTATCAGGTGAAGCTTTTGGCGGGAGCGGAAGGATTAGTACATACTATTTCAAACCGGATAGAAATCAGACAAAGCTGGACTATACATCGAAAGCTTGGACTGGAGCTTTTGGTGCAAGTGCAGGTATCAGGTGAAGCTTTTGGCGGGAGCGGAAGCTTCATTCAAAACACTTTATTTCGTGTATGGATCCATGCTCAGTCTACTACAAATTGTTCGTATTGCCGAGGATGAAATGATTTTTAAATTCTTGATTTAGTTGGAATTGACTTGCGTCGTTTGGAATGCTCTGACCAATACAAGCTCAGACGGTCAGACCAATACAAAACAGAAATACTGATCGATTTAGATTGGTATTTCATTCCTTGCTTTCCTTATTCTACATTCTCATCTAGAGTATAATGATATAATGAGTTTTGGAGGTGGACTGCATCAGCACCTTCCCGGTTCAGTCACTATACAAGACCATATAACTTACAACCACATGGGAGGTTTGGTATGAAACAGTGTGGTTTAGAGAAGACTTTTATATTTCTTATTTATCATTAGACTTCGCTACCATGACCAACTTTTTTGCTTGGTCATTGTCAACCTTTGAGCTTTATATATGCATCGTTAATACATGTTTGTTTGCTTACTTGCAATGGGCAGACTGTAGGGTCAATGTCGATTGTGGTTGGTCTGTTAGTTCTTTGGGTGTGCCCAAATAAGGCTCTAATGTCATGTTGGCCATTTTTATAGGTTGTTTGTCTTCTGCAGCCTCCACATATACTTGCACTCCGTCTATTTTATTGTTGATCCTGCCTCACTTCCTCTAGTACGACCATTGACTTTATTGGCCTCATAATGAGGTCGTTAGTTATCACATCAAAGTGGGAGGTTGATGGAGGATAGAGAAACAAAATTCTAACTTGTCGCCTAAACGAGTAATTTAATTACACTCATGCATCATGTAATTTATTTATGTTGTAGAATTTGTTAGGAAATGCATTCTAATCATGCATAAGTAAAATGGAAGTCATAGGAAAATTTAACATGCATCATAATTGCATACTATGCCACATCAGTATGCTTCCTAACTCACCAGATCAAAAGCCACATCATCGCTTGAAGTGCCCAATCGCATGGAGATGAAGATAAGCAAGAAAAGCATGCCAAGGACAAGCAAATAATCTCTCTTACACCAAACCACCATGTGTAAATGGATCTTTCCCATTTCAGCACTCTACAATCGGCATCAATAAAAACTCCTTTGTCCTTTATTTGTCTCAAGCACGTCACCATGAAATCCCCAAGATTCCTTGAATAGCCAGAAGCATAAGATCAACATTTCCAGATCAAGAATAAGAAGCTTTAGCAAACACTAAAGCAATTGGTCCCCTTTCCAAGAACTGGAGATTCCTTCCATGAGGCAAAGTTGAAAATTTCAAATTTTGGGGACACTTGGATGGACAGTGTATCGTAAAGTTGAAAGTTACCCTTTCCAAGAACTGGAGATTCCTTTCATGAGGCACAGTTGAAAAATTCAAATTTTGGGGACACTTGGATGTGTATAGTAAAGTTGAAAGTTACAATTGATCCCCTTGTAAACAACTAGATTTAGGAATCTAGCCTTTTTCAAAAGGCCAATGGCTAGATTTCTTTTCATTGAATGTACCTTACTGATTGGTATTGTCAGATGTTCAATGGCACCCACTATATAGAGGTTTGTGTACTATTTCACAGTAGGAATGATGAATATGTGGCTCACTGCTTGGGTTGTATCAACTTTAAACACTACTTTGTGGCATCATCCAAATGGTTGCTTGAGTCTTGAGGCTTATCCATTTCCTATGTTTGCTGTGGATATTTCTCAATTTTCATTCTTCACTTGTGGCTATGAGCATAGGTAACGAGGATATGAATCCTGAGTGATATTTTAGAATGGAAAATCAGATTTGTTAAAGAATGGCTGTGGAGTCTTGTGTCAGATAAATAAAATTGAATTTTTAATCAAATTTAATTTAGATGATTGATGCAAGTTGTTTTGTGGTTGCTAGTTGATACTTGATACTGCTGCCTGCAGATACACTCTTTATTAACTAAGAAAAGGACTACCCGAGTACTTTCCTCTGAATTGACATAATTGACGTAAGTTGTGTTAAGATTTTATTCTATAACACTCGGTATTGGTAATACATATTTGTGATACATGGAACAATGCCAATGTTTAATATGTACTAGGTAGTATCAATTGGTAGTACATGCTGGTACGTATTGAAGTATACCAGTTTGAGCAAAATACAGGTGCATTGGTACAAGCCAAGATTTAAATCCTTGGATGCATTGAACCACTATGGATCACCAATAGACTGAATTTTCAATCCTTGTTTATATGGTTCAATCTAACTTCAATTCCAACCCAGCTACCTCCAACTATTTATAATGGAAACGAACTTTCCTCCTTATTCAGGTTTTCCAACTCACTCTAATTGAGCTTGGTTTGTTGTTTTCCATCTCAGCTCCAGTATAAAATTTTCTAATTGCTTATAAAGGTTAACTCATTCTTGCAATTTTTTTTTTCAATATTACAAGTACAGGCAATTGAGTGTCACAAGCAAAATAAAAGCCTTGTGGACAATAGGTTTTCTAAATTTGTCTTTAGAATTGCCAATAAGGTTTTAATTCTCTACCGGATTTTGACCTTACAACAGGTTTTAAATTGAAGATTTAGATTTTAAATTTTCATTCAGACTGTAGATGTCCAATCGTAACACTGTTTCTTTAAATCAGTTGTGATTTTTATTTCCTTTTAAATATAGCAAGGTTGTTTGGACTTTGGTATCAGTCTTATGTAGATGTATCTTAGTTTGAAATCTCACATCTTATTGCCTGATTTGGGCAGTATACCTGTCTACCAAAGGATTTACTTTCCATACTTCCACACTGCAAGTACACCTTGGTATATTGCCGGCTTCCACTTTTGCATGATTCCGTGGGTTCATATATGGATGATGTTTGTAAAACATCCCATCCATGTATCTTTTGGGGTTAAATAAACCCATTGGTAAAAAGTTTGGACAAGGTTTAAAGTCTTGATGTATTACAATGGTACCAAATGTACCGACACTATGCCACATGGATACTAGTAATATCTTGGACCTGTACATACCACTCTTACGACCTACCTGAAGGTACTTACTAGTTTTTGATTCCTTGAGTTTGAACCTAGGCACTTGGTGGCAACTTGCTGGTTTTTTGATTTCTTGAGTTTGAACCTAGGTGCTTGGCAGCAACTTGCTAGTACTTTTGTGATGTTCCATAAGCATGCTGTAGCAGTAGTATCATTATGATTTAAAGATACTCTCCTCGTGATTTGCTGGATCATCATCGGTGTATCTTGTTTGTTCGTTGTTTCTAGTAGATGCTTATATATCCTTATTTTTATGTTTGCTGATGTGTTTTCTAACTTGTAGGATGAGATACGAAAAATGTTGGGTGTATGTCCTCAACACGATATTCTCTTTCCTGAACTAACGGTAAGAATTATTCGTATATTCTGTGCATTAGAATATTAGAATTTACAGTGCCATGTTTTCACTTCTAACCATAGTTATCTGCACTACTAAATTGTCATTACATTTTTTTGCTAGGAAACTATATTTACCAAATCCATGCTCTTAAGTTTTCACTACTGACGGTGTAAATTTCAAGTTAATATGTTTTAGGATTAAGAACATGCATTGTAATTTGCAACTCTCTTATTTTCCTTATGTCAAATTTTTGAATGGCCAAATTGATGGTATGGATTTTACTTCTGAAGTGTGATTCTGTCAGAATGTTTGTGACAAGCATATTTTTTTCAATTGCAAAATTCTTTCTGCAAAGTTTGAGATATAGCTCTCACCAAAAAATGGTGTTGCTTTTAGATATTATAAATTTATTTATCCTCATTGAATTGTACAGTCCATAAGTGGGAAAGCCTAGGATCTTATAAGCTAACTTAAGATGCAGTGGCTGTACTCTAGGGCTAATAGTTTGTTGGTCTTTTTAGCTTCTTGCATACAAAGGATAATGCTCTTCCATTGCAAATTTGGTCAGTAGGTAGACTGCAGGTTTGATGCCAAAGGATGCACTGATATATTAGAGCCAATGTCAGAGAAACAACAGTTTATTACTGCCCAATGATTTTAAAATCGACCCCTGTCAATGTATCCATACTGGATTGAAATAATTTGATTTGGTACAACGTTATGCAGTGATACATTAGTACGATAATTTCTAAAATTGTTTTGTTCTGCCCGATATAGGCGATACAGGTATGCAGACTATACTAATGCACGATTTTAGTTCCACTCGGTCCATGATGGATTGAGATTTAGTTTTCTAAAAATAATATTTAATGATGTAATTGATGTTTCGATCATTTTAACTTACAAAATAATGAATTTAAACAATCCTGAGGACCTTATAGATGAAAGAATGGGAAAATGAACAAATATGATAAGTCAATATGATAACTTTATGATAGATACCTTGGAGGCATGATGTAAGTAGGTGCTCAACCTTAATGAGCATTAGCTTTTTTAATAAGTTATCAAGTAAGAGCTCCTACTAATCCAAAGACTATTTGGATATAAAACCTGACTTATGAGACTAAGATTGGCATTATAACTAGAATATGACCGTAAAAAAATTTACTTAAGTTTGAAGTTTGGTATTTTGCAACTTTTGAACTTTCAGATTTTACAGGAATTGAAGTGACTAAAACAATAATAAAAATTACTAATCCAAAGACTATTTGTATATCAACGCTTTACATGTCTATCAGTATCAATGGTAGTTTATTGAGTCATCAACCACAATAAATCTAAGCATGTTGGAGTCACATGCAAATACTATGTCTTCGAGTTCTAGATGTGGGCTTTGTATACCTACAATATTGACTTAAGTCATTTATGTTTTCTGTAATATTATTTTGATGAATGCCACTCATTTTATAGTAGTAGATGCTTTGTTTTTTATATTTCTTCACAACCTCTTCTTAGCATGCAAAATATCAAAATTAACATATCATTATTTTCTTTCAAGTAAAATTTAATCTTAGTCCTTTTTCACACTAAATGATTGTAATATAATTAATTCAATATTTTTATAGTTTACTGTGCTTTGTGGGATGGAACGTGTTGGGGCTGGATGAAAATCTGTGAGATTTTTGGGACTCGAATTTGACTTTGAACATACCAGGCGAGTACAATTTGTTACTGGTCCGGTGGATGGCCTAGATGGGTGGTCAGATTGGCATTTTGAGCCTTGTTCAAGACAGCTCTAGATTTGCCTAGTTTGGTTAGAACGTGCATCATTCAGTTTCATCTTGTTTCCCAGAACCCCATCTAAAGGAATGATCTATCTTCGTGTTATATGTAATAGTATAATGTAAAATTTGAATGCATGTATGGTGCTAGGCTGCTAGCATCTAATTTTATTGCTTATTAAAAAAGTATGAGGTATTAATGTTTCACTTTGTTATTCTTACCAGTGAAATAGATGGTGGTTTTTGACTTTTAAACTCTACTGAACCTTTAATTTTGAATCTTCTAAGGTCAAGGAACACTTGGAAATATTTGCAATTTTAAAAGGGGTGGACGACAATTGCTTGCAACAAGAAGTGATTGAGATGATTGAGCAAGTAAGTTTCTTCTTAATTGTTCAAGTAACTTAACCATTGCATTTAAGTTAATCCATTATATTTTTGTTCATAGTTGATGAACACATCTAAAATTTAAAACGATCAGGTTGTTGACTTAAATTGAGCAAACTCTTTTTTCTTCATGGTAAAAATAAATAATGATATATCCTTTGCAACAGAACTTTATTGTTTCAGACTTTCAGTTATGATATATTTGGCCCTTCCTAAACCCACATTAGTTGAGCCTTGTGAACTATATTAACAATTTTATGATTTTAGATACAAGGATGTGAAATATCTTCACTAATTTGTCTTTTTATCAGGTTGGTTTGATGGACAAAGCTAATACAATTGTTGGTGCACTTTCTGGTGGTATGAAAAGAAAGCTGTCTCTTGGAATAGCCCTTATTGGAAATAGCAAGGTGTTACATTTTAATATTTTTTGCCTCCCAATTTTCTTGTTCGACACTCATACTTAATGCATTTCCTAGGTTATTATCCTTGACGAACCAACCAGTGGTATGGATCCGTATTCCATGAGATCAACCTGGCAATTGATAAAAAAAATCAAGAAGGGAAGAATTGTTTTGTTGACTACGCATTCCATGGATGAAGCTGATGTTCTTGGTGATCGAATAGCTATCATGTCTAATGGTCACCTTAGATGCTGTGGAAGGTATGCTATTCATTATGCATTTTTGTTTACATATCCAGTTAGTTTTCTTAGTAGGTTACTTCTCTTGGCAAAGTCATTCAATTCCACCACATCGTAGATTAACTTCAGTGCAGTCAGTAACAGTTGGAACCTCACATAGATTTTTCGGTTGAACAAATATAGTGTGTATGAATAGTAATCTTAACAATGACCTGGTCAGACTTAACTCTCAACGCGTCCCCTTCAGCTGGAGCATATATCAAAATTGGCCACAGCTTGCTACATACATCACAAAAACATGCATACATCACAAAAATGAACAGGACGAAGGCATGAAGATGTCAGCGAGCTGCTCTTCTGTTTTTGTGTAGGGAAGGTATTTGAGCTTATTTGTGATAGCATTTTGGATGAAATAGTAGTCGACCTCAATTATTTGGTTTTTTTATGAAATGTTGGATTATTGGCAATAAAGATCGTAGCTAACAGAGCCATTGGATCAGTATATACAATACTGAAATCTTGCGTTAGGTAGTTTACTCTGAAAATAATGCTTCGTTATTTTACTTTTGTTACTAGATTTCCCCCACATAAGTGTAATAGCCTATAACTAGTCGTCTATCATCCACGTTTTCAGCATAATCAACATTAGCATATCCCTTGCCATGTTTCTTGTATATTAGACTTTTCCCAGGTGCACCTTTAATATACTATAACATCCTCGTAATAGCTTCCTAGTGAGGTTTTGTGGTTTTTACATAAATTGGCTTGCCACTTTGACACTATATGCAATATCTTGTTTGGTGAGTGTGAGATGGATAAGTTTTCTTACCAAACATCTATATCTTGCAGCTCAGAGTTCATATCAAGTGAATAGTTTTGATTTAGGGGCATTGGTATTTTGATAGCTTTACATTCTTAACATTATAGTTTCTCCAAGCAAGTCCTAAGTATATTTTTGTTATGAAAAAACAATCCATTGTCTTTTGTAATTTTTTCATTCTAAGAAAGTATATGGATTTACCAAGGTCTTCGAGAGCCAATTGAGATCATACATATGTCTTTACCTCTTATATTCCCTTTAAATCATTACTTGTTATGAGATGTAAGTATAATTATACTAGAACGTAAGTGATGCAATAAAATAGAGTGATCAACTTTATTGCACTAAAATCCACCTGAACTCACTATATGAGAACTTATGGAATCATGTTTGTGGGCTCTATTTTAGATCATACATAGCTTTGTGAAGTTTGCGTATTAACCATAGTTTGAAAAACCGATCTGAACTAGTATATTGGTTAAGCCTTAGACCGGTTTGTATAGTAAAATCGATACTGTGTTACATTGAAACTCTGTGCTACAGGTCTAATCTCAGACTAGTACAAACCAGTTCGGACCAAAATTTCAAACTATGGTACTAATTCTTTGCTCTATATAAACCTTCTTAGACAAGTCCCTATAAAGAAAAACATTTTTGGCATCTATGAGGTTTTCAATCCAAATTGATAGCTGAGAAAAAAAACAAGAAGATTCAAGAGGAGCCACCGGAGAAAAGGTGTCAAATTAGTCTTACACCATCTATGAGAATCCTTTGACTACTATGCAAGCCTTTGTATCAGTGAAGGAATCCATGCACTTTATGTTGAATTGTGTACATCCATCTGTATGCAATGGATGCGACAACACCAAGAGATGGAGGAACTAAGGATCAAGTATTGCTAGAAAGTAGAACTGGGAGGAACTAAAGATCAAGTAATGCTAGAAAGTAGAACATCTATTTCCTCATCTTTAGCACGTTTTCATTCAGGAAGTGCTATAGCCTTTGCATAGGATCTAGGAATAGAAACAAAGGAAATGATAGTAATAAATAAATGATGAAAAGGAGACAATCTCAAATATGAAACAATGATGGGGATGTTGGGTAAAGAGCAACAATGATGGGGATGTTGAGCCTTTCCCCAAATGAGGTGCAGACCATGTTTTGAGATACCGGTCTGGTGGAAGACCGGTCCCGGACTAAGGTAAAACCATCCGTTTTACTTTGAAAGGATGAAAACTGGCTGATACTTTCCAAAATCGGTCGGTTTACCTTAGGTTACTGTAGTGCATAGTAAAAACATTGTTCAATCGTGAGTGCACAGTAACAATCATTGTACACTCACTGTGTGCATAGTACTTGTTATTGTGAAGGCGTGAATACACAGTAACAAACATTGTGCACTCATGATTGCATAGTATTTATTATTGTGCACGCATACGTGATTGCATAGTAACACTTTAATAACATCCGTCAGTGGCAAATTAACATCATTTCTCTATAATCATCTTAAAGTAGTAATTAATTATATTTAAAATCTTTTTTAATTAATAAAAAATAGGTGCACTATGCACTTGTGAAGAAAGAGCCACCGACAGTGTGCACACGTGAAGAAAGAGCTTTGTTTATATATTAATAATATAACATGTTTTATATTTATTTATTTAAACAAATATTAAAAAATTCTATAGGGTTTGTTACTGTGCACACGTGATTGCACAGTAAACACTTTAATAATACCACCAACGGTCTGTCGGTGGTAAATTAACTATATAATTAATTAATTAGCAATTAATTAATAATTAATCATACTTAAAATATTATTAATTATTTTATAATTATTAATTAATTCATAATTAATTAGTGTAGTGTGCACCCGTGAAGAATGAGCCATCGACAGCACATCAGTGGTTTTATTTATATATTAATAAAATAATATTTTTTATATTTATTTATTTAGAAAAATATTAAAATTTTTTAGAATTTTCCTATAAATAGGCCTCTTAACTCTAGTTCTTTTCACACCATTTTAGTTTCAATCTTTGAATCTTCTACTGAAAATTTTCTTTTCTAAACTTTTTTCTTTTTCTCTTTTTCAATAGTGCCAAAGAGAGATATTGATCTTGTGTGGCAGCATACTTGCAAGATGCCAGATAACCGACATCATTGACAGTGTATTCATAGTCAAAAAGTTTTCAAGGGGGGAGGTACAACCCATGTGAAGCAACATCTCACCGAGGGCTTTCCTGACATTATAAATTGTACGAAGGTATCGCAAGAACTCCAAAGAGCTATAAAGGCAAATTTAGATTCGTTTAAAATCACTAAACAACGTCTTGCCGATGAACGTGCAAAATACGACCGTCGCGCCATGGGGACCACTGGGTATGATCCATACCAAGGTTAGTATGATGATGCTATAGAACAAATGGAGATGGAGGAAGCTATGCGTGCCTTTAGAGCTCAATTTGTGTATGAAGATGTCCGGTTTGCCTCTATGCGCTTTGTTGAGCAACCTTGCTACGGGAGCGAATCTGGGACCAGTATTGAACCACAACCACTATTGGGTCAAAGTGCTAGCATGCATGGAGGTGTTGGAAGTCATGCACCACTATCAAGCAGGCGAGATATTTCTTCTTTTTTTGGATTTGGTAAATGTACTGGGTCTCGCCGCCACTAATATTGATCCTAGGGCATTCCCTTCTCAATCAAGTAAACAGACATATATTGATGACATATATACAAAGAACAAAAAGGTAGATATTGTCCAAGCTATATCAAAATAGTTTCACTTTAATAGGATTCCATCAAATACAGCATCTGATCCATATTACCATTCTATGGTGACTAAAATTCAAGATTGTGGGCCAGAAATTAAGCCCCTTACCCCCTTTGAGACTGCTAGAACTTATCTTGATGACGAAGTTGAATGCAAAACTTGGATCAAAGGTATGAAACCTTAGTGGGAGGATTTTGGAGTCACTTTAATGTACGATACTTGGACGGGGTCAACAAAGATAAATATAATAAATTTTCTTATTTACTGCAATAGGAAAGTAATTTTTCATAAGTCTATTGATACTTTAGCTGAATTTCATAATACATCGTATATTAGTAGTATTATGAGGAGGGTGATAGAAGAAATTGATCCGTAATATATTGTTCAACTAATTACTAATAATAACAGTAATTTTAAGAGAGCTGCGCAGATGATCACTTTGGATTTTTCATATATTATTTGGTCATCTTGCGCTGCATGTTGCATTAATTTGATGATGAAAAATATTAGAGAATTAGAGAAGGTGAAGAATGCTTTAAAGGGTGTACAAACTGTCACCTGATTCAATTACAACTGCCATTGGGTCCTTGCCAAAATGCATGAATTTATGCAAGGTGAGATATTGCGTCTTTCAGAAATGAGGTTTGCAACATATTTTTTATTGTTGAAATCATTACTCTCGAAGAAAGTAGAACTAAAAGCAATATTTACATTTGGAAAATGGTCTAGTTCTAATTTTACAATATCTAAGGAATGAAAAATTAGTTGAGAATATAATTATTAATGGACGACGCATCTGGGATAGTTTGACTGATATTTGCACGGTGGTCGAGCCCCTTTATGTGGTCTTATGTAAAGTAAATACGGATAAAAAGGCAATAATGGGAGAATTATATCACATGATTTTACCGTGTATAAAAACTAGTTCTAATAAATTTGGCTCCCGAGGTAATAGATATGTCAACATCATAAGACATTGGTGGGAAACTATGCTGTGTTAAGATATTCATGCAGTTGGTAAGTAATATCAAATTTTTAAATTTTTTATCACATGTCTGTATATTTTCTTAAAATAGCTTTATTTTTTTGTTTGTAGTTTATTATCTTAATCCCTCGTACTAATATAGATACAACTTGGAGTGTGATCAAGTTTTACTGACAACATTAAGAACTATAATCTTTCGCTTAGAGGAGGATTCAGAAGTAGTAGCCGTGGCAATTAACAAAATTTGTATGTGTCATGAATCCGTGGCAATTAACGAAAGTCATATATATCGTGAAGCGGAAATGACTTTTAGAGATCTAGTAGCACTAGATGTTAGATACAAAATAGATTTTAGTAAGTTTTATTTTTAAATAAATTATTTCTAAATTAAGTGTCTAATATAAATTTTTAAAATTATATGTAGCTGAATGGTAGTTATAATTTGGTGTGAAGGCACCAAATTTACGAAGGATAGCAATTCGCATCCTATAACAATGTCTCTTCAAGTGGATGTGAACATAACTGGTCAATATTTTCCTTGACACATACAAAGATCCACAATTGTTTGTTATACTGCCGCCTTGAAAAATTGGTGTACATCTATTATAATATGCGACCCAAACTATGAATTTTACGAGAAAAAAATGAAAGAGAGTCAAAAGTAGCGGATCCTTTTGATGAAGCATTTATTCCAAATGACAGTGACCCCATGATGGAATGATGGTCAAGTCAAAATTATTAAGATATGACCCTTGATGATCCACCTCGCCCTTCTCAATATATTTCTGAGTTAGTTGCAAGCGAAGTGGACAATGAACCTACACAGATGAGCCCAATTAATTTAGAAGATGAAGGTGGTGATTGGTGTATGGAGGAGATGAGTCTACGTCCACACAGATCGCAACCACAAAGATAGTCTTCTCAATCACAATTTGATGCTTTTAGAAGGAGGACAGTTATGAAGAAGACTACAATTGCAACATTTCAAAGAGACCTCCGAAAAGGCAAAGACACAATAGACTCATGACTTAAGTTATTGTGCAAAGACACAAAATGGAAAGATTTGCGTGCCATAGGGTTATAATATCCATAGTCTTTTTATGTTCAATTGTATCATAATAAAATACATATGATAATCCTTCCAATGCTTAAAGCGTGAACATAACAAAGGCAACCAAAGACTCAAAGGAGAAGAGGAAATGGGGACTTAGAATGATAGAGGAGGTTGAATGGAGACTAAGCCTATAATAATGTCATAGGAATACGATTAATTAAAGAGGTGACAATTAGAATGACATCCCCTAAATATAGCGAGGAACATTAAGAAACAGGCAACATCCATGAAATGATGATTTTTTCCGTTTTGCAATGCCATTTTGCTAAGAATTGTAGAGACAAATAGTTTGGTGAATGATACCACGAGAGCTTAGGGAGTGAAAAAAAACTCAAGAGTTAATATACTCAAAAGCATTATGGAGAATTTTCAATGATTTATTACACTAAGTTTTGGTTTCTTCATAAAATGTTTGAAATACATTGAAGATATTTGAACTAGTTTTTAACGGAAACAACCAACACATATGAGAATGATCAATGAATATAACAATAACGATGGTCATATTCTATAGCAACAGGACTTAGATCCCAAATATCAAAGTAGACAAGATTGAAAGGTAGTTCTCTCTAATCATGAGTGCTATGGATGAAAGGTACAGTGATGTTTGCTCATCTGACAAGCATCACACTGAAAGGTAGGACAAGATTTTAGACATAGAAAGTGTTAAATCTTTGGAAGAGAGGGGTGTCTCAACTAGCAATGCCATTGGAATACAGTTACCTTAGTCGTTGTAAGAGCCCTAGAGGAAGAATAGGTATCATCGGCTATAGCACATACATGCCACCAATCCAGTCGTCTTCTTTGTTTGGAGGTTTTGAAAAAAATATTACGTGGAGAAAAAGGTTATTGAACAATTTAAGGTTTGAGCAAGGACACAAACTGATAATAAGTGAGAACTGTGGTGCATAAAGAACATTAAAGAGGGTAATAGTGTCATTAGGGTATATGGACCCTTTTGTTGCATCAGGAAAGATGATCCATAGGCTATAATAGTTGGCAGATGATGGCCAAAAGTAATAGTGGAAAATAGAGCTTTATTAGTTGACATGTTAGAAGTTGCTCTTGAATTTAGAGTCCATGGGTTTACCAAAAATAACATGAGGCTATACCCGATGTAGTAGTGAAGGTTCTCAACAGTAGTGATTTGAGCATAGAGAGGCTGACTATGAAGCGAGGAATGGGGATTTGTTAATCAAACTGCTACTTTGGCATGGGCCCAAACTTAATCCAACAATTATTAGAAAAATGATGAGATCGCCAACTTAATCTATCAACGGCTGAAGCATAATTAGATTGCCCACAATATGTGCACGATAACACTTGACGATCTTGGCCTCTACTTGGAAACCTGCCCTTCGGGATCTGCCTCCTTAATGGGGAGGAATAAGAGCTCTACTAGGCACTTGAGGAGGAAGCTATTGCATCCCACAATAACCTAGAGAAGGCATTGTGCAAATTTGGAATAGTTGGTTCCACCAAAAGCTTTGGATAGTGGAGAAGCTCTCATCTAAGCCTGATAAGAATTTGACGTTGTTAGAGGATTACTGACATGTTTGTAGATGGTGGTTGATATTAATTCAGCTTGTTCCATTTCCCTTGAATTAATGCATAGTACTCTTGGAAAGGATGACCATCCTGCATAAGGAGAAAAACTCTTCATACAGCTGATATATATGACATGTTTTGTTGTGGAGCATAAGTTGTGGCTAGTGCGTCCCACCTTTGATGGTGTAAGAAACATAATTGCAGATGCTCTATGCTATTAAGTTGACTATATGCTCTATGCTATTAAGTTGAGAAACATAATTGCAGATGCTCTATGCTATTAAGTTGACTATATGCTCTATGCTATTAAGTTGTATAGTCAGGACCAAGGTATTAAAAACCGTTCTGTACTAAGTAGTATGAATGGTTGGTATTGGCTCGAAAAGGGTTTGATACAAGGAGGAAGAGGAGAAGAATAGGAAGAAGAAGGTGAGCCTACCTTCTCATGAGTGCGAGGCGAGTGGAGCAGCAAAGCATGCAAGCAGGAGGGACCTTGCCATTGTCACTACCTCTTCCTTCTTCTTCCTCCATTTTCTTCTTCTTCCTCTTATTTCTCCCTATTGCTCTGGTCACATGCTCACCCAGTTCCACCGGCGCCTCCTCCTCCTCTTCCCCCCTCTTCTTCTTCTTCCTAGCCGCTGCTTTGCTCACAAGCTTGCTCAGTTTCCATTCGGTACGAGCCTGAACCGGATCGATATTTTAAACCTTGGGGAGGACAATCATGTTAGATCATCACCACTCTTCATAAGTAAGGCCATTTGTAGCTAGTGGTGGAGACTCTAAATTTTGCACCATCCCCTAAGATGCTAAGTAGTTTCTTGTAAATTGTGCCCATAATAAATAGTTTTTGCCATCTATGTTCATAGTACTTCCCAAGGTTGCGGTGGGATTGTTCTCCAAATTGATGTCCATAACTATGTTGTGGGAAGGAGATGTCATAAGGCCAGATGAAAATCAACCACTACGATAATGTAGTTGCTAGAAAGATTGCTATTCTATGTGTTATATGATGTCATGCATTGAGATTCTCAGCTAGTGAGAGGCTTAGTGACTTTTGATTAGCGTGGCGGTCAGAAAGTTTGTGAAACTTAATTCAATTCCTAGGAACCTTACCTCCTTTGATTAATAAAATAATGAATATTTGTCTCCTTGGCTAAATATCTTGATGAGGGAACCACAATCACAATTACCTATGACCAGAGCAAGATGTGGGTTTCCTCGTAGATGGACCCATTGATGTGATAAGGAGTGGTGGTGTGAAGATTGGAGAAGATTGGCAAGCAAAGCATTGCAAAAAAGTGTTGACGACAAAAGGAGATAACAGGCAGAATGAGTGGTGGCGAGAAAGTTAGAGAAGATCGCCATTGCAAAGAGGTGCCAATGAGTGGCGGTTGGATTCAGCAAGTGGAAGTGTCAACGGCGAGGTAGAGAAGATTGGTGGCTAATAGAACTTGCTATGGTACCAAGTTGGAACCTTAGATTTTTCTGTTCTATGAAATATAGGTAACAAATACAGTGAATATGAATAGTAAACATATGGGTCCGAGTCCGACGAGACTTAGCTGTTACGAATTGCATTTCTTTTTATATACACTTTTTGTTTTTCTACTGACCATTGTTTGTGATCGCCTATCTTCAATTCTTGTTTCTTTAGTTTATCAAACTATTCACAATCAGTTGGTGAAAATAACTCCAAGATATCACATTTGATCGCCTATCAAACTATTCACTATGAAAATCATTTTTGATGTCCATTTGATGCAATTGCTAATCATGATTGATAGTTAGTGAGCCAATGATGAAAATCGTGGGAGGCAGCAGCAGTAAGTGAAGGGAGGGGTGGAGAAACCCTAGTGATATCAAGTTGAAACGAAAAGAGAGATTCTTTCAATAGAAGATAGATGCTACCAAATACAAATATATGGCTGTCATAATGGATATCAACCGTTTGAGATGACTATCTAACAAGGCTCCAAATTCATAATACAACACCTCAACACTATTATAAAATAAAACCTCTACCAGTATTCGAAGTAATTATATATATCATGAGTGTTATTAATGTTGTTCTACACATTCATTAATCTAATGATCTTCTAAACTGTTCACACACTGTAATATGTATTATTGCTTTTCTTAATTTCTTTCTTGTCTCTTTGTACTAATACAGTTCCATGATTTTGGTAGTTCTCTTTTCTTAAAGCATAGATATGGAGTTGGCTATACACTCACTATAGTGAAGGTTTGTTTTATTTTATTCTTTATGTCCAATCTTGTTTTTGTTTTCTGATAAATATTATTTTCATCTTTTAACCAGGCAGCATCAGGTGTCTCTGCAGCTACTGACATTGTTTATCGCCATGTTCCAAATGCTACATGCTTGTCCAATGTACCATTTTCCTTTCTTTTCTTTTTCCCTAAGTTTTTGTTGCCTTTATTTGGAAAGGAAATTCATGCTTTTATTGATGGATGCTAATATGAGTTTTCATATAGTGACGAGAAAACTCATGCACATTGTCTAATGTGCAACTTTGTATCCTTTTTGAATTGGGAAACTTTCTTAAGAGAATAGTTTAGCTGTTCCTAATGCACAAACTATGTTTCTCATTTTGTTTCCCAGGTAGGTACTGAAACTTCCTTCAGACTACCTCTTACATCATCAACTTCGTTTCAGAATATGTTCCGAGAGATTGATACCTATTGTAGGAGAACAAGCCAGTACCAGGAAAGTTGCTCTGGTCATTGTCAGGGAATTGAAAGTTATGGTGTCTCTGTTACAACTCTAGAGGAGGTTTTCTTGAGGGTTTCAGGGGATAACTTTGATGAAAGTAACAATGGTGCTTGTCTCATACCTCATCCTGGATCTTCTAGCAAAACTGTTGATGCTTCTTGCACAGTTGTAGAAACATCAAACTCTGATGTTTTATTTGGAATTCATCTCAAGTATGTTAGATGGGTATATACTACTTCCGCAAGAGTTTGCACTTCGATAGTTACCACATCTTGCAGTTTCATTGCTTTGTTTCTACTCAGATTTTGTGGTTGTGATCTGATTACAAGGTCTACGTTCTGGCAGCATTCCAAAGCTCTCCTTATGAAA
Source organism: Costus lasius (assembly GCA_027563935.2). Taxonomy (NCBI): domain Eukaryota; kingdom Viridiplantae; phylum Streptophyta; class Magnoliopsida; order Zingiberales; family Costaceae; genus Costus; species Costus lasius. Next base: position 8,660,278 of record CM050452.1, on the reverse strand, counting down.
AGGGCAATATGTGCTCGCCGTGACAAAAGAACAATTATTTTCCAGCTTTTCATTCCAGCTTTATTTTTAATGTTCGGTTTGCTTTTTCTGAAACTTAAACCACATCCTGATCAGTGCTCGATCACATTAACAACTTCCTATTTCAATCCTATCCTTGGTGGCGGCGGTGGTGGAGGGCCTATACCATTCAATTTGTCTCTACCAATTTCTGAGAAGGTTAATTTCATTTTAGGAAGCCTTATTTTTGTTGAAATAATTTCTTAATGAATCTAATCTATTGGTTTATCTGGTTTAATTTAATCACTTTGTTAAAATCTTGTAGGTTGCTTCTTTCGTTCATGGTGGCTGGATTCAAAAGCAGGAACCAAGGATATACCAGTTTCCTAATTCCAAAAAGGCACAAACTGATGCGATTGCGGCAGCAGGACCACAATTGGGCCTAGCTCTTCTTTCCATGAGCGAGTATCTAATCACTAGTTTGAATGAGTCATACCAGTCAAGGTATTGAACCTTTTGTATTTGCTTAAACAGCTTATTTTGAAGTGCAGCAAATTTATTAAAAGAATTAGTTCAGTACAAGTGAATTCATATAGGTTAGCTATTGTTTGACATTTTGGGTAAGCTCTTTCTTCTTTATGTCGGCCTATGTTGCTTTGCATTGGTATATGTTGCACAGCATGGTAGGTAAATATCAAAAATGGAAAAAATATTGCTTGTCTACCTTTACTGTTCTCATATCTATTCCAATTATGCCAACCCATAGATGTGTTGGTGCTAATTGTGCAGTGTATCAATTAAGGGACTGTAACACAGCAATATATATCGGTCTAACAATATAAGGAATGAGATATATGTTATATAAGGGCTGTATTGATATATGTTATATAATACTGCCTTATTTAGCGATATGGAATGAGATTTTAAATCATGTTGGGAAGCAAACTTATAGTCAAATTGCATCTTGTCTTGAATGCTCTAATTTTAATTAATCAGAATTTGTTGACTCTACTATATGTTAGGTGTTTAGTTGGCAAACTAATCTATTTTACTTTTGAGTAGACTAGATATATTTTATAAACTAGGTATTATAAGCAAGATTTAAAATGTTCGCTCGTCCTAATAGACATTTCTCTAACCATACTGGTTCATATTGATATACTAATCATACCAATACATGATATTATAGGTTTAACTTGGTTCACCTTGGATTAGGGCGGGCAATTCATGTTTTATGTGTCATAATAGATCATGTCATGCTTAACACGCAACACAATTATATTTGACACAAACACGACCCGTTTATGTATACGGGTCAATATATAAAAACAAACATGACATGTTTATGTATATATGTTAATATACAATACACAAACACGACCCACTTATTTCACAGGTGATACAACACGACATGGATAACACGATTAATGAATATGTCATGTCACACGACAAGACACGGCACAATACAATATACTATAATACAAATTATGTTACATAACACAGTCACGAAATTTGATAAGTCATAAAAGGGTTATATTATATATATATATATTATACGGGTTACATAGGTTGACCCGCTAATATGACACGACACGACACAAAATTTAGCGGGTCATAAATGGGTTGACACAATTATGACACGAAACACAATTAGTCTAATTCAGACCCACTAAATAAGGTACAATTCTCCTTTATTTTGATACCCTGATCCTTCTAAGCTTATAAAAATATGAATTTAGACAATTTTAAAGTGTTTAGAAAAAATAAACTGAAATTGGACATGTAAGTAAGGACTGCCACAGGGTTTATAACTTGAGATTACATTATAAAATTATGATATTTCATCAAAGAAAAAAAGGCCTAATTGCCTTGTTTTTGAACTGGCCTTACCCCTTTGGTTTGTTTCTATTTCATGGAAACCTATAAATATTAGCATTCATGATTATTGTGATATGTTTGATTACAATTTGAATGAAAGTACTTATGTATAAAAATGTTACATCGTTCCTTCCATTTTTAACTTTTGACATGATTTTAAATTGGTCCTGCTCCTCTTACTTCATCTCATATATACTTAGAATTTTAAAAATAAAAATAAAATTAATCATTGTTATGATATTTAAGTAAATTAAAATTTGAACTAAAAATATCAATAAAAATCAAATTATGACACAATACCTTGCTACTATAAGAGCTCGTCTACTAAAGTCACATAGTCAGAGCTCCTACTACATCCAGAGCATTCAAGTAGATCATTGAACTATGTGACTTATGTCTATCTTAAGGTTTTACAAATGCCACATTCATAAAAGTCCTCCTAAAGCATGTGTCACTAATATGTTAAAGTCATGCTTATTAAATTTACATTGGTAACTATGCCTAATAGGATAACCACTATCACAACTAGAATTAGATTGGCATGGGTACTAGGATTGGACGTGAATACATATAAGCTCCTTTTGAACTATATCTTTCATAGCTCGATTGAGACCATAATGATTTACGCTTTGCATTTTGCAGTAGAATGATTCTTATTTTTTTTCGAAGAGACCATAATGATTTACGCTTTGAATTTTGTAGTAGAATGATTCTTATTTCTTTTCAAGTCCTGTATGACCTAGGTTCTTTGCTTAACTGGAGGTGAACCCTTGCTTCTTTGAAATTGATAAGACATATTGCCTTTTGAGTTTGCTTGAGAAACCACTATGGATTTTTTCTTGTGTTGCATATATGTAGCGTATTTTATAAGTCCATGGTTGTTGTGTCGCACGCATACACCTCACTACAACCAGTAGCACTATCACATTCCTTTGGCTTTGCTGTGATTCACATCACTTGCTCATGGTGCAGATGTGCATCTAAAAGAGAAGACATTTCTTAAAGCTCTTAATGTTCTTGCTCATCAATAATAGATAATGGTCAGAAAACTTTTTTTCTCCCCTCCATGCCCCATGATAGAGAAACTACATCCTTAGTTGCCAAGTTCTTTCTTCTTAATCTTTGGTTCAATAGTTAAGATTATTGTGGGCCTTGTGGTTGGGAAAACTAGTGTTATGGTTGGATTCGACTGGGTTGAAACATTTACCACACAAGGTATTAAAAATTGGTCTATACTAGTTCATTAATGGACTGACATGCTAGTATGGACTAAAGTTTCAAATATCAGTCCAAACCGGTGTTCCAGTCCACAGGCAAAACCGCGCGGAACTGAGCATAGTAGAAGAAGAGGACACGCTCATGGCAGAAGTTCTTCACACTCTTCTTCCCTTCTTCCCTGTTCGAATCAAGGAATTGAAAATCATTATGGAACCGGTCCAACGAGCAAGCGGTTTCGGCACAAGCATCGGAGCACGGCTTCGAGCGGAACGGTGGCAGCGATAGCGGCAGCGGCAGAGGGAGGCTAACAGTAGTTGGTGGGGGCAGGAAGCTTCAATCGAAGCTCGCCTACTGCCGCCGTTGTCGCCCGCTGCTCACTTGCTATCGTCCAGTACGAATGGTATGGTACCGGTACCGTACTGGTCTGGTGGCTCACTGGACCGAGTCGCTTTATCGGTTTTACGAACCTTGGTTCGAATTAGTATAAACTAGCTTTACTACCTAGTGTGGATCAGATTTTCAAACGTGTGTATGAAGTGGTATTTAAAACATTGCTCTCACTCTAATCTATCGTATAATTTGGGATCTTGTTCCTCTAAGGTTGAGCACCAATTCATCATCATACAAATGGCTGTCTTATGTGAGTTTAGTAGTTTAACCCCAAATTGGAAAACCATTTTGTTGGAATTTGGAAGTTTAAAAATACCATTTGGATAGTCTAAGTGTCTAACTGACATTATTGTTATTTATAAATGCAATACTAAATTGCATAAAAAAAATAATGTTTGTTACTTATTTGGATCCATCTTGTATTGCAAATCTAAAGCAATTGGATCTCGTTTGTCATTTTAACTTTTTGATGTACCTCCAATTGATGTGGCAGCTACTATATTTGGCTCCATGTGATGTATCTCACTGTGTAATGTAGCTAGGAAGCCTTGCTTTGTTTTTAGGTTATACCGGTATTCATAGCTCGGATTTACAGTAGTAAGAAGAAAGATAAATAGTTAAAATTATTAATATAAATGTAACAAAATAACTAAAACAATTATATACAAAAATTTAAGTTTTCACCAGCCAAGTGAATTTTTTATCTCATTTGCTTCTCCTTTTTGCTTAGGGTAGTATCAATGTAAACACCCTTATTACCAATTGTTATATTAATTTGCTATTCATATTTGACAATCTTGGAATACGTGGTATATTTCTCTTTCTTATTTATAGCAATTTCCTAAAAAAACATATATAGGCTCAGCTGCTATATATATATTGGAAATGTCGGTTAATTGGTACCAATTCCTAACAAATAAAATATTAATATAGCTCGTATATAGTACGTCCATTTATCGGTTTATGCTTAGACTAATACAAATTGGTTTCTTAAACCATACTTACATCAATCTTTAAGATCTTGCTCAAGTCCTTTCAAATTTTACATTAAGATGAACATATGAGTGCTACTGGGAACTCCCAAATCTCTTCGTGGTAAGAATCTTTTCAACAACGTGAAGAAATTAGGGGTTTTTAATCCAATAATTAAAGAACCTAAACCCTGGACCTTTGTTGGTCTTCGAAGTTGATTAAAATTAAGGATAAACTATAACAAACAAAATCGACATGGCTCTAGCAACTAATGGGTTTATTATTATTATTTTTCAGCCCAATTCTTTTCTTACTCCATCTCTTCTTATGAGTGGTTAGTATTTTTTTCTTTATATGTAATATTGGGGCAATTAAAAGCGTATATTGGATATATATATGAAAAGGTTTTCTTTGTAACTTGTACCAAGGTTTTAAAAATTATTTCATACCACCTGGTCCATATCGGTCTGAGACAGTACCTGTATTCATATAGTATTCCAGTACCATTTAGTGTACAGATAGGTCTGAGACTATACACCTGTACCGGTCTAAGACTAGACACCAATATGAATCGAGACTTTAAACCTTTCAATATACTCATTGAAATGACTTTAATTGGTGGAATCAATGAGCATCACATTGTGTTTGGGAGATTCATTCTCCCTTTTACTCAGAAAAAAATTGAGCACACCCTTTGCATTATACTCAATAGGTATTGGAAAAGTTCCCACTGAAGAAACCACAACTTGAATTATATAATAATGACTATATTTCAGCTATATTGATGTTTAGTCATTTCAATTGTAGTGTGTATACCTTAGATTCTCTTGAGAGATTTATGGTGTCAACATTGAATATTCTATTGTAAATGTCTTCTCTTGTAGTTAAATGATCTATGGGTGGATATGTATATATTTTTTGTGTATGCTTATGGGCATTTGAATATTCATGTGTATAATGTGATTAAAGACAGATCTACCTAAAGCGTACTTCATGGTTTAGAATATTGGTCTATGCGGTGAAATAGTCTTTGAATGGACCTACATGTGCTAATATACTGAACACATGGTATGGTTGGACCAATTGAGTCCATCTCAAATTGATGTTTTAGGCTAGTTTGTTCAGTTTGATCGCTTGGTTCCTATAAACATTTAAGAATAAATGACGTTAATTAGTTTCGAGGTGTTTTGGATTAAAATTAAATTGAAGTTGGTTTTATATGTAACAAATACCATATCGTTTGATTAAGTTTTGTCTACAAGTCTATAACGTGAATAGTTGCCTCCATCCTGATGTTCTCATCAGCTTAACCCCATGACAATGGTACTAGCTATAGGTGGTGGGCTTTAAAGTGTGTCAATCGTAGTTATTACACTCTTCAACCACATTTTTCTTATTTATACAAAAGCCCTTTATGTCAAGGTTCAAAAAACTGGTCAAATCTAGTGTACCAGTCCTACATCAAATTGATATATATCAGTTGGTATTAACATACGATATTGACGGATCCAATCAGTTTTTATTTATATATATAAAATATTAGTTTAGTATTGACCTGATCATGTACTAGTCCAAGCTCAAAAGATACAAACCGGAAATACCGGTCGGCCATACTACACTTCGTGCTTTTGTGGATGGCTATGTGGAGTTTTTATGAAACCTTTGGACATTTGGAGACATCAGGATAGTCATTGGTAATAAGTTGTTTAACTCAAGCGGCACCTATTCTTTTGTGATATCTATGTATGATATTATGTGAGATCAATATTGTGGCTTTTATGTGCCATAGAATATTAATTATAATAAATTGAGTGAGAAAGAAAAAAATTGATAGAGTTTCAAGAGTTTAAGACTCTATGCGAAAGATTTGGTATGAGAGTGCCGAGTGAATTGGTGGAGAATATAGGTCTATATAGAGAGAAAAAGAAATCTCTTCCCGCCTTAAGAAAAGAATTCCAAATGGTTTGAATGGAATTTTGCCGTTGGAATAATTTTTTTTTTAAAAAATAAAGCTCCATCATATGAATACTAACCTAAGCAAACTTTGAATAGGCAAAATAAAAATAAACAGGAAGGATAAAAAAAATGAATCATTACCTATACAACGTTTGCATACTAGATTAAAAAGATCTAAAATTAGATTTATATTGTATTTTTACTGTTTAATGTTTTATAGAAGGCAGTATACAATTCCATAAAGAATTTTTTTAGTGAACCAAATTCATGAATTTTTTAAGTTAATTTTAGTTTGGGACTAGGATTTTGTCTCTCCTGCAGGATAAATTACACAGGTCAAATTGACAAACTGTAGGTCCACTTCAAAACAAAGTGAAAAAAGGAGTTAGTCTAGACCCAAGAACTTCTCAAACTAAAGGGGCCATAATAGAAATTAGGGCAAACTACATGAGTAAATTGAAACTAACCTAATTTTCTTCTTCTTGTTTTCTTCAAGTAACATACACATGTCCATAAATAAACACATATAGTTCGTGAAGATGCGTAATGTAATTTAACTTATCACTAAACTGCTTGATATGTAGATTAAATTTGTTGATTCTCTTTTGTCTACCAGAGTAGTCACAAAACAGTCGCCGTCTGAGATGCTAGATTATATACTAGCAATCCAAATTGCTAAAATTTTAATACTATCTTAACCACTACACTGGAAAAACTTGAAGCATAGGTAATTTCCTATTTTCTAATTGTGGCTCACATGTTATTTCTATTTATTATGCTTTTTTAGTTCTTTCATGTTTTTGTTGGTCAAAGTTTTGTGGTAGTTTGAGTCTACATATTTGATAGTTGACCATTGTTTATGTGTTTGTCCTCATCTTCATTTTATTCTCATGATCCCACATGATTGCACACTTATTCTCATCCCCGTTATTTTCACATCCTCAAAGGTATGGCGCAATTGTAATGGACGATCAGTACGATGACGGTAGTGTTGGATATACAGTACTTCACAATAGTTCTTGTCAACATGCAGCTCCAACATATATCAATTTGATAAATTCTGCAATTTTAAGAATGGCAACTGGTAGCAGAAGTTTGATGATTCAAACTCGTAACCACCCTCTGCCAATGACAACATCACAGCGGTCACAACGTGGTGTATGCATCTTTATTTTACCTTTTTTTATCCCTTCTCGACGAAATACCAATTTTTTCCTCTATGTATGCAACTCCGATTCAGTATTCAAGCTATAGATCTCTTTCTGTGAAATGAAGTTTTCAGCCTTGAAATTGAAGTATAAGATTTATAGATATACTGTATTCTCACAAAATCTTCAGAAATTTAGGATCTTAAAGGTTATATTAACAATGAAAGGATTAATTGTCTTTGATTTAATGGACTAAAAGCAACTGTTATGATAAATTCTTTCTTCGTTCCTCTGCATGTTTACCTAGAAATGCATGCCCACTAAATACATCCGCTCTAGATTTTAACATCAGTTTATCAATATTTCGTTATTTTCTTCAATGTATTAACCTGACTAACATATCAAGTTTTCAACTTTTAGGCTTTCTACCCAATTCATTTCACTTCTTTCTATGAACCAAATTCACGTTACTTCTCTTATAAATTGGTCAAGCAGTAGAACATTTTGGCCTTTCCTTGAATGAATTAATTAAAACTCACCAGATATGTATACTTAATTTAATTTACTTTATTCGCCTTGGTTTTCATGAACGCCAGTATTTTTATCATGCCCTAGGAAGAGCAGTATTGCACCAATCCTTGGGGGTAACAATCATATTAGCCATGTTATCAACCATCACCATATAGAGCTCTTACCATAACTTTAAAATAATTAACGTTAAATAAAATAAAGCTGAAGTACACATTGTCAGTGGCCAAAAAATTCTAACATAGATAGTTTTTTCTATATAGTGTCGACATAATTCAACTCCCAACATAACATAATTTAATTTAATGAAAGTAGTTCAAATGATATATTTCTAGGTAAACGACACTAGGATTACATGAAGAGATGGACATGTCTCTATCTACTTCGAATATTCTAATGGCAATGTCGATTTATTGAAGTTTTGTAATATGAAAAGATAAAAAGATAACAACAATAAGAAAATTAAGTGGTTTCTATGTGCAATGTTTTAAATACTGGGTGTATATATATATATATATATATATATATATATATATATATAGTTATATATGCACACAAACGGTACCAACCGTGTACATCTGGTATAAATTGCCTATATTGGGTGGCATATAATGATTTTTTAAATGTTGATTGTGTGTCTTACTTTCCAAACTACAAGTAATATTATATATAATTAAAGAACAACCATACAAAGATATTCAATATTTCTCTTGCAATCTAGTCTTTAGTTTTTTTAACACACATCTCTTTTCAAGTTATACAAGTTGCAAGATTCATTACAAGGTTCTTGACTCCACTTATGGTGTTCTTAGGAGACAACTATGATAATGAGGTTGTGCTCTCTATGATATGCCTAGTTGCCTGCAATACAACTTGGTGTCTTCTGAGTACCAATTGGACATACATCATATTACTAGGTTATGCCCTATAGGACTTGGATATTATGCCAATAATATATAAATTGTGTCCTTTCAACACCACTATACCACAAGGTTATACTCTCCATGACATACCTATGGTATATGCTAGTTTAGCTCTGTGAGTCACATTCTTATGTTCTCTTTTAGGTAGACTATAATATTATCCTAAAACTCCGGCCGTCACACCACACTAAACACCCTCATTGGTTTTTTAAAACAATGCTACACATTATCACTACGCACACTAAACACCCGCATTTGTTTTTAAAACAATACTACACAATATCTTCCAGAAACCTCATACGGCTGAATTAAACATCTGCATTTAATCGGATACTACACAATATCCTTATGGAAATATGTCAACATTAGATGCAATAAATTCATCTTAGCATACCAACATTAATACTAGTGTCTAGAAAACTTTACATTCTATTTTTGTCCAAAAATGAGCAAATTTACAAGCCATATGTTACCCTTAATCTAAAAGAACTTCAACTCTATATTCATAAAAAACTGATTAATATTTTCAGTCTACGAACTAACAATCATCTGAGCCACCAGCTATCTATTTTTGGACACCATGAACATGTTATTTCCAGCATATCTACCATAAGTGGACAGTTAAAATTCATCTTTATGCTGTCAGTTCAAGGTTTAAAGAACTAGTCCGAACCGATGGTGGTTTGGATCAGACCAAGCGGCAGAGCCACCTAGATGCTCCAGGAAGAGGAAGAGAAGAAGAGGGAGAGGAAGTAAAGGAAGAAGAAGAAAAAAGAAGAGAAGAAGGAGAGGAAGAAACGAGGATGCGACAGACCTCTCTACTTTTTCCTCTTCTTGTTTCCCTTTTTCTTTTGCTACTCCACCTAGTTCCGTCAGACTGGTTCTTGTCCAGTATGGATCGGTACGTACTGGTCGGACCAAATCTTCAATTATGTCAACCTTAATTGCCTCTTTGCTATCTAAACTAGGCAGCAAATGTAAACATTCTTGCTTTTCAAAATTGGACAGCAATTAACTGTTTTTGCTGCCTGAATTTGAAATGGGGCATCAACTCTTTGAGTACTAAATTTGGCATTCTTTACTGCCCAAAACTGAGTATTAGTGCACTTTGCTGTCTCAATGTGGACAGTAGTTTTTTTTTTTTTAAAAAAAAATGTGGCATAGAACAATGCTCATAAGTGTTACGTTTGGGCCGAATCCCATCTGGAAGGTGTACACTAGGTGTGGGCTAAGGAAAGGAGAGGGGCCAAGCAAGGCTCAAACCCAAGCTGGAGGGGAGGAGAACAAGGATTAGGACAAGCGAGAGAGAGGGGGGAGGTGTGTCGTTGTAATTTTGGGTTTGCTACTAGTTTTGACTTGCCGGTGACGTACAGCTTGAGGGACAATCAATTTTTGATCGTGGACCACTGGGGAGAAGTTGGAAGTCATCCTCGAACAACATACCTTCTCACGATCAACGTCGAACGCTTGGTGTTGCTTGAACAATGTGCGTGGCGAGGAAGAATTGGCCGAAGGAGCAGATACCACCAAAGACGCGAGCGGCGGCGGAAGCTCCACTAGACGTGAGAGCTTGAGGCAGATGGAGTTCTTGGTACAGGAGACGTGTTTCAATGCCTTCGCGGACGCACACCGTGGGCGCAATCCAACTTAACGCATCTTGGCATGAAGCGACATGCGAGCGGTGACGTGGGATCGAGGAGATGGCAGCAACTCGATTGGAAGCGCGGTTCGAAGCATTGGAGAAGTCTTTGGGCGATCTTTTGGCCGGTGAGGAAAAGCGACAGGCAGAGGCCGCAATCAATGAAGAAAGGCAAAAGTCAATTGAAGAGGATTGTCAGAAGATGGAGGAGGAAATGACAGAGTTTAAAGAGATGTTCGAGTGATGAAGAGAAAGATGCAGGAAGGGAGTGCAGAACCATTAATGAGGAATAGGGAACCAGTAAGATCCCCTGTGCAGCCGGTAATATGTGGGCGAACAAGTGACTGGCAAGATAAACCAATATGAATACCAGAAGAGGCAGTCTACTAGCGATGCGATAGGGGCAGGAGCAGGTCAGGTCTCTCCCCAAGATGGAGAGGTCACGTGGAGGAGAGGAGTAGACACTATAAAAGAACGGCAGTCAATGTGTTGAAGAGTGGAACATGCTGACGTGGAGTTGGGAGATGAAGTAAAGGTGAAGATGTTGCTTTCGAGAGAGGTGAAATATTCAATACCAATATGGAGATGTCACTACATTATGGAGGAGGAATTTTAGGGCCCCAAATATTAAAGTTGATTGGAAGGTTGGAAAGAATCGATATTGTAGTAATGATGGATAGTGGTGCCACCCATAACTTTGCTTTAGACCAATTGGTGAAGGAGTTAGGGTTGAAGATGATCCCAACCCCTTCTTTTGGGGTATAGTTGGGAGATGGTGGGAAGGTACTAACTCAAGGATACTGTCCATAGCTTTAGGTGCAACTAGGCAAGCACATAGAGACCGTTGATGCTTACCTGTTTGGCTTGGGTAGAGTTGACTTGATTTTAGGAGTTGCCTAGCTTCGAACATTGGGGGAGATTAGGGTGGATTGGGAACACTTGCATTTAAAGTTTCTAAGAGATGGCAAAGAGGTGACTTTTGAAGGGAGCCTGGCTTTGGTGCGATTGAAAGCTTCTATCAGGGGATTACTCGCTTGATTGAGGTAGAGTATGGAAGATTGTTATGGATATTGCAAATTAAAGATAGTGAATCAATGGACAAACTCTTATTTAGCTAGTTTGGTAGCAGATATCTTTATGTGTGAGGTGGTGTGTCTACATGGAATACCTCGATCTATAGTGAGTGATAGAGACCCACTGTTCGTCAACCATTTTTGGAGAGAACTTTTCAAACTACAAGACACAATTCTAAAAATGAGCTCTTCGTATCACCCTGAGACAGATAGATAGACATAGGTACTTAATAGATGTTTGGAAACTTACTTGCATTGCTTTGCATCTGAACAACCACGAACGTGGGCATGGTGGCTACCTTGGGCTGAGTACTGATATAACACTAGTTTTCACACAGTTAAGTGAAGATCCAATTTGAAGTAGTGTATGGGCGCCCTCCACCTGCCTTGTTGAGATTTGTGCCACGGGAGTCTCTAATGGAAGTAGTCACACGAATTACTGGATAGAGATGAAATCTTACGACAATTGAAATACAATCTGACTAGGGCACAACAAAGAATGAGCAAATATGCAAATGCAAAGTGTCGTGATGTATCGTTTGAAGTTGGAGAATCTGTTTATGTAAAATTGCGACCCCACCAACAAACGATAGCTCGAAGGGTGAATGTCAAACTCGCAGCTCGTTACTATGGATCATTCAAAATCCTGCACAAAATAGACGAAATTGCATATTGTTTAGAGTTACCTATGGGGTCTCGAGTACACTTGGTTTTTCATATATCACAGCTGAAAAAGGCAATCCGGGCCTAAGGCACACCAGCACAACTCCCTCCCAACCTAAAAGTAGAACCTACTACAGTTGCGTATCCGGAGACCGTCCTAGCTCAACGTCAAGTAAGTAGAGGAGGAAGTTCCATTAATCAGTTGTTGTTATAATGGTCAAATAAGTTACCAGAAGAAGCGACTTGGGAAGATGAGGAGATAATCCGAGGATAGTTTCCAGAGTTCATCGTTAGTCTTGGGAACAAGACTATTTCTGAGGAGAGAGCAACCATTACATTTGGGCCGAATCCCATCTGGAAGGTGTACACTAGGCGTGGGCTAAGGAAAGGAGAGGGGCCAAGCAAGGCCCAAAGCCAAGCTGGAGAGGAGGAGAACGAGGATTAGGGCAAGCGAGAGAGAGGGGGGAAGTGTCTTTGTAATTTTGGGTTTGCTACTGGTTTTGTACCCGTCGGCAACATACGGCTTGAGGGATGATTGGTTTCCGATCAGAACAATATGCCATCAAGTTCAACACTTGTTGAACATAAATATTATAAACTCATGTACTACAGAAACTCATGGAAAATCATTGTTTAACACTTTAACATTAAACAATACCCAGGAAAATTCAGCAAAAAGGATGGCTAAAAAAGAGTATCCGACCTCAAGTTCCCCTTTAAACATCAATATACATAACCATATCGATGTGCTTCAGCTCAAGTATGAAGGATCATTATTCACTAGTATCTAGGTTATTAAACTCCTTTAGTTTTGTTATGAAAACCCTGTACTTCAAGTTAGTACTCCCTACCTTAATGTAAAATTTGTTCCTACTTAGAAACCCTAGACAGCCGCCTTTGTATCCATGTTGCACCACCATGTTGTTTTGCTATAGCCATCTGTCTTCTACTGCCTCTCTAGTAATACTAGCACTAGAGAGCAAATGAAAAGATTCTACTCGATCATGTGTAGATACTATACAGGCGAGATGCCAAATGCCATTTACTAAAAAGATTCAATCTTTTGATGATCAAAAGATATATTTTTAAATAACCAATTGGCTTCTCCTTTGCATTGATGCTTTGTAGTGAATGAAATTTTTTTAGTTTTTCTGCACTCTATGATTGTTCCCCAACAAAATTGAATTATCTTCTTTTTATATAACACACCAAAAGTTAACCAAATCCCTCCAATTCAACGCCACTTCATAATCCTTTCTCCTTTCTGTAGTTCTGTTTGTTGCAGTAAAACCAAACAAGAGTCTCATCCTTTCCTTCTAATTTTTTTACTTTGAGAGTGCCATGTTTCCATAATTTTGCACTTTAGTCTAGAAGTTTTGAAAATTTGCAGACAAGTCCCTACATACCACAGCTTGGTCCTCCACATAAAATTAATACATGTTGCTGTAAGAAAGCATTTGTAATTCTATATTTCTGAACTATAACAATTTTGGAAACAGTACCTCGGAGAGAGTGATTCACTTCTTATGCCAGGTAAACTTATCCTTTTCTGATAGCGATCTAATAGAATTTGTCCATTAATTCATAATAGAAATTGTAGTTATCCAATCATAACACTGTAGATTATAGCATTTGTTAGTGTTATTTCATCCATATTACTACTTTTTCTGAGCCGCACTAAGGTGTAATGATTGAAAATTCATCGGAATTCCAAATTTAGAAGCAAATTATTTAGTGGAAGCATAAAAACATGTACCAGCTCTTTACCAGATTCTGACAACAAAAAATTGCCAATAGTGTAAAAACTATATGAATCAAGATCAGGTGCAGAGTATAACGTCAAGAAGAAAATGATAAATAATTTAAGTTTCTGCAATCTATTACCCTTGTTTTGGTAAATTTCAACATTACACTTCTTTTCTTGAATACCCTGATTACCCTCCATGATTGATTTTGTATTTCTTTTCCATCAAAGTTCCGTTTATGTTTTTGTATCAAAATAATATTTATTGATTCATTCCATAACCTAAGCTTACTTCGATAGTTATTTTGTAAACCACATTTGGATGCCTTTTATATATATATATATATATATATATATATATATATATATATATGCATTATAAATTGTTATAATTTGTTTGACATTAGTGTGATAATTTGTTTTTCATATTTTTCACTTTCAACATACAAACTCTATGTTTTTTGTAGGATTTTGGTTAGTTGGCACATGGGTGGTTTGTGCTAGCTTCCTCCTTGACTGCCTGAATCGGCATATCATATGGTTTACATTGAGTTCTCAAACCTTGGTATAATTATGTGCAATGCATAGGTTGTGTTGCATTGATATGTGCACAACAGTTACGACAAATCTCTTGGTTTGAATGCAAAGACTCGTGAGGGTTGGATGAAGGAGAATTTCTTCTGGGAATTGTCCTTTAGTGTCATAGAGCACATTAGCTGAGATGTACTTTTTGTACGCTATTGTTTTAAGAGGGGAGGCTTTGAGAGAACGATAATAATACTTTATTTAGGTTTGGTATTTTGGGATTTTGCTTGTTCAAGTTTTTGGTGTACTCTCTTGCTTCCCACCATTAGAAATTGAGAATTAGAGAAATTTTATTAAATTATGTAAATTACATCCATTACAATACATAACAAAACCTATAAATTGGCTTTAACAACACATAATGCTCACACATTAATTTAGACTTTGTCAAAGCTCTTAACTCTATAACTAATAATAACTGTAATAATTAATTGAAATCATAGTCCTATTTTGATTAGGATTACTTCATAGTGGATTTCTAATTTGCCACCTTTTATATTTTTGAGCACGTGCAATTTGATTTACATTGGATGTGCTGAACCACATTTGTTGGTATTTACTTCTACCTGTGTTTGTCTTTCATTGGTTGTACTCCTACTTCATGCTAAATACTTCTGGATTTTGTATGAAAGAATCTAATGTTATTTTTGTTATCTCTAGGATCTGGATGCATTCTCTGCTTCAATCATTGTCAGTATTGCCTTCTCTTTCATTCCAGCATCATTCGCTGTTTCAATAGTCAAGGTGAGATCTATATCAATCGTACATAGCCTCATGCTTGTTTTATTGATTTCTCAAAAAACTATATTTGCTTTCCCTGTACTTTTCCAATGTTAATGCATACTTAAAGACACGATGTTTTAGAAATCAAATCAGGTAGTTCATATTAATTTCTCACAACAGTTGATAAATGGCTTTGAGTTGGTACTTTTCACTAGAAGAGACATGATTGATTTTTTCACATCTATTTCCTTTTGCAACAAATGCAAGACAGATATATTGCTTTAGTGCATTTTAAAAAAGTTTTAGGGTATATGGTACATTGCCTTTCTGTGCCTCAATGAAACTGCACCATACAAGAGTATACTACTACTATTGATCATAGATTCACAGAATACAATCAGAAGTCTAAATCAACTTCTCAAAGAAACAAAGGGAAAGGACAACTCATCACTTAAGACTTTTCACAGGCCTTTTGCAACCAAAAATTCTGCAGGGTTAAATGAATCAAAGCAATAATACGTCATAGTAATTTAAAACAATAGAAACTGCAACCTTTTAATAACACCCCACACAAAATTATGCAGCCCCACATTTTTAATTGTTAAATTCACATGTATTCTCCAATTAATAATTTTGTTTTATAATATTCTCTCTTGCTGTTATTTGGCCACACATATACACAAGCATTTATACTAGTTTTAGGCTTTTAGCCTTGCAGGCTTTCAGCAGAATCAACTTTGCATACTTCTCCAATAAATATAATGGACCAAAAGCCGTACTACTAAGTACTTCAAAACTAACCCACGACAAATAATAACATTTATATGTTATCAAATGGACCAAATGCCGTAGCAAGTACCCAATCAATGCTTGTTCGAGTGATAGCTCCTAGATCTCTAAAGCCATGGTCTAATAATTTCTCTTTTGCTACTTATGACTGCTATGACCTTTTATGGGAATGCTTATCTTAATTGTTGTAGGAGCGTGAAGTCAAAGCAAAGCACCAGCAGTTAATTAGTGGGGTAATCAATTGTCATAGTTATTTTTTTGATTTGCCATATCCCCAAGTTGATGTTTCTTTCCCTTTAACAGGTCTCTGTATTATCATATTGGGTATCAACATATATATGGGATTTCTTCAGCTTCATGTTCCCGGCCTCATTTGCAGTGACACTTTTTTTCATATTTGGTTTGTAATTAATCTCTTCCTAGATTTCTTTATTATGGATTTCCACATATATTTGATTAGACACTTGAATGCATGTTTATAGATTTTCAAATATCTATCAATCTTATCATGTTCTTTGACAGATTCTTGAAGTTGTTTTCAAAAAAATGATATATTTTAACCGATCATTTTACCTATAGATTTGAATCAATTTGTTGGAAGTGGTTGCTTGCTGCCAACTATTATAATCTTTTTGGAATTTGGATTAGCAATTTCGTCATCGACGTACTGCCTTACGTTTCTATTTTCTGACCACACAATTGCCCAGGTATGTTCTGGACATTCATGTGACTTATTGAGTCATTTGTCATGTTAGTTTACATATCAAACACTTTGGATCTTGTTTTTTGATGCAGAATGTGGTTTTGCTGATCCATTTTTTTAGTGGACTTATTCTTATGGTGGTTTCATTCCTCCTGGGGCTTATCAGTGCAACCCAAAAGTCAAACTCTGTGTTAAAAGTATGAACGTTGCATTCAGCTGTGAACAACAATTTCCATCTTGTTGTATCAAACTATCAATACCTTTTTATGTTTATATATGTTTTTTGTATCTAACATGCATTGTATGCATCTACTTATCTATTACTCATAAGATCTTTACAAGATTGTTGAGTATACAAAATCAATAATTTATTTCCTCCTAGGATAGTCTCATTTTGAACATTTGAAAATAATTTCTCCTCTAAGCAATGGTTTTGGAAAAAAAAAACAAAAACTAGTACTCTAATCTAATGGATAGATTGCCTATATTCTTTAAATTTATTGTATATTTAATAAAGTGATAATCATCTTTTTTGTGTGATGTGCTTCTGGAGAAGATTAGATTACTAGCAATATAGATGCTACCTAGACAATAGTTTCACTATTTAATAGGTATGGTGGCATTAAAGTTTTCAAATGAATTAAGAGGCCATGTTATCTTATGAGAAATACAACTCATAATTGTGTTCAACTTTAACATTAGAGTGGGCAACTAAGTCCCAATTCTTATTTTTAATGTAAATATATCACTAGAATTTCTAGCATACTTTGCATCACTCATTTTGATGGTCCATGTTTCTTATACATCAACCCTTTCTCATAAGTTAATGTAGAATTCTCAAAACAATGAGTTACATTATTTAAGATCTTGTATAAATTAACCAAGATTATTTCAAGGTTTAAGATATTGTACCAGTAAACCATGCGTAATTTAAACCGGTACGTGTCGATAAATCAATAGTATCATTGACACAGTATGGTCAGTTCACTTGGATCGATTTTTTTTTTTTTTCAAAAGTAATATTTTATGATGCAATTTGATGTTTTGATCCATTTCGTCTTGCAAAACAATGAATTTAAATAATTGTAATGTCCTTAGAGACGAAAATGAGGTTGAGCAAATGTTATAAGCAATGTAATAATTTTATGATACATACCTTAATGAAGCATGAAAAGGATTGCCTGCAACTTAATTCTATTGTGTTGTTTTGTAGTGCTTACACTTTGGAAGTTCTCCTAAGACATGGTATTGGCATGTTAAGATCCATATGCTTATTAAACTTGCATGGGCCACAACGGTACATAGGACATATACTATTTACTTATTATTTAACAAATGTCATGCTTCTAGGAATTCAGTTAAAGTGAAGCCATTTTGATATTGTTTGTCATGCATCTTTAACTTCATGTAAGCATCATCTATTCGAGTCTATTTGCTTATAACGAAGATGCCCTGGGTCAAAGGCACTAGGTCCCTTAGTTTGTCAACCTAGTCCAAAGAAATTAATGATCCCACATCGACTTGTACGGACTATATAACTTCCAATGCCTTGCGCTTTGGCTCGTGCGGGAGTGAAGTAGATCTTGGCATACTTTGGCTACTACTATCACTCTTACTATCAACCTCAACTTAAGGTCATTTCGTAACTTGCAAAGAAGCCGATCGGACGTCCTCTTTAAAGATGTATTGAGCTCTCGAAGCTCGAATAGTAGCCTTCGATTCAAGACCTTATAGATTAATTGGTGTGGTGCTTGCTATGCACTAGTCAAAATTGTCACCTTAATGATAAATTGCTTCTCTATGCGAATGGAGTCAAGTTTCCCACTAATTGTTTTATGGATCTTGACCAATAACTTCAAGTGTTCGAAAACACCAAGATATCCTTAGGCAAAATGTAGCTTAACTTAAGTCACACCTTCATCTTTGAAAATATTATTGCAATGAATGTGTTGTTAATAGTGGCAATTTTCTAGCAATTTTCATTTATGGTGCAAGATAAGATCAATATTCTAACTTTTAGGTGCTATAAAATGCTAATCATGATCAATTAAGCGAGAAAAATAGTATTCAGAAAAATTAAGAGAGTATAAGAGAGTTTTAGAGATAAAGAGAGAGAACTATGCTTATATAGAGCTTTCATCCTTCTAAAAGTCATTTTTTTATGTTGACTAGCTACTCGGAAGTAGTAGTTTTTTATTTGCTTACTAGTGGAACTAGTAGGTATACCGACTATTCTCATGTCAATTGTGTTGGAAATCTCGGGGATTTTAAAATTTTATTACATAAATATAGCGGAAGCGATCTCCGAAATAGGTGGGTCCCAAAAACCCAGAAGATCGAGTCAAGTAAGGGAGTCGACACGGTGAGTAAGAGATGATACCTTAGAAGCAAAGCAAAGGAAACGATGTTGGCGCCCAAGTGTGCACCCTCTGTAGTCTCGCACACATCCCACGCCCGATGCTAGCCTCGAGAAGAAGATCCACGCCAAGGGAGCCTTCCTTGATCACTTGTGCCACCCACAAGGAGGAGAAGGCACCAAGAGGAAGGAGGAGGGGAAGAAGCCGCCAAACCCAATCACCACTTGCGCCAAGAGGAGGAAGGGAAGAAGTTTGCGGCCTTGATGGAAGAAGACTTGTGCCACTTGATGATGCTCTCGCCTCTTGCTTGAGTTCATGCCAAAGACTAATGGAAGATGTGTGTCTCAAAGGGGCAACAAGGCATCTATTATATAGGTGCAAGAGGTGGTTAAGGGTAATAGGAAAGCTTCATCGATTTAGGCATGAATTAAGGAATTAATCAATTAATTAGCTTAATCAAATCCTCAATCCCATATGCGCCAATGCCTTGCCAAGCAACCATCAGCCATATGCGCTTCAATGGTTACCTAAATAAGCAAATCTTCCATGTATGCGCTAAGACCTAGTCAAAGCATCATGATAGATTGCCTAATGAGGCATGGGCGCAACTCCTAATCCAATTAGGAGCCTAATTATGTTAAGCATCAGCCCACATACGCCCAAGGCTTTCCAAGAGAAGCCTCATGTGATTAGATCAAATCATAGTTGATTTGACAAAGATCAATCACTATTGGATTGCCAAATTAAGTCGTAGGCGTCACTCCTAATCCAATTAGGAGGCCATGCGCCCATGAATTAATTTTAGCCCCATTATACCCTTAAGCCCATGCAACTTATCCTCATGGCCCATTGGGCCATATTAGACTTCATTTAAGCAAGCTAATTAAGCTATCGGACTAAACCAATGCAACCTTAGTTAAACATGGCTAACCATGGTTTACTTGGGGTCAACCTGTCAAAAATAAAGTTTAGCTCCAATAAGTTTCTTCCATCTCATCAGGCATATTGGCACTGATGAAATCTCCCTAATAGATCCGAGTTATAAAATAACTCAATCTAAACGCTACCCGATCAATACAAGAACTCGAGTATCAAAGTGTGCGATCCTGTAGGTTCCTCTGACACTTGCAATGATGAACTCATGTCATCACAAGTAGTAAGTGACACCTAGCAGTGCATCGTTGCTACCCAAGTCTTCGGAATGGATATCAACATCGACATCCCATCATCACAGCAAGGTATCTATGCATTATAGTTCCTTTGTCAAACTGATATCCGATCAGACAAAGTGTGTTACCACTTTGTTTATACTCAATCCCATGGTCATGACTAAATCAGGCTTTCACCTGAGTATGGTCATACACTTTCAGTTATGCATTCATATGGGGCTCGTGGATATCAAGCTTCCCTCAAAAAGAGGTAAATCCTATGTTTGTCTATTGATCTTCTCATATGGGTCATGACATACTCAATGACAACTGTTATAGCCTCCCAACTACGGTGAGGTGTTAGCTTGTATCAAAGCATGTTCTTAATCATATAGAAGGGTTAATGACAAATCAAGGGATCAATGCGTCTCTTGTCACTTGTGAGGTTAACTCATGACACCAATTTAGAGCCTTACAGCGGGTCGATCCAGTATTATACCCATATGTTTGCGTTAGCACAATGTGTCTAACCAGCCCATATAGTAGTCTCACACGTACTAGAGCTATCCCTTATCCACTCAGGTTCTTGACTGGGGACATAAGTTCAAGGACATTATCATGCAAGTATACAAAAAACGTAGATGTAAACAAAGCATAATAATGACAATGCCAGAATGATACATATAAAATATCAGTGTCAAGTAGTACAAAAGATAGACCAACAACGGGTCCAAGGGCATATACACCAACATATTGGTGTTCTATCGGTTGATTTGGTTGGACATTAAATTAAATATGAGTCAATAATACCTTGCTCCGAGTATCGGGCTAAGCTTAGATCAATGAAAACTAGTCGTACCACCCGACGTGGACTAATTTTTTGATCCATAAATTATTTATTATAAATGAGATGACAAATCTAGTAATAATGAGACTGTTAAACCATAGTTTACTTTTTGTGGCTAAACTAAGCTATAGTATGTCTCTCTCTTTTTGACACCCATCTCTTCCTAAATCACAATTATCAGTACCCTTCCCGTACTCACATGCATTATAGGTTCCTATTTTTAAACTGAATCGCACTAGAGGTTAGTTCAAATTGTTAGGTCATAAACGAATAAACAAAAATTGTTAGGTCATAGGCCCTACTGGTTCGACCTTGTACTAATACTGGGAGAAGGTTGGTATTATTAATATTTATATCTATATATATTATGTATAATATTAATATGTGTCGGTATTGTCTATACCAATGTTTTAAAAACCAATCCAAATTGACCGAATTTTTTTATTCATTCCAGTTCGAGTGAATAGCGAGCTTTGGAGCAAATGGTGGAACTGAGCGTAGCGGAAGGAGGAGAAAGAAGGCGAAGAAGAAAGAGAAGAAAAAGAAGAAGAAGAAGAAGAAGAACAACAACAACAACGTGGACTAATTTTTTGATCCATAAATTATTTATTATAAATGAGATGACAAATCTAGTAATAATGAGACTGTTAAACCATAGTTTACTTTTTGTGGCTAAACTAAGCTATAGTATGTCTCTCTCTTTTTGACACCCATCTCTTCCTAAATCACAATTATCAGTACCCTTCTCGTACTCACATGCATTATAGGCTTCTATTTTTAAACTGAATCGCACTAGAGGTTAGTTCAAATTGTTAGGTCATAGAAAAAGAAGAAGAAGAGAGCAGAGCACGGGAAGAGGAAAGAAGAAGATGAAGAAAAGAAGAAAAAGAAGATAAAGAAGAGAAGAAGAAGAAAAAGGAGAGGGGAAGGAGAAGAAAGAAGACTATTTTTAAACTGAATCGCACTAGAGGTTAGTTCAAATTGTTAGGTCATAGAAGAAGAAGAAGAAGAAGAAGAAGAAGAAGAGTGAAGCAGAGTAGAGCAGGGGAAGAGGAAAGAAGAAGAGGAAGAAAAGAAGAAAAAAGAAGGAGAAGAAGATAAAGAAGAGAAGAAGAAGAAAAAGGAGAGGGGAAGGAGAAGAAGAAAGAAGAGAGGGATGGGCGGACGCTCTTGTGCAAGCGGGCGGACAGTGGATGACGGATAGTCCAATGTTTTTCTTCTTTCCCTTCCTTTTCTCCGCTAGCTTCCTACTACACTTTTGTCATGTTTTGTCCGTATCAAACCAATATGTACTGGTCAGAGCCTCGACCAGTACTAGGTCTCAGGCCAAAATTGTAAAAGAAGATAAAGAAGAGAAGAAGAAGAAAAAGGAGAGGGGAAGGAGAAGAAGAAAGAAGAGAGGGATGGGCGGACGCTCTTGTGCAAGCTGGCGGACAGTGGATGACGGACATAGTCCAATGTTTTTCTTCTTTCTCTTCCTTTTCTCCGCTAGCTTCCTACTACACTTTTGTCATGTTTTGTCTGTACCAAACCAATATGTACTGGTCAGAGCCTCGACCAGTACTAGGTCTCGGGCCAAAATTGTAAACCTTGGTCTATATTGTGTATCGATATAACCAAGGTTTTAAAGTGTCCCGATTTATGCCAATGTGTCAGTCCTATCTCGAACAAGCATATTGACACTAAATGATACCAGCGGAGGAGAGATGACACTATCTTGGACCAATACATACTGCCTATGGTATTGACTATGGCCTGGTACACTATTTTAAACCTTAGTTATAAGTAGGTGTTGATTCAAATTGTCAGGTCAACATGACCTATAAAATTTCTTTAGACTTAATCTATATATGACCCATTTAATATTCAATTCTACCTAAACCAATCTAAACTAGACCCACTTACTGCCTACAGTATTGACTATGGCATGGCCTGGTACACTATTTTAAACCTTGTTATGAGTAGGTGTTGATTCAAATTGTCAGGTCAACATGACCTATAAAATTTCTTTAGACTTAATCTATATATGACCCATTTAATATTCAATTCTACCTAAACCAATCTAAACTTGACCCACTTATATATAGGTTGACTCTAAATGACCTGCATAACTCATTTAATAAATAAATTATACTTTATAAATATAAAATATATATAATGAATCCATTTGGTTAGTCTCAAGTTTAAGTTTAAGTTCAAATTTAGTTAATGCATGTGACCAACACTTTTATTAACTCCACCTTAGCTATTGGGTAAAATCAAGTCAAGATATAGAAGGTCCCTTTTGAGTTGCTCAACACTCCAACTAAATTTATTCAAGTGATCTAGTCAAGTGCCGTTCAAGTTCAAGATGTATAGAACTAATTTGTGTCCCAAAATGCTTCAACTAAATCCAATTAAGTTGTTTAGCCATGTCAATTTTAAGTTCAAATTCAAAGCATGCAGGGTCATTTTAAGCTGTTTAGTGCTCTAGTTGAATCCGTTTTAAGTCACTAAATCAAATTTAGAAAATTCAATATTAAGATTGGTTTTATCCCCTCCAGCCATCCAACACTCAAATGAACCCATTTTGATTGTTTTCTTATTTATCACCAAATCCTTTTCAGTCATTTGATGAAGCAATTAAATTTGTTAATGTCATCCAACATCAGCAAGGCCTCATAGAGTTATCTTGTTTTTCACCTAGTGTCATCTATAGAAACAATTAGATCCTATTGAGCTTTCTAATTGACAACTAGATCCCTTTTAAAGTAATTTTATTGGTAAGTTAGATCTATTTGAATAACTCTTATGTCAAATCAATTGAACTACTCTCACCCTAGTTCAAATCCATTTGAATAACATACACTTTATCATGCTCACATTTATATTTTAATAAAGGCATTGTTTTTATTATATTTACTTGATATCTGCATAATATACATAATTATAATGATGCTTTTACAGTAATATGATTATTTTTAAATGTCTCTAATCAAACATAATTATGAATTAGGACAACAATAATAATTAAGACCAAGGTTCGAAGTTACGGTCCGAGTCCACCAAAACCCGGTGGAACTGGGTGAAGCATCAGAGTAGTGGAAGAACCAAAAAAGAAGAAAAAAGAAGAAGAGGAATAGAAAGAAGAAGAGGAACAAAAAGAAGAAGAGGAAAGAGGACCTACTTGTGTCCTTTGCTCGCTTGCGCACTGATCTCTCCTTCCTATCTTTTCTCTCCTCCTTCTCTTTCTCCTACCTTCTCTTGCTCCATCCGCAGCCTGCTGCACCGCCCTTATGGTCCAGTCCTTCAACGGGAACTAGAAAAATCAGCCAGTTCAAACTGATTTTAAAAACTTTGATTAAGACTATAACTATTCTTGATATGATATCAACTAAACATATATGTTAGAGAATATTGTGCTGGAGAAATCCACTATGAGAATGCTGCATAAGTGTCATAAGCATTCTTATTTTGATATAGTATATGCTATCCAACATGACTAGTCATATACTTTTATGTAGTCAAACAACACCTAGTTAATGATCATAAAGGCTGGAATTGTGCATGTCATGAATCATGGAAAGGAATGCAAGTGATTAAGAGAGAATTGGAGTGTTGGTATCTTAGTGAGATTAAAAATGCATGATGACTATACTCAAATAAATAGATATGAGATATCAATTTAATTTATTATATTAGTTTACTTGGGAATCAAATAACACAAAGCTATACAAGTATGATATATTTCATGATTTGTATTTAGGCTAGATACCAAGGATAGAGGGGTTAAACTATATGAGAATATCATCATTGTGGGGTCATTTTCGCTACATTGAGAAATGTATTATGACCGTTTCAAATCCACCTTAAATTAATAAGGCTTTTTGTTTAATGGGTTCTGACTTCCGATGAGCGCAAGCGTTCATCGTTAATTACCCCTAAAATTAGGGAACCTTTGATTAAGAGATCTATGATATACAACAAGGTAAAAGAGATAATCAGATGATGTCATTTACAAAATTTCATTCATGAATTTAATTTGACGCGGTACATATTTCGACGTGAGAAAAGAAAGAGAGTTTCCATCAACATGGGTAATTTGTGTTTGTTGAACTTTAGCATTGTGGTGGCGTGTTGGGTAATATCCGGCCCGGGTAGTACAACGTTATATCGAGGAGCTACGCCCCGATGGTAATCATCGACGTACGCACCTCCCAAACGATATCCCATCGTAATACGTTAAGGCGTGTTGGATATTGGACTGGAAAGATCACCTGGCCTTGATGGTGCGTTGGGTGATTTGAAGTAGAGGAAGATTACCCGGCCTCAACGGCGTATTGGGTAATTGGGTTTGGAGTTTATCGAGCCTTACGGCATATTGGATGACTCGGTTTTGGAATTTATCCGGCCTTGCGGCGTGATGGATAGTTTGGATTTGGAATTTACCCGGCCTTGCGGCGTGTTGGATAATTTAATTCGGGAATTTATCCGGCCTCGCGGCGTATTGGATAATTTGATTTGGAGATTTATCCGGCCTCGCGGCGCAGTGGGTAATTTAATTTGGAAATTTACCCGGCCTCGCGGCGTATTGGATAATTTGATTTGGAATTTTATCCGGCCTTGCGGCGTATTGGATAATTTGATTTGGAATTTTATCCGGCCTTGCGGCACGCTGGACAATTTGATTTGGAATTTTATCCGGCCTTGCGGCACGCTGGATAATTTGATTTGAGATTTTATCCGGCCTTGCGGCGTGCTGGATAATTTGATTTGAGATTTTATCCGGCCTTGCGGCGTGCTGGATAATTTGATTTGAGATTTTATTTGGGCCTTAGCGAACACGACGTCACATTGGGGAGTTACGCCCCGACGATAAACGTCGACGTACGCACCTCCCAAACAATGTTTCATCATGACGCGCCAAGACTTCCAATGTTAATCAACTTCTTTCCGGAGTTGTGTTTTATTATGTGTGACTTAAGTTGGGTTTGGGTCATCTGGCTCCATGTTGGTGCACAATTATTATTATTATTTATATATATTTTTTTTTTTTACCCTTTTTAACAGGAAAGAGTAACTTTACTCTTTTCAGAACTTCTGCATCTCAACGCCGGTTGAGGGTGGCGTCGACGAAAGAAGGAGCGGTGTCGTCGCTGCACTCCTGGCAGTCCTGTGCTCCTGACAACGTTGCTGAGAACGATCGCCAACCGTTCGTCGGCGACGAAGGAGAACGGAGGCGGAGCGATGGAGATCTAATTCTTTGGGATGTTAATGCACTTTTGACGACGATACTTGCGGCGGCCAAATCCCTGGAAGACGGCGGTAAATTGATTTTGTAGAGGAGTAACTTGATGGCATTATTGAGCAATTTAGATCTCTGCCTGAGGAGGATCTTCCGAAAATTTGCAGGGAGATGGCTCCTATGCTTCTCTTCTGGATGAATGACGCCACGGCGGAATCCTTAGGAGTCGATCGCTTCTCAACCCTCAGCTCTGTTACTCTGGTGGCAGCAATGAAATGGGTAAAAGCTTTTTCTCTCTTTTTTTTTGTATATTTTTTTATTTCGGATTTGTGTTTTTTCATTCTCTCCTTTTCTCTTGTGTGCGTTCTTTTCGTTTTTTTTTTTTTTTACCCAGCTTCCTTTTACAGCTCTCAGACAAAGGGAAATTTCTCTTCCTTTAGGATTTGGTGCAGCCCCATTTTGATGGCTTATTTCCTTCGACGACGACGGGTTGGGCTTGGAATGCCGGAGCGGATCCGGGTCGGATCCACCCAAGAGCCCATGCCTCTTTTATTTTCTTAGTATCACTTCCCTTTCTATCCCCTTTTTTTTTAACGGCTCTCTTGTGTTATTGTTTTTTTTTGAAAATGCCCACACGGGGACATTCGGTGATCGAAATAGAACACTCGACTGCTCACTGTAACTGAGTTCTATACAGGTAATCCCACTTTTCCTTTAGTATGATTTTTTTCTTTTGCTTCAGTTGATGAGTTTTGAACATGGGTCATCTGCTTTCTCAGTGCAGCAACTCTATTCGAAGTTCTAGGGCAGCCGCAGGCCCCTTGACAGAAACCCCTCTAGGAAGGAGTTCATTGCTTGGTGCGATCTTTGTTCCAACCCGAGGTCCAGAGAAGAAATCAAAGGGAACCTTGCATCAGGTATTTTTGCTCCCTTCTTCCTTTCTCTTCTTTTAATGGTTTGTCGCTTGTTTTCTCCTCTCTTCTTTTCCTTCCTCTTTTTTTTAGGGATCGGTTACGCACGCATCTTTCGTTGTTTCTTTGTTTTTCTGCCTTTTTGCATACCTTCATCCGCAGCATCACTCTTTTCTCTCTCCTTTTTTAAGAGCATTTCCTCTCTTTTTACTCTTCATCCACTCGTACCTTTCTTCATCTTTTAGCCTCACCTCCTCTTCATTTTTATCTCTTCATTCCTTCACCAGCGTTTTTGCGATGCCACCGGTGCTTATTGCACCTCAGGCCTATATGAATAAAATGAAGGAAGGTGCGTGTGTGTGCAGTGGCGCCATCCAGCACCTTGTGATGCCACCGGTGCTTATTGCACCTCAGGCCTACTTGAGTAAGAGAACTTCCCTTTCTTACCTACGAACCACTTCTTCGAGCTTCTCCTTGCAGCAGCCGTGCGTCTCCTTCTTCGTGTGTTGTTTTTTTTTTTTTTCGTGTTGTGCATCTCCCCTTTTATATAGGCCGCTCTGTCGGTTCCCCCCTTTCTTTTTGTTTTATTTTTTCCTCTGTCCACTGACAGTGGACATCCTCTCTTTTTCCATACCAGCCCCTGACACTTCCATACTCACCCCCTTATCTTGTCTTTTCTGATTTTTTTTGAAGACTTGTCACGTCTATGATCATTTTGGTGGGGGGATTTGGTGCTCTTTTCTTCTAGTGGTCTGCGCTCTTAATTGCACAAGCCGATTTTTAGTCTTTTGCTTCCAGCTGACGCATGCCCCTGTTTAATCAATTTCTCCTCTTTTTTTTAGCCGAGGTCTAGCGTTGAGCATTCCTTTCTTGGACAATTAGTTCCGGAGCTTGGCTTCGCGTTACTCCCTCGGACCCTACCAACGTTGGCAGCAGGTGGTGGAGTAGCGTCCGCGGGATATCTTATCAAGTATGAAATGGAATTTTCCCTTGGCCCTTTGCCCAAAGCCCATGGTGTAGTTTTTTTTTATAACGATTTTCTGTAGGCTGGAACATATCATCTGGTTTTGTGGTGCTCGCTATGTCTTTGTAGTGCTCGCTATGTCTTTGTAGTGCTAGCTATGTCAATATCTAGTTGAATTTGTGAAGATGCTTGCACATACCATGGATGCATTTTCGCATTCGGAGTGAGTGCACCATGACTGTAGCGATGCACCTAGTTGTGTTTGCACGTTCCTGTTTTGACTCTCAAATGCATGGAGTTATCTGTAGTTACCTAGGGACCGGTCTACACAGCCCCTCATAAACTTCCAACTGCAGTTGAAGTCCCCAAGTACATGAATTCATATGTTTTGAGGGTAGTGTTAGAGAAAACCAATATTTGATAAAGGATTGATGGCTTCCTTTTGTAGTAATGCCTATTTTGGTGAATTAGAGGCTCAACAATCATAAAAATATTAGGTCGGATGTTGATATTCTTGTGACTTAAGTTGTAGTGATGTATTGCTAGACACGGCTCGTTGTAACATTATAATGGGATTATAATATTACTAGTAACGTTAGAAAAACCTTATGGGTCATACAATTAGATTGAATTGGAATTTCAATTCCATAAATATTATCTAATGGAATAATGGTGATAATAATCATCAAGTAGAAAAAGGTCTTGATTTCAAACCATAGATGTGATATTTTCTTTTTGTTTAATTGAATTAAAGAGTTTATTTTGAATTTTGAATGTCACACATGAAGACATTAACGTATGGGCTAGGCATGCATAGGGGAAGGAAGCATCCAAAATCAGAAAGAGTTTGGCGCTTGAAGTTTTAACCTTAGGTGCCACTCCTTCAAACATTTGAGATGCTGCTCCATTTTTTTTGGGCACTATTACTGTTACTTTTCTAGGGTGTTGTCATACTTAGATATTGATATCTTATTTTATTCCCATGTGGGATGTGGAAAAAAAGTAGATAGGATATATAAGACTTAATGAACTTACTATTATAGTATTATTAACTTGAGCTAAAGTATTTTAAATTGGGTCATGTTCTTATTCGGTTTACCAAGTTAAAGCAAGTTGTAATAAATTGTATTAGAACAAATATAGTCTTAGGCATGATGATTAGGAAAGGGTTATCAAGGATGATGGAGTTGTTATTAGGTTGATTTCATATGTTGTGGAATAGTTTCTAAATGTGTATTAGAGCTTAGGCTTGACAAGGATGTCAAGTTTTATGTAGGGAAACTGGGATACTCAATTTACTCTCACATAGGAAGTAGAAGACAAGATGATATAATTTGCAAGGTTTAGTGAGTTTACTACCATTAACTTAGGCTTAAACATTTTAAATTAGGCTACATTGTCATTCAGCTTATGTTAATAGTTCAACTCATTAAGCAAATTGTAACATAGATTGTGCTGTTTTTTTGGATGGCCATACAGAGCGCATGCGTACTCCTTGTGCATTGTTGTTCTGCTTTGCTGTCTACATCTTCTACACATAGGATGAATATGGAGAGATTTTATTAGATTATTGGCGGATACTATAGAGGCAATACACCTATGTGCTCTTGTTGTAGAAATTTAATTTTGTGACACTTGACAGGATGATTTTGAACTACTAATTAGCTTCTACTTTCTATGAAGCTACTTTCCATAAATCCTTGGTGGGGAATGAAAATTTTGTTTTGTGTTGTATGATGGTTCCCCAACAATATATCCTACTATCCTAGTTTTAATTTCAAGATATTTGTTAGTTTTTCAACTTTATTCAAAACGTCTAATTTTGATAATACGATCCATTTGGTTGCTTTCTCATTGATGGATATTTTCTTTTTGTGTTTAAGAGTTGAAATTGCTCATATATAACCATAACTGGACTACGATTTTTTTAGTTTTGGATATCAGTACAATAACCCAAAGCCCCAAACTATTCAGCTGAAATTAGTTATATGAATTCAATTCCATTGGTGATTATACTTCAAATATTTATTGTTGGAAATTTTATGCATTCTAAAAGAACTATATCACTACTTACTGTTTGCAAAAAAAGTTCAGATTACTCTAGTTTTCTGCTTTTATGTTTGCTGTTTGACGTCAAGAAAATGTTGCAGAACTTCTATAGATTATCACCTGGGTTTTGCTTTGCTGATGGCCTTGCCTCACTTGCTCTTAGACGCCAAGGAATGAAACAGGAATCTGGAAGTGATGCTCTTGATTGGGATGTCACTGGTGCCTCTATCTGCTATTTAGCATTTGAGGTGACATATGACTACTATATGCTTTCCTTACAGACGTACCTATCACATTTTTCTCATGTCTTGATGTTAGTATTTTGCAGCTGAGTATACCAATATTAATGCATCTTAAATTATTAGAGAGGCTATGTCATGCTTTTGGATGACTGCTATGAGAATTTCTTGTAGCTTAATTTTAAACAATTTTCAGTGCCTGTATACTTTAACCTACCATCCTGAGGTATCTGATAATAATGTATTTGAAACTTTCTTTGGCTTTTCACAGCTGTTTTGTTATTCTATTATACTTCTCTTTAGAATGACCTATATATTTACAGGATTAGTGGTTGCAGAAACAATAACTATTACACTAGGGAAAAAGAAAAATTAATTAGAAAGAGACATTGGATAAGAGTATATACCATTATGGTGTTTCAAACTAACTAGGGAGCAAATGTTAGTAACATAAAATAAGAAATATTAATACTCCTATCAAACTTGAATATAAATATGAAACATGCTCAGCTTATTAAATTAGAGAAAATTAGGTAAAAATAAAAAAGATCTGGAAAAGATTTATAATATTTAATCCTTAGAACTTGGATATTTAGCTATAAAGCAGTATAGTCTAACTCCGAACTATTGCAGCTTCCAAAATTAGATACTGTCCTGAAAGCAATTGATTCATATATTTTTTTTTCATTTCATGATTAGATATGCTTCAATATTCCTGTGATCAGTGTACTTGAGTAATGTTTGAGTTCCTAAAATCTTATTTGAATATAAAATGTCTCATCTTGTCTCTCTAGTCACGAAAAAAAGTTATGTGTGGGGACACCGCATGGTGCGGGGCCCTCATCCACCATCAAAGAGATGTTGAGATACGTGTATACACGAATCCCAACATCTTTTTTAAGTCCTTAAACGGTGGATGGGGGGCCGCATGCAACATTTATTCCTCTAGTTACGGTCATTTTTGAACTAAGTAAATCATGGAGCTTTGGATTCTTCAACTTCTGCCTAGTTTGTGCATCTGTTTTGATACTGTGGTTACGCAATTTCAAATATGCTTGTTCGTTGATGCCTTCACGTAGTTAGAAGCTTCAACACATTATTGTAAGAACAACAGCTCAGTATTTCATCTATATATTATTTAAGTTCTTCAAAGAAAGTTTAGGCAACATCCTATTTATGAATGATGGTGACAACTGACGACATATAACTATAGAAGAAGGCTATTTCCTTTAGTATCAATGTATGTTCTGTTTCTCAAGTCATGTTAACAATATTCAATCTTTAATTGCAGAGCATTATATACTTCCTTTTCACAATTATGCTTGAAATATTTCCATCTGAAAGGCTAAATTGGATGGCAATCAAAGATTGGTGGCAAAATGTTAAAACTGTCCAGCATGACACATTGCAGCCTCTTTTGAGTTCATCTGAAGATTCCTCATTTTCCATAGATAATGAAGACATCGACGTCAAAGCAGAAAGACAGAGGATATATGGAGGCCATGTTGACAATGCAATAATTTATTTGCATGATCTGCGGAAGGTGCTTTTCCTATATATATTTGTTTCTTAATTATGCTTTTCCTATTCATATTCGTATATGCAATCCAGCATAAACTGGACCTAATCTCCAAATTAGCATTTAGGATCCTTCAACATGACTCTATACTTCTATCAACCACTTTCAATTATCAGGTCTATCCTGGTAGAAGAAACCATGCTGCAAAAGTTGCTGTCCATTTGTTGACTTTTTCTGTTAAGGAAGGCGAATGTTTTGGTTTCCTGGGAACAAATGGAGCTGGAAAGACTACAACGTTATCAATGTTAACTGGTAAGTTTGGACATTCTCATTTCTCCATAGCCTTAATATTGTACCTTTGTCCTTAATTTTGTACTGTGCGACTAGAAAGCGTGGGACAAAAATCATGCTCACATAAAATTCATGGTATCCAATCCGTGGGATATACCATAACAGAAAATAAAACATATTATTAATTGTGGGTTTGAGACACCCAATAAGCTCAAACCTTCACCATTAACAACCTAAGGGATTGCCAAGAAACTTAATAGTTAAAAGTCCCCTTAAATCAAAATGTAGAAGATGTAAGCACAGGTTTGATTTTACAAACTTTAACCAAGGGTATGCCCCAGTAAGTGTGTTGGTACGTGTTGGTCTATTAACCGAAATTGAAAAACTTTACATAGTGGACATGAAATAAAGCTCCTCCATTCTCTTTTGCTCTTTCTCACATGCTTTGTTTGTTGTCATTTCACTTTATTATTGTTTATTCTTTTGGCGATTGAGGGTGTGTTGACCTTTGATCACATGGGATTTCTGAGCCAATAAAGGGTGTTTTCTCATCTAGTTATACAATCTTGGATCGTAGGAGATACCATCTCAAGTTCTCAACCTCGGTATGTGTTGGGTTCTAAGCTAAATATTCAGAGTTTTAAAAGCATATCAACAGTGCTAACCAAGATTTGCATTTCAATCACTTATCGATATATTTATGCTATATAACTTACCAGAAATCTCTTACTAGGTTACTTGGATTTTTTTACTATTAGAACTTAATGGTCTTTTGTAGTTTTTTCCATTTGAGACTTACTCCCACATTGGGAATTAGGGGCCATATCTCTAATGTATTGGCCTTTCTAAGATCTCATATTAGCATGTTAATAATTAAGCTAAAATATTACTTTAACCACCTTATTATCATAATAGATTCAGTGAAACCCTGACCACTCCATCCATTGCACATCGCCCGAGTTGGCTTTCCATCTTAATCAGAAAACCCTAGCCTTAGCAGCTCCATCCATTGCCACCTGCAATGCTGTTTTTTGTTCCTCTGCCACAACACTGTAGCCTTGTTGCAACCGTGCAGCCTCATCGTAGTCTTACAACATTGCTAGCAAAAGCCCAACAGGTACAGCCACCGAGAAACTGCCATCTCTCTTTATGGGTTGTTTTTAACCCCTCTCGCACAAGATTGTCATTGCATATAAGCTCCATCGAGTACAGATGTCGCCTGAAGTATTTTTAGAACTGCTTATCGTAATTGCTTTCACACAGGGGAAGAGAAACCAACAGGGGGGACAGCATACATTTTTGGCAATGACATAAGATTGTATCCAAATGCTGCTCGGCGTCATGTAATATTTATTACTGCTCTTTCTTTCCTTTCACCATTTCCGAACCTTAGTAGTTGGTTTATATCTATTGAATCTGATGATCCCTTTTATCTTTTCCAAAGATTGGTTACTGCCCGCAATTTGATGCACTACTAGAAAATCTGACAGCCCGTGAACATCTTCAATTGTATGCAAGATTAAAGGGTGTTGATGAAAACAGACTAAATCACGTACGAAGATGTTTTAACTGCTTTGTATTTTTTTTTCTCCAAATTTTTGTTCTGTTTATGATGAAGAAACAGTTCTATTATGATAATCTCTTTAACCAACTGTAGGTTGTCGAGGAGAAATTGGTGGAGTTCGATCTGCTGAAATATGCTGACAAACCATCATATTCTTTAAGTGGAGGAAACAAGAGGAAGTTATCTGTTGCTATAGCTATGATCGGCGATCCTCCAATTGTGATCCTTGATGAACCGTCTACTGGTAAAACATGGAGCTAAAATAATGCTGTAAACTGCTATTGAAAAGGAACACTGCAAAAATAGCTGTTAAATTAAAAATGAAGTATAGGATTGTTGTACTTGATATCACATTACACCATCTGACAGTTACATTAATTTGGTTTTCATCCTTACCTTCTAATTTTAGGCATGGACCCAATTGCTAAACGGTTTATGTGGGATGTCATATCTCGCCTGTCGACTAGGCAGGGAAAAACTGCAGTTATTTTAACTACACACAGCATGAATGAAGCTCAGGCACTCTGTACCCGGATTGGTATTATGGTACTAAATCTTAACTTTGGTACAATGTGCTCAATTTCATGATTATTGGAAGTAGTGTAAGTATTGGGCCTAACCGTGCATATTCTATTTTAAGGTTGATGGCCAATTGAAATGCCTTGGAAGCCCACAGCATCTGAAAACGCGTTTTGGAAATCATCTGGAGCTTGAGGTAATTCATGAACTACATCAATATTATTTGAAGTTTAAAGATTGAGCAATGCTGATGGTTTATTTTTTTATTTATATTCAGTTAAAGCCTGCTGATATCAACTCCCTGGAGATAGAAAAACTTTGTCAAAAAATCCGAGAAAACCTCTTTGACATCCCAAGTAATTCGAGAAGCATACTTTCTGATCTTGAGAAGTGCATTCGCGGCTCTGGAACTATATCATCAGATAATATATCTGAAATCAGTTTATCAAGGGAAATGATAAGTTTGATTGATCAGGTGCTTGGAACTGAAGAAACTACCCAGACAACTCTAATGGTCATGCCTTTGAGTGACGGGTTATTTGGTGAACAGTTTTTAGAGCAGTTGTTTTGCGACGGTAGCATTTTCCTATCTAGATTTCTGCTCATATACTAGTTGTTTTTGTGTCTATATAATTAAAATTAGGTAGTACTATCGGTTAGTGTCATCTTGTACCAATTGGACCTCCACTCTTCTTCTTCTCTTGATGCATAGCGGCGGATGCTGCAGAGCGAGCAGAAGGTCCTTCTCCTCTTCTCTTCTTTTCCACTTGCTCAGCTCTGCTGGAAAGCTCACTTGTTCCGCCCGATTTTTGCATGTTACTCAAATCGGTGCGAATCAGGAATTTCGCCTAAGTTTGGATCGGTTTCCTAATCCTTGAACAAAGTAAGGACTTATATTTAGATGGCTTAAATGTTTATCAATAATGTATAACAAATCAATCTACATTTATCTATTCATTTCATATTTCATTACCAAATATGCTTTTAGACGCTTCATAAACAAATAGAAACTACACATTAGAAATGCCCCAAGCAAGGTGGAGGAACACTCTTTGCCATAGATCACCTAAGGTTTAGAATCTTGGTTCGTGTTGGTGTATTAGTCTTGTCTCGAATCAATACATAATAGAGGTATCATATGTACTGAACTTCCACCCGTATTAGGCAGAACAAATTGGATTCATAACCACAGCTAAGGAATCAACAACCAACCCATACCACCCAATAATGGCAAGTCTATACCAGCTAGCAATAATGGCAAGTCTATACCAGCTAGCACTGTCGATGTTGTCAATATTCTGGCACTGCTAACTAGTACTAACATGTATTGGTCCGACAGTGGATTGGTGCCGATATCTTAAAATTTGACCACGACAACATAAAATAATGCTTGTAAGTTTTATATGCAGCATATGCTCATGTATAAACACTTATCAACTTACGTGGTTATCTGGTTATGAAAACTCATGAAACGGTCATTTGGCATTAAAATAAAAGCCATAAATTTCAGCATATAGGGGTGGATATAATAAGGCTGTGATGGTCTCTAAAGCCTCTTCAAGCACCAATTTATCCATTTTATCGCATAATCAAGTATGAAAACAATCATAAACACTAGACCTGAGGGTCAAATTTTTTTAGTTTACTAAGGAGACCTCATATTTTATGCCAGAATTCTCTATCTTTTTGAAGATTCATCTTCCAGTCCTCTTTTCCTTCGTCACTAGAAATCTCACCAAAACTCTCTATGGAAAGAGTCCAGTCTCCAGAAATCTCTTCCTCTTCCACAATTCCCTTCACCTTTTGCTGCAGCCACTATCACCGAGAATGAGTTGTTAGAGGGTTCATAGCCATGGCTTAGTGGGAATAACTATTCACTAACTCCTTTCATTTTACCTCTTCAAATGTAAATATATCACAAATTAACCCAAATGAAGTCAAACAAAAGGTCAAACCTTGCTCCTTGTAAACTTTATTTTTATTTAAGTACCAAATTGGCACATTTTTATCTTATTCCTGAAATTTTTCATATTTTTAGTTGAGTCCTTGTAATTTGAAAAGGCATGTCCTATACACTAAAATAACATTTTTAATACACAAGACATAGTCGAGTCATCAAAGAAAAAAATAGTTCATAACAGAAAACCTACCATTAACTACCCACTAACACTAGATCTGACAACACCTTTTAACACATTGAATAAATAGTCACAAATTACACCATATCATAATTTAATTAAAAACTATAAAACTGCACCTTCATCACTTTGCATTATGATCCATTTTAAAACATTATCTGACAACACCTTTTAACACATTGAATAAATAGTCACAAATTACACCATATCATAATTTAATTAAAAACTATAAAACTGCACCTTCATCACTTTGCATTATGATCCATTTTAAAACATTATCTTAATAAACTCATTTGTCTTCCTGTAGTAAGAAACTTCTAGATGTATGTTTTTGTTGGCTTTATAAAAAAACCATGTCAATTTTAGCATATATATTAGACCTGATAACCATGTCATTTATAAAAACACTAGACCTGATAACCATTGGGGCATTGGTTGTCCTTTTCTGCTCAAAGTGGTAAGAAACCTCCAAGTGTAATAAATTTGATTCTTTAGCATAAATATTATTAAATTTTGCTCGACATAGAGGTTGAGCATACATTTTATTCATCCAAATTCATGAACGTGGTAAGAAACTTAGCTCACTTTATGCTGGTTGAGAAACTAATTTTCTTGAACGCTCTGCTTGTTGAACAGATGGGCTATACTTATTCCGAAGAAGTGCTTGGACTCCAGTGAACTTTTCTAAGATTAATATTCAATCGACTTCAGAATATTGAATGCTTCGCTCAAACCTTCATAGATATTTTTTAAAGAATAACAAGATTATGTATAAATTTTTCTGCATGTTGTTTCTCACATTATTTTCTTCTTTTAACAGGTGGCATACCCTTGAGGATTTATTCTGAGTGGTGGTTGGCTAAACAAAAGCTATTGCTTATTGATTCATTTGTTCTCTCTTCGTTTCCTGGAGCTACATTTCATGGGTTCAATGGTTTGAGTGTCAAATACCAGGTATATGTTTCTGAATATTTATTGGTATTCCTGTCATACATCATTTGAAGCCCTATAAATTATATTCCTGGATCATTCCTAGTGAATTCTGTAAATAACAACGAAACCTGATTCACTTATCTGTTATTCATTCAAAACTGGAGACAACAGGTCATCTATTTTCATCTGCTGATATTATACTGAAAATGGATTAACCGGGAAGCCTTCAATATTTAGCGTGGCTTTCTGAGGTTGCAAGTGTCATTAGCTAACAAATAATGTCCATCAAAATGGATTGTTCATGTATTTGACTTCTGGTCATATCATTTAACGGAAATTCTAAGTATTTGCACCCATCGACGCCGCTTCTTGATATGCGCTGTATTGTACTTTGAAACCATTTCTTTATTCCTTTCATAAAATTGTCTCGGAAACTTCTCAGTTGCCATATGGAGAAGGATCTTCTCTTGCTGACATATTTGGACATCTAGAACACAACAGGTCTGTCACAGCAACAAAATGACAATCCTCTTTGATACTTTCTTTCCTCACTAATTTTGTAATTCTGAAACTCAGGGAGAAGCTTGGTATTGAGGAATACAGCATCAGTCAATCCACGTTGGAGACGATATTTAATCATTTTGCTTCTGGGCAATAGGCAAAAGAAGAGAACCTTGAACCTCAAGCAGTCTCAGCATCACGAGCAGAGTCTCAGCATCACAGTTCCTGCCAATTTCTTTTGGCGGCTTCCATTTTTTCTAATCCTATCCACTTCATGATTATCCTCACCTAAATTCAATCGATTCTGTAATTTAGTTCCGACAAGCATCACAAACCAGAAGGGAGCTTAGTTCTGAATAACTTGATAAAATATAATGATTGTGTTACTTGTATATACAATCAATATTTGCTTGTTACACTGAATTTTTGCTGTATATGCAAAATTAATGAAGCACATGTTTTCCTTGTGGCACTACTTTCCTAGTCGGATTTTATTTAGAAGATGTGGCCCTAGAGCTTGTTTACACAAGAATATTATTACTTCATTGGATATAAGTGTTTTGCCTCTAATCTCGGGCCTTGTTTTTCCGTCGCATATACAGATGAGGGGGTCTCTACAGGTGGGCAGAATTGGCAATTCAACTTCCCAATGATATTCACCGTCAAAGCTCTGATTCTAGCTATTGAAGATAAAAATCACTTGCCTATTGATGGGCGAGAAAAATGCCTTGCAGTTTGAATTAAGATTATTTATGATAATTTGAAAGCTCGTTCATGACCTTTGAACTTTGTATCCTTTGTTTCATCTTTAAATTTTGAGGTAATTAAAATTTAGATGTCACAGTTCATTGTGACCAATTTGTAGAATCGGGTCATCGATCTGGACAATTTTGCACCAACGGTTCGAGGCGAAAATTTCCTTATCTACTAATAGTTGGATGTTTGCTCGAAAAAATGTATATTGATTCAACTAGCTAGATCTGGAATTGAATATGCCAGGCAAACTATGCTCGTAGGTTAGCGCCATTCATTAATATTGTAATATAAAATATTAAGAAAAAGTTTCACTGTAAGTAATTAAAGTTTTAATAATTAATAGTTCAATAACATTTGTATTCTCTTAAAAAATGTTGGTTATCGGTATTGATTAATTTAGAAATATGGGGAACATAACTGTTTTCCCCTTCCCGCCGAACTGTTGATACTACTGCTTAGATTGAGGTAATTGAATGAATTTAGCAATGTGTGTTTTATTTTAACTAATTGTTTGACTTTATTAATTCTTTAACTAGTGCTATTTGGAATTAGGATTCAGATGTGTTTCAATAAATATTTAGGTATTTATAAGATTTAAACATCATGAAATATAATAGAGTTATGTGTTAATTAGAATAAATTTAGTGAGTATCATATTTATTGCCAGACGGTGCCTCGCAAAGTGAGCATGCCATTGAAGAGGTGGAATATGGAAACAATGCAATAATAGTTTTTTTTTTTTTTATCAAAACGAAATTTATTCCAAAATCAAGGCTCTAGAGCATCCTGATACAAGCGTTCAAATAGCTGGGCAGGCCAGCTATCACACCAAAATACAGATTGTTTGTTACATTTGGCAAAATTGGCAAGCCGATCTGCCACTTTGTTATGCTCTCTAACCACATGAGCAAAAACAACCTCCTTGGATCTGATCATGTATTGTATTTTTCTAACAACAATCTGAGTACTCGAGCATGAATGATCTTCTACACTTTGAATGATGTTAATGGCTTCGTTACTGTCAGTTTCAATGATGATATGGGTTTGTTGAATATCAGGATTGTTGTAAATAAAAGCCACTGCGCTCCTAATTGCCACCAGTTCAGCGTCAGGTGCTGAATTGCAAACATGATAAGTTGCCGCCGCCATACTGGCTTTTGCACTGCTATCTCTAATGATATATCCCATACCTGCATCCCTTGACTTAGCATCCCAAGCTCCGTCGGTATTAATCTTCAAATATCCAGATGGTGGTCTTGTCCATTTCTCCTTGTGGCAAATGCTTTTTTTGGGTCCAGAATAGTACCATACGGTGAGCTATCTCATGGTCCTTGAAATTTCCCCATGCATTCCTTCCCGTCCTTTGCTCATTTGCTCGTTCATCTAAATATCACCGCATTCCTCTCCTTCCATACCTGCCAGAAAGTAATTAGAGTTAATTCTAGAAGTTGTGGATGAGACTTTGAGAGGAGCCACAAAGCCTTCCTTTCCACTATTTGGGTCAGCTCAGAGCAACCACTGATCTGTTGCAGAATTTTCCACTGTTTTTATAAAAACACAATTATAAAACAAATGATCACAGCTTTCTTCCTCAGTTTTGCAAAGGCAGCATATGTTGGGGCCATATATACCAATTTTAGTAAGTGTATCAAAGGTTGGAAGACGTTGATGCATTAATTTCCCGCCAAAATTTTTTATGTTGGGCGATAGCCGGAGCTTCCATAAAGTATTCCAACCAACCCAAGATGAGATATCAGGAAGACTGTGCTGCAGGAGAGTTCGATACACACATTTTGTGATTGGCAGGCCACGAGTATCATTGTTCCAAATCCATTGATCATTTTCAGGGAGCAAGTGAAGGTTTAAATTGGTAATACTTTGAAGAATTTCAGGAGCTCCCCACTGCTGGATATTCTCCAAATCCCAACCACCATTCAAAATAAGGGAAGAGACATTCTCATTAGGGAGAGCATTCATATCAATGAAGGTAAGCTTGAAAGCAAAAGGAATATCATTGCACCAAGGATGATTAACAATATGAGTATGGCCCCCTCCATTGATTCTCCTACTAAGGTAAGGTTTTAAGAGATTAAGATCAAACAGTAAAGTTTTCCAAGCTCTACTGGCCTTTTTATAGGTCGGGACTTCCAAGGATCAATAACATCATACTTAGCTTGACTAACTTTCACCCAAAGGTTATCCTTGTTATTAAGGTAGTTTAAAATTCTTTTACAATTAATAGCAGGTCTTATGAGAGAAAGATCTTTCATGTATAAACCACCTTGATTCTTGAGCCGCATAAGAGTATCCCAATTGATGAGATGCAAACCTTTATCGCAATAATAGTTCAACGTTATAATAAAATATAGGAATTTGAATCTACATTTCGTCAGTTCCTCCGATGAACGTCCACAATTGCGATAAAAAAGATTTAGCTTGCGGCGATGTTATCTTGTCCAATCACTTTTAAATGTTAAATTGCTTTCATTTGTTTATTTTAATAAGTGTGTTCATTCGTATAATAGTTTAATATATTCTTATAAATATAAATTATGTTTAGATTATATTAAAAGTTGGGAGAAAAAAATAGAAAGTACATTGAATCTAGTTGTATTTTAATATGGATTCAATGTATTTTTCATTCTTTTCTTCTAGTTTTTATGTGTTTTCATTCTTTCCTTCTAGTTTTTCATCCAAGGTAACACTTTATAAATAATTATATATCAGATATCTCATAACAATTAAATAATCCTTCTAGTTTTTATGTGTTTTCACATTTAATTTGTTTATTCCATATTAATTTTAGTATTTATAACTTATAATTACTCATATCTAATTGCAATTATTATATTTTTATGAATATTTAATCTTTGCAATTACATTACATTCATATAATTATTTAATTATTAATAATATTAAATAATTTAATTGATAAAGATTTTAATTATTGATAATAAATCTCACATTGATGTGCATTTTCTCAAACGTACGATTGCCTTGAAATGGTCCCATGCGTCAGGCAGTTATATTAGTTTCCACGTCTCGTGCACTTAATAATTAGCACACTATACAGTGCGAAACCACGCAACAGTACTCACAGCCCACTACTCCTTATCGCTATATCGCACAACCCGAATTCATCTCCTGCCACAAACAAAATAACGAACTCAAGAGTAGCCTCCGCCGCCCCCCGCCATTTAATCCTGCCTGAGCCAAGCGCCCCGCCCCCTCTATCTCCTCCTCCAATGGTTGCCTGCGCTTGCTCAGTCAACACAGCTACCATCTCGCCCGCCGCCCTCTCCCTCCCGCCTCACCATGCTGGCTCGCTCCCCAAACCCTCGCTGTCGTCGCTTCTGGTGCTCCCACTGCCCGCCCACCTCTCCTCCTCGCACCCCCACTGCTCCCACGTCGACACCACGCAAGCTACGCCGACGATCTCCTCCATGAAACACGCCGTCGATCTCGCGAGGACCGCGGCGCTAGCCGCGAAGGAGGTCGCGTCTTCCATGAACGAGGTGGAGGGAATCAATTCGTCGCAGAATGATTCGATTTGGGGGAAGAAAGCGGCCGCCGCGAGGCGGAAACGGCGCCGGAGTCGGAGGAGAAGTGCCGCCGGGCTCTCGGCCGGCAGTGAGGACGAGGATGAGAAGGATTGGAGTAGGTGCGGATCTCTCTTGGATGAGGGCTTGCCTTCGAGATTGGAGAGATCTAGATATCTTTCGCGGAGACAAGAAGCAGAGTTCTCTCGCTATCTCAAAGTAGGTATCTTCTCCTGTCCTCACTTTGTGTCTTACAAATTAACCCGATTCTCGCGGCCATCCCCCAAGAAATTGGAGGAAGAAGCAAAGAGTTGCATCTGAGCAACAAGTGCAGAATCCCTGGAGAAATTTAGTTCGCATTACGCACTATTTGACCCCCAATTCCCCTCCAACGAACCTTGTCACCTGTCTGGATCTACTTGAGTCTAAAACTCCTTTGCTAACATTAAACTGATTTTACTCGAGCTTGCATCACTATGATCCCATAAGAACTTCTCCAAGCTGCCACATAATCCATAAGCCTGCGTGGTTCACCACCCGAATGATGATGAGGATTCTTTTTAGACATTGAATAAGTTCCACACACCAGAGAGCCACTAATCCATACAAGCATCTTACGAGAATTCAATTGAGGGATAGTCTAATTAGTGATGCGAAATGAAATTGTTGGATTTAGAAGTATATTTGAAAAAGAATCTACTGTAGTTAAAAATCTAACGTAGTGGCATGAAATGTACTTGTTAGTATAACCTACGAATCAGAGACTAACTAATGGAAAATTTTCTCCTTTTTCTTTCTTCCATGAGTAAAAAGTCTGTGCACTAACCATCTGCAATTACAGAGATAGCAGGATCAACTCTTATTATGTACGCCTACTACAGTCTCTTGTTTTGACTTTCTGCCTCGTGGTGATACTACCAACAAAATGCACAAATCAACCTTTTTTCCTGCTAAATTTTCTTTGCATAGCACACTGTACTAACATATATGACCTCTTTTTTTTCCTCTTTTGCGTATTGGAATTGTAAAAGCAGGAAGAAGCCATGATAGACTCTAAAGTCCAACAATTGGGAGAATGCAGCTCGCAAGATATAGAGCATGCCGGATATTGCGCTAGCATGAAGAGAAGAAGTGATAAGGTTTCTCTGAGGGCAAGAGAGATCAGAGATAGAATCACATTGAGTTATAAGCGGCTTGTGGTATCTATTGCGGCAACTTATAATGGGAAAGGGCTGAGCATCCAAGACCTCGTCCAGGTTGGATCTTATCCTTAAATATTATAACAACCTAAAATAAAGTCTACTGCATTAGCAGGCAATCTAGATCTGCCAAATGCTCAATCCATCAATGATTTTGAGAGGAGTTCATCATGAGCATGG
Source organism: Costus lasius (assembly GCA_027563935.2). Lineage (NCBI taxonomy): Eukaryota > Viridiplantae > Streptophyta > Magnoliopsida > Zingiberales > Costaceae > Costus > Costus lasius. The sequence continues at coordinate 8,616,471 of CM050452.1, read as the reverse complement.
GCTACTTGACAGCCCACTGGCTTTACAATTTCTATGATGTTCCTGCATCTTTAGACCTTCAATTTTGAGTTTGATATCTCTTCTAAAAGGTTTTCTTAATTGTAACATATTCTTAGAATCTTATGCAAGGAACTAAAAAAATGAGCAGCAAAGGAAAACACAATAGATGTCTTGTTATTGCAACTCTCTTTGTATTAATAAATGAGCAGTGGGATAAGATTGTTCAAGTAAAAGGTAGGCATTATGAGCTATTTCTTTTCCTATGAAAAGTATTGTTCAACATATGATCAATATAATGAACTAGATTGAGTTGGCTTTATAATAAGTATCATACATTTTCTTTGGATACAGATTGAGTTGCATTACATTTCTACTAGGCAACAAGATCATATAGTAAAGCCTGCATGTAAATTGGTTCAAGTGTAACATTAGCTAAAAGGTAAAAGAGTACGTCGCCTTTGTTAGGAAAGAAAAACAAGATTCATCAAGTGCCATCTTCTAACAGAATTGAATGATAGGCAAACTTTTGGGAACTGTAATCTCTTCACAAGTTTCAGCACTGATCGGGTAGAGCTATTTCAGGAAGGATGCATAGGACTCCTTCGAGGTGCGCAAAGATTTGATCACACAAAAGGGTATAAACTCTCCACATATGTTTATTGGTGGATCAAGCAAGGAATTACCAGAGCCATAGCTAACAAATCAAGACTCATCAGATTGCCGGCACGTGATTACAACCCTTCCACTTTCAGCAACTGTCTTAGTTTGAACTAATTTTAGTTACCTATGCATTGCCTTTGCGGTTATAATCAATTCATGTCTAGCCTTTCGTGTAGGGTAACATGTGTGAGACTATGAACAAGGTTGCAGAAGCTAATTCACAGTTAAAGAGAAAACTAGGAAGGTGGCCTACTTATGAAGAAATTGCAGACTATGTCAATTTGGAAGTTTCCAGTGTGAGGATTTTAAGTGAGAGAAATAGGGCGCCGAGGTCACTGGATCAAGAATGGAAGGAGGGACTGCGTCTCAAGGTCATTCTAACTCACCAGTTCATTATTTGTAAGAGGAAACTCTTTTACTTCCATCTTTAGCTTATAATTCAAACAATTGTTTTTATTTACAGGATGTCATCCATGCGCAAGATGAAATAACACCAGAAGCAATAGTGGACAGACAACTAACTGTACAATACATGGATAAGGTTCTCAGTTTACTGAGCGAAAGGGAACAGCACATTCTGAGGTTGCACTATGGTTTAAATGGTGAGCCCGGTCGATCCTGTGAAGAAATTGGTCGATTGATAAACCTGTCTAGGGAGAGAGTTCGGCAGATTCGTTTCGAAGCTCTCTCAAGACTCCGAGAGGACAAGAATTTAGTTGAATGTCTTCGAAGTATTCTTGAATAGAGATTTCAAAACTAGTATGTGAATACATTGGTTCTAGGTTGAAGATTAAAATGTCAGCTCTCAGAATTCAACAAGGCTGGAAAGATGTTTTCCTGAGGATGAAGGGGCAAGCTCCCATTAAATTCATTTGATGAACGGCTGACAAAGATCAGTGTTGACAAGGGGTGGCTTGAAAAACTCAAATTACTTTAAAAGGAGCTACAGAGCTTCACACTGTTGAGATTGGCTGCAACAATCATGTTAGTACTCCTGGAATATCCTCAAATTTGAAGCAGAAACTTGTTGCTAGAATGAGTTGTGGTTTTATATAATGAAGTATGGAAGAAGCCCCATTTTAGTGAATAAGAATGTTTTCTCAGCTTAATAGCTATATATTTAAATATTTTCTAGAGGTGTCCAATCAGTCCTTTCGACCCGAATTGAACCGGTTGAAATCAATCAAACTAAAATTTTTTATATTGTTTGTATTAATTATTATTTTAAATAAATTAATTTTATAAAATAAATATTTTTATAAAATTAAAATGTTTATTTAAAATTTAGTTTAATTAGGTTGCTGAATCAAATTTTTAAAAAATATATAAAAATATTTGTTTAAAATTTAGTTTAATTCGGTTGCTGAATCAAATTTTTTTAAAAAAATATAAAAATATTTGTTTAAAATTTAGTTTAATTCGGTTGCTGAATCAAATTTTTAAAAAAAATTAGACAAAATTGAATTGGTTTGGATTTAAATTGAATTAAACTAAAAATTTTGATTTTGTTCTAATTTCTAAAGGATGAAGTATCTCTAATTATAATCTCTCACTCACTTTTTGCAGCTGAGCGCCCCTCCGCAAAATTTGCAGCGGAGTGGCTGCATCTGCAAAGCATAAATCCTGAAACGGGTGGGGCACCAATCTCTAAGTAAAAGATCTTATACGATATTTAGCTTTTGTTATACGATATCATCGTTATATTAATATCATTTCGTATCGTATAACACCTGATTATTTTCGTATAACATAGTAATATTTTCGTATAACACAATAATATTTTCATATAAAACCTTAATATTTTCATATATCATGTGACTATTGTCGTATAAATATGTAATACTACAATAATCACATGATATACAAAAATATTAAGGTGTTATACGACAATAGTCACATGATATATAAAAATATTAAGGTGTTATACGCAAATATTAAGGTTTTATACGAAATATTACTGTGTTATACGAAAATATTACTATGTTATATGAAAATAATCAGGTGTTATACGAAAATATTTATGTGTTATACGATACGATTTTAAAATAACAGTAATATCGTATAACAAAAGCAATATAGCGTATAAGGGTTGGGCTGAGTTGCTTTTGCATAGAGATTGGTGCCCCGCCTACTTCAGGATTCGTGCCAAGCGGATCAGGGCACTTCGTTGGAAAGTTTGCATAGGGGTGCCCCTTTACAAAAAATTTTCCTTTTCCACCTCCTCTCCTTAGGCCGCGTTTTTGCAATGGAGTGCCCCTCCGCAAAATTTTGCAGCAGAGTGGCTGCATCTACAAAGCACGAATCTTGAAGCGGATGAGGCACCAATCTCCAAGTAAAAGACCTTATACGATATTTAGCTTTTGTTATACGATATCACTGTTATATTAAAATCATTTCGTATCGTATAACACCTTATTATTTTCTTATAACATAGTAATATTTTTGTATAAAATCTTAATATTTTCGTATATCATGTGACTATTGTCGTATAAATATATAATACGACAATAATCATATGATATACAAAAATATTAAGGTGTTATACGACAATAGTCATATGATATACAAAAATATTAAGGTGTTATACGAAAATATTAAAATTTTATACGAAATATTACTGTGTTATACAAAAATATTATTATGTTATACGAAAATATTACTGTGTTATACGAAAATAATCAGGTGTTATACAAAAATAATCAAGTGTTATATGAAAATATTTATGTATTATACGATACGATTTCAAAATAACAGGAATATCATATAACAAAAGCAATATATAGTATATAAGGGCGGAGTTGCTTTTACATAGAGATTGATGCCCCGCTTGCTTCAAGATTCGTGCCAAGTGGATCATGACACTGCTAAAAAATTTGGAAAAGGGTGCCCCTACTCAAAAAATTTTCCGTCTCCTTACCCTCTCCTTCGAAGGACACACGGGTTACTGGTCTCTAATGAGAAGCGTCTCGAACTCGAATTCTACCCCGAGCTTCCTTTCCTGTGATGTTGGAAAAACCGAGTTAATCAAATCGACGCATGCAGACAAAGATCAAACAGGGGCCATGGAAATTAAATTACTAAAAATGTTTATCCTTGTTCTGACGCCCCCCCAAAAGATCGTGCTTGTTTGCCAACGATCGTCCTGGACGCTTGCTCTCACCAGCTTATGCTGCGATCTTTGCGAACCTTGCTCCCCTTACTTTCGCAGCTCTTCCCGCCACTGTCTTCTACCAAACTCGATTCAAACTTTGCTGTGCTGAAAGCCAGGTTTTAGCAACCATTGCAGGTGTGGTTTCTTCACCTCGCTTCACTATTTGTTCAAGGATTTGAGAGTTTATGTAATTTGATGCTTTCTGCAGAATTTCCATCTCTTAGGAGATGGATTTGGTTGCCTTGAGTCACGCGTCCATGTGTTGCCACCACCCCGTCACCAGATTGCGCCTGAGGCTTCTTGAGAGCAACCATAGCTATAAGCAGCCCAGGCCTTCTGCTTCCGGAAGATCTGCGATTCGTCGTACTGGGACAGGGAAACCCTCGTGGAATTCTAGGGGGTCATCTCACGAGATCAACAAGTTCAAGAACTTGCATCGAACGGACGGGCGTCGGATGCAACGCCTACTCGATGGGCTTCGAAATCGAGCGGCTTCAGAGGCGTCGAGTAGCTTTCGCGGCTATTATGCCATCAGCGGAGATGTGGGTCTCAGCAGTATCCCTAAGAAAGTTGATGAGGTCGAAAAGGTCATCATCCCAAGCTTGCCCGATGACTCCAATGGCAGCAACCCTGGCTCTCCCATCAGTAGTTGCTTCTGGGAATGGAAACCAAAGATATCGGTGCACTACGAGACATCAGGGTCTCAGAATGTTGGTGCACCTGCAGTGCTATTTCTCCCTGGTTTCGGAGTCGGCTCCTTCCACTTTGAGAAGCAGTTGAAAGATTTGGGCAACGAGTACCGTGTGTGGGCTATGGATTTCCTCGGACAGGGCAAGTCATTGCCGTCGGAAGACCCAGCTCCCGTTGTTAAGCGTGGAGGTGAATCTCGAGAGGGAAATGCTTTATGGGGGTTTGGACAGGAGCCTCAACCCTGGGCGAAGGAGCTAGTATACTCTGTGGACTTATGGCGTGATCAAGTTCGGCATTTTGTTGAAGAGGTGAAATTTCTGAACTAATAATTGTGTTGCTAACCAGGATTGAAATATTGGTCTAAACCTGATATTTTCGGTTTGTCTCAGTGACATGTTTGGACAGTACTATGTGGTACTAATCAATCTAACAATGAACCGATATGCTGTGAACCGATTTTATAAACCTTTGTTGCTAATTCATATTTTACTAACCTTTGCAAGATTAACTATTTTAGTTATTCTATTGAAAGCATGAGCTGAAGCCATCCAATGGTATTGTAATACTAGAGAAATGATGATATTGTAGATAAGGCTTGGAGGGTTTACTACTGTTAACTTGGGCTTAAACATTTTAAATTAGGTCACATTGCCATTAGGTTCACTAAGTTAATGGGTGAATTTGTTTATTAAGCAGGTTGTAACAAAAATGGTATTAAACTTAGTCCTAAGCATGGTAAAAAGCTAATAGAAAAAGATAGCTAAGGATAGTAGAGCTGCCATTGAGCTGATCTCATATATTGCCGATTAAGGGATAGTTCTTAGACGTGTTAGGTCTTAGGCTTGATAAGGATGTCACGAGATTGTAATGCCATAGTTTAATCTCACATGAGAAGTGAGAGAAAAATATTAATATTGTATATAAGGATTAGAGAGATTACTCCTATTAAATTAGGCTTAAGCATTTTAAATTGGGTTATGTTGCTATCAAGCTTACTAAGTTAATAGGTCAATTTATTTATTAAATGGGTCATAATAAATACACACTAAACGAGGTTAGCAATTGGAAGCGCTTAGTTTAATGTCTTTAGTTACAATTAAAGAAAGAGCATCTAAGGATACATACACCTTAGGCTAACTTTGATGTCAATAAATGATCACTATTATTCGTCTCTAATTGTTAGATTGAGTGTATGAGGAGCAGAGGAGTTATTCAGATATTATTCAAGAGTTATTCAAACAAAAAATTGAACATTCATATAAAGCTGGGACTTGTTTCTCATTTCCTAAAGTGGATAATTCGTTCTACATGTTATATTAATCAGTTTTCATATGCCCTTCTGCAGGTTATTTGTGAGCCAGTATATGTTGTTGGCAATTCTCTCGGAGGTTTCGTTGCCTTATACTTCGCAGCATGCTATCCTCAACTAGTGAAAGGAGTTGCACTGCTTAATGCAACACCATTCTGGGGTTTCCTTCCTAATCCTGTCAGATCCCCTAGATTGTCTAAATTTCTTCCATGGGCTGGAACATTCCCTCTACCTTCAAGAGTTAGAGGAATAACTGAAATAGCGTATGTCATTCAAAAAACAGTTTCATTACTTGGTTATCTTATAATATTTGTTTATTAGGAGTTTCTTTTTGAATTAATTTAGTTTGAATTACCTTGGTTAATTTACAATTTAGAAGAGTTTTTCTAGGAATGGTTTGTTTGGATATTATTTGAGGTGTTTGCTACTGGCTTGTAATATTCGGGTTATAAAATAACCAACTTTAAAGCTTGTGTAAATAGTTTCATAAAATCACTGCAATAGGTTTTAAATTTTACTGTAAATTTCAAATGTATTTTGTGGTCAGAAAAAGAGGCGTTTAGGTCAATTCGGAGCTCGCATTGATTGTATTATTCAGGTGATATGTTCAGAAAAGAGGACATCAGAAACAGCTCCAGAAAAAGCTGTGCTGCCAAACGAAATATTAAAGACCTAATTATCTTTAACACTAGGCACATGTATGACTAAACGTAGGAGAAGAAAATGGCCACTCCATAGTTAAATGTAGACATCAAGATCCAAAATGTGTTGCAATAGCTAATTGATTATTTGAGCTTTAAAATCAGCTGATACCTTCTTTAAATGACCAGGTGGCAAAAGATAAGTGATCCAAGTACCATAAGAGAATTACTAAAGCAAGTCTACGCTGATCATTCAATAAAGATTGACAAAGTCTTCTCAAACATAGTTGAAGTAACACAACATCCTGCAGCTGCTGCATCTTTTGCCTCCATTATGTTTGCTCCTAGAGGGCAGTTGTCATTTCCGGAGGCTTTGTCTAGGTATTTTAATGTGTTGAATACAATTTTTTAGTTTTTCTTCAGTTCAGGATCTTGTCACTTGTTATAATATGTTTTATTTTACCTCTTTTTCTAGGTGCCAAGCGCAAGGTGTGCCTCTCTGTCTTATGTATGGTAGAGAAGATCCTTGGGTTAGGCCGATCTGGGCACTCCAGGTGAAGCAACAGTTGCCAGGAGTACCTTACTATGACATTTCTCCAGCAGGTCACTGCCCGCATGATGAGGTTCCTGAGGTGAGTATTATTTGAATTTTCCTGTAGTTTCAAGAAGATTTGGTTGATTTAATCTTGATAGGTGGCTAGATGTATGTTTGCATGATTGAATTTATTGTTTTTCTTATGAGCTATGTTTTAATTTGTGAGTTGCAGTTTTTCGTTCTGGTGTGGTCAATCGTTTAGTCATTAAGCCCTGCAGAAATCTTAAGCAAAATAACAAATAACTAAATTATCATGTGGCAAATACTATTGGTGTTTCCTCGTAATATTGCTCGAGTTTCATTGCAATTTATTCTTGTGCAAAACCAAGAATCTATGCTAAGCTCTTCTAATTGCTTTTCCCCAACAGACAGCTTGGATAATTGATATAATCACATATAAGGATCATATTCCTGATGTCTAATGGATGTCGCAAATATTAAGAGTATTAATTATTAATTGTAGTTATATTTAGGTTATTTGTGCTAAAAGCATAAGCTTAAACGCTATATTTAGGGCATTATTATTGAATGATGCTCTAATTTGCCTCTCTTGTCTCTTCTCTCATTCTTCCTCTCTCTTGTCACTTCACATTAAGGTTGGCACGCCACATCACGTTGAAAGCTGCTTGAAGCAATTGTCTCATCTACAAGTATAGCCATCTATATACCATTCACATGTAACCATCTTGCCACACCCATCACCGACACCCACACATCTCTACAAGCCCTACTCATCAGTGAAACAATCAATGACTATGATCCAAATTAGCCAATGAGGAAACCGTCAGAGTATTTACTATAACATCAATATAAACGGGGTTCAGAAAAAGAAAATCTAATGTGCCATGAATGATACTGTAAAGATACTGTAAAGGCACGACTTTCTCTGTGCTTGTATCTCATTTGACTGTCGGATCTTCGTATAACTTGGAAGAAGCACTCTTGTACTAAATCAAACTTTCTTTATGAAAAAGAAAAAGTTCTTTTCCAGATATTTTTGTTGTTATGGATGAACTTTTCAGCCAAAAGAACTATTGCCCAACTTTATTCGTTCTAGATGAGTTTCTTTTCAATGTTCTATGACACCAAACTCCTTGAACACAATCTAGAAATCTAAGAACACGAAACCTGGCTCTCATGGTTGACAGGTGATAAACTACTTGTTAAGAGGGTGGATCAAGTACCTTGAGTCCCAAGGTTCTGTCATGCTGCCTCTTATGGATGAATATGAACAGGAGGAAATCTCAAAAGAGCTGGAGTTTGTCAAAGAGGGATCAGGAAAGACAGTGCAGGTGCGGTTTTTTGGTTCGAACTTTTCATTATGGAGATTGATACTCTCTTTCTTGAAGTCCCACCTTGCAAATTGCAAACTGATACGAGATAGATTAGCCAAATAAGATATATCAGTTTGTCCTTGTGCTGTAAATTTTGCAAATTAGATGTATATTATTTATTCTTTATTGTAAAACAATTGATTCCCAGTTGTATGAGAAATAAATCAGCTCTTTAGTAGCTTCTACTTTGAGCAAATCTGCTCGCTGTGCGTATCCCGTTATTCCTTGGATAACAACTGCTCTTATTATTGCTCTCTAATACCATAGGCATGTATTGAATAAGAAGATTTCTCAATGGATTCCTGAAATTATTCTAAAATTTCTGTGGTAAAAAGATTGGTATATGGTTTTCCAACAAACACTTACATAGGCGTAGTCTTTTTAGAAATTTTTTTTTGTATTCATTTTTACTTGATATCAGCTCGAAATTTGATTCTATTACCAAAGCCAATTGACCAACAACGTTTGAGAATTTCTTTTAACTTATGTTTGTCTTCTTAATCAAACCTAGAGGTAACTTGCAAATAAAATTTTTTTTCGGTAGGACTTATCTTTATAAAGGCCCTACTCCAATCAAAAGCCAGACGCTTGAATCGTTCGATTAAAATAATAAAAAAATAGTTTTTTTTATATAATTGATTTAACACTCACACATTGTGGCATCGGTTTACACTTTACAAGCTGTTCATTTCCATAAATTTTAGGAAAGGATTTTTGAACAAAGTATTTCTTTTAATGAAAATGAGTCAATTAGATAAATTCTAAAATTAAATTGTCCGATTTCAATAAAAAAAAAACTTATTTCTTTTTTCTCTTGATCTCAAATTAAAGTCATTCTAATTTTATCCAGAGTCTCCTCCAGGCTGAAGGCACCATTTTCCCAAATAGCTGTGTTTGGCACAATTTTTAGTACTTACTAGATATTGACTGAAAAAGTTTAAGAGTGTTTGATGCCATTATGTTATTTTTATTTTTTATTTATAATTATATATATATTAATTTTTAATTTTTAATTTTATTATTTATATTATTTTAATTTTTAATTTTTAATTTTATTATTTATTTATTTTTAATTTTATTTTATTATTTTTATTTATTTATTTTTATTTTTAAAGTTGATTATTATATAGTATATATATATATAATACCTTAAAATTATTGGGAAGCGGCTTCTTTTGATAAAGATTTCAGCTTCTAAAAAAATAAAAAATAAAAAAAAAGCAGAAGCTGTATTTTAAATGGTGCTAAAAGTGATTAATGCGATCTGTCCTATCAGCGTCATTACCACCTCCCATGACCCGGTTTGTTTCTTTGTTTCGTTTATCACAGGCTCTGCCACCGACACAATTATGCCGATCACATGCGCCGTAACGGCATTACGTCACCGAGCCACATATCCGACGGCCACGAATACCGCTACATAAATTTCGACCCACCATTCCGGCGCACTTAACGGACTAACCCAAAGAAAAAAAAACAGAGTACAGTTTTGCGTTTCCATTCACCGAGCCCACGGGGCAGCACTCCAGATGTCACACTCCGGTCGAATTTGCCTAAAAACAACGCTTATCCGCTGTCTCAGGACTATCCGGCGGAACACCAGAACGCAACTTTCTATAGGATTTCCGATCCAAATTTTTTAAACCCTAACTCCCCGCTCAGATTTTATCTCCAAATTACAAGGTTGCTCGGAACCCGAACCCTAATTCAGAAAAATCCGGTAAACCCTAATTTAGGAAGAAAAATACCTTTGGTCAAAATTCACCGCTGACCAAAATCTCTGAATTAAATCTCCTCTGCTGACGTCACGCCGACGTCAGCCAAATCAAAATCCGCCGCGCGTTTGATTCCTGCCGCCCGACGTCACGCTGACGTCGGTTGCAAATCGATTCCGCCGAATCGATTTTGCGCCTTCGTTGACTGCGTTGATGCTCCTCGTTTCGAACGCCGCCCGCGTTCGAAAACTCGTCTCCGAGCTCACGACGCCGCCTGCGTCTTCCTCCTCAACCGAGCGCCGCCCACGCTCGTTCGCTGTGTCAGCAGAGAGGGTTCGCGTCTCCCCTCCGCCTCTCGTCGTCGACCCGGAGGCAATCGCCGGAAGCCGCGGAACTTGCTGGAGATGACGGAAATCGCCGCCGGAAACCAAGAGCAAGGGGAAGGAGAAGAGATGAATGAAAGCTATGCTTTATTCCCAAAAGCTTACAGAAAATCGTTCGTCTCCTACCTCCCGTCAACAACCCCCTGGCCGTCGCCGGTGCCCCGCTTCCCTCCCTCGCCAACGACCACCGTCGTTGGTTACAAATCTCTCTAACTTCTCACTGTTTCCCTCTCAAATGACGCCGCCTTTGTTGCCGAAATCTCCCACTGGAATCGATCTTCCCTTTGTGATCGATGCTCTCTCTTTTAATGCCCACAGCCGCCGCCTCTTCAAGCTCCACGTCCGGGTCTCGCGGAGAGGACGCCGCCTCCGAGCCTCATGGAGACGACGCGCTGTTCGCATCCGGATCTCGTGAAAGACGTCCGCGTCTTTCGCTATGCTCGCAGCTACAGCCTCCGAGCTTGCCGCCTTCGTCCGGGTTTGACGTCGTGTCCGAATCACGGGGTGAAGAGGAAGCTGTGTCGCGCTCGCATCTAGATTTCTGATCAACATTGATGTTTGACCCAACAAAGCAGCTTCCGCTCTTGCTTCTGAACGATGGATTTGGGTTCGATCCAGGCCTAGTTGGTTTTAGGCTGAACCGACTGGACCGGGGCCTAACACCAGAAGTGTCTCCATCCGTCCGCCATCGTCTTCGTCATCCTCGATCCCCACCCATCGCATCTGTTCCGCCACATCGTCCTCCCCCTCTGCAAACCCTTCTGCAGGCTCAGGCGTCGGGGAAGGCTCGCGTACTCCTCCTCTTTCCTCCTAATCGGAAGGTAGTAAACCCTTCTGTTCTAGTGATGGCTTGTGTCTGCATCTTGCATCTTGATGATCGTTGTTGGTTTTGGTCTTTTTTTCTGCTTTTGGTCGCCGTTTGGCTCTTCTTTTTTATCGTATCAATGGTTGCTCAAATCGAGTCAGTTGCTTCTTGGCCTTGTAGTTTCCTCTTTTTATCCAGGGTTGTAAAATCACTCAAAAATTTATGTTCGGAAATAAATGGGTTCGGATCTCCACATCGTCTCCCTTTCGCACCTCTCTGTGTTGAATTTTTTTTATGTCATTTGGAGAATTTAGTTAGGGAAACAGAAAACAAAAGCTTCACTTCCACACTCTCTAGTAGCTAGCCTTTGGTAAGCTTTATTTGGTTAACTAATTATGAATGAAGCCTCAGAAGTCAACCAATATGGGAAAAGCTAAACGACATGGTTGCTATAGTGTTCCCCGATACTTGGAGGAAGCTCAAACGTAATGCTATGGTGGTGCGTTTTGCTAGATCTGCCTCGACGCTAGTTGCTTATGGTCAAGAACCTGTTGCATTTGAATCTTTTCTTGTATTTAAATGTTAATTCAGATTAAGCTGTTTCTTTGAATAGGTATAACCTGAAAGTTGGCTTACACTTAAATGTTTGAGTTGGATGGTAGACTAGGTAAACGTAAATTAATTTAATGAAATTGTATAAGTTTCTTTCTGATTTAAACTGTTCCATGTAGTGATGATTGACCTTTTTGCGTTATTTAAGAGTCAACTCTTTTTTTGTATTTGTGCCTCTACTTTATAAATGTTTAACATACACCTTAAGCTTCACATCCTTGACTTCTTGTTCTTTCTTGTTTATTTTATCTTGTATTACTCATTACATAGTTAGAATTCAGCATCCTCTCTGTTAATGCGTTCTTTTGGCAGAGGTCTGCCTGTGTAAGCTGCTTCGTAATTGCATCTTTTTGGTGCCAACATCTGCTTACTTGATTCAATGTGTTTATGGCATTATTTTTATTGAATTGCTCATGATCATTCCGTTACAAAAATTGGTTTTGGAAGGTGCAGGGTCTGCAGTATCTGCTGCTTGATTTAGGGAATTGACTAGAAAACTCATAGTGATCTGCAGAAATGTCAAGAGCAAATACACATTGGTGCTATGTTTGCCGGCAAGCAGTTCGGCCACTTGAAAGGAGTATGATCTGCCCCAACTGTGATGGAGGCTTTGTTCAAGATCTGAATGAGCTAGATGGAAGCATGAATCTGTATGATTACTTTGGTGTAGACTCTAACAATGAGCGTGATAATCGGTTTGGCATTATTGACGCTTTGTCTGCCTTGATGAGACAGCAAATGGGAGGATGGAATAGGGAAATTGATATCCATGGCAGACACACTGTTTCCATGGAAAATGAAAGGGGGTTTACTCTTCCACTGCTCCGCTTCCGCGGCCAGCTTCCTTTTCATGTATCAGAGAACGGAGGGATTGAAATTATCTTTAATGGTGGACCTGGAGTTGGAATGAGGCGTGCCAATATAGGTGATTACTTTCTTGGGGCTGGATTTGATAACCTCGTCGAACAACTCACCAGGCCTGAGAATCGTGGCCCTCCACCTGCTTCACAATCAGCAATTGATGCCATGCCCACTGTGAAGATAAGCCAGAGGCATCTTCGAGGTGATTCACACTGTCCTGTTTGTAAAGACAAATTTGAGCTGAGCACTGAAGTACGTGAAATGCCTTGTAAGCATTTGTACCACTCTGAGTGCATTACTCCTTGGTTAGTCCGGCACAATTCTTGCCCAGTTTGTCGCCATCAGTTGCCATCTCAGAGTTCTGGTCATGGTAATCATGCACGAAGCAGAAACCAGTTTTTTGGTGGTGGCAGTGGCAGTAATTACGGTGGTAGGGAATATGGTGGAGAGACTCAAAATAGGAGAAATCCTTTCTCATTTCTTTGGCCATTTCGCACTGCCAACTCTACAAACTCTAGACCAAATGAGTCAAGTGGGAGCAGCAATGCTACTGTACATGAAGATAACAGCCAGATTCATTATTCTGGATGGCCTTTTGATTATTAAGATCTTATCTTTAGGATTGTCTCAAGACATGTTTTACTCCTTCCATGTGCAGGGCTCTGCTAGACTTTCATCAAAGATTTCTAAGTGACAGCCGTGTGTTATGTTTTGTGGATTTTCTTTAGCAATTCTCTCATATATCCATCCTATAGTTGATGTGACAAATTTGTAGCAGATCTATGTCTGTGGTTTTCTGTTTTGAAAATTTCTGAGATTATTTTTAAGCCAATGGACTTGTCTTTTTCTGATACTGGTAATTGTTGTTATTTTCTTTCCATTTCTTATTTCTTGGTGTGCTAATCCTTTTTGTTCAAAGGTTGGCTGTTCTAATTGTTACGCTATATTTTTCTCATCTGTCTTTTCTTTTGGATGTTTGTTTTCATGCTAAAGAACTGAAAATTGATGTAAGAAGTGTTGCTAGAAGATTTCACGATGTTTCATTAGTAAACCAAGTGAATGTTCTTTTTGAAAATTATCCAGCATCTTGCAATTCCTTTTTTTCATAATTTTCATCCATGCTCAGTTTCAACTTTCAATGGATTGACTGCTTGGTGCATATTCCATTCTACTAATATCTTTTTTCCCGAATCCCAGGGAGTTATTTTATGTTTTTTTACGCTGATATTCTTATTAAAGATATTATTTGAGGAATTATGATGGACTGATTTCAGGATTCAATGAACATGAGCTCTTTATACCTAGAAAGTACAATGAATACGAAGAATCATTTACTCTGATCATATTTGTCACGGTAAATATGTATTCATTACTGCTATGATGATTGAACTTTTGATTGGATACTGGTGAACTCATCTATCTTTATATTTTTAGTTCATCACTATAATACACAGACTAGTGTCAAATCATTCTTATGCTTCCTAATTGATTTTATCACTAACCTACCTCATGTTAATAAGTTAAATACTCTGCTGAAGCGGAGCTTGTGTTGTCATATCATGTCATGTTAGCTTGGCCTTGTGCATGTTGATTATCATGTAGAATCCGAGTTGGTGCTGTTTTGCATCTTTCACAAGTATCGTTAATGCACTCACCTTTTGACACATCTCTTGGCTTTATCCTTGCATGATTAGTTGTATATATGCATCTGTTTGGATTGTCCTTTATAAGGCTTTGCTATCACCAGTTGGCAAATTAAGTGGCTGTTTCCGGATATCAAATATTTTTCTTCGTGTGTGCTTTACCTCCGCACCTGCCAACTTTTATGGTGACAAGAAGAGCTACATGGTGGCCATGTGGTATCCATACTTTGGCCCAGTTGCGAGGCTTAGTGCAGACGAGTAGAAATTTAAATATAGTCTAATTTGTAGTGGTGGTACAAGCACGACAACAAAAGTTATCATGGAAATGAACTGCACTGAGTCTATCTTTGATGACATCAATAAAAGCTCTTAAATTTGAAGTCTGTTGTTTGGAAACTTTGTAGAATGCCCACTTACTAAAGGAGATTTTATTGGGGATTCGTAAGGAAATACTGTATGAGCTTAGTAGATGCAGAGCAGGCAAATGTAAATGTTGTATTCCATGTTTATCTGCAAGTAATGATATAGGATGGAACGGATAAGAAAAAAGAGTTGTGGAGAGAAACGTAAAAATCTTCTTGACATTCAGAGACACTAATCATGACAAGAACTCAATCTCTAATTCCACAAAAGTATTGATGTGGATTAGATGTATAGTAGTCCATATTTGCATTGAAGCTAACTTTATTTGTTGACCTCAATGGATCTAGAAGATAGTTTCATATGGTAATGTTTAGCTCCGCCTTCTTTACTTGCATGAAGTAGAAGGTTTGAAGAACCAGGTTTTTTTTGATGCAGAAGTCAAGTTACAGACGATAGTAACTGAAAAAGATAATTAATATTACTTGAAACAGAAGGTAATAGTGTGTGCTTTAATATGTTCATGTAAAAGGTTTCCTCTTTGTATGTATGCCTCACATTAGGGTATTTGTAAGTCATACTTAGTGTTCGGCCCCGGTTCAACCGGTTCGGCCCAAGGCCCAGTGAGCCGAGCACCAGCATAGGATCACGCTGCCCAAACTCAAATGTCCAGTCAACACCCTATTTTGACCGAGATTCGAGCGAGGGACGAAGCAATGGAACGCGTGAGGCGGCTTCGTCCCACTCTCCGCGTTCGTCGGACACGGCAGCAACGGAGGAAGCGGACGCGAGCGGAGCTTCGTATGGCGTCGACGACTTCAGCGGAAGACTCGGTTCCTCGCGAAACTCGGGCGAGCTCCCAAATTTAGGACGTGGCGACCAAGGGCTATGGACGCCCTAACCTGGACGCGGGTGGCGCGGCGGAAGACCCGGGCGAAGGGCGCCCGAAGAAAGGAAAGAGGCGGCGACCCTTTCCCTTTAAGAAGCATGGAGCGATCATCTTCCGGGGAAGGGAGAGACCACCGGCGAGCGTCTTCAACCACGATCGAGAGGAGAAATAGAGATTTGTAACCGGCGATAGGGATCGCCGGCGAGGGAGGGATGAGGGCCGTCGACGACCAGGGGGTCGGCGACGATAGTGGAGGAGTTTTGTAACTTTTGAAGGTTAATCTAAGCTTCTTCTTCACCGGCGTTCTTCCCATGTTTTCCTCTGCTCTGACCTCTTCCGAGGCAGCATCTTCGCGATTCCGGCAGCAGGCAGTTGTCCGGTCGGCGACGACGACGAAAGGCTGAGGCGAAGGACAGCGGTCCTTCTCCACCGGTGCCGTCTCCCCGACGAGCTCCGAACAGAGTCGACGCAGGTGGCGTCGAGAGCGAACAAAGGAGACGAAACTCGTTCGAACGCATCGGGCGTTCGAAACGAGGCAAAGGTCAACGCGTCGGGCGGTCAACGAAATCAATTTGGCGAAATCGATTTCGGCCGACGCAAGCAGAGGTCAGCGGGCGGAAGTCAAAAATTGCGGCGCGATTTCGAATTCGCGAGCGGCGAACGAAATCGGAGGGTGACGTCAGCAGTCGAGCGGCTGACGTAAGCGAAATCAAATTCGGCAGAGATTTTGGGTCAACGGTGAATTTTGACCAGTGAGGTAATTTTCCAAATTAGGGTTCGATTCCGGATTTTCCTAAATTAGGGTTAGGACTTCTGAGCGACCTTGTAATCTGGGGATAAAAATTTATCGGGAAGTTAGGGTTTTCAATTTTGGGTCAGAAACCCTAGAGAGAGTTGCGTTCCGGTGTTCCGCCGGATAGTCCTGAGACAGCGGTTAAGGGCTGTTTTCAGGCCGATCCGACCGGGGCGTGACAACAGGTATCAGAGCAGGCAAACGTGTTACAGCAAACACGGCACCTTCAACTTCATCCTCGAAGGTGAAGAAAGGTTTGAAATTCCAGAAGATCACCCATACTGCTAGAGGAGCGTCAGAGGACGCCCGGCCCAGGCAGGATAAAGGAAAAGCCAAGGAGACAGCTGAACCTGAGGAGATGGTGAACCAGGGTGATCGCATCGCTCAGATCGAGCAGGTGCTCGGTCTGGCCAGTGGTGGAGGCAATGGGATGATTCCACAGGTGGAAAGCCTTCAGAAGACAGTGGAGGATCAGGAATTGCTGATCGAGCAGCAGAGGTTGCAGATCGAAGTCATGCAACAGACCGTGGAGGGTCTGAGCCATCTGCCAGGGGAGATGGCTCGCATGAAGGAAGACATGCACGCAGGAGTTAGGGTACTGCGTTTAGCCCTAGCGCAAGTATCGCAATCAGCAGCGGCACCGGTGGAGCAAGAGGCTCCCAAACCGAGGATGCGCGTGCCTGACCCAGCGACGTTCGGGGGGGGGGGGGGGGCTCGATCGTCCAGAGAGGTCGAAAACTTTATCTGGGATATGGAGCAATTGTTTTCAGCTAACCATATTTCTGCAGGAGATCGGGTGCAAGTGTGCACCGCCTATCTCACAGGCGACACGAAACTTTGGTGGCGAACCAAGGTCGGCTCTACATCAGGAGCTACTAGCTGGACTTGGGAGACATTTCATGAGGAACTGCGGTGCCAATTTCTTCCCGGAAACTCGGCGGATCAGGCGCGTGGCAAACTAGATCGGCTGAGGCATACCGACTCGATCCAGGAGTACGTCAGGGCTTTCTCCACTTTGATGCTGGAGCTTCCAGGCATGGCAAAGGACGATAGGAGGTATTTCTTCCTCCGGGGCCTTCAGCCATGGGCAGAAACGAAGGTCCGACGTCGCGAACCAGTTGACTGGAGGATGGCTGCGGCGGTGGCTAAATCTCTGGTGGATAACAGAAGTTTCAAACCAGCACCACCAAAGAAATCCAGGACACCACCAAAGCGCGGCTCTCAGCGCGACTCCCCACGCACACCGCCGGGAGCTAGAGTTCCAGAGAGGGGTAGACCCTTCCACCGGCAGAACAAGGGTTCACCGGGACGACGGGAGCAAAAGCCACAGGGTTGCTTTTGGTGCGGCGGTCCTCACTGGGTAAAGGATTGCCCCAGCAAGCAAAAGCTCATGGCAATAGCGGTGCAGAATCCAGTCGAGGAGGCTGAAGAAATCGAACAACCGCGGATTGGATCATTGCAGGTAGTTCCACACACTGACACGGGAGCGCAGCAGTGTCGGATCGGGGCATTGAGAATCGGAGCAATGGTTCTGCAGGATCCGCCCGTTAGAGACATCGAGGGGGATGTCCAAACTGGGCGGGGGAGAATTGTTAGGCCCTGGTTCAACCGGTTCGGCCCAAGGCCCAGTGAGCCGAGCACCGACACAGGATCACGCTACCCAAACTCAAATGTCCGGTCAACACCCTATTTTGACCGAGATTCGAGCGAGGGACGAAGCAATGGAACGCGTGAGGCAGCTTCGTCCCACTCTCCGCGTTCGTCGGACACGGCAGCAACGGAGGAAGCGGACGCGAGCGGAGCTTCGTATGGCGTCGACGACTTCAGCGGAAGACTCGGTTCCTCGCGAAAATCGGGCGAGCTCCCAGATTTAGGACGTGGCGACCAAGGGCGATGGACGCCCTAACCTGGACGCGGGTGGCGCGGCGGAAGACCCGGGCGAACTGCGCCCGAAGAAAGGAAAGAGGCGGCGACACTTTCCCTTTAAGAAGCATGGAGCGATCATCTTCCGGGGAAGGGAGAGACCACCGGCGAGCGTCTTCAACCACGATCGAGAGGAGAAATAGAGATTTGTAACCGGCGATAGGGATCGCCGGCGAGGGAGGGACGAGGGCCGTCGACGACCAGGGGGTCGGCGACGATAGTGGAGGAGTTTTGTAACTTTTGAAGGTTAATCTAAGCTTCTTCTTCACCGGCGTTCTTCCCATGTTTTCCTCTGCTCTGACCTCTTCCGAGGCAGCATCTTCGCGATTCCGGCAGCAGGCGGTTGTCCGGTCGGCGACGACAACGGAAGGCTGAGGCGAAGGACAGCGGTCCTTCTCCACTGGCGCCGTCTCCCCGACGAGTTCCGAACACAGTCGACTCAGGTGGCGTCGAGAGCTAACGAAGGAGATGAAACTCGTTCGAACGTGTCGGGGCGTTCGAAACGAGGCAAAGGTCAACGCATCGGGCGGTCAACGAAATTGATTTGGCGAAATCGATTTCAGCCGACGCAAGCAGACGTCAGCGGGCGGAAGTCAAAAATTGCGGCACGATTTCGAATTCGCGAGCGGCGAACGAAATCGGAGGGTGATGTCAGCAGTCGAGCGGCTGACGTAAGCGAAATCAAATTCGGCAGAGATTTTGGGTCAACGGTGAATTTTGACCAGTGAGGTAATTTCCAAAATAGGGTTCGATTCCGGATTTTCCTAAATTAGGGTTAGGACTTCTGAGTGACCTTGTAATTTGGGGATAAAATTTATCGGGAAGTTAGGGTTTTCAATTTTGGGTCAGAAACCCTAGAGAGAGTTGCGTTCCGGTGTTCCGCCGGATAGTCCTGAGACAGCGGTTAAGGGCTGGTTTCAGGCCGATCCGACCGGGGCGTGACAACAGGTATCAGAGCAGGCAAACGTGTTACAGCAAATACGGCACCTTCAACTTCACCCTCGAAGGTGAAGAAAGGTTTGAAATTCCAGAAGATCACCCATACTGCTAGAGGAGTGTCAGAGGACGCCCGGCCTAGGCAGGATAAAGGAAAAGCCATGGAGACGGCTGAACCTGAGGAGATGGTGAACCAGGGTGATCGCATCGCTCAGATCGAGCAGGTGCTCGGTCTGGCCAGTGGTGGAGGCAATGGGATGATTCCACAGGTGGAAAGCCTTCAGAAGACAGTGGAGGATCAGGAATTGCTGATCGAGCAGCAGAGGTTGCAGATCGAGCAGCAGAGGTTGCAGATCGAAATCATGCAACAGACCGTGGAGGGTCTGATCCATCTGCCAGGGGAGATGGCTCGCATGAAGGAAGACATGCACGCAGGAGTTAGGGTACTGCGTTTAGCCCTAGCACAAGTATCGCAATCAGCAGCGGCACCGGTGGAGCAGGAGGCTCCCAAACCGAGGATGCATGTGCCTGACCCAGCGACGTTCGGGGGGGCTCGATCGTCCAGAGAGGTCGAAAACTTTATCTGGGATATGGAGCAATTGTTTTCAGCTAACCATATTTCTGCAAGAGATCGGGTGCAAGTGTGCACCGCCTATCTCACAGGCGACGCGAAACTTTGGTGGCGAACCAATGTCGGCTCTACATCAGGAGCTACTAGCTGGACTTGGGAGACTTTTCGTGAGGAACTGCGGCGGCAATTTCTTCCCGGAAACTCGGCGGATCAGGCACGTGGCAAACTGGATCGGCTGAGGCATACCGGCTCGATCCAGGAGTACGTCAGGGCTATCTCCACTTTGATGCTGGAGCTTCCAGGCATGGCAGAGGACGATAGGAGGTATTTCTTCCTCCGGGGCCTTCAGCCATGGGCAGAAACGGATGTCCGACATCGCGAACCGATTGACTGGAGGGCGGCTGCGGCGGTGGCTGAATCTCTGGTGGATAACAGAAGTTTCAAACCAGCACCACCAAAGAAATCTAGGACACCACCAAAGCGCGGCTCTCAGCGCGGCTCCCCACGCACACCGCCGGGAGCTAGAGTTCCAGAGAGGGGTAGACCCTTCCACCGGCAGAACAAGGGTTCACCGTGACGATGGGAGCAAAAGCCACAGGGTTGCTTTTGGTGCGGCGGTCCTCACTGGGTAAAGGATTGCCCCAGCAAGCAAAAGCTCATGGCAATAGCGGTGCAGAATCCAGTCGAAGAGGCTGAAGAAACCGAACAACCGCGGATTGGATCATTGCAGGTAGTTCCACACACTGCCACGGGAACGCAGCAGTGTCGGATCGGGGCATTGAGAATCGGAGCAATGGTTCTACTGGATCCGCCCGTTAGAGACATCGAGGGCGATGTCCAAACTGGGCGGGGGAGAATTGTTAGGCCCTGGTTCAACCGGTTCGGCCCAAGGCCCAGTGAGCCGAGCACCGGCACAGGATCACGCTACCCAAACTCAAATGTCCGCTCAACACCCTATTTTGACCGAGATACCAGTGAGGGATGAAGCAATGGAACGCGTGAGGCGGCTTCGTCCCACTCTCCGCGTTCGTCAGACGCGGCAGCAACGGAGGAAGCGGACGCGAGCAGAGCTTCGTATGGCGTCGACGACTTCAGCGGAAGACTCGGTTCCTTGCGAAACTCGGGCGAGCTCCCAGATTTAGGACGTGGCGACCAAGGGCGATGGACGCCCTTACCTGGACGCGGGTGGCATGGCGGAAGACCCGGGTGAAGGGCGCCCGTAGAAAGGAAAGAGGCGGCGACCCTTTCCCTTTAAGAAGCATGGAGCGATCATCTTCCGGGGAAGGGAGAGACCACCGGCGAGCGTCTTCAACCACGATCGAGAGGAGAAATAGAGATTTGTAACCGGCAATAGGGATCGCCGGCGAGGGAGGGACGAGGGCCGTCGACGACCAGGGGGTCGGCGACGATAGTGGATGAGTTTTGTAACTTTTGAAGGTTAATCTAAGCTTCTTCTTCACCGGCGTTCTTCCCCTGTTTTCCTCTGCTCTGACCTCTTCCGAGGCAGCATCTTCGCGATTCCAGCAGCAGGCGGCAGTCCGGTCGGCGACGACGATGGAAGGCTGAGGCGAAGGACAGCGGTCCTTCTCCACCGGCGCCGTCTCCCCGACGAGCTCCGAACACAGTCGACGCAGGTGGCGTCGAGAGCGAACGAAGGAGACGAAACTCGTTCGAACGCGTCGGGCGTTCGAAACGAGGCAAAGGTCAACGCGTCGGGCGGTCAACGAAATCGATTTGGCGAGATCGATTTCGGCCGACGCAAGCAAACGTCAGCGGGCGGAAGTCGAAAATTGCTGCGCGATTTCGAATTCGCGAGCGGCGAACGAAATCGGAGGGTGACGTTAGCAGTCGAGCGGCTAACGTAAGCGAAATCAAATTCGGCAGAGATTTTGGGTCAACGGTGAATTTTGACCAGTTAGGTAATTTTCCAAATTAGGGTTCGATTCCGGATTTTCTTAAATTAGGGTTAGGACTTCTAAGCGACCTTGTAATTTGGGGATAAAAATTTATCGGGAAGTTAGGGTTTTTAATTTTGGGTCAGAAACCCTAGAGAGAGTTGCGTTCCGGTGTTCCGCCGGATAGTCCTGAGACAGCGGTTAAGGGCTGTTTTTAGGCCGATCCAATCGGGGCGTGACACTTAGAGTGATAATTGTTTGGACTAGATCAGCAAGTTGTTTGTATTAGATGGGATGTCTATAGTCCATCCTGCTTGTATTTGAGTGGCCTAGCATGCCACCCTCTTTGTTATGAATGTAATGTTTGCTGTGGTTGACATATTAATATTATGCAATAGAGGTAAAACAAGCCTTCGTCTGTGTACTGAGATGACAACTCAGTCTATTTTAGTGTTTCTTGAGAGGTCTCTCAGTCTTGAGTCGAGACTTTCTATTTCATAATTCCTTTAAGATTTTGATGTAGGTGCTCTGAGCTATCGAGCTCTTCAAAATCAATATGTTAGCCTAAAGTTGCTCAAGGCATCAAAGTGATTTAGCATCGAGCATATTGCACTCTGTGTGACCGAGTCTCACTAAATATATTTATTGGGTTTATCTTTAACTTTTAAGTCATATGCAGAATTCACATTAGAATAATTTTTTTTTTTACTTTTGTTTTGCACAGAGAATGAACTTTTATGTCCATATTTGTGCTAATAAACATGTTTTAGATTCAAAAATTGAGTCGATCCACTATGACTTTCCATGTAGGCTTCCATTAGAGGAAGAACACAAATTATACATATTTAGAGAGTTTCTCCCTTTGTACCCCTTGCTGGTTTTGAAAATAATAAGAATGGAAAATTGAGTTAGAACAATAGATGCATGAGATGCCCTAAAGAGAGAATGTTGCCAAACTCGTGTTCAAAATTATACATTTGTAATTTGAATTATAGTGCTTACACTTTTCAGTTTAATCCCTTGGATTAGATTATATAGGTTTATACACTAACAGGAAACTTCTTATTCATTTTAACTAAAAATACTATTGTAGCTTGAAATTTCTGATATAAAATAAGCAAAATCTTTCCAACAGCAAATAAAATAGTAAGATGGATAAATTATTTGGTGTAACAATCGTATTGAACTGTGTATTATCAGTTAAAGTTTAGGTTAGTGGTTCATAAGCCGCAACAGCAAATACAATGTTGGCATTTGGATGTGCATAGATTAGCTGTTTGTTTTGGATTCGAATACAGGAACTAAATTAGAGTTGTATGCACTAAGTGTCACGCCCCGGTCGGATCGGTCTACAATTGGCGCTTATCCGCTTCCTAGAGTCGTCCGGCGGAATACCAGAACGCAACTCTCCCTAGGGTTTCCGACTCGAAATTAGAAACTCTAATCTCCCCGGATAATTTTTATCCCCAAATACAAGATCGCACGGAGAAAACCCTAACCCCAATTTAAAAATCCGAAAAGAAACGGAACCCTAAATCAAATACCTTCTCGGTCAACCCTATTTTGACCAAAATCTCGCTTCGCCGTTTAGATTAAATCTGCTTCGTTGCTTACGTCAGCCGCTCGATTGCTGACGTCACCAACTTTTCCTTCGCCGCTTCGATTTCGAAATCGCGCCGCTTACGTCAGCGTCGCCCCGCTGACGTCAGCCAAATCAATCGATTTCGCTCTGTTTTGACCGTTGACCTATGCCTCGTTTCGAACGCCTGACGCGTTCGAAACGCGCTTCGTCCCGAGCGTCGCCTGCACTCGCGTTTGCGATTGCCGCCGGAGAGGAGGAGTACGTCGTCGCGCCTCACCTCCGCTCCTTCTTCGCCGACCCGGGTCTACCTCGCCGGTCGGAAGCCCTGGTAGCTGCCTGCCACCAAAGAGTAGCGGAAACCTCCGCCGGGAACAAGGGATGAACTTCGAAGGAAGAGAAGCTTTATTTCACCAGGAGAAGCTTACAACCTTCACTACGCCGGCAACCCCACGCCGGTGCCCTCGTCCCCTCCCTCACCGGAACCCCTGGTTCTGGTTACAATCACTCGCTCGCCGAACTCACAGTCTCCGATCGCCGTCACAAAACTCCGCTCGCAGGTGATGGATCCCCCCGGAAACTCCCTCGAGCTGCCTTTTAACAATCGAAGCCGCCGCCTCGTCCCGATTTAGGGCTTCCAACGCCCACTTCTTCCGCCGACGTCGTCAACGCCGCCCGAAGTTCCTTCGTTCGCGTCCGCGTCCGACGCGCGCGGAGATGACGAAGCGAATGCTTCGTTTGTCTGCGATTTGGGGTCAACGCCCCAGTTTGACCCAATTCTTCTCTTATTTGGGCTGGCGTGTGGGCTTGGGCCGAACCGGGTAGACCGGGCCCTGACAATACTCCCCCGCCCAATTTGGACATCGCCCTCGATGTCTCTAACGGGCGGATCCTGCAGAACCATCGCTCCGATCCTCAACGCCCCGATCCGACACTGCTGCACTCCAGTGGCAGTGTGTGGAACTACCTGCAGTGATCCAATCCGCGGTTGCTCAGTTTCTTCGGCTTCCTCGGCTGGATCCTGTGCCGCTATCGCCATGAGCTTTTGCTTGCTAGGACAATCCTTTACCCAGTGAGGACCGCCGCACCAAAAGCAACCCTGTGGCTTTTGCTCCCGTCGTCCCGGTGAACCCTTGTTCTGCCGGTAGAATGGTCTACCCCTTTCTGGAACTCTAGCTCCCGGCGGTGTGCGTGGGGAGCCGCGCTGAGAGCCGCGCTTTGGTGGTGTCTTGGATTTCTTTGGTGGTGCTGGTTTGAAATTTCTGTGATCTACTAGAGATTCAACTATCGCCGCAGCCGCCCTCCAGTCAACTGGCTCGCGACGTCGGACCTCCGTTTCTGCCCATGGCTGAAGGCCTCGGAGGAAGAAATACCTCCTATCGTCCTCCGCCATGCCTGGAAGCTCCAGCATCAAAGTAGAGAAAGCCCGGACGTACTCCTGGATCGAGCCTGTATGCCTCAGCCGATCCAGTTTGCCACGCGCCTGGTCCGCCGAGTTTCCGGGAAGAAACTGCCGCCGCAGTTCCTCACGGAAAGTCTCCCAAGTCCAGCTAGTAGTCCCAGATGTAGAGCCGACTTTGGTTCGCCACCAAAGTTTCGCGTCGACTGTAAGATAGGCGATGCACACCTGCACCCGATCTCCTGCAGAAATATGGTTAGCTGAAAATAGTTGCTCCATATCCCAGATAAAGTTTTCGACCTCTCTGGACGATCGAGCCCCCCCCCGAACGTCACTGGGTCTGGCACGCGCATCCTCGGTTTGGGAGCCTCCTGCTCCACCGGTGCCGATGATACTTGCGCTAGGGCTAGGCGCAGTACCTTTACTTCTGCGTGCATGTCCTCCTTCATGCGAGCCATCTCCCCTGGCAGATGGATCAGACCCTCCATGGTCTGTTGCATGACCTCGATCTGCAACCTCTGTTGCTCGATCAGCAATTCCTGATCCTCCACAGTCTTCTGAAGACTTTCCACCTGTGGAATCATCCCATTGCCTCCACCACTGGCCAAACCGAGCACCTGCTCGATCTGAGCAATGCGATCACCCTGGTTCACCATCTCCTCAGGATCAGCCGTCTCCTTGGCCTTTCCTTTATCCTGCCTAGGTCGGGCGTCCTCTGACGCTCCCCTAGCAGTATGGATGATTTTCTGGAACTTCAGACCTTTCCTCACCTTCGAGGGTGAGGCTGAAGGTGCCGTGTTTGCTGGAACACGTTAGCCTCCTCTGATACCTATTGTCATGCCCCGGTCGGATCGGTCTAGAATTGGCGCTTATCCGCTTCCTAGAGCCGTCCGGCGGAATACCAGAACGCAACTCTCCCTAGGGTTTCCGACTTGAAATTAGAAACCCTAATCTCCCGGGATAATTTTTATCCCCAAATACAAGATCGCACGGAGAAAACCCTAACCCCAATTTAGAAATCCGAAAAGAAACGGAACCCTAAATCAAATACCTTCTCGGTCAACCCTATTTTGACCAAAATCTCGCTTCGCCGTTTAGATTAAATCCGCTTCGTTGCTTACGTCAGCCGCTCGATTGCTGACGTCACCAACTTTTCGTTCGCCGCTTCGATTTCGAAATCGCGCCGCTTACGTCAGCGTCGCCCCGCTGACGTCAGCCAAATCAATCGATTTCAGAATCGATTTCGCTCTATTTTGACCGTTGACCTCTGCCTCGTTTCGAACGCCCGACGCGTTCGAAACGCGCGTCGTCTTCTTCGTTCGTCCGAGCGTCGCCTGCACTCGCGTTTGCGATTGCCGCCGAAGAGGAGGAGTACGTCGTCGCGCCTCACCTCCGCTCCTTCTTCGCCGACCCGGGTCTACCTCGCCGGTCGGAAGCCCTGGTAGCCGCCTGCCACCAGAGAGTAGCGGAAACCTCCGCCGGGAACAGGGGATGAACTTCGAAGGAAGAGAAGCTTTATTTCACCAGGAGAAGCTTACAACCTTCACTACGCTGGCGACCCCACGCCGGTGCCCTCGTCCCCTCCCTCACCGGAGCCCCTGGTTCTGGTTACAATCACTCGCTCGCCGAACTCACAGTCTCCGATCGCCGTCACAAAACTCCGCTCGCAGGTGATGGATCCCCCCGGAAACTCCCTCGAGCTGCCTTTTAACAATCGAAGCCGCCGCCTCGTCCCGATTTAGGGCTTCCAACGCCCGCTTCTTCCGCCGACGTCGTCAACGCCGCCCGAAGTTCCTTTGTTCGCGTCCGCGTCCGACGCGCGCGGAGATGACGAAGCAAATGCTTCGTTTGTCTGCGATTTGGGGTCAACGCCCCAGTTTGACCCAATTCTTCTCTTATTTGGGCTGGCATGTGGGCTTGGGCCGAACCGGGTAGACCGGGCCCTAACACTAAGGATCTGTTTTATTGGGAAGAAAAAAATAGAGAAAAAAAAATTTTATTTTATTGGAGAGACTATTTGTATTTGAGGAAGAAGAAAAAGGTGAGAAAAGAGGAAAGTTTTCTCCCTTTTAATTTCTCCCCAAATCAGAGAGAAAATCAATCGCTCACGCGGTCACGCCTTTGCCCGAGCCTCCTTGTTCTTCTCGCCATCGTCCCTACCGTGAGCTCCCTACCTTTGCCGTTGCCTCGCGATCCTGATCCCTCCCTGCCAGCTTGCCCCGCGATCCCTCCCCGTGAGCCTGTCTCCCTCAGCGAGCCTGCCAGCCGCCACGAGCTCTGCCGCCCCTCCTTCCCAACCAGCCTCCTCACCTCGCCCTCGCCAGCCACCGTGAGCTCCCCGCCTTTCCGCGCTTCCAGCCAACCTCCGCCTGCACCGCCACGCTTCCAGGCTGGATCGTCTTTACCGCGAGACGCAGTGCTGAGGACGGGAGGTGGTGGGTTGAGCGGACGGATCGACACTCACGGTGAAGTAGCGAGAGAGGGCTTTGGCAACTTCGGCGGCAATGAGGATCGAGCAGCATTTTTACCGGGATCGTGCCCTCCCCGCGAGCTCGCCTCCGCCACAGCACCAGCGAGCCTCAAGCTTCTGCTGCTTCCCTCTGGCGCGGAGGACCTCGAGCCTCGCCACAGCGCCTGCAAGCCTCGTTGGGATCTCACCGCTAAGGGTGTGAGCAGCGATTTGGTTTCTTCTCCGTTCCGCGTGCCTTGAGCTTCTGCATGATGCAAAGTCTGACAAGTGTCCGATTCAACTTTCACGTGATCATCACGTGTTTCAATTTCTACTCTTCTTTTTCTTTCTTCCATTCTTTTTCTCCCCTCTATTTTTTCTTCCCCTCTAATAAAACACAGCCTAGAAGTGTAGTAATCAATACTGACCTTATTAAGGCCCGTTTGGCCGTCCACACGGCCACGCGGTGTATCATCGCATCCGATTCGCCATTGTCGTCCGCGGCCGTCCACACGGCCACGCGAGAAGTCGTAATCTCGAGCGCCGCAAGGCACGTGCGCTGCCGCTTCGCTTCTCTAGATCGGGCTTCTCTCTGCTCGCTCTCCGCCGGAGCTGGGCCTAGATCGGAGGCTACGATTAGAGCGGAGACGGAGATCGGCGACGCAACCTCCGCCTTCGCCGCCATCTCAGGTGAGGCTGATGGAATGGGAAAGAATTAAGCGGGGATTAAAAAAACAGCAATTATTTATCTAACAACTATGACCTTTTTTTTAATCCGAAGACACTAAAAATAATTTTGTTTTTTTTTTTACTCACCGCACCTGGCAATTCGAGTCAGCGGGTTATAAACGGGTTGTGTCAGCTATGACCCGTGACCCGATTAAGTTAACCCGAATATGACCCGTTTAATTAATTATGTCAAATTGTCTAAAACAAATACTACCCGAATATAATCGGGTCAACCCGACATGATCCGAATAACCCGTTTATTATTTATATTTTAAATATAAATAATAAATTAATAAAAATTCAATTAAAAATACACGTGTGGACCAAAATTTGGGTTAAAAAATAGTTAAAAGATATTTGTGCTTATAGGTTAACAATGAGAGTTAGGTGAGTATATATTTAAATTTTTTTATATATAAATATATAATGTAATCGAATTAAGCGGAGCTAAATTTTTTCTTCACTACTTCCTCGTCCCTGCAAATTGCTATCCCCTTCATCTGTCAACGGAATCATCACCATCTCAACCTTCTTCCACGAAGCCTCCGCCGCCACCGTCCGCTCGCCAAACCAGACCCCTCCATCTCCGTACACGTCCGCTGCTATCCAACCTCCACCTCGTCGCCTCTATGCCTGCTTCCGATTCCGTCCGCCCCCTCATCCATCGCTGAGTCCGGTACTCTCCGTGTCCGCCTCTTCCTACGCCCGCCGCCGTTCAGCATCCCAGCGCCCAGTGGAATCCGGCGCTGAACCCTCCTCCGCCGGGCACCTGCTTTTCGTCACCACCGACGCGTGCTTCCACGGCCACTCGCCGACGAAACTCTCGGCCCCTCCACACTGCTCAACCCTAACCTTCCAGCCGCTATCTCGTCCTCGGCAGAAGGCGTCACCACTCTCCTTCGTTGTTGAGTTCCGCCGCCGCCAACGCCTGTCGCGTCCTCCATCTCCATCCCTGACCAGAAATTCCACCACCACAATCTGTTCCTCGCCCAGATCTTCCACACCCGAATCTTGTTCCAACGCCGTCGCCTCTACGCCACTACAACCGCCCAACTTCACAGAGCCCTGAAAACTCCGGCGCTAAACTTCTCCTCTCGTCAGGAACCTGCTGACCGACGACCTCATCGTCGCTGCCCTCATTCAACGCGGACGACGCCGGTTCCTTCACCTAGAGTCCGACGCCAGAGACCTCGGTCGCCGCCCACACCATCTCCAGTCAGGTCGGACACCGACAACGTCAGCCGCCGCTTCAACGCCAACACCCGAATCAACACCATCCTTCTCTGTTCCCGGGCTAATAACGGCATTGGAAAAGCATATAAAAGAAGGTATAATTTTCTAAATTTTTAATATCCTAATTTAGGTAATTTTACTTATTATTATTATTAATTGATCGTACTTGCTCTATATTTCCATGCATGCATGCTTGATAGAATTTCCACATAATATTGAGAGTCTATTTATTTAGTTAGTTGAGAGCATATCTATTTAGTTATTTGTGTCGTAATTTTACTTGTTATGGCTTCCTGTATGAAATCAGTAACGAAATTCATCTTTATACCTTAGTGTAGGGAATTTATATCACCTCCCATATTTCCACTCTACATCAAATTGGTATCAAAGGAAACAAGTGGCCAACTCTTTTCTAGCCACATGATCTTTGGGTTTTGCTCTTTGCTCTTTGTTTAGTTGTTTTTACTATTTGCTTACACCCTAGTTGTGCCCTAACTTTTCATCATGCGTGAGTTTCATCAATGGGAATTAATACCTAAAAGAGAACTGATACTTGATAGGGGTTATAAGATAATTACTCATAGGCATAATTGCTTTACAACATACACATTGTGCAATGGTTACCATAGTAAAACTGTTATTGATCATCAAGTCAAGTTCAATGTCATATCTATTAGATCCCTTGTGCAATTTGGTCTTACCTTAGAGAAACATGTTAACCCTTACATGATAAACTGGGATGATTTGACAATATCTACAGTTGATTCTCAATGCTTAGTTCTCATTCAATTAGGCAATATCAAAACTGAAATTTGGTGTGATGTAATGAGTCTAGAAGGATTTGACATCTTATTAGGAAGAGAATTCATTGATGATTATCAAGGATATTAATTTAACAAACCTTGGAGTTATAGTTTTATTTATAGAGGTTTAGAACACATAATCTACCCTTTTGATGAGTTCAAGGAGGAAATGAAAGAGTCTAAGGAGCAAATGAAAAAGTTGCAACAAATGATAGAAGGATTAAGGAAACCCCAACATGATAATCTCAATCCTCTAGCTTCCAACCAAGCTATAGAGTCTAACCCAAGTCTTGATGCGACCATTGAATTTGAAAAGACAAGTCATGAAGAGCCAAACCTTCATGTAGAACCATCACAATTACCTTCACTGTTAGGGCCCATACCCATAGGATTACCTTCAATTTTAGGACCCATAACCACAGGTTCTCAAATTGAGCTTAGCACTACCCCTAGAGGACCTAATGACTTGCATAAATGTCCAAATGAACCCAAACCCACAAATCTTCTTGAACCAGATTTTGAACCTAAGTTACCACCTTTTGAGCTTGACCTGGATCCTAAGTGTCAACCCTTATAACACCCCCAAGATTTAGAAAACTCCTCCCAGGACCCCATGATCATTGAGTCTTGTCTCTTATCTCCTTCTACCCACATCTTTAAGGCACTCTTAGAGCCCATTCAAGTTGAACATCGTGATTTGGTAATGCCTAATTCTCTTGTGTTGATTGAGTTTGTAATCACCCCTTCTATGGACCATGACATTCCATACTTTGATTTGATGGGTGTGAAGTTCACTCTAACATATATCACATTGGGTACACATGCTTTGTTATTCCTTCCTCTCAAATTCTCGTCCTATCTATCCTCAAAGATGAATACATTGATAAGCCTCCACCTGAGCGTGATAAAAACTCATACTGATATCCGGCACAAAATCTCAGAAAGCAATAATAAGTATAAGATCAATGCAGATAAACATCATAGGCCACAAAATTTCAGTGAGAAAGATAGAGTGATGGTGAGATTGAGAGCTCAGAGATTTCCACTTGGTTCTATCAAGAAATTGCATGCAAGAAGTATAGGTCTATTTACGATTAAACATAAAATAAGTGATAATGCCTATATTGTGGATGTACCTAAAAATTTAGGAATTAGTCCTATTTTTTAATGTGGAAGATATATCATTGTATTATACACCAGATGAATCAGAATCAAGTGAAGTAACATCACGACATCTTCCGGAAGTAGAAAATGACGAGATTAAAGCCATCCTAAAAGATCAAATTGTTCATCCTGATCAATCAGAATTTCAATACCTGGTAAAGTAGAAGAATCATCCAGATACATATAACATATGGATTCTTGAAGACAAACGACAAATCGCACCGGAAAAATTGGATGCCTATAATTTTGACAATTCACCGGAGGTGAATTTTTCGCCCCCGGGAGAATTGATGGGGACATAAAAGATAGGCCCAGAAGATCTACAAGGGCCCAACAAAAGCCAGCCCACTACCGCTTGGATATTTGAATTTATTATTAATTTTCTTTTAATTAGATATCTGTATTAAGGCATTATTATTTTGAATTTTAGCAATTCTATTTGGATTTGCCAAATTTAGCTATGTAAATCTTTATTTAAACATTGTAATCCCTAAAGGGAACATTCAACTTTGGCTAATTAAAATTTTCGTTACTTCTTATCGCACCTTTGGTGTTGGCTGTGAGGGCTTCTTTCGCACCTTTGGTGCTAGCCGTGAGAGCTTCTTCTTCACTGACGTTCCTCGTCCCTGCAAATTGCTACCCCCTTCATCTGTCAACGGAATCATCACCATCTCAACCTTCTTCCACGAAGCCTCCGCCGCCACCGTCCGCTCGCCAAACCAGACCCCTCCATCTCCGTACACGTCCGCTGCTATCCAACCTCCACCTCGTCGCCTCTATGCCTGCTTCCCATTCCGTCCGCCCCCTCATCCATCGCTGAGTCCGGTACTCTCCGTGTCCGCCTCTTCCTACGCCCGCCGCCGTTCAGCATCCCAGCGCCCAGTGGAATCCAGCGCTGAACCCTCTTCCGCCGGGCACCTGCTTTTCGTCACCACCGACGCGTGCTTCCACGGCCACTCGCCGACGAAACTCTCGGCCCCTCCACACTGCTCAACCCTAACCTTCCAGCCGCCATCTCGTCCTCGGCAGAAGGCGTCACCACTCTCCTTCGTTGTTGAGTTCCGCCGCCGCCAACGCCTGTCGCGTCCTCCATCTCCTTCCCTGACCAGAAATTCCACCACCACAATCTGTTCCTCGCCCAGATCTTCCACACCCGAATCTTGTTCCAACGCCGTCGCCTCTACGCCACTACAACCGCCCAACTTCACAGTGTAAACGCATCAAACATATTGACTCGGCACGCTTACCTTATCAAGCCGACTGCCATCGTATACACATCGAGGATATTATAGACTCAGCAACAAATAAACAGCCACCATTGTTTCCCAATAAAGGTGATCTACCTTCCAAGCAAACACCATTGTTTCCCAATAAAGATGATCTACCTTCCAAGCAAAACTAGTCGGAGATCAAATCAAATCAAATCAAATCACATATTGATTTGCAAATCAATTGTAAATATTGACATTTATGTATCATAGCACTCTATATATGCGCCTGTATGATTCTTTTGTATAGACAAGGAGAAATAAAAATATTTCACTCCACATATCTGTTGTGCCCATACCAGTCCTTGGTCACTCGACATCAACGTCATCTTACATGGTATCAGAGCGTGTCCTGACGAGAGCCTTGGAAGAGATGGTGCTCTGATTAAGCACCGAGGCCTACCCTGCCCCACGTCTCCACCTTTGTTTACGACTTCATCTGCGATTGGTGAGAGATTCAAAGCTTTCTTTTCGCACGCTAACTCTGGTGACCTTTTGTACGTAATACTTGTTATGGATTCTGAGCTCAATTCCGCATCCTCCCAACACTCAACTAGTTCAACGAACTCATCTATTTCTCTTAGTGGAGTTCCCATCTTACCACTCAAATTAACAAATGATAACTACTTGCTGTGGAAAACTCAGTTTATTCCTCTCTTCCGAGTTCATAGATTACTTGGTATTGTTGAAGGCACCGACCCCATACCATCACCGACTGATCCAAACTTCCATGACTGGATCATCAAGGACCAACTTATCCTCACCTGGATCAACGCTACACTTACTGAAAGTGTCTTCCCTATGGTGGTTGGCCTCAACTCTGCTCACGAGGTATGGACTGCACTTGCTAAGGCCTTTCAATCAAATTCCAGAGCTCGTGTACTACAACTTAAAAATCAATTACATATGATTCAACGGGGGAGCGACTCTGTTCATGACTATATGCAAAGGATAAAATCTGTTGCGAACAGCTTAGCTGCAATTGGAAATCCGATTCCTGATGCGGACTTGATTATGCATGTTCTTAATGGGCTAGGTCCTATATACGACAATCTTATACCTACCATTACTACACGTGTTGATGATTTCACCTTAGAAGAAGTTCACGGCATGCTCTCCTCTCATGAGCGCCTTCTTCAAGTGCGGCACACTGATTTTCTTGCTCCTTCCGTCCACATCACCAGTCACCAGGACAATTCGTCCAACCGCCACGACAATATCAGCAGCCAAGATAGAGGCTTAAACATCAGCTATAATACCAATAGCCAAGGCAGAGGCCACAACACCGGCAATCGTGGCCGTGGACGATCCCGTGGCCGAGGCAGAGGTAGATGTCAAATATGTTTTATTCCTGGACACTATGCTCATGAATGTCGCAAAAGGTATGACACAAATTTCGTTGGGGGGTTCTCTCAACAACAAACAAGTTTTCAATCTCATCCACGGGCCTACTCAATGACTGCGGCATCACCTAATCCAATTGAGTCACTACCTCCTCATGCATCAGCTTCGTGGTATCCTGACTCAGGCGCAACTCATCATGTCACGCCAAACCTTCAGACCTTACAAGGGGCTGCACCTTATGATGGTCTTGATGAAGTCCACATTGGCAATGGTACAGGTTTGCATATTACTCATGTTGGAAACACATTACTCCCCTCTTATGCTCACAATCTTACCATGCGTAATGTCCTTTGTGTACCATCTATAACCAAAAACCTTCTTTCCGTTCGTCAATTTACTCATGATAACAATGTCTTTTTTGAATTTCATCCTAATGAGTGCTTTGTGAAGGATCGCACAACGGGGAGCACTCTTCTGCAAGGAACAATTAAGCATGGTCTCTATCACATTTCTTCACCGACCAAAGCCACCTACCTTGGAGAACGCGTCAGCCCATCGCCTTGGCATGCCCGACTTGGCCATCCATCCCTTCGCATCGTTCGACAAATAACAAGCCACTACGGCCTTCCTACTCATCGCTCTACTTTTTCTACTTTATGTGATGCATGTATGAAATCAAAATGTCATAAGCTTCCATTTTCTCCAACTCACAATAAAACTTTGGCTCCTTTGGAAATTATTTATTCTGACATTTGGGGCCCTGCTCCTATTCTATCAAACACTGGCTATTCCTATTATGTCTCATTTATTGATCATCATAGCAGGTATACGTGGCTCTTCCTAATGAAGCGCAAGTCCGATCTATTAGATATTTTCTGCCATTTTCAGAAACACGTGGAACGTTTTTTCAATAAAAAAATTCTAAACGTCCATTCCGATTGGGGTGGGGAGTATCAAGCACTGCATCGGCATCTCATCAATTCTGGCATTGCTCATCGCCTTTCCTGCCCACACACTCCTCAACAAAATGGCACTGCTGAACGTAAGCATCGCCATATAATTGAAACTGCACTTGCCTTACTGAATCATGCATCAATTCCCCTCAAATTTTGGGATGCTGCCGTCACCACTGCTGTCTACCTCATCAACCGCCTTCCCACTCCTCTTCTTCAAAATAACACGCCATTAGGTAAACTCTACAATTGTGCTCCCAATTACAAGTTTCTTCGAACCTTTGGTTGCGCGTGTTATCCTCTTCTCCGGCCTTACAACAAACACAAACTTCAACCTCGCTCGGACTTGTGTGTTTTCATTGGCTACAGTAATATGCATCTTGGCTACCGTTGTCTCCATGTTCCCACTGGGCGGATATATATCTCTCGACATGTTATTTTTGATGAAACTTCCTTTCCTTTTGCAACAGCCACACAGCTAGGCTCGGCCTCCGCCTCGCCATCTCCGCTCACTTTACCCGGTCTCCTTGGCGCGGCTCCACGCATGCCTGTGCCTGGTATATGGATCCAACCTCCGGTCCAGGCTGACGACAACTCTCCTGCTGCTGCTAATTGCGGTCCATCCACCGCACAGCTCGACTCAACCTCCTCGACACCAAGTTGTGTTGGCACATCTCCACGCCTGCCAGATCATCATATACGCCTCCCGCGTCCACTGTCGGCTGGCGACGAACCCCTTGCCGATGACTGCACGTCTTCCCCGCCTCTTGCCAATTCTCCGGGCTCATCTGCTGCTCCGTCATTGGCGACCGGGCCTTCTCCCGACTCTGCTACACCACCTCGACGCACTCGGCCTCTTACAGATATTTACAGGGACTCTGATCCCATCGTTCTTCACACGAAATTTCGGTGTAAACATCCTCTACCTTCGATCCTTATCAACTCAGTCACAGCAGTTAAACCCAGCTGTTTCTCTCAAGCTTCCAAGGATCCAGCCTGGCGGGCAGCTATGGCGTCAGAATTCGACGCCCTCCTTCGCAATGGTACCTGGACCTTGGTCCCGCGGCGCACCTCTATGAATGTCATCGGCTGCAAATGGATTTTTCGCTTAAAGCGTCATGCGGATGGTTCTATTGAACGGCACAAGGCTCGCCTCGTTGCGAAAGGTTATCGTCAAATTCCAGGTATCGACTTTACAGATACCTTCAGTCCTGTTGTTAAAATCACAACCGTGCGATTACTACTGGCCATCGCCATAAGCTCCAACTGGACTCTGCGTCAATTGGATGTCTCCAACGCATTCTTACATGGTCATCTCAATGAAACTGTCTTTATGGATCAACCACCAGGATTTGCTCATCCTCAATTTCCTCACCATGTGTGTCATCTTAAAAAGTCCCTCTACGGCCTTCGTCAGGCCCCTCGTGCATGGTTTCAGCGTCTAGGTGGTTGGTTACAACAACACGGCTTCGTTGGCTCGAAAACTGATACCTCTCTGTTCTATCACTGCACTTCCTCCTCCAATGTCTATATTCTGGTCTATGTTGATGATATCCTCATAACTGGCGATAACTCTCCATTCATTGATGCCTTGATCAAGGCGCTTGGCACTGAATTTGCAATCAGAGATCTTGGTCCGGCACATTACTTTCTTGGCATTCAATTATCTGACCACTCATCCGGCTGTCATCTCAGCCAAAGCAAATATATCATGGATCTTCTTACTCGCGCAAAGATGGACGGCTCGCGGCCTATTTCGACGCCCCTGGCTGTTGAGTCTAAACTTGTCTCCTCCTCTCCTCTGGAGGATGCCACACTCTATAGGATGCCACACTCTATAGAAGCACCGTTGGAGCCTTGCATTATGCCACTATCACAAGACCCGATATTACTTATGTTGTAGCCCTGAAAACTCCGGCGCTAAACTTCTCCTCTCGTCAGGAACCTGCTCACCGATGACCTCATCGCCGCTGCCCTCATTCAACGCCGACGACGCCGGTTCCTTCACCTAGAGTCCGACGCCAGAGACCTCGGTCGCCGCCCACACCATCTCCAGTCATGTCGGACACCGACAACGTCAGCCGCCGCTTCAACGCCAACACCCGAATCAACACCATCCTTCTCTGTTCACGGGCTAATAACGGCATTGGAAAAGCATATAAAAGAAGGTATAATTTTTTAAATTTTTGATATCCTAATTTAGGTAATTTTACTTATTATTATTATTGATTAACTGTACTTGCTCTATATTTTCATGCATGCATGCTTGATAGAATTTTCACATAAAATTAAGAGCCTATTTATTTAGTTAGTTGAGAGCATATCTATTTAGTTATTTGCGTCATAATTTTACTTGTTATGGCTTTCTGAGATTTGCCCGTGTCTGAAATCAGTAACGAAATTCATCTTTATACCTTAGTATAGAGAATTTACATCATCTCCCATATTTCCACCCTACATCAGCGATGGAATAAAGCAAAATTAGTTTAACCTTGTAAGTTTTAGAAAGTGACAACGCATGCTATATATATATATATATATATATATATATATATATATATATATATATATAATCTCAATGTTAAATTGAAAATCTTTTGATTTGCCCCATTATTTCCTTGGACTTTGGAAAATATTCTCCTAAACTTATTTTAATTATA
Source organism: Costus lasius (assembly GCA_027563935.2). Taxonomy (NCBI): domain Eukaryota; kingdom Viridiplantae; phylum Streptophyta; class Magnoliopsida; order Zingiberales; family Costaceae; genus Costus; species Costus lasius. Next base: position 8,579,124 of record CM050452.1, on the reverse strand, counting down.
ATCAAAGTGGTTTAAAGGAGTCCTAAGTCATATATAATGTTAATTTATCTATTATTATTGTTAACTAACTTAGCTTACCACATAGAGTAAGGACAGTTATCATTGTAATGACAAGAACAAAATTTAAAAGAGTCTGTCTCCATAAGCCTTTGCAAATGAGAATATATATTTTCATAGAGATAAATTGAATTCAAATTAGCCACATATTCACTTAATAATAAGTTTGTAGTTTAAAGTTGGTTGATTAGATAGCTATTAAATAGGTAGTTAGTAACAGATAATGTCATCACCTAGTTTTATAATGTCATCACCTAGTTTTTCTTATCTAAAATTAACTTGGGGGTAATAATTGAGTTTTGGCTAACTTTTGCATATTGTCAATATGATATACTATTGAAACGGCTGATTTTGTATTCTATGTTTACTTCCAAATAATAATAGTGGGATAGCATAGGATAGAACAAATAAGAAAGAGGAGGTATGGAATGTAAGAAGTGAGGAAACAAGGAACAAAATCTCTTATTTTTTTTTTTACTTTCTAGAATTTATTATTTTTCTTTAAATTTTTAGAAAATTTACTTTAGTAAAATTTTGAACAATTTTTTAAATTATTGTATTTCTCTTTTTTTAACAAATTTATTTTTCTTTTTTTATTAAGGCTACTGGAAGCGTATAAAGTGGCATGCGTACAAAGAAAAACATGCCTTCGGCAAATCATATGTCGGGTTTGACCACTCTAAAATCCTGTTTTATCATGATCAATTCAATATATATAACACTGTCCTATCAAATGTAACTTAAATCTTGGCTTAGCTGACTCAGGGTACGTTTAAAGCTGCGGGCCATAGCTTGTGCGGGCGTGGCCCACTATTTTTGAGAAATTCCGTCGTTTGGTTTGTAGCTTCTCGGGCCACACTCAAGAAGTTTTACTGTAGTAGACAATTTGGAAGAGGGCAGCTTCTCGCGCACGCTGAAGCGAAGAGGAATGGCTCTTTTCTTTGCATCAGCTCCGACTCAAACAGGCTCGCCTCTGCGGCGAAGGTGGAGAGGTCCCTACCGCCAGGGAAGAGGAAAACTGCAAAGGGGTGATCCGTCGAGTGGTGGTAGAGAGAGTCAAGGAGAGGATGGGAGCTGAGGTAGAGGCGGTAGCTGGGGACATGGTGGCAACGGAGGAGGGGATTCTGCCGTCTCCACGAGCAAGCTCCCAACCCGGCATCGACTTCCCACCAGGCGACAGCTTCCCACTCCTCCGTTGGCTCCCTGCTCGCCCTCCCGTCCGCCCTCCACTTGTGTCGAACTACCCCTCACGCGCTGAGGCCTAAGCTCCCTTGCCCAGCCTCTCACCCGACCAACCTTCCTAGCGGCAATAACTTCCCACTCCTCTGCGAACTCCCCTGCCCAAGCGAGCCTCCTACCCGCAGCAATGTCCCCTCGCCAGCCTTCCTACCGGCTCCCTCCCCCCCGGTGAGCAAGGTTGCATGGAGGAAGGTCATAGCTTCATAAATCACATTTTAATTATTATTAAAAACTAATATTTTTAGTAATTAATTTATTTATTATTAATTAAAAAATTATTTTACATTAAAACTAGTATTTTTTATTAACTAGCAAAAGTTATAAGTTATTTTACCTAAACAATTTAAAAATTCTTTAATTAACTCTAGTCAAATCAACAAAAACTAAAGCTCCCACAATCTCATACTGCCCTTGTACCATGCATCATCTGACTTATTTGTAGTGACCTCTAATCATTGGAGGTTCTTTTTTATAAAAAACACTCAAACATAGCTTTGATTGAATATAACATGTATAATGTTTAATTTAACATTTATAATAAATCCAGTCAACCATTAAAGCATTAAGCACAATACAGCTTCCCACTTAAAATGCCGTGCTTACTTCCCATGAGTAAGACAGTAATCATTTGGCTACTGAAAAGGATCATGATATCTACATATTGATCGTTTCGTGTACAATTAAGTCAATTAAAGACCGCATTCATAAAGGATGGGTTATATTTGACAATGAACGATACTAATCGCCAGTATGTTTTAGAACTAGTCTAACAAGTTAAAAAGGTTAAAAGGAGATAGAGTTAGTTAATGCCACCGCCTCTTGCCCGCATAATTGCACACATCACAAATTTAACGCTAAAGCTACCAAGAGTTTAGCTAACTAGATCTACTGAAAGCCACTTGACGGAATGATGCACCAGAAAGTTGGACAGCAGTGCAACATTCAACTTGGCTAAGGTCCCCTAAATATCTAGCAAAAAATCACAAGAACCTTGGCATTCCATAAAACACAAGGCATATTAGGCAGAAACACGCTTGCAAAAAAGGGAGTCTTCATAATGCAGGCAGAATAACAATATATGGTCTCTAAATCCTGAATTTTGAATAAATTTTTCAGCGAAGTCCTAGGTCTATTAACTTCATCAAAAGACAAAAGGTATGTCAACATAACTAATATGATGGCTAACAGTTCTGCGTGTGCTCAAAGCTCAAGTGTTGTTGGTAGAGTGGAGCCTGCAAAAATAGCAAACCATAATCAGCGATATTGGCGTGGGCAGTTGATTTCTCAAGGAAAGAGCCGCGTATCAGATGACTTACCTGGAACATAGCATGCCCGAAATGATCATAGGAATCCGGATATATCATTGCAGGGCTGGGCCATTGCATGTAGACAGCATCCTTTTCGTTTGGATTGCATCCAAAAGCATATGGATTGATAGGTGGGTTAGGTGAGTAGCTTACATGAGTTTGATTCCTAGTAAATTGACCGAACTGAGAAAGACTTCCATCATGCTGCAGAAATGGAGGCTGAAGAATACTGCATGCCTGCAAATTAAAATTTTGTGGAATTGATAGGCCCCCGACATACCTGCAAAACCGTTTCAATCAGCTATCAGCAAACAAGGCAAGAAAACATGGCCCAGATATTGGTGAACATAGCATGATACAGATTATTCTTATTAGGTTGAACTCAGTGTTTGAAATTTTGGTTCGAACTGAACCAAAATTTCCAATTTGTACCCGTCCAGGATAGGAATTATCTCGGACTGGTATGAGACCAGGTTTTACTTAGCATAAATCGGTACATACAAAATCGGTAGCTAACCAGACCGAGTTGCCGAACCAATTTTTAAAACTATGGTTGAACTTATACCTTCCGTAACTCCGATCATAGTCTGGATCAGTGCGATCTTTTTCCCTGTCTCTGAAAATGGCCACTCTGGAAGCACCGTCCTTATAATTGTTGTTCCTTTCAATTTCTTCAACATTCCTCTGGCACTCCTCATCTCTAATCATGAACAAGCCTCTTCCATCAACTGAAATAGGCAGTGATACCCCTTCAACCTCAGGATTGCTAGAACCATTGAAAATACGGGCCCGAGCTTTATCATATTCTTCCTTCCGCTCTTCCACAGTTCGTGATTCACTTTTTTTATGCTCTAAACCACCAGCATCACCTGGGGAAGCTAATTTTGGTCTTTGACGAATAGCAATCTTAATATGCTCAGTGGCATCCTTTTCAGGTAGCTTTGCAGGTACTTCTGATAAACAGACAGCTGGATATTTACTGTCAGGTGTTTTCCTTGCCACTACTCTACTACCTAGCCCATCAGTAACGTTATCAAGTGCCATTGTCTGAAGTCCATAGTGTTGAGCAACACGGTGAGCAGCGCATCTCAGATAAGAAGTTGGTAGGTGCTGAAATTCAAATTGTTGCTGGTCTGTGTTTTGCATGAACCTCTGAATGTCCAGCTCCATGCGCAGAACTACAGTTTGACAGTAAGGTCATTAGGAATGTATTCATTCAGGAAAAACAAATCCAAGGTAAAACACTAAATTAACACAGCTATCTCTAGACTCTCAACCAAGGATACAGGCACCTGGTAATTCTAGGAACCTGGGTCCACATGTTACCCAAACAACCACAAAGCTGGGCCACAAGTTCGTAATACAAGATAAAACCCAATTCCCACCAAACATCTTGAAAAACCCAAGATCAAACAAACACCATTTGTTGATTAAAAGTACCGCCTACAATTAATGTACCAAAAATGTTTTTCTTATAAAGAGAAATATAAAATAAACTCCGTTAAGCATCACCCTGAATAATTGGATTTTATCAAAGAGTTCCGTTGAATTGATTATGGGCCCAAGAGGTTGTAACTCAGTGAAAACCAAACTTCTGCAATCATCCAAGGAATCAATGCATACACATAAACAAATTGCTAGTTGGAAAGAACATATCAAAGAGAATCCCATTCTAAATTTTTTTGTAGTTCCGGTGGATCAAGCAACAAGATAAACAAAGAAACAAAGTAGATAACCAAGTTAATAGAAATGGTGGCTAGAGATTAAAGAAAATCATAGCATCATAGAGGAAAAAGTATTTCCAATTCTTCCAGAATGAATCATTGAAGTCCCCTCTATAGCCCAAAAGTAGGACAAACCTCCAGTGACAGAAGTGTTAATTACCCATGATTAAAAAACAAAGAGGACATCATATTGATGCCAGAGCAAGTGTTTCGTTCACCATGTCTATCCTGTTTCGCTAGTTACAATGACAATTAACCTAAGCAACAATATGAGAATCAATCCTTCAACATAGACAACTGCAACCAAATTTGAGGTTCCTGCTTCCTACCCTACTCTTCCTTCAGTAAGAACATCAAGGCCTAATTTTTCATTAGTTTATATACCATCTTTTCAGCATGTTCCAAATGTTAATGGACCCTTGTTATTCATCCAATTTCTCACTGTTCCAAATGTTAACGCTCAGCTTTCACATAACAGACCAAGAAAGGTATTGCAAGTTACAAATACTGAAAATGTTGAAGGATACTAAAAATATCAAAATTCAACAACTCATACATCATTAACGCTTAGCTTCACCTACAAGACAACAAGGTATAGTTCCTTCAATGCACAGGATCCAAACGTGATCAGGCGCATTCTTTTGAGTGCTCTATGTGAAGCTCATTGCTCTAATTGTTCATCTTATAGGAGTCTAATTTGAGTTCAAAGAATATATAATAATAAAGAGAGGTTAGTTTCAGGTAAAGTTGATTTCAATGAAAAAAAAAAAAGAAAGAAACGGATCAATCAAAGACCAAGATATCCAAGGATCCTAAAAGATCAAAAATTAGCAAGGCAGTGTAACTGTATTCAACTGATATCGACATATCCATATTGTTAAGATCTGGCTACGTGAACTATCTCATTAGCATGTAGACCTAAAAGGTAACATGACCTAACATAGCTATAGTCAAGTTAATGGTATGGTTTACTAAGCTTTATATAGCATTGATATCTTGATGAATCTTTCCATGTGGAACTAATGTATATGTATGTGTATGTATATGTATATGTATGTGTATATATAATGTATGTATATGTGTATAGTTAACACTTAATTCCACATTCACCATTAAAATTATCATGACTAGGATTAACTTTGTTTTTGTACCACTCTAGTATGAGTTGGATTTCTCCCATCTCATTAACTTTTGGATAAAAAGACAACATGACCAAGAAATATAAAGCCCAAGTTGATGATAGAAGGCTCATTAAGCCTTATCTATATTCATATGTTTACAAGTCATTTCATGTGGAACTAACATGCTTATCTGAATTCCATAGTTGTTATATAAATCCTTAAATGATTACTTGTTATGGTTCCAGTTCTTAAAAAAGTTTACAAGCATGCTGTATAATCTATAATATGGTCCTAACCAGACAACACACTATCTTACAAATGGAATGATTGAATTAGTTTAAACATATAAACTACAATATTTCATCACTACAAGTGATTAACATTCCACCAACCTATCTCTAGTTTATCCTATAACACCTTATAAGATAGTAGCACATAAAAGAATGAAATTAAAAAACATAAAGGAACATTTATGCAAGTTAAAGCAAAATCTATTATTAAAAATTTTAAATATTATGAAAATAATAGTGAAAGTAAAGAAACATGAAGATCAAAGTTGTTCGTAGAATCAAATCGTTTAAGATCCTACCAAAAGGATAAAAAATAGCTATTAGAAAAATATATTTCTATATTAAGAGTAAAATGAATATTATAATAAAAAATAACTAGCAATAAATAAAACTACCTATCAAGTATCAACTAGCAGGGCCAAATATTTTGCAACAAATAAAATTAAATATTTTATAACAATCCACCCTCAGTAAATTTTAAAAAACCAATTTATATCAATGAAAATCAACAATTTTACAACCAACCAAAATAAATAACTAAGTATCATGAAATATTACAAGATCCATAAAGTCAAAAGACTCAAAAGTTGCATGGCTCAACAAACTATTATAAGTTTACAATAATAGTTGAAGTCACATTTCATAACTTAGAAGTCCAAATGTGAAATGTCAAACAATTCAACAATTCAAGTATAAGTCCAAATATCAAATTGTACACTTAATAATCCTAAAAGTTTGTACATCACCGAGTATGAGAGCCTCCTCATTCCTCTAGGCTCCTTCATATTCATTCTCTTTGTCCATATTCAGAGCATCAAAGTCATTCCTTTAGCAATTTACTTCACTTAGAACCATCCATTTGCTTTTCAGTTGGGATAATTCTTCAAAACCAATATACTCTAGAGTTCTCTTTGCATGTTGCTCCCATAATTTTAAACTATGCTTTACACAAATCAAATCATTTATCTTTTCTTGGTGTAAATGATTTTTTTTCTGAGTGTACCAAAAAAAATTAGAAATAAGAGTAAGTTAGATCTGGTAAATAATATTCAATATAAAATAATTAAATACATACTAACTTGTTCAAATATACTCTAATTTCTTTCACCATGAAGAATTGCTTGTTAAACTTAATATATGTATAGCAAACCTTTAGCTTATGACACTCATCTCCATAGGAATCCCACTATTTAGCTAGAGATTTTTTATCTCTTATCATAATTGCAAAATCAATACCAAATAATTCCTTGGCAAATCTTCAAGTTCATATCAATATTTAATCTTTCTTCAAGGTCAAGAATCATTCTTACCAAGCAATTATACAACCTTCTTTTGACTTTAGCATCAGGCTTAAAAATAGGATTGTAATAGAATTAAGGATTGACTTTAGCATCAGGCTTAAAATAGGATTGTAATAGAATTAAGGATTGACTTTAGCATCAGGCTTAAAAGTAGGATTGTAATAGAGTTAAGGATTTAGATAGTAACCTGCAGCATACAATAGATTGTAGAGTTGTCCATCTTATTTCTCATCAATGGTTTGCCAAATCAACTCATATCTGTATAATAAAATAAAATTCCTTTTTATTATTAAATAAAAAAATATTAAAATTACAATTATATAAAATTACCTTTTCTTAACACTTGAAATTCAATTAGATCTTTTCCATATCACGATCCATCTCTTCAAAAATAAATTTCATAGATGGCTTTTCATCAAAATCAACCAAAAGTAGCACTTTAGTAATTGAAAAAGAAGCTTTAAGATAAAGAATACTATTTTTCCAAAAACTACTATCCAACACTAATAGTTGAATCTTCTTTCCTACATTAATTCTTGAAAATTTGTTTGACTTTTATTGGTTAGAAGTAAAATAATCATTAATGCACCTTTTGTATCACTAAAAGAACCCAAAGTTAATTATGATATAGAAAACCGAGTGGCAGCTAGTCTAATTAAATCTTTCTCATTTGGAAATTGCCTTAACAGTTAAATAAATAAATGCACATATTCTTTTACCTTTAGCAAAAGTCATCTTATATGTGCTTAATTTCTTCAAAATCTTCAAGAGTCAAGACAAGACAATATGCACTAGGAGTCCAAAATTAACTTTCTTTTTCTATCAACATTTCTTATGCATTATCAGTAATAACTTAGACCACATTTTTTTCTCCAACCTTTTCAACAATTATCTAACATCTCAATAAAATTTATTAAAAGATTAGTTTTCCTTCACTCAAATTTATAAGATTCAAAAATATCCAATTACTTGTTTACTTCCTTTTTTTCACTAATCTCATGGTAATAAAGAGGCTTAAAATCAATGCCACATCTTGCAACCAAATCAAAAATTTGATAAACTCCGCATTTGTTACGCAATTAAATGAAATAGAACCAGCATTAAAAAATCTAACAATTTATTTGCAAGCCTCCTCTCTTTGATTCTTATTTTTCATATAGAAATCCCTAATCAACAAGAGAACAAGATCCATCATACCTAACTGATTCCTTAGTTCAGACCGAAGAAGTAATGCCACTCAATTATTATCAAACTGACTACAATCTTTTTTTGTTCATAAGGATCCCACCACATGTATTAGTTTTAAGCCTCCTTACCAAGAGTAGAAAAATTCTTTTGAAAAAATAAACAAGACATTGGATATTCTTAAATCTCATAAACATAAGTCGAAGAAAACTAGTTGTTCAATAATGTCATATTCATAATATGATAATAAAAGAAAATCAATTTGTAATTTTCTAGTGAATGGTACTTCTTATCATCTCTTTGATAACATTTCTAAAATAGCTTATAAACTTTTGAGATGATAGGTGGTATCGTTGAAAAGTATGGGGAAGAAAATATAGTCAAGGTTATTCCTAACAATGCTACAAACTATAAGGCAATAGAAGAAATATTGATGGAAAAAAAGAAGAAAAAAAGAATTTACTTTGGACCCCTTGTACAACACATTGTCTTGACTTGATTCTTGAAGATTATGAGAAAAACATCCACATCAGAGACTATGGCTAAAGGTAAATGGATATGTACATTTATTTATTTAAATACTATGGTTATATCAATGTTAAGGCAATTTATAAATAGGAAATACTTGATTAGACCAACTGATACTATGACCAGTTCACTACATCATATTTGACTTTAAACTCTCTTAGTGATTCAATGAGTGCATTAATGCCTGCTTACTTCTACTCAATGAAAGTCAAGTAAATTTTCAAGAAATAAAAAAGGAAAGAATATTCAACAATTAAAGTTGATAGTAGTTTTTGAAAAGGTGTTATTCTTTATCTTAAAGTTACTCTTCCAATCATTAAAGTGCTACTTTTGGTTAATTCTTATGAAAAGCTAACTATGAAATTTATTTATGAATAGATGGGATCATGCTAGAGAAAAGATCCCATTGAATTTAAAGTGTTAAGAAAAAGTAATCTTAAATAGTTATAACAATGATTTTTTATTGATAAAATAAAAATTATCAATAAAAAATCATTTTATATTTTATTTTATTATTCAGATATGGGGTAATTTAATAGACCATCGATAAGAGTTGCATACTACAGTGTATTATCTAAATCCTCAATTTTATTAATTTCATTACAAAACTTACTTTTAAGCCTGATGCTAAAATCAAAAGAGAGTTTGTCTAATTGTTTAGAAAAATGGTTTCTAACCTTGAAGAAAAATTAAATATTGATACACAACTTGAAGATGTACTAAGGGATTGTTTGGTATTTATTTTGCAATCATGATAAGAGATAGTCTCCAACTAAATAAAGGGATTCCTATGGAAATGAGTCTCCTAAGCTAAAGAGAATAGCTATAAGTACATTAAGTTCGCTATGCAGTTATTCAAAGTGTGAAAGAATTGGAGTATATTTGAATAAGTTAGTGTGCATAATTATTTTTATATTGAATAATATTTACCAAATCTAATTTATTCTTATTTATAAATTTTTTAAGTCCGTTCAAAGAAAAGAAATTATTTACACCAAAAAAAGATGAATGATTTGGTTTTTGAAAAGCATTATTATAATTACGAACAATAAGTTAAAGGTTTTGAAAAAACATCCTCAAATAAGGAATGGATAACTAATAAGCAAAAGGATGGTTAAGTGAAACAACTTGCTTAAAGAAGGAAAAGCTTGGTGCTCTTAAAATAAATAAAAAGCATAAAGATGAAAGAGCCCAAAGGAACGAGGAGGCTCATAAACAAAGTGATGTACATATTATAGAAGATAATAATGAGCTTGATGAAAAAATTACGCCTTTGATAATCTTATGTTAGGAGAAGACCCAATGAAAGGAAAAAAGTGATGAAGATGAAGATGAGAATTTTGAGTATAAATCAACTGAATTATTCTTTGTACAATTGAATATTTGAATTTTTACTTGAATTGTTCAATCATTTGACATTTCATATTTAGACTTATAAGTTGTGAATTATGACTTTAAACTATTGCTGTAAACTTATGATAGTTGGTTGAGACATGTAACTTTTGAGTCTCATGACTTTATGGATCTTGTAATCTTTTACCTTTGATACTTAGTTATCTATGTAGGTTAGCAAGTCAATTGTAAAATAGTTAATTTTAATTGGTATAATTTGCTTTTTTTTCAAATTTATTGTGGGTGAATGGTTATAAAATATCTAAATTTTATTCATTGCAAAATTTTAGTATTTTGCTAGTTGTTACTTGATAGGTAATGATATTAATTATTACTTATTTTTATTATAATATTCAGATTACTCTTCATATATAAATATATTTTTAAAAAATATATATTTTTCTCCTTTTGGTAGGATCTTACAATCCTATGATTCAATCCTATAAAACCTCTACTATGAGCTCGATTTTGGCTAAAGATGGCAATTATACCCACCAAAGATGGGTGCCGGACCTAACCCAACCCATTTATAATGATTTTGAGTACCCAAATAGCTAAACTGATTGGTACCCACTACTCGATACCTAATTTATAAAATAATACAAATATAATCTATATAATATATAATAATAATAACAAAACAATATAATAATCATTGATAAATACATTTATTAATATAATTATTTTATATTTTATAGTTTCTTAGAATAACTAAAAATAAATAATATTTTTATTTAATCAGGTAACCATTTAAATACCCGGTCCAAGGTTGGGTTGTGTAATATGGTACCCAACTTGGGTTTGGGTCAAGTATGGGGTTAAAAAAAGCATGTACCTTATCCATTGCCATTCTTAATCCTGCAATGTTGCTATTACAAAATCTGGGTGCCGTATAGAGATGGAGCAATCAGCCTCACTGTATTGGTAACTAGCTAATGTCATTATGAGAGAAAACTTATAAAATCAAGCCTATAGTGTTTGCTTCATAACATAAATTGCTTTATGCAGTTTATGAACAACAAAGCCTAGCAATTACTCCACATATACATCCTCTAAAAGGTCCACATACAAGAAGTGTCAATCCAGATTAATACAAAGTACAAACGAGCCACAAGAGATAAAGTGTCCAAGTAATCAACAATATAAGATTGACTAAAACCTTTGGCAACCAATCGAACCTTGTATCTTTCCATTAATCATCAAGCTTATGCTTAATTGTATATATTCATCTACATGCCACAAGATGAACTCCATGAGGAGGGGACTAACACCCAAGCATTTTGGGAGAGAAAGGCACTATTTTCCTCATCTATAGCACATTTCCATTGAAGGAGAAATATAGCCCCGATTTAGAAATAGAAACAAAAGAAAGTATAGTAATAAAGGCTCTACAAGAAGACTAAATACGAAGTTAACAATAGGACAAGTTGCTACATGGTGTTTACCTTTACGTGTGGCAATAGGTAGGTCCAATGACAAGGAAAGAGGACCCATAGGCAAATGCACCACAAGGTATAGAATGTTGATAAACCTACAATGGTATAGATGTTGATGTAATTAAAATAGTTGGGACTAGTGGTGAGGAGGGCAATATTGGTGTTGGAAAAGGTATATCTTGACCATCAAGATGTGATGAGGTTGTTGCACCAGTCTCTATGAAGTAAAGAGCTAACTCACAAAAAGGTGACATCAACACACGTGAAAGATCAGCAAATAATGGGTTCATAGCAACAATACCCTTTTGAGTCTAACAATACCCTAAGAAAACACATTTGGTAGCCTAAAAGCTTAATTTATTGGACTTGACTAAGAACATGAACATAACAAAAACGGCTAAACACCTAGGGTGGGATAAGAAATGGAGGTGTATATTAGTGAAAAGGGTGATATAACCTGTAATTAAGTCATATGAGTACGATTAATAAGAAAGATTGGTAACACCTGCATCACCCCAAAAGTAACGAGGGACCGAACAAAAGAGAATGAGCAACATTTAGGAGAAGATGATTTTTCCCTTCAATAGTATAAGGATATGTAGTCTAGTGAAATATGCCTCTAGTGCTACAAAAAGATCAAAACATGGTGTATGAGTATAATCATTGATAAAGGTGTAAAATAATAATGACCATCCTCCTCTGCTACAGGACTCGAATCACAAATGTTAGAGTGGACAAGGCTAAAGGAATGTTCGCTTCGGCTAAAACACTAGAAGGAAAAGAAACTCTAGGATATTTATCAAGATGGCAAGCATTACACAAGACATGGCTTCAAAGACAAAAGCCACGAAACCTTGATAGGAGAAGGGTGGCCAAGACAATAGTGCTATTGAAATAGAGTTACATTTGTAGAGGTAAAGGCTAAAAACATAAGTGAAGTGAAGAAAGTTACTTAATAGCTCAAAGTTTGTGTAGGAGCACAAACCAATAACAAGTTCTCTAAGAACTGCAGTAGATAAGAACGTCATATAGGATAATGGAATTACCAAGACATAGTTCTTTTCCCTTTAACTAGAACAAGTGAGCTATCAACTATGATGATTGGTAGGTCAAAATGATAAGTGGAGGGTTTGACCAAGGGTAATAGAAGAAAATAAAGTTTTACTACTTGACACATAGGAGGTGACTCTTGAATCTAGGACCCATTGTTTGGGCAGTAGAGGAGGATGTTAGGCTAGCTAAAGTTGAGGGATCACCTGGATGGGAATCATGAAGCACATATGATGAAGAGAGGACTAGGGTGAATCAACTACTCCGGCATGCAAAGATCTACCAAATTTAATCCAACATCGATCCAAAGAGTGAATAGAATTTAGAGCGACCATAGTATGTACAGGATAGCACAACAATTTTCACACCCTCAACCACGGGAAAAGCCTCATTCACTATATCACCTCCATATTAGTAGCAAGCAAGGCACTACTAGGCACTTGAGATGAGGAAGCTATAGGCCCTTGTAGTAGCCAAGAGAAAGCATTCTTAGGAGTTGGAATTGTGAGCTCTACTAGAAGCTGAGTTTAAAGGGTGGAGTAGTAGCTACCACAAAATCCTTTAGAACAATTGACAAGTTTGTAAAAGGTGGGTGATGCTAATTCACTCAGCCCATTTTCCCTTTATCAATGCTTAATATTCTTGTAAGAGACAACATTCATATAACTCATAGAAGTGAGAGATATTCTATTGAGGAGCATAAGTGGTAGCTAGAGAGTACTAGATAGTCTTTGTTAAAGAGCATTACTATGGAGGCAATATTTATCTCCATACTATAAGTAATGTAATTCAATACAGCCATATCAAAGCGATACCAAGCTTCATATGTAACGTCTACAGTAGCAAGTGGAGACCAATCCAAATAGTGCTCCTTCCCATGAGACGCTAAGAAGCAATCGCATCAATTATGCCCACAGTAAATAATTTGTTTCATCCAGTTGCATATTAGACTTAAGGTAGTAGTTGGCTTGATGTCTAGTGACGCATTAAGTTTCATAGTAGCTTCACAAGCAGTTGCTTATTAGACTTAAGGTAGTAGTTGGCTTGATGTCTAGTGACGCATTAAGTTTCATAGTAGCTTTACAGACAGGAAGGGATATAGTGCCTTGTAATAGTACAAAATCAACCACCATAACAAATCACAGCACTTAATTATTCACAATTAACACAAATTGATTAAAATGTGATTCATGGGCTAGGAAAGAGAAGCAATAGATCTATAGAAAATACAAGCGATTCAATTGATCCAAGAAAAAAAGAGCCGAATGGAAGGGTAGATCGGCAACTAATTCACATAAACCATGTATATTTCTTCCCTTCCACTTCCAAACAGAAAACTGCCCTGATCCCCTGAGAGCACTTTGGAGTCAAGCAGTCAAACGAGCTGATTAGTCAAGTGGGCAAGATGTGATGGAGCTAGAGATCGAGACAATAAAGAATCTCTACATAGGTGATGAACTACAGTTGCGAGGCAAAGTACAATGGTGATAGGAGCGAGAGAAATGGCAATGTGAAAGCACAAGGTGATGAGTTACAGTGGCAATGCGAAAAATTAGTGATGAGGAGTAATGCGGGATATGGTAGTGAGATCAGAGGTGAGTACAGAGGCTTGCTCTGAGGTGAGAACTTGGCGACATGAAAGGATGCGAGAGATGATGGCGACAAGAAAAAGTTGGCTCTTATATCAAGTTGGAACCACAATGATAGTCAACTGGTTCAATTGAATAAGAGAGAAAAACATAGCATATAGCCATATATACCAACCCTAAACCTTGAGAAATGAATGGTTTGGATCCAATCAGCAAATCTAAACAATAACAATGTTTCATAATTGTTTTCTTGGATTAGTTTTAAGCCATTGGTGATCCTTGAGGGTTAGTGCTACCTCAAGTTATAGCAAGGTAACAGATGGGCCTCTGAATCTATCCTTAATCAATTACCAGCTTAGCCAATGAGATATTGATGGCATGTAACAGCCACCTTATTCAAGAATTGAAGATATTCTTCATCCAATAACTCCGTCTTTCCTTATATATAAAGCTCCAGCTGGAAATTGAACACATTGAGCCTACCTAGGTATGTTAGATTAGACTAGAGACGATCTTCATCAACGACTACAAAATTTGAGGATCATTAATTTCATGCCAACAATTAGGTTCTTGAGCTGCTCATGATGATTGTGTGTCAATATCGGCTCGGAAGAAGAAGAGGCGATTCTTCTGCTCACGTCAGCTTTCGCGATCCTCGTGTGCCTTCAAGACAGAAGAAGAAAGAAGAAGAGGCAGTACCACTTTTTTTTGCTCGTGTTCGCACTCTCCTCCACTGCTTGCTCCAGATTGTTTTTTCTTCTTCTTCTCCTTCTTCCTCTCTTTTTTTTTCTTTCTCTCATTCTCCTTCTTCTTCCCCTCCTTCTCCTTCTCCTCCTCCTTCCTCTTCCAATGCTCCCCTCGGTTCCACCTAGGGTCAAGTACTGGTCCCTTGTCAGCCCTTGTCAGCCCGGTACAAACCAACCATACCGCCCAATACAAACCGGTTTTTTTTCCTTGTTGCATGCAAAATTGTGGCAAGTAAACTACTATGATCAACTTCAGTATAATTTGCAATATGAAAATAGGAAATTTATCCATAAAATATAGACATTATGGCTAAAAAAAGAAAGAATAAATAAATAGCCATATTTCAATTAATATATAGCACCCACTATACGAACTACCAAGTTTGGAATTTTAAGAAATAGGTGAAGATCCTTCCCTCTTCCAAACTCCTTTTTAGTATAAATCAGCAATTAGATGCATACATATAAGATTATGATTTAACCTCTATGACACAAAAACACTGTCAATGCAAATATCAAAACGAAAGAAAGGGGAATACCTTATTTGCAAGACACAATCAGTTCAATGATAGATGACTCAATGCACACCATCATCAAAGAAAATTTATGTTTCAACATTCAACCATGCCCAAATTGCATGAAAGGTATACATTGAAGGATGGTTGACGTCTTAAGGTAGAAAAAAAACTTCCCTTAGGACAAAACTTAGTTTAAGGTACCAATCAATATCGCACAATATGGCTGGTAAATATTGGTCCAGTACACACAACAGGCAGTCCTATTCCAGTAGCATATGTGTATATATAATATAGGTTTCAAATAGTATTGAACAATGCTGTATGTCAGTACATACTAGTTAATAGTGATCTAATACATCAGAATGAATTGAGATAAAAAAATCCTAGAACAAACGTAACATGCTTTAACTAGAATCTGAGCAACATAGAACGATAACAAAACTGCATGATATATGAAAAACCATTTCTGTAATGATCAACTTTCTGATAATGTCAAATTTGATTATTTGATGCCAAAGCTAATATAGTAGTATCTTAAGGAAATCAAACACTAAACATATTGTTCCATTTTCAATAATCAAATATAGAGATTAGCACATTTGCAAAACCCAAATTCAGTATGCTTTAGTTAAATATGATAATCATGGAAGTCAAATTGTTCTAATGCTTCCAAGAAAAAAAGAGAGAACAGAAGGACTAACAAATTAATCCTCGTAAAGAAATAATGAATAGCTCAACGTGTTTTGAAAATTTTGCTGCTATTGTTATACGGTACATGGGAAGATTAAAACATATAGTAGGCATAAATTGAGTTAGATATGCTTTATCATTTCTTCCATTCAAACAGAATTTCCGTCCCCCTAATTATTTCTATTCCACCATTGGCCTACCCAGCGTTCCCCAACTAGTGTTTCTATCAGTCGTTCACAGATAGAGGTACCTTAAATAAGAAAGGAGGTTTGTAGTGGATGTTTCAGTTTCCGTCAATTCCTCAAAATTGCCTCACTAAAATAGTAAAACAAGAAAACATTTATGTTCAAGAACTAAAAACAATGTAAAGTGGCATTCCAAAATCATATACCCTAGAAACATACTTCTGAACAGACGCATCATTGACTTTATTGGCATCAAAATATAACGTTAAAGAGCAAAAGCACACAAACCAATAGAGAAGACCTTTATAAAATTAGAAACCAGAAATATACGGACAAAGAATTGAAAAAAAATAAAAGCCAAAAAGCAACACCCAAGACCAAGCCAGCAATCCAACTTCCAGAAAACTAAATATTATCAAGGACCCAACGCATAACCCCTCCTCAAGGAAGAGATCTAGCAATTACCAACTGAACAAATATACAGAACCAAAAGTCCCCAAGGAAAGAAAGTTCAACTCCAACTAGCATCCAAGGAAATCAAATTCCGAGGAACACGAACCCTACATCGCGCAATCCCAGACAAAAGTTCAGGAGAGAACAGAACCTGTAAGCCGATGGCGCGAATTTTCGAGGACCTCGAGCAGGAAGGGATCCACCTGGGCGAGGAGACCCTCCCTCTCCTTCCGCTGGGCGACGGTGGCGGGGGAGGAGTCCACCGCCGGGGCGCCGTCGGAGCAGCTCGCTGCCGGAGACTCCATGATAGGGGGAGGAGAACAGCGAGAGCGGAGGGAGATAGGGGAAAGACGGGCGGGCGGGCGGAGATCGCCTTCGCTTCGCTCCGCTTCCTTTCTCCTCGTCTCGCTTCCTCCTTTGTGGCGATAAACGAGGGTTTCAAACTTTCATTTGCGACGGCTCCTCCCCCATCTTTAATCCTTTTCTCTTTTTGTAACCAAAAAAAATAAAAATTAATGAGCCAAAAAAGACAAACGACGGTATCCCAAGCCCACATCGGCTATTTGAATAATATTCTCAAATTTGTAAATTTTAAATAATTATTTTCTAAATTTTCAAAACAGGGTACCTATATTTTCAAACACGTATCTAAAAGCATAGTTGTTATACGATATTTTATAATTTATACGATAACATATTATACGATAATGTATATATGTTATATGTTAATATAATGAGAATTACTTCTTCTATACCGTGGATCATTAAAAAAAAAATAAGAATAGCTTTTCTATGTAAATTATGAGTATGTCTTTATTATTTTACTTGTCTCTATAAACAAAATTAATTGTATTTTTTTTTTCAAACTACGTTAATATATAATTAATCGAATCAAATGAAGAAATAAAAAAAATTATCTAAAACATGGGGTCACTACTCTTCCACCTCCACTGCGTCTTGCATCATCCAACTGAGCAGATAAGTCAATCAATATATATATATTATTTGAACAAGAAACGCTTGTGTGCGCGAATTTATGCATATAAAAGCATTTAGGAATGGCGGCCATTCTTCGCGAGCTTGGAGCTTTCTCCAAATGGATTGCCTTCTCTTGAGCTTCCCCTTCTCACCCCAAACCATCGTCACCTCAGGGTAGATTACACACGCATCTCTTTGCCTTCTCATAGCTCACCGATCTTAGTTTTCTTTGTTTTATTTTGGTTTATCGGCAGGTTCTCAGTTGGCATTCACAAGCTGATGGGATATGGATTGATCAAGAAGGGGGGATGGGGGAGATTCAGATGCAGCTCCATTGGAGCAAGCGACAACGGATCCGTCGTTGGGGGATTTGGGAGAGCAGCGGCGAGTCCATTTGGTACAGTGAATGCTGAGATCACGCAGGAAACTGAAGATTTCTTTGTGAGCGATGCGGAGGGGGATCCGGATCAGCCATCGGAGAGTTTCTGCTCTATCGATCAGGCTCTCAAAGCTCTGCGCGAAGGAAAGGTTAAGATTGTTACATAATCCGTCCTTTTTTATATACTAGATGATTCACGGTGTTAAATTTCACAAAATATTATGTTGTTGTGCTGTATGTTTTCTCACCCGAATGAGATTGAATGCATATCAACAAACTGATATAGAGATCTCAATAGCATGATCCCTAAGGAGTTTTAGTACATCAAGAGGAGAGGGCTAGTTGAGTAGTATATAAGCACGAGGATTTACCTCAAGATGAACTTGTTGCAGCTTGCTCATCCCTAGTTGCCGCAACTGATTCTTAAATAGCATAGACCTGTTCTCTGAGTCGGCCTGGTGCAGAACTGGGGGACGAAATGAATTGAATAGTCACCATTAAACCCGTAGAGTTGGGATTGCTGCTGAAGCCATCAATCAAATTTACCCGTAGAGTTGGGCCGATAGTAGAAGGCTGGTGATTGGAATTGCTCCTCTAGCCTGCTTTGTCCTGAACATTCGAAAGATCTTTTGTTATCTATGACTTGTGCTATGATCAGAGTGTGCCCAGTATATGTTCGATTGAAAGCCGCAGGAAAAGTTTAAACTCCAGCGTAAGGAGTGTGTGGTATGTCTACTTTACTTTTGAAGAAGAACCAATCGTGAAGATTCAAAGTATCCTGGGTAGTAGTTCCGGGCTATAATTCCAGCCAAGTGGATCGAGAGCAATTGTGCAATCACTTAAGGAGAATGAAAAAGAATGACACAAAAACAAAATTGCATTTGTTTATTCTATAATTAAGTTTAATTAAAAAAAGAATTTTTTTTAAAAAAAAATTACTTTTTCTTTCTTTTTCCCTTGCAGGCCGTGCTTCTAATTTCTTGTTCTCCTAGTAAACTAACTCCAAAAATTTTTCCAAATAGGTTTAACTTGAACAGATTGGAAGCTGCGTATGTAATCATGCGTATCCTTGAAAGAATACTGACCGGTGGAGAGCATCCAACTAGGGTTGTCTTCAGCTTCATCACAGTTGGGAACAAATTGGGATGAGATAGGGAGGTAGCCAGTTAGCCAATTGAACAATCGATATAGAACTTCCACAGAGATCTCCATAACCAACAGTGCTTCTAACTTGAAAGGAGGGATGAAGCTTATTTTGTCTTCCATGTTTATGGAGCAAAAGGAAGTCTAGGGCTTATTGGGTTGTCAAACAAACTTACCAAAGCAAATTTTTTCAAGGAGGCAAAAGTTGAATTCTTTTGTAGACTTATTAGACGGCCTCCAAGTTGTTTAGGACGAAAGATTGTTTCCCAGATGAGAGGTAAATTTTCCTCTGTCAGTTCATTTTCCTCATAGGAATTTGCAACATTGTTGATCAATTCTATCACATCTAGGTTGAGGAAGCTTAGTAGTGCATTTCGTTTAGGCATAGCTATGATGATGGATTGAAGAGAGCAGCTCGCCCTATAAAAGAGAGGGTTTTGGCAGACCCTCCTTCCAAATGTTTGTGACGTTGTGTTCATTTTGGTAATGGCTTCATTATAATGGATGGGGCGACTCTTGAGTGAATCAAAAGAACCCCTAAATACTTCCCTAAGTTTGAGGGTATCCAAAATTCAGTGTGCAGATAGAAGTGTCATCAATTGTTTTGGCAGTCCTGGTTAACGTGAAGATGAAGGATTTTGCAGGGTTAACCCTTAGAAGAGAAGTTCCATAAAAGCTTTCGAAAAAAGAATGCATCCGAGTAATTTGCTCCACATTCTATTCAACAAGGAGGATGAGGTCGTAAGCAAGCAAAAGAGACGAGGATGGATGCAACCAAACCCTAACAAAACTTGCACTTATGTCAAATGGCATGCCCTGAAGATGGAAGCTTGCTACTTTGTCTACCACTCTTGTATTCGATGATCTTCTACATATTATATGCTATATCACATTTTTCATATTATGTCAGAGAGAGATTTCATCTCAAATCAGCTACCGCATTCAATCTTTTCAACTATAGTATGTATAACGCAATTGTATTTCCCTTCGTAAAACCAAGACAGTTAATTACGAAAGGATGAAAGAATGCTGCTTGTTTTCTTTGAATGGATTACCAACCCTATATTTGCTAAACTGTCTTGTTTCATATTTAAGCATATTTGTTTGACAAGTGAATCTTCTGGTTCCAATTTTTAGTTGTCAGGAGCCGAGGATATAGGGTTAACCAATTCATTATTCTGTAGTTTGTGATTGCTGTAGATGACGACGACGAAGATGGTGAGAACGAAGGAGACCTCATCATGGCAGCAACTCTAGCAAACCCCAAGGCCATTGCCTTCATGATCAAGCACGGCTCTGGAATCGTATCTGTCGGAATGAAGGAAGAGGACTTGGAGAGGCTCATGATTCCGATGATGTCCCCTATCACTGAACTGAAGGACCTTTCTGCTGCAGCTGCCACAATAACAGTGGTGAGTTGATCTTCTTCACCGATAGTTTGCACTGGTTTCAGTCTGGCCCAAATGTTCATAGAATTGCTTCAAATATGTTGATTCAGTTTGGCCTTTGTAAGTTGAAACTATAGGGCAGAAAGTAAACACAAAACAAAGAGGATCATCTGAAATTGACATTTTACGGTTAGCTTCTAAAACGTAGCACTATTTATCACTTTAGTCCCTAAACTTTTTGTTATTCTAATCACCGGGGTAATAGAATAAAATTTTTGGGACAGGATACTCTACTGGAAAGTTTCCAGCAGGCATCCTATTTTCATATAACATTACATTATACAAAAAATTTTTATATTATATAAAAAAAATTAATATCCTATATTTCATATACCATTAATATATTTTCAAAAAGCAAACATACTTTTGACCTTCTCATGGCTACTTCAACCCTGTAGAAACCAAATGAAACTTAATGCTCGTCATTTCATCACATACTTTAACAAAAATATCCTCCTACTTTGCATCACTGCATGCCTTCATTGCGTGAACAAAAAGGGTGCCAGGGCAAACATGCAAGAGAGGCATATAATTTAGTGGTTAATTTTATGAAATAAAATTTTGGGGCTCGCAATGATAAAGCAGTTGACTTTTTGAGGCTAATATGAAGTTTTCACATTTTTCAAACTAAAGATGCAAAATTAAAATAACCCTAATTAGAAATATTTTTCTTGCAGTTCATATGCTGACAACATCTGAAACATTACACTCTAATGGTCTTAGGATGCCAGAACAACATCCAGTGGTGTGTCAGCAGCTGATAGAGCAGCGACAATTCTTGCTCTTGCTTCTCCTGATACCAGGCCAGGAGATTTTAGAAGGCCAGGCCATGTCTTTCCTCTCAAGTACAGAAATGGTGGTGTGCTGAAGAGAGCTGGCCACACTGAGGCATCAGTGGATTTGGTGACTCTGGCTGGATTAAGGTCTGTGTCTATTCTATCGACCATCATTGATCCCAAGGATGGTTCAATAGCAACGCTTCCTACTCTGCTCAAGATGGCCAAGGGGTATAATTTACCAATAATTTCCATCAGTGATCTTATCAGGTATTCTCCACAATGATGCTTCATTCCCAGTTGCAAGATGGAACATAAATTAACAATAAAGGGTTTAATTCTTCAAATCATATTCTTTCAGATATAGGAGGAAGAGAGAGAAATTGGTAGAAAAAATTGCTATCTGCAGATTGCCAACTAAATGGGGTCTTTTCCAGGCCTACTGTTATCAGTCCAAGTTAGATGGAACCGAACACATTGCTGTTGTTAAGGTTAGATAGTATTTCAAAGGCATAATTCTTTTGTTATTTTCAGTTGTGTTCTTTATCAAACAATTCCAAAGCAAGCATCGTTAACTTACGCTTTCTGCTCGTAAAATTCCAGGGTGATATTGGAGACGGGCAAAATGTGCTGGTAAGAGTGCACTCCGAGTGCCTAACTGGAGACATACTGGGATCTGCTCGATGCGACTGTGGCAATCAACTGGATCTTGCACTGCAATTGATAGAGCAACAAGGAAGAGGAGTTCTGGTTTATCTCCGTGGCCATGAAGGAAGAGGAATTGGCCTAGGACACAAGCTCAGAGCATACAATTTGCAAGACCAAGGTCATGATACCGTGGAAGCCAATTTGGAGCTTGGCCTAGCTGTTGATGCCCGTGAATATGGAATAGGTGCTCAGGTAAATTGTGTGCTTCCTTTCTTCATGTTTGCAGTTTTTTAGTCATGCATTTCATAACAAACAACATCAACCGGCTACCTCACACCTGAATCACTATCGATAATGGGAAACAAGATTGAGTAATTCGAACCCCTCTTCTTCATCCCTGTACAAGAGAAGAGTATAATATTTTCCTCCAACATGAGTTGCCTAAATCAAACCCAATCCCACGTCAAAACCAACACTATAGTATTTTCCTCCTGTTCGTTTCCTGCGGTTGTGAATGCACGAGTATAATGGTTTGTCATGAACTTTTTCTAGATCTTGAGAGATATTGGTGTGCGCACAATGAGATTAATGACAAATAATCCAGCAAAGTTCGTTGGACTCAAAGGCTATGGCCTGGCTGTGGTTGGAAGAGTGCCTGTGATTTCACCTGTAACTGAAGAGAACAAAAGATACTTGGAAACAAAGAGAACCAAGATGGGTCATATTTATGGCTCAGATCTTCCTGGAAGTTCACCTGGATTCTTAAGCTCAGATGCCGATCAAGCAAACACAGGCAAGGGATCATGATAACATTCTAACCTGCATTTGAAAAATAGACATTCGTCTAATATTCTTACATCTTTGGTGAGAAATTATTGAACAATTGAAACACAGTTGATTTTTTTTTTCCTACTGTCTGAAAAACATCTCCATATAATATAGATTCAGCAATATAAGATCTCTAATGAATTCTTTTGTTTTCCCTGTAATGCTCACTGAGCAACATCCTTATTATGTCAGTTCCCGCACTCATGTGGTTGATTAAGAGAGTGATACTGGTATCTCTATAATGAAGTATGGACAGAGTGCAATAGAAATAAATGTAGTAAAGAATTCCACGAAGTACTTAAAAGTAAGAATCGTCCAGCAATCTTTTCTTAAATCACAAGCGTCAGCTGTCACAATTATCCGTATTCACAATGAATTAACATTAACTGGGGCTAACATCATTTGCGAAGGTAGGTAGCAATTTTCTAGACTTTTCACTATCGAGTGCAGAGCATGTTATTGAATTTTGTAGATTTCAGACTGGATGATTGATTAAGCAATCCTTCACTTTACTGGCGGGTTTCATCTTTGCAAGTAATAAATTTGCATAGAAGCAGATTGCCGTCAGAGTTTCACCAATTTGCAGCTGTAAATCTCTCATTTTCTCTATATATTTTATTGAACATTTATCACCAGAAATCCTTGCATGAACAAGCACCAGCTTCGAAACAATGGAAACGGCTTTTATCCCTCACCACAATCTCTCGATCAAAGACCTTGGAGATAAACTTGAAAGCTTCATGGCAATCCCCACAAACACGCAAGTTCTTCACAATCCTAATTGGTGTTCCTGAAGGAGTCTTCAACAAGACAAAAGCAACTGCTAACTTCTCACTATGCCAATGCAGAGCGTCCTCCTTGTCCTCTTCATCAACGTCAAGCAGCACCTCAGTTTTTTTTGGAATATAGCCTGCTGATTTTATTTTCCTTGCGATCTCCTCCAACATCTCATACATTCCCGTGTAGTGCAAGTGTGACTCGTCTCCAGCAATGAACTCATAGATCTCACCATCGAGCTCCACCAAACTACATCCAGGTATTTTTCTTATCCCTCGCTCGCTCATTGCTCTTCTGGTCTCCCACTTTTTGTCCCACTGCCTTCTCAGTGCATATAGGTTTGACAGAACCACATAGTTTGAATCATGCATTGGGTCTTTGTGAAGGAGATTTTTTGCTATCTTTTCACCAAGCTCAAGTCTACCATGCACACGACAAGCACCAATGAGCATTCTCCATATCACTGGGCTTGGTTCAATTGGCATCGTCTTGACAAACTCCAATGCTCGTTCGACCATCCCTACTCGACTTAACAAATCGACCATGCATCCATAATGCTCGACATGAGGCTCAATGCAGAAATCACTCTTCATTGAATCAAAATAGTGAAACCCCTCATCGACCATGCCGGTATGGCAACAAGCGGTGAGCACGCTGATAAAAGCCACACTATCAGGAACCACCCCTGCATCTTTCATTACCTCGAAAAGCCGAACTGCTTCCTTGCCACGGCCGTGCATGGCGAGGCCATCTATCACGGTTGTCCAAGACACGATGCTCCTTGCAGGCATTTGTTCAAACAATGCCAGTGCACCATTAATGTCCCCGCACTTGGCAAGAGCATCTAGTAGCGCATTGCACAAAGGCAGCCCCCTTAGAATGTTTTCCCTCTTGACATAAGACCCTAGCCATCTCACGAGCTCCAGAGCACCTAAATCAGCACAAGCAGAGAGCACCAACATGATCGTGACCTCATCAGGCTGCACGCCCCCGCTCTGCATCTCACGAAAGAGGGACACGGCCTGGTCGGAGGAACCCGCCCGTACATACCCGCCGATCATCGCACTCCATGTCACAGGATTTGTCTTGGGCATTCTATCGAACAGCTTGCGGGCGCAACCCAGGCCGCCGGCAGAGCTCGAATACATGTGGATGAGCGTGTTCTGGACGAAGGGGTCATGACCGTATCCAAACTTGACGGCGGAGGCGTGGACCTGGGATCCAGGGGCGGTGGATTGGGGGAGGCCGGCGGAAGCCTTGAGCAGGAAGGGGAAGGTGAACTTGTTAGGAAGCAAACCGCGGCGGAGCATGGAAGAGTAGTAAGAGAAAGCTCGCTCTTTGGATGCAGGGAGGTGGGAGTGAGCGTGAGCGCGGAGGAAGGTGTTGAAAAGGAAGGTGTCGTAGAGGTGTGTGGCGGCGAGGGGGGAGAAGACGAGGGAGGCGGCGAGGTCGAGGGCGGCGAGGGTGGAGGAGGTGGCGGCGAACCTGGTCAGGACGAGAGGGTTGTATTGGAGGCCGGATTTGAGGAGGAAGGCGGTGGTTTGGAGGAGGTGGGGGAGGGAAGTGGCGGCGCGGAGGAGGGCGAGGCAGGCCTGCTCTGCTGCTCTCCCTTTGGTGGTGGAGGCGGGAAGATCAGGGAGGGTGGCTTTGAGTTGATCCTTGGAGGGTAACAACATCCCTGTGCTGGAAGCTCTTGCATGGAGCGCTGCTTCATTTGATCTTGTCGAGAATACTATTTTCGAAGCTCGCCATAGCCATCAATTTCTTTATGGCAGATTGATGGTGCAGCCGGGCGGCGATCCGTTGGTTAATCCATTGAACGAGAACGTCGCTCATTTTGATGATTTTTGTGTTGACCATGAGAGTTAAAATCTCATCACCGAAGGCTCAGCAATCAATCGAACATGTTGGAAAATTTTTTATTATCAAACTGAACCTATTAAAAAATATTAATATTTATTAAACTGAATTTATTGATTAATAATCAGTGATATTGATAAATTACTAATTTAGTGATTTAGTAAATTATGTTTTCTATTAAACTAAATTTTTTATCAACCCTTATTATTGTACGAAAAACTTATGTTTTCTATTATATTGACTTTCTATTTCTTTTTTCATTTTATATAATTTTTAAATAAATAATTTTTGTTTTTATAATTTAAAGAATTAGATTGATAAAGTTAAATATCCTTAATAACTAAAGTTTTTTTTTCCATAACCATATAAATATTTGAAGGTGTTACATAATTTAACTCATAAGTACCTTAATTGTCAATAATAATTTCTTTTAATTTTGGTGGGACAATATCAAAACTAGACCCGACCCGACTCAACATGAAGTTACACGGGTTTAGAGTCAATCATAATCGTGTTCGGGTTATAAACAAATTAACTCGTTTATGACTCAAAAATAATTGGGTCGTGTCGGGTTATAAACGGGTTGACCCACCTAACCCAATTACATTATATATTTATATATAAAAAATTAAATATAAGCTCATCTAACTCTCATTACTAGCTCATAAGCCCAATTATCTTCTAACTATTTTTGACACCTATTTTAGCCCCACATTAGCCTAAAATTTTATTAATTTTAATAAAAATTTTATTAATTTATTATTTATATTTAAAATATGAAAGATAAACGGGTTATTCGGACCGTGTCGAGTTGACCTAATTATATTTAGGTTGTGTTCGTGTTAGAAAGTTTGACTCAATTAATTAAACGAGTCGTATTTGGGTTGACTTAATCAGATCATAGGTCACCGCTGATACTACCCATTTTATGACCCTGACCCAAATTACTAGGTCTTTATCAAAATAGATTTTATTATATATTTTTTTTATTTTAATTATATTGAATTGAGTATAAATCATGCAATTTTTCTCCTTTCCATTTTTATCCCCCAAAGTGGGTGCAAAGGTCCACCGCTTGGACTTATGGGCTCTCAAAATTGCGGCGAACTCGGCGTCTGAACCGGGCCGAGGGACCACGATTTTGGTGGGCTAAAAACGACTGCTGCGGCCGGCCCCGGCCCACATGATTTTCAACCGTTTGACCTGACTCGTCGATTACCGCGTGTCACTGCAATCCAGCTGGCGCCTCCCTCTACTCGTTACGCGTTTACTTAGCACGGCGCTCCACCGCGTCATCAATTTGAAATTTTGTTCTGATTCAGGCAAGTCTTAAAGAATTCACAGAGGAGTGGTACGGAACGGGGACCACTTTTACGCGGTCATGCACGACTACTTCCATCAGTGGGACGCCTAATCGTTGACTTTGTGAGTCATTGACTTCAGAGCTCAAAACAAATTTTTTTTCCCCCGAGGGGCTGACTTGGTGCAGAAGATGCATTGTCCATTGGTTCTCTCACATTTTTTTTTACATCAGGGTTTATTTCAAAAATATGTTGATCGCGTGGTTTGACCTCTTTTTTAAAACCTCGTAATGAATTGTAATTTCAACTTGCCCCTTTTTTCAGAATACTTTTCAATAATTTCACAACAAATAAAGCAAAAAAAACTTAATCAAGATTTTGAAATTAAACTACGTGTAAATTTTAGCTTGAAATTAATCTGCAAATAATAGGATTGATGTGAAAGATTTCAAAGTTAAGGGTCAAAGAAGAAATTAACAAAAAGTGCGGACTAAATTGAAATCAATAAAATACAATAGAGATTTTTAAATCATATTTCACGTGTCGACTGTCTTATATAATGCCTTCCTGTTGATTGTTTTGTACACGATTACGAAATAAAACATTTTCTACTCTTTCTTTCTCTCTGAAGGAGCCGAAGCACAGATGGCAGGCTATCCTCCGGGATCCGGCTACCCTCCTTACGGCGCTCCCCAGGGATACCCGCCCTACGGGGCTCCGCTGGCCCCCTACGGCAGCCACGCTCCATCGGCGCCCCCACCCTACGGCGGCTACGCACCCGCGGCGCCGGCGCCGGCCGAGAAGCCACCCAAGGAAGGGAAGGCCCAGGGTTACGGCGGATACGCTCAGGCCCCTTACCCTGGGGCGTATGGCGCCGGTGGCGGGCCGTTCGCGGCGCTGCTGCCCTCGGTGTTTCCGCCGGGGACCGATCCGAACATGGTGGCGTGCTTCCAGGCGGCCGATCGCGACGGAAGTGGATTCATCGATGACAAGGAGCTGCAGCAGGCGCTGTCGTCCTACAACCAGAGCTTCAGCATGAGAACCGTCCACCTCCTCATGTACCTCTTCACCTCCTCCAATGTCCGGAAGATTGGTTTGTTCCTCTTCTTCCCTTCCCCTTACCCCTTAATTTCCATTTTTTCCCTCTTTCGAGATAGTCTTCTGGTTCTTTAGTTAAAATTATCGCAATTGTGACCCCCAAATTGACATGAACAAACCCTAGGCGGCGCATGGTAGCACTGGTAGCCCATTGAGTGCTACTGTACGCGTAGTCAAAAGAAAAAAAAAACCTAAAAGCGAAGATATGAGATAGAGGAACATTCGGGCTTCCACACAAAGATTTTGATTCTTTTGCTTATAGGACTTATCCATGGCGACTCTGAACTCTCGTTGCCACTTTGCAGTCATCTAATAACAAATCCTCTCATAATCTTTCTCTTTACTCACATTAGCTTGGGTTTCTGATTTCCTGGACGTTTCACATACTCTGCAGGGCCGAAAGAGTTCACGTCTGTCTTCTACAGCCTTCAGAACTGGAGGGTATGAGAGTGAACATTTTGCTGTGGCTGAATAATTTGACTTGCGGTCTATTTATTGAAAATAACGTGTTTTGGTTACTGCTCCTCCAGGCTATCTTCGAGAGGTTTGATCATGATCGAAGTGGTAAAATTGACACTACAGAGCTTCGCGAGGCTCTTTTGAGCCTTGGTTTTTCTGTTAGCCCAGTAGTTCTGGATTTGCTTGTCACCAAGTTTGACAAATCTGGAGGCAAAAGCAAGGCCATCGAATACGATAACTTCATCGAGTAAGAGTTCTCTGGCCTCTGAATTTATCTAGTTCATATTCAAATTGGTACTTGAGTGCATATGAAATTATTGGTAACTAATAATATTTTGATTTTGTGTTTCGGTTGTAATGCAGGTGCTGCCTCACAGTCAAGGTACTGTATATTCTAGATGCTTTTGTAGATTTTATCCATGGAATTCTTTCTTTCTAGTCAATAAACAACTGGTTGTTTCTTCCAGGGTCTGACAGAGAAGTTTAAGGAGAAGGATGTTGCATATTCAGGCTCAGCAACTTTCACCTATGAATCTTTCATGTTAACCGTGTTGCCCTTTCTCATTGCATGACTGCGATTGATTTGCGTGTGCTGTGGAGAATATTTAGTTTGCAGTTGCTGCTTGAGTTAATCTCGTTGTTGCCTGAGTTCCATTGTTGTAGCTGTTTATCAAGAGCATCACACAACTTATTAGAAACCTCTTCAACCCGGGTTGCCGAGTTTAAATAAGATAGGCCTGTATGTTTCATGTAATTTCTAAGAAGTGTGGATGGTGCGGTAGACTAGATAAACATGTTTGTGCTTGTATTTTGCAGAACTTTTACCCCAATAAATGTAAGAACCAGCTTGTAAACAGTGACTTGTTTAAGAGATGGTTTGTAAATCCCTTTGTAGATGCGATTGGATTTAGATATTGGTGTTTTTTTGTCACACCCCAGTGGAAATCCAGTTATTCTTAGCTCTCAGAGAAATGATAATATTAATAGGAACTAAAAAACTATAATAATCCAATATCACTTATTAAATAAATAATTTAAATTTAATATCAATAGTTTATTAACACAATCTCTAAAAACATATTATTCAATTTATAAATAAATCAACTGAAATAAAAATCAAAAGACAAGCTATCTCATCTTGGGGCAGTATGCTATTTACTCTATTCCTCTCAAAAGCTAACTCTGTACTTGAAAGAGAAACAAAGGGAGTTAGCAAAAATACTAAGTAGGAATCAACAAATATAGTGAGGGAGTCAAATAACATGATGTCCAATGACAGAAACAACGATATACAAATAATATAAGAATATCATGTAAATCATCAAGTTGGCCAACAACAGATTTCAATCAAGAGCCACACTCATTTTCAGAGTATTTCCACTGTTGCTCATGCAGTGGAACGATTGTCCTAAACGGCCTGGAGTGTTGCGTCCAACATCTGACATCCGTAGTATTGTCCCGAAGACAACTGGCGGTGCCCTAACCGGCAAACAGATAGTCCGATACGCGTCGGAACTATAACTTAGACAAACAGGCCACTAGAGAATAAATCATCCAGTTCAGAGGTCAAAATTTATCACAACTTTAACATCACAGATATTCAACTGTTCCAACATACTCATGTGTCAATATCACAGAAACATTACTGTTCAACCATGCTCATATGTCAATATATCAGATATCTCAATACAGCATTATTTATTAACCATGTATACAGAAATAGAATATGACCAATAAACAAGATAAATGAGGTCAACTGAATTTCAGAAACAAGGCAAGCAGGCAAATCAAATAGATATCAGTGTCAATTATTTCTAATATATTTATCAAATATCAAATCAAAAAGATAAGCAGCAATTCCTATAAATTCTTGACACTGTAATAAAAGAGTAGGGTAAGATTCCTACCTCAAACGCTGATATCCTGAATTCCTCTGAAATCAAAGTTATCTCCTTTTCTTAACTGAATAATTTAAGTAAACCTTTGTTATTATCCATCATATGCATCAATCTATAATATTACCCTCAACCCCTACTTTCTATTTAAACTAATTTTATCCAAAATTAATTATCATGATTTTCCCCGAGAATAGAAATTACGTTTTCATATGAATTTAAAATAATTAATAAATAAAAATCGAAACTTACTTGCTGCCGAAAGCACAAGGCGGACGAACGAACAAGAACGAATTTGTTCGTTCGTTCGACAGGGGAAGACCACCGGCGCTCGCCGCCGGATGCGTCACCGCCGGAAGGAGGAGGAGCAGTCGGCTCTGGAAGGAGCTATCCCCGGCGCCGGGAGAGGAAGGAGAGGGAGGCGGCACTTGCCACAGAACTCGCCGCTCGCGCGGACAAGGGAGCTCGCCGCTCGCGTGGACAGGGGAATTCGCCGCTCGCCGGAAAGAGAAGACAGCCGCCGTCACTTGGAGAGGAAAGAGGACGAAGCTGGAAGAGGAAAAACTGCCGCCGCTCCACAAGGAGGGGAAGGAAACGCAGCCGCTGAGAGGAGGAAAGAGCCGTCGCCGCTGAACCCGTCGCACACGTCCGAAACACAGCGGACGTACGACGCTGCTTCAAGGGAAGGCGTAGACGACTCCGGCGACCTTTTCAGTCACCGCCGGTAGCATGAATCGACCCCGACGCAGAAAACCCACCGCCAGAGGGAGTGGAGTCGACGCCCGACTCAAAACACGCGTCGCTACGCGAAGGAAAAACTCGCCACCGGACGCTCGCGGCTGCCTCTGACGGGGAAGACGTGAACGGAGGAGAGGCGAGCAGCACAGCGAGGAACGAAGGAAAGAAAACAATAGTAGAACAGGGGAGCGGCTTCGGCGCACCCGAGGAGAGAGAAAATTAAGATAATTAGGTTTAGGATTAAGAGAAGATTTAGAGTATTTTTATAGGTAATTAAGAGAGGATTTAGGGTTAATAATTATAGAAAATTTTCAAAATTTAAAATTTAAATTAAAAATAAAATATCTAAACTTGGGTTATAACATTTCTAATCTTTAATTGATTGACCATCGACTATGGTCTTTGCCAAGGATTGATGTGCCCCAAGCTCATAGAAACGTTTGACTCTCCCTCTCTCATTCCAAGCGGTCAATGCTGAGTCTTCAAACATGTAATAAGTTCAAGCTCTCCCTAAAAATTTTAAACACCCAACATATAGGTGGCTGCGTGTAACATGCTTATAGTTTTAGAAGATGTATAAAGTATAAATATGCTAAATAGAGTAGCTGAATCAAGGAGATACTAAAGAGAGTAGTTCAATCAAATTAAAATTAATGTTGGAGAATCATTTGAAAATGTTTTCCTCTTTCGATTTGATATAATGAGCACTGTATGAACACTTTAGGCACATTTTGCATTTTGGCTATGCGGTTACTTGCTCAACCTTCATCTTTCTCACTTCTTTTTTGTTGATACTCGACGGCAGGGAGAAACCGGGAGATAGGAATCTTGTTCCTTTCTTTGTAAATTATGGTATTAAGTATTATTAGATATAATACTATGATATTCTTATTGCTACTTCCCACAATTTGTGTTTTAAGTTACATTATTTGTAATGCCCATTGACATTGTATTTACATGTACTTATGGGTTAGCTAGGGCTTACCGCCAGGTTGTTTTTGGACAACACTAGGGTCAACAAGTATTAGATGCAACACCATAGAGTTATCTGGACAATCGTTTCATTATGTGAAACACTCTACTTAAGATTTCATCTCGAAATAAGGCTTTTTGGTTAAAGCTTGATGATTTTATGACATGTGTGCTGGGATATATTTTATTATGATATTATATTTTTTATAATATAATATATGACATATAGCTACAGTAAAATAATTGTTTGTTTATGTTGTTCCTTGTTGCATATATACCATTTTGTTATAATTTCTATTTAGCCTTTTGCTAACTCTCTTTATTTTGCCTCGAGGTTTGGATGTAGCTTTTGATATAGGTGAATAGATGGTTGTAGAGACTAGGTCTTCACCTAAGTATTGTATTTTTATTTGGGGATATATGAGATAATTTGATAGAAAAATACAAGGTATATGTGGACTTATATTACAAGTTTAAATTATGTTAGTTGTTTTGGTACTTAGATCGATTTTAATGGATTTGCTTTTATACTATATTTAATCAGTTGGAATGATTCTAACTTGGCATTGGATTGATCAATCTTAGTTTTAGTTGGATTGATTCTAACTTGCTATTGGATTGATCAGTCTTAGTTTTAGTCATAGACGTTGTAAATAAAAGTTAGTCATGCTTAATTTAGTTTATGAAATACATATTATGTTGAAGTCTTGTGGGGTGTATAGGTTGATTTTGTGTTAATTTATGTCTTGTTTATTTGGATGGATGAATAGTTTACTTGGGAGAAAGTAGAAAAGAAAAAAGTATAGACTTATTTACTTAAGTGAATGGATAGTGGATAATTTAAGAGACAAAAATAGGTATTAACCCTTCAATTGCTTTCCGCCTTATTCTTATGTTAATTTATAGTGATTGCACCTTAAGATCAAATAATCAAGTATTTTTGAAAACTTATTTAGGAGAACAAAAAAATACATGGGGTAATTTGTAATAACATAATAATTATAAGTCAAATTATATATTTTTTTTCAAACTACATAATCGCAATAAATTAAGAGTCATAAATAAATAAAAATATTAAATAATATTATTTAAAAAAAACACTAATTAGTACACAGTCAATTATATACGTTACTGACACACTCCTGTGAAATCATCAGTTGACACGAATTATGCGTCCGTTTCTGACTCGCACTGCGAACGAAAGCTTGAGTGCTGCGCACTGCCTGCCAAAGCGCAGAAGCAAACAACGCACACACACATGCTCCTCGCTCCACTTAATCACTATAACTAACCGCCATCTTCTCTGCAGTCTGCAGTAGGCACACTCAGAGAGCTCAATCAACAATGGCGTCCCCTAAGCTCCGCTTCCTCCTGCTGGCCGTGGCCACTGCCATGGCGGCCGCAATGTGCGCGCTCCCTGCGCCCGCCCGCGCCTTCGTGCTGTGCGGGGACGATGTGACGAAGCTGATCCTGGAATGCAGAGAGTGCGTCAAGAAGGATGGGCCCAAGTTGGAGCCCTCCGCCGCCTGCTGCACCGAGGTAAGGAAGCTCGACCTTCCCTGCATGTGCAGGAGCGTGCCGCCGGAGCTGGAGAGAGCCATCAGCATGGAGAAGGCCATATACGTCGCCAAGTGCTGCGGCAAACCCTTGCCCAGCGGCACTAAATGCGGGAGTACGTATAGTCACGGCTATGAGACCATATATATTCCCTTTTTTTCATTTCGCTCCCAGTAGTTTTTAAATTTTCACTGTGATCTCCATATTTTCTTTTTCACTTTGCTCCCCCATGGTTTTTAAACTTTCGGCCTGCCACTGTTGATCGGAACAGTGAATTACTGAATTTGAACACAGTGTAATTAGTTTTTTTTTCATGGTTGTTATTTGTAAACTAAATGCAAGTCACGTCTATGGCATCATATATATTTTCTTTTTATTATTTTGCTCCCCAATGTTTTTAAAATTTCAATTTGTCACTTTTGATAAGGAAAAGTGAGTGTCTGAATTTGAACAGTGTGTAATTAGCTATTTGTATTAGGGTGTTATTGATGAACTAAATGCGGGAGTACGTATAGTCACGTCTATGAGACCATATAACTTCCTTTTCACTTTGCTCCAAATAGTTCTTAAATTTTCACATTAATGTTTCCTTCTTTGCTCCCCACAGTTTCTAAAAGTTTAATTTGCCATACATATTTCCTTTTTTCAGTTTGCTTCCTATAGTTTTTAAAACTTCAGTTTGCCACTTTGATCAGAACAGTATGTAATTAGTTATTTTTATTGGGGTGTTATTGATGAACTAAAATTTGGTGAATATAATTATTTGCAGGCGCAATTGTTCCACCAGGATGACTCGGCACTTGGAATGTATGCAATCGAGACTAATCAGGCAGGGGCTTAAAATGTTTTTAAGAAAAATCTTTGTTGGTGCAAGGATATATGAAACAAAAAGGGCCTGATTGAATAATAAAAAAGAACAAAAATATATATATGTGTGCATTAGGATTCATTGTGGACTCGAATTAAATTTTAACTTATTTCAGGATAAATCTTAAAATAATATATATTATAAAGCGATATGTGTTTATTAAAATGTTATAAATAGCCATATTTCCAATTAATTAATCATATAAATGGATCTTAACCGGATAAGGATCCAAACTCAGATTATATCGGACTTGAACCCGTCCAAATTAGTTATGAGACATATCATGTATAAGAAATCATATCCTTTTTGTGTCAGCTTATAAGGAATTGACACGAGACAAACTCAAGTTTATCCTCTCCTACCGAAGAGTGGGCTCCACTGCGTCCTGTCACTATCATTGGTGGGCTTCAACGTGCAGACCTTATCCACACGGACCATACCTTACCGAACCTACAAGCAAGCAACATACACCGACCCTTGCTGATTAGGGGCCAATGGTTGCACCCGATTAACTGGACTAAATTGGAATATATTAAGTATAAATCATATTATTGAAACTAAAAAAAAGATAAAAATTGATTTTTTAGGGTTCCCGACGCGGCCCCAAAGGGGCGAATCGAACATTCAAATCGCCGCCAACTTGGGCGCCGACGGTCGCATTTATCTTGCCCGTCGACACTCTGGCCTAATGGCCTTCCAACTTTCCAAGTTCCACCGATCGCGACTCCACCATTAAATATCTTTCTTATCTTCGGATAAGGAACAAGAATTTTAGAGAGGAAAGCTCCTGGATGCCCATGGTACCGGGAGGGACTACACTTGGACCGTCCGATCGGTGATGCAAACAGATTTTATCGATGTGATTGCTCGATGAGTTGCACGCGATCCGAAAACTCGATTTGGCGCCAGCAATGGATAAATTTACATTTGTTTGAATGCTTTCCCTCGCTTTCCGCTCCTACCCGACGCTGCGTCCCGCCCTGTTATAAATCCCGAATTCGGATTCCCGTCTTGCTGTGCCCTGCTTTCCGCCCCTTTCCTTTTTTTTTTAATCCGATCCGATCCGTTTTGACTTCGCCACCAATCAAAGGTGGAATCATTAATACGAACAGCCGTATGCTTTCAATTTTCATCAATCAGTCCAGCTTTCTTCTCTATTTTATTAGTCACCAGGTCGTCGGCGAGAAGAAGAGGAGGAGGTGGAGCTAATGATGATGGCGATGCCGTGGGAGCTGGCGATGTACATAATGAACATGGTGTGGGACGCGCTGGACGGTTGGATCTCGTCGTGCGTGCTGGTCGCCGACGAGATCGCCACCGTTCTCCGGAGTGGCAACGTCGTCGCCGCCGCCGCCGCCTTCCACGTCGCCTGAGCAGAGATACGACTGTGAATTCGTGCGCCTTCTTCTTGTAATTAAGCTCAGTTTCTTGAATTTGTGCTCCTTTGTGCTATATTTGTTTCTCTGTAATCAAAAGCTTCCAGTGTTCTTGATGTTCTTCTGGTGGATACTGTTACACTTAATCAGAAGTTGATGCGAGTCATCTCTTTTTGTGCATTAATTTGTAATTTTGTCCTTTCAAGAATGACAACTGATTCGAAAACACTTTTGCTTTGAGATTAATAAAACACTTTTGTCCTTTTCTAGGGTTGCTATAATATTATCTTAAATAACTAGATCCATGAAACTAAAATATTTAATTGAACCTAATAAATTAAAATTTTAACAATTATTATTAATTTTATATAAATGTTCACATTATCATAGTATCTTCTAAAAATGGAAGCTCCTACTTTTTCATTTTTGTCTCTTTTCGCTTCTTCTTTCACAACCACTCTCCTCTTATTTAGTGAACTCTTTTGTCACTCTCTTTTTGTCGCAGTATATGCATTATGAAAAATTGGAGCTTATGCCTTATTTATTTGGATGAAATTCATAAGATAAAAAATAAAAAATATATTGAATCTAGACATAAATGCGTTTGGATTCAATGTATTTTCTATTTTTTTTTTTTTTTGAATTTTATCTAAGAAAACAAGGTCGAACTCTGTCCTAAGTCTACATCTGATTTAAGCTCTAATTGGTTTAGATTGAGCTTGACATGAATTCATCTACATTACTATAGTACTTAGTGCACAATAACTTACTAAATACCTCTCAAACAACCCAATGCTACAACTCTATGTAAAAACTGCACTCACTCCCAAAAAGAGCCCAATCTACTTTGGATTGAAATGGTTTGAGATGGATAGATTTAGGTTCAACCGATAAGCTAACTTTAGCTCAAGAAGAGAAACAGATCATGCCAGGGGTATGTTTTTATATTGTACATGTCTAAGAGGGTTCATCATGCTAATTTAATAAAATGATGGACTTAGAGAGAAAATTTCCTAGGCAACTCTGCGTGTCTAGAAAATTTTAAGCAGTAGTTATAAATTTATGAAATTTTTTTGTGAGTACACATATTTATAATGATATTATTTTAGATATATATATTCATAATGAGAAAATTAATTTTTTTTATGATAAATTTTTGATATATTATTATAGTACAGAAAAATTATTATAAAAAAATTTTAAGATAATATTGATATTGTTGAGAGGTGGCCTGCGGGCCGGGCCGGCCCGCGGCCCGCACGGCCCGGCATGGCCCGTTGACCAAGTCAACAGGCCGCGGGCGGCCCGTGGCCCGGCTCGGGTCGTGCTGGGCCGAAGGTTCGCGGCCCGTGGGCCGGGCCAGGCACAGCCCGTAGGTGTGCCGGGCCAGGCACGACACGGACCCGTGCTCGGCACGGCACGCGAGCCGGCACGGGCATGACACGAATCATTTGGGCGGCAACATTCGAAAATTTGAATTTAGCATGCGTTTTTACCCAAATAGCCCTATAACGGTTTGAAAAAATTTAAAAGTTAGGGATATAATTGTCTTTATGTTATAAAATTACCATTTTAGCCCCTTTTAATAATTAAAAATAGGGGATAAATATGTAAATTTATATCCAATTCATCCCTATAAATTGACCCCCCAACCCTCTCATTTCTTCACACAAGTTTCCAATTAACTTTGGATTAATTTCTCATTCTCTCTTAATCTCTTTTCTAAGTCTTGAGTTTCAATTAGCCATCAAGATTTCAAAGCTCCCTCGGTCTAGTCACGTGGAGAAGATTAAGTAAGTAGTAAATTAATTTACTTTTAGTCTTTTATAATTTAATTATACTTAAATTTAAATTATTCTAATATAAATTTTTTTTCATAATTATGTTTAAGTTAAGGTTGTTGAAAGCTGAAACCTCAACTTCTTAGTTCTTACTAAGCGATCTTCAAACACGTGATAAGGTAATTTTTTAATGTATAATTTATTATTAGTAAGTATTTAATCTTATTTTATAAATTTTTTATCTAACTTTTAATATTATATGTAGAATTAATGACGGGATTTAACAATACATGGGATCTTTTGCCATGGGAGCTTGAGGTAATAGAGCAGGAGCTAATGGGGACAACTAACCCCGTTATGCCACCCGATCAAAATCAAGATGCCAACCCTCCGCCTTACGACCCAAATCAACAACAGCAAGATCATGTTGAATTTGAGCCTACTAACACTACGCAGGGAGAGGAGGGATACAGTGCAAACCCTCACGAGTCTACTGTGTCGGGCTCAAGAAAACACACGAGCGATGTTTGGAAGAGCTTCGATGTGGTGATTAACGGCGAAGAAAGAGCCAGCTGCAAGAAGTGCAAAAAAGTCATGACTTGCAAATCATCGGGTGGAACTGGTCATTTGACTCGCCACATCAAAAGCCATCAAACTCAAATCGATCGTGCACAGGCTACTCTAAATCTTTCCTCTAGTTCTTTTGAAGTTTTTAATTATTCTACTGAAGTTCTTAGAAAAGAATTAGCTAAATTTATTGTTTGGGATGAACAACCATTTTCTTTAGCAGAAAATTATAAATTTAAAAAATTTATACATAAATCACTACAACCTAAATATAAAAAAGTAAGTAGACAAACCATGCGTAGGGATGCTATAAAATTTTTTTCTGAATATAAAACTAATCTTTTACAAGCTTTAATTATATTAACTTCTTGTATTTCTTTAACATCTGATATTTGGACCAGTAATCATTTTGATCAGTCATACATGTGTATTACGGCACATTGGATAGATAGTGAATTTTTTATAAAAAAAGAATTATTGCATTTAAAATTTTTGAATATCCTCATACTGCAAATGCTATAGTTAGACAATTTCATAGCATTTTACATTCATATAATATAATTAATAAAATTTTTTCAATTAGTTTTGATAATGCAAGTAATAATGATAGTGCAATTGATAAATTAAAAAGATTGTTAAATCCAATATTTAATGGTGCTTTTTTTCATATACGATGTGCATGCCATATTCTAAACTTATGTATTCAAGATGGAATAAGAGAAGTAGATGAACATGTAACTAAATTAAGAAATGCTGTTAGATTTGTTACTTCTTCTACTTCTAGAAATCAAGATTTTAGACAAACATGTAAATCTTATGGTTTGTCATATAAAAAATTTAAACTTGATATTAAAACACAATGGAATTCTACTTATGATATGCTAACAACATGTTTTCCATTTAAGGATCCTCTTACATTATTTTATAATGAAAGAATGCCTGATGGAAATATAGAAGAAAATGATTGGGATAAAGCAAAGTTATTACATAATATTTTAGAAATTTTTTATAATGCTAGCACTCATTTATCTGGTGTTTATTATCCTACATCATGTTTAATTTTAGAACATTTAGTTTTAATTAGTGAAATTTTTTCTCAATATAGACATGATGAAAATGTTTTTCAAGTAATTTTTAAAATGGAAACAAAATTTAAAAAATATTGAAAAAATATATCTACTTTATTTAGCTTCAATTATGGATCCTAGATTAAAATTAGAGGGTGTTCATATTTTATTAGATGAATATTATAAAAATATGGAACTTGAAGGAGTATATGAAAAAAAATGAAGTTTCTACCTTATTAGAGGAAATGTATAATGTTTATAATTTAAAATTTGGAAATACAATGAATCCAACATCCTCTCAAACTAATGTATCTACTAGTAGTAAAAATATTACAGGAAGAATACTCATAATTTTAAATAGAAAAGGAACATCAACAAGTCGATCTAGTAATTTTAATGAATTAACATTTTTTTTAGAAAATAATCATACATCTTTACTCACATAAGAACAAATAGATAATTTTGATATTTTATCATGGTGGAGATCACAAGGAAAATCATATCC
Organism: Costus lasius; assembly: GCA_027563935.2. Lineage (NCBI taxonomy): Eukaryota > Viridiplantae > Streptophyta > Magnoliopsida > Zingiberales > Costaceae > Costus > Costus lasius. The sequence goes on along the minus strand of CM050452.1, from coordinate 8,539,292 downwards.
TGTGGTTTCTGCCATGGCACGTGATCTACTAACTCCTCCGGTGTCTACTGTAGCATCGGAGTCTTGTTTTAGTGCAGGCGGCAGGGTGCTGGACGAGAAGCGAAGCCGAATAAACGAAGCAAGCGTGGAAATGTGTATTTGTCTTAAAGATTGGCTAGATGGTGAAGATCGTCTTCAAGATAAAGGTGGTCATTCAACTTCATCGGATGATGATGAACAAAGTCTTGGAAGTACAAGCGGAAGCAACAATGGATAAACGTTGTAATAAATAATTATAAAAAAAGTTGTAAAAGAGTTGTAGAAAGAGTTATAAAAAGAGAACTACGTAGACCTGATTCCTCCTTTGAGTGGGGTATGTAGGCAGCCTGTAATGGGTCCGGTCTAAAATATATAAAATTTTAACATTTTTTCAAAATCTCAATTTCTCAATTTTTTTTATTTTTTCATATTTTATATATTTTAATTAAGTAATAATTTACTTATTCAATTAATTTATTTTTTTTAAATTTGGCACGCGGGCCAAAGTCGGCCCACGGGCCGATTGTGGCCCGTGGGCTGACTTTGGCCCGCGTGCCACAATCAGCCCGTGGGCCAACTTTGGCCCATGGGCCACAATCGGGACGGGCCAAACACGGCCCGTGTTTCTCATTTAGCATTGGGCCGTATTTGGCCCGCGTGCCGGATCCGTGCTCACTCTCCGGCGGAACCATGCCTGTGCCGGCACGCCTAATCGGGCCGCGAGCCGTGCCGAGCCGAAGAAATTTTCCACCGTGCTGGGCAGCACGGCACGATTTGAAACGGGCCGAGGTGGGCCCGGGCACGGCCCATGGCCACCTCTATTGTTGGATAGCTGAATTTATGACTATTATGCGTAAGATTTCCAGGCAGCAAATTTTTTCTGGACTTTGAACGCTGCTTGATCGAACGGCTCGGGATGATAGCATCGTAAGGGTGTATTCGTAGGGCACTCTCACCCAGCGGTAAGATCGGCGTCAGTCCAGTCGAGTGTTACAATTTTCCTCCGGCGAAGGTAGGACGATGGCGGAGATGGAGACGGAGGAAGCCAATGATGGAGAGCCGGAGTGCATGCGCTCGTTCGTGGACCGAGGGAGCGTGGAGAGCCACCGGTACTTCCTCGCGCGGCGCACCCTCTTGGAGATGCTCCGCGACCGTGGCTTCCCTGTCCCCGACGAAGACCTCTCCCTCACCCTCCCCGCCTTCCGCGCCAAGTTCGGCGACCAACCAAAGCCAGACGATCTCAGGATGTCATTTTCCATCGCCTCTAAAAACCCCAAGAAGGTTGCCCCCTTCCCCTCTCTTTTCCGTTATAGATGATTTTTAGGTTAGCAAGTACGATATAAGCGGTTAGAACTATTGCATGGTTTATAGTATTGATGTGGACAGCTTGTTGGGCACTAGAGTAGGGAGCGAAGGGAAAGATCAGTTCCTCTGTAGCGTAGTGTTCCCTTTCGAGTGAGCCTTACAATTTAAGCAGTGCATTCCTAGTTTTTCTTTTATACCGCAATTTAGTTACCAAGTGAACTTGTTTACCCCTTTGCATTGCTGATTGTTTTCTTGGAGGTGATTGGAACATGGAGAAACTAGGGTTTTTTGAACCTAGATTCTATAGATCATATTAATTCAGAATTTTCATTGTCCTTTTGTAGAATGAAACGATAAAGACTTATCACTAGGTGGAGATTGAAGGTAGGGGACGAAGATGAAAAAGGTGGTTTTAGAATTTGCTTGAATGTATGAGAAGAACAATGAAGACGATAACATTTTTATAGGTTCTAGAGCAAAGGCTAAATCCTTAATGGGTATCTTAGTCTTGGAATTTGCATGTAATTTATTATGCTTGTGTGCTAAAATCCACCAGCTGTATAAATTATGTTCTGATATTTTAAATCTGTTTCATACGTATGAAGGGTCTAAGTTACAAATACTTGACTAGTAGGAGCCTCCACATGTTTGTATTAGGTTGGTATTAACACCTTTGAGTTTGATTTTAAAAGCATAGTGGATAGAAAGATATAGCAGTATTACATTTGGGGTTCAATTTGTTATAGCCACCAGCAATATAAATTATGTTCTGATAGTTTAGATCTTTCTCAAACCTATGAAAGGTCTAAATGATATATACCTCAATTGACTACTAGGAGCTTCCACGTGTTTGTAATGGTCTTATACTGTGTTAGAGCGGTATTAAACACCTTTGATTTTGATTTTAAGAGCGCGGGACCTGGTGGATAGAAAGATATAGTAGTATTACATTTGGGGTTCAATCTGTTGATCTCTTGAGAAGCATAAACGTGATTTAGGTATAGAAAACATGTTATTATGACTATATTTACTCTATGATTAGCTTAGTATTTGAGATTCAGGTTGTCATTATTCCCGCAAAAATATGCATTGTGAAATTCACTAAGCTTAGTGTTTATGTATCCAATACGGTAAAGGTTCTGTGCCTTTACTGGGTGACAGACATCCACAGTACAATTTGTAGATGTTTGAATGCGTTCATAAACAAACATTCCTAGGATTTGAGAAAGAAAGTGATACAAATAAGGCCAAATTTTGTGCCAATTGGAAATTACGAGAACTAGCATGAACCAATACAAATATTGTCTTTTTGCTTTCTCCATACCTATCAGGATTTCTGCATGTTAAACGCTCAAATGTCATTTATACTGGATGTTCAGTCTACATGACAGTCGTTACTGTTGATGCAATATTAAAAAGATGTAACACACAGGGAGAGACAATATACAATATATACTAACTCATCCTCCATTGCACTGGCTGTGTCCCCTACTTCACTCATTGTTGGGGTTGATGAATGAGATTTTTTCTATCTATTTTTTTTTAAAAAAATTAATTAAAGATACGGAATTATTTCCAAATGTGAAAAAAAAATGAAAAAAAAGAAGGGGTAGAACATGTCCACAGTCGAGGGTTAAAAAAAGCCCATTAAGTTGTTGCCTCTAACATGGGTAAGACTGCCAAACCAAACAAAAAAGTAGATGAGTCGGTTTCCGGCGCGTCCTAGCCGTAGGGCTTCGACTCCCCCATGATCTGAGCCTAAAGCCTTCATGCTATTATTCGTAATCAAGCCGGGGTAAGGGAGTTTCCACCTTTGCTCCAAAAATCTCGGCCGGGTTTCGTACTGATCCCATTTGCTCCCCTAGCTTTCGTCTCTCAGTCTCAGTGTCGGCCCAGCAGAGTGCTTTCGCCGTTGGTGTTCTTTCCGATCTCTACGCATTTCACCGCTCCACCGGAAATTCCCTCTGCCCCTACCGTACTCCAGCTTGGTACTGCGGGTACATGTGAAGAAATGATGAAAAGGGCCATATTTGCCAGAGAATTAGGAACTCCTATCGTAATGCATGACTATTTAACTGTTCGAGTGATTTCGACTAAGAGTAACTCCACTCTTAAAAAGGTGGAAAAAGCGCCTTTCCATTTTCTCTCATTTCAATCTCCGCGAGTTCGGTTTGTCTGCAAGACTCAATCAAAGTAGTTCGTCCCCCAACAAGCTCCGTTTACGGAGCTTCAATCATTTTGGGGGTTGGACGTTCATCATTTTTTACACCACTACCGGCAGAGAAGATGGCGGGCCGACGAAGACATCTTTCTATGACTTCGAGTGTTTCCATCCTTGTTCCGGCAGTAGTAGAAAGATTCCTTCCACCTCATCCACCCGGTTGAAGGATCGGACGGTCAACAATTCTTTCAATCTCGAAAGCAAGAGCGGCGAGCGGGCAAGGACCGGAAAAATGAAAGAACTATGAACGTGGAATCACTAGAAACTGATTAGTGACGAGAAACTAACGGATAATGAAAGCATTTGGCACCTTCGGGTTCGGGCGTCAAACCCAAATCCGCTATAGAAACTACTAATATGTTGAGTCTGGGCGGCGTGGCGTGACTTCAAACAATTGGCATGGAAACTTGGAAAAATTCCCGACCAATGTAGAAGTAGCCTTCGATCAGTGATCCCCACCCGCACCAGGTTGGATAAGGGGCCTTCTCCGCTGCGCAAAGAAAATCCTAAAAATAACATGGGGAACATGGAGCTTCAAGAAAAAATATATACAATAAAGAAGCAATGAAATCGTGGGTCTTTGTGACGATTAAGAATTAATTAATTAATTTAAAAGTAATGATCTTGGGTCTTTTGCTACTATTAGGAATGAATTAATAAAAAATATGATCATGAGTAAGTTAAAAATGGTAATGTCAAGCGAGAATTTTCCTTTGTAAAAGGGCTTAACAAAAGAACAGGATGGATGATTACTCCTTTTCTTTTGTTTTCGTTTTTCGTTGTCGCTTGTAGTTTGTCACCGCCGCCTTGCTGAGAGCTGCACAAGTGAGACAAGCAGACTTCATTGTCTGCTGTTACAGTGTGTACTTCTGTTACACCATCTCCTATCATCTCTTCTTCCTTCCATCTCTTTTGCAACCAACGCAAACCTGTATTGAGAGAGAGAGAGAGAGAGAGAGAGAGAGAGAGAGAGATGTCTATACTAATGCCTTCTACCTTTTCTCTTCTTGGGAAATGAAATAGTCTCTACTTTGTTCTTTCCTTTTTCTCTGTGACAACAGTGAGTTTCGCACAAGTGCAATAAATTCTATCATTCTTCTCAAAGTCAGTATTTGGTGAATGGAGGTGTATCAATTTATAATAAATGTTAAGACTTGTAAAATGAGATATTGTTATTCACTAGATCCTTCACAAGATATCGTAAGTCTGTTTTGAAATTTCACAATCATTCAAGTCCTGTTCATCAAGAATACCTTTTTGTTGATGTAAGAGTGACTTTTATGTATGCTTTGCTTACAGTATCTACTATTTTCAGCTTCTCGTCATATTTTGTGGAACTGAATCCTTCAAGTTGTCAACAGTCCGTGAGATATACAGCTGTATCAACAAAGATAACTTGACTAATTTAATAATGGTATTACAAAGTAAGACAACATCCAAAGCTCGAGAAGCCATTAAAGAGATTTTCAAGTTCAAAGTGGAGACATTTCAAGTATGTTCATATTCTTTACTCGATGTTTTAGAACTAAGTTAAATTTTTCTAATTTTTTTGGTTGCATGATTGTATTTGATTTTATGCTGTAAATAAAAGTCCTTAATATCTTCTTTGAACGTGCAAGTTGACTCTTTCAGTTGATATGATATTTGTGCATTTTAGTGTTATTCTTGTATGATGAATCGGCCTTCTCGTCATTAGTGTTCCATCTACTCCCATTGAATGGAACGACTTGATGCATGCATTCAATAATTTATGGATTCAAATTGAACAAAATTTAGTTGAAGGATCTAAAGTTTAAATTGGTTGTATAGTTTAATGACGATTTATGTAATTTACCCATTTCCCTTTAATACTTGTAAACTTTATTCATTAGAGTAATAGGCCTCTTTGGTGCATATGGGCCTTATTTAGTCAGTCACTTGGATTTGTTTGCCTACTTTTTTTAGAGCTGTAAAGAGTTATATCATATAGAGCAGGGGTTAAGAAACTAATTCATATTTGTCCAGTACAAGCAGTACGCATTGGTGTGACCTTGTGCTGAGTCCGTACCAATAGGTATATTAGTATGGACTGGTATAACTTTCTCTAGAGATGGGATTTTGTTGAGTTAAATGCTGTGTGTTGTTGTGTAAGGATGAAGACTGAAGAAGACATGTAGGAAGTTGCACTGCTTCGCTCCAGATCCTTGCTGAAAATATTGCTCCCCTGAAGTCCTTGTCATCCAGAAATAGTTATAGATGCCCAAGTTAGGTGCTCACATTATCAACTAACTATGGCCATTACTCGTCAGTTTTTCAGTCCCATCTTTTTACAATGTGGACTGTAGTAGCTTGGTTGTTATGATTAGAACATGTGCACTATTGTCAAACTGACATTCCCTGAATTGCTGAACTATGATTAAGGCCGGAACCATATTGTTTTCATCTGAGGTAGAAAGAATGGGTGATAAGCTACTTTAGGTTGTTCTGATTAGAACATGTGCACTACTGTCAAACTGACATTCTCCATATTGCTGAGCTAAGATTAAGGCCAGATCCATATTGTTTTCATCTGGCCTAGAAAGAATGGGTGATAAGCTACTTTAGATTTGGATTATACATTCTTTGCTATGCCTCTGTATGTGAACAAATTTAATTGATATTGGTCAGATGTTTAATCACGATAATTAGGTGACAGACGATGTAGTCCATAATACTTACAATTTGATAACTGAGCAACTTCGCTTTGCATCTGAATTCTACTAGACTTACAAAGTTTGAATTCTAAAGGCAAAACTTCATAACATAGAGGAATCAACCATATTAATCTCGATATTTGAGAAGTGTAATCATCAACTGAAAATTGTCCAGAATAACATGCGTTTCATGTTTTTTATAATACTGATCTAATTTAATTGAAAACTTGATTCTCATTATTCACATCTTTATTTGTTCATTGATCTCAGATAACTGAATTGCTGGTTAATATCACACAGCATGTCTTGAAGCCAAGACACGAATTATTAACCACTGATGAGAAACAGAATCTACTGCAAAAGTACAATATCCAAGAAAATCAGGTAAATAAATTAAAGTTTCTAATCATAAGTTAAATAGCTATGTTAGTCATGCTCTTACTGACTTATTTTTCCTCATTACTTGAAGGTAATTGCTAGTTTTGTATATTAGAAAATAGTGCTTTTGTTTATTTTATGGCGATATGCCTTTTTTTCCGTGATTTATGATGGCCTACAATATATCTGCTTTCTTAGAAAAGTACTGAGTTTAAGTTGTTTTACGAATCTGCAACTCCTAAAAGGTTACCTTTCTGAATAACCTGTGTATATATGCAACTGTTCTTTATATCAAGGTGCAAAATCCTAATATCAGTTCCATTGGCCTCCAACTTACCCTTAATTTGCTCTGGAGCCTACCAGGTTGTCCATAACAGGCCATCAACGCATGTACAACCCTTTGATTTATTTCTTTGTTTATTTACTTAGGTGTGTCAGGTCTTTAATCGATTTTGTTTTTGAATTACTTTGGGACATCGAGAATTCTCTGAGCAAACAACTCTCTTGTATTCTGTAGAAATTGCCAGTTTATTGGTAATTCATAAGTATAGCGGTCAACATGTTTTAGACAAAAAGTAGAAATTAACAAATAGTGAGACATTATTGAACCATAGAGATTGATCAAGTTATGATGCTCTATCGGTTTACTAAACCGCACAAAATATTTGCCCACGCCATATATTCATTCACATGTACAAATGAGCGGAGACAGGGATGAAGAGCACTTTTAGCATGCTCGAGGTCCTTTTTCTCATTACTTGTTATGCCATTAGGTTGCCTGGGCTTTGTTTTTCTAGATGTAACACTCTTATTCATCAGAAGAACTTGTGTTTATCTAATGCACAATTGTTGTTATGCTACTTGTTTTGCAGCTTCCCCGTATGCTCGAGCATGATGCAATTGCTCGATATTACGGTTACGAGAAAGGACAGATTGTGAAGATCACATATGACGGAGAGCTTACAGGCACACATGTTACTTACCGCTGTATCTTGTAATAATATGTAAATGATGGTGCATGTGGCATTTTGGTGGTAGTTCTAGCTTCTAGCATGTATGCACATACCGTATTTTACTCTAGTTTTTTCTAGGGTAATTATATAAAATTCATACGGTAAAGCTCTTACCGTATTTTACCCACTTTGAGGAATTCGCCGTTAGCAGTATCTTACTGCTACCTACATGTGGTTATGAACATGCCTAGTGTCATGAGCCCGTTCACGTCAGATAAGTACGTGGGACTGTGTGCCCCGAAACCCCAAAATCCCGTTCGAAATTGAAATCCAAGTCTGATTTTGATCAAGTTGCGTTGACCGCTTTGAATCAAATGCCAATTGTTCGATTTTGTATTTTGCTTACTGCTCGTCTGTCTTCACGTGGCTTCGGACGAACATGCATGTTCATTTGTTGGCCGCTGTTGCCGGAAGAGGTAGACGGGAAAGGCTTGCGGCAGGCTCAGACCATGTTCGTGCTTCAGCCTTCGTCAATGCACCACTGGAAGCAGTCGGAGATTGTGAAGGAGACAGGGGAGGTTTCACTACTAGAAACTTGGAAGCTTGTCGGAGAAGACAACCGAAGAGGTAAGTGAAATTTTTGTTTGATTGATGAGACCGAACCTATCTAAACCCTTACAAGTTTCACTCAAGCTTCCCTCACGTCGACGGCACACTCACCGTCGACTTACAGTTTCATGCTCCTCGCCAGAAACTCGTTGTCGCTCGCCCGAGGACGGCATCAGAGCCGCAGCTCTGGAAAGAGGCCTCGCCGACCTCTCATTGGCGTCTAGCAAATGAAAGAATCTTCGTCGCCCGCTTGCGACAGCATCAAAGTTCCGAAACTCTAGAACAGGGGAAGGTGGTGGCTGGCACCCACACCGCCTGGAAGCTGCCGGACTCGCATGGGGGAGTCGGAGGAAGCACGCCGCCAGTGGTTCCAGTCCCGCCTCCCCCTTCTTCCCACTTGGCTAGAGCTGAAAGGAGAAGCTAAGTTCAAAGAAGCTTATGCGACTCACCGAACTAGGGAATCCTCGCTCCCCTTCTTCTTGCCGGAGGGATCCTCTCCTGGACCATGTTCCCCCTCCTTAGCTTGCACCAGTTGGCTCTTAAGGACGGAGAAGTGATGCCGGATCTGGCAAGTGGAATCGTCGCCAGCCGGCCTTCCATTTGGAGCCCCCGCCGATCACGCCCCCGCGTGATTTCGTCTCCGATCGCATTCGTTGACGCAACCTCCAAAGCTGCTCGCCAAGCCCACGGATTCCGCCTTGTCGGTGACGAAGCTCACGATACTGTCGTGGATGCCGCCGAGGATTTCGCCACCGTCATTGCCGACAGATCTCGCCTCTTCAACGCTCGAATCGCCGTTCGATTCCACTTTCGCCCGAGCATGCAACATGTGGACACGAGCCTCAGGAGCAGATTGGGCCGCTGCCCAACCTCTCTTTCCCCCTTTTGCCCAATCCAGAAATCTGGACATCACATTCTCCCCTGCCAAACCTAGACGTCGCCCTCGACATCCGCTATAGGGTTGAACACTAGCGCCTCCATAGATCCTTCGTCGGCATCTTACAGACACTGGAATCTCATGATCGCCCTCGTGACGACGGCATCAGAGCTTGCTGCTCTAGAAAGGGGTCTCGTAGACCTCTCTTCATCGCCCTCCCGGTGACGGCAACAGAGCCCCCTGCTCTGGAAAGGAGTCTCGCAGACATGATGTCGGAATCCTTGGCACCCGCCTAGCGATGGCATCGGAGCCCACTACTCCGAGAAGAGATATCACAGACCTCTCGTCGGCATCTCATAGACGCCGAAATCCTCATCACCTGCCTAGTGACAGCATCGGAGCCCGCTACTCTGGAAAGAGATCTCGCAGACCTCTTGTCGTCGCCCACCCGGCGATAGCATCAGAGCCCTGACACTATCCGCAAGTGCACAGAAATGTCGAAGTAATACAAAAGATATCGAATCCCACAGGGAACAAGGTGAGTATCAGAAAATCTAATTCTTGGAATCTAAGCTGATCAATTCGTGGTTTTTGGAATGTAAGAATTAAAACTAAGCGAAATCGTAAGCAAGAAATCAAACAACTACGGCAGGGAAAATATATGAGAGAGAATATTAGGGCAGCGATTTCCACCACTCTGACGATTTCAATTGCGCTAAGAAATAAATATCTGTTACAAGGATTTACAAATATGCATAAGGAATCTACCCTATGGTACAAGGTGTCCTCTTTCTTGTGTACACCCTGGTATTTACCTAGAACGTCTCCTACTTTCGTGGTGGATCATTCTAGACAAACCCAATGGGTTCCATGGTAGATTATAGACCCTCGAGCGAAGAACAAGTACTTTCGTGTCGAGCCTTTACAAGATTCACAAAGAGGTTCCGTCGTTACAATCCTACTTTCGTTATGAACTGTAATAACTATGACATGATAATACTTGGCCGGAGTAAATATCAAGAAATAAATACTTCAAGTGAAATATGCTGAGAATATGATCCAAATAACAAAGTTAATACATGAATTGCAAATAGAAATCGTCAGAGGGTGAAGCCCTAAAATAGAGTTTACGCTACAACCATCGTCAAAACGTTAAAAGATCTCTCTTTGTACATAGGAAAATCACAGGAAAAGGTTTTTAAGAGGGAGGAGACGATGAATCGAATGAAATAACCAAGGATTGCTAAGTTCCGACGCTTGAATCTCCAAAAATCACCCCAAAGTCGCCTGTTCGCCGTGTCCGTTCGCCCTAGCCGCTTCGTTGCAAGATCCCTCCCCTTTTAGGTCACAGAAATTGGGGCTTTTATACTCTATCTCTTCGCCTTCGAATAAGCTTTCCAAAAAGTCCTCACTTGCTAAATTTGGACTTGAATCGGGTCCGAAATCAATGAAAAACCGAGTGAAGGTCGGGCTGCTCCGATAGCTTCATGGGTGAACCCCACTGGGTTCACCAGGTGGTGAAGTGTATAGTGCAGTTCTGTTGCGAAATAATGACAGGTGAACCCCGCTGGGTTCACCTACCAGTGAAGTCCTCAGTATATTTCTGCGCAGATTTCATCAGACGGAATCACGGGTGAACCCCATGGGGTTCACCTGCTAGTGAAATGCGCGGCGACTTTCGGATACCCTGACATCATCGGTGAACCCCGCCGGGTTGACCAGGCAGTGAAGCGCGCGGTGAATTTCGTCCTTCGGCAAGATCACCGGTGAACCCCATGGCTGTGAAGTCCAGAAAAAGCTCCGATTGAGCCCAAATTTTACGGGCAGCTTCGTCTTCTCATAAGGAACCACCCCATGCTCTTAGATTCTTCGAAATGACTTAAAAATTGGGTGATTTAACCTAAAATTCAATAAGACAGACAAAAAGTGAAGATTCTAAAGTTTTTAACTAAATAAGTGATAAGTATCCCAAGTGCACGGATTTATCGAAGTAATAAAAGTTATCGATCCCACGAGGACTACGAAGCTAAGTACTGACTTCTCGACTTGTTTGAATTCAGGCGGACAAAATCAATGGTTCTTCTAAACTTTTACGGACATGCAAACTCGAAAATAGCTTTTTAAAGGGTTCAGTTTCTAACGAGTCGGGAATTCATGGGTTCGCCACATTGACAATTATGAGTTGTTAAAAGAATAACTAATTCACGAAAATTATCTAACATGAAAGGAACTCTTCCTAAGGTGCATACTACCTCCTCCCGAAGCGTAGTACGATATTTAACTAGATTAACTAACTACTCCCGTGATAGTTAACCCAATTGAACCCCTTAAGCTCTATGAAGCGTTTGTTTAACCCTTCAGACAAATCCAAACTACTCCCGTGATTGGATTCATAGGTCTAGTTGAAATAGATCGGACGTTGCGATTCACCTCCCGGTCCTTCTCGCAACGTCTAAGACGTAAAAATACTTGGTCAGGGTAAATTACAAGATAGGTAAAATTTCAACTAAATCATGCAGATAAATTCTAATGAAAATAGTAAAAGCATGGATTAACTCATAAAAGTCAAAGGGTTACGCCCAATCATCCCGACAAAGGTTTCTACTCGCTCATGTTAGTATGGAAATACATGGTGTTGTGATGAACTAGTAAACGCATAAAAGATTGCAAGAAATCACTGAAAAGACTACAGAACCACATTCTCCTTAATCCGAGGATGAGAATTGGCTGATCTATCGTCGCCTTCAGGGGAAATCTCGCCGGAAAAATGTTTGAAACCAGGTTTTCGCCCTTGTCGCTGCCGCCGTTCGCTTTCGTCCGTTGAAGCTCTCTTAAACCGATCAAAATCCCATTTTTTTATAGCTAGACCGGTTTAGAACCTATCAAGGAATGGTTCTACAAAGTTTGGCTCAAATCCGGTTCAAAACGAGTGAGAATCGAGCGAAAAACTCGTCAGACAGAAACTTTTACGGCCCGTGATGTGTTTACGGCTTCAACCGTAATTCTTTCGGCGTATAATGCTTTTGGTCACAGAAACTTTTACGGCCCGTGATGGAATTACGGCTTCACCCGTGAAAGTTTCGGTGGACTTTTATACTTAGCCAATTTTCACCTCCCGCTCGTCGTCGTGTTTACGGCCGAATCCACAATTACGGCCAAGGCCGTAAATGTTTCGTTCTTTACCGTTTTTGCTCCAAATTTGACGTGTGGGCTCGTGATCTTCTCGGGAATCGTGCTTTGACCTTAAAACTCTTGAATTCCTTTATTTTTATGCTTTTTTACCTATATTTTCAATAAAACCAAAAAAAGTAAAGATTCTGTGCAAAGTAAGATAAAAACACTAGAAGTAACACAAAATTGTGCAAATAAGTCTAAAATATGATGTAAAACATAGGCAAAAACACTATATAAATGCAACGCATCAAAATACCCTAGACTTAATGACTTAATTTGTTGCATGTGTGGAAATATCAAATCAATGACGAATTTCAGAAAAAAAATTTGTAAGAGTTCCCTTTGTATTTGTTGGCGAAACCCTGTACAGTTATATCAAAAGACGAAAATTACAGGCCGAGAAAGAAATATATATATATATATATATATACAAAAAATTTATGACCACGAAGATACTTAATTTTTACATGGCAATCAACTTCCAGATATCAAATACCGTCTAGTTTTACAAACCACAACACAATTTACCACCTTCAGTTACTATTTCAAACCAAATATGAAAGATGCATCAGAATCATTCCAATCATGCGGAAAATTATCAACCAGACACCCAAAACCATCTAGTGTATACAATATCGAGCTAAGTATCGAGCAACATCTACAAATAACCAAAATGAATTGCGTAATATCCCGATACAACGAACACACACAAATAAAAATTGAAAAGATGGTGTGAGGTTGTATCGGCATCAAATCTACTAAGCCTGCGCATAAATTAGACAACTGTGATACTACTCTTGCGATACCAAAAATATGCATAAAGAATTAAAACTTGATACTCACAAAGTCTATCAATCCGTCTCCGTATGCTTAGAGTCCTCCTCCTCATCCCTGGTATGTCTCATCGATGATGATGATGGGAGACGATGCCGTAACAACTCCTCTATCGCGCGTAGTGAGTCGAGAGCTCTCAACTATCCATGCTCCAGGAGCAATATGTCATCGCGCATCCTCCTTTGCTCAGCTCGCATCTCCTCCACCGATGGATCTGATCGTGTTGGTGTGGACGGTCTGGCAGATGTAGAAGGCTGATCAGCAGCTGATGGCTCGACTGGAGGTACATGCTCTGAAGATCTGGGCTGTGATGGTGGTGAAGTTGCCTCTCTAGGACCCCTCCCCCAAGCATGGGATCTACGATCCAATTCTGCTGAACACGAACCGTGGTACGGTTCATGTTCGGCAGCCTCATGGTAATTTCTGTGTCTGAACATAAGATGGTACGAGCTCCCAAGCCTCGTAATCATCCTAATGGCAACACATGCATCTATATCCAGTCTGGGATTACCCTTTGCCTCGTTCAACCCCGAAGGATCGACACCGAGGGCAAGGGCAATCGAAGTAACTAATCCTCCCATCACCAGGACTCCTCTCCGAGCTCTGGCGGCTTTCTGGATCTGCTTCATCAGGTAGAATGAAGTGCTGACTCTGAATCCTCTAAGCATGGCCCATAGAAAGAATAACTCCGTAGATCTGACCATACCATCGCTCTCTGCCCGCCCAAAAATGGTATGTGCAAGCACCCTGTGTATATATCTGAAAACCGGGCTAGTCAGACGCGATGCTCTGGCGGTCCTAGGGTCAAATCCCTGCTCGCCAGTAATCCCTCTCCAAAAGGTCCCCTCTGAAAACTCACGAGGACAGTGTCTGGTCACATCTGAGGGGAATCCAAATATGTGGCCCAGCTGGTCCAATGTAAGCATATGCTCCTGGTTCCCCAACCGGAATGACGTCCTCCCAGGATCTCCGTCATCGTGGTTCCTTAATGAAATCTGGACGGTGCTGAAAAACTCCAAAGTGAGCTGGGTGTATGTAGGGTGCCTCTGCTGGTAAAAATCCTGCCACCCTATGTTCGCGAACATCCACTGGATGTCGTCAAACAATCCTAGGGACTGCAGTGTCTGGTCGTCCCAATATCGTGTGCTGATCACCCCTCTAGTGGATAGAGCACGATATCTCCTCTTGATCTCCCTACTCCTATGACGAATCTGACGCGGGGAGGAGTAAGCACTGGAGGTGGTGATCGCGCCCATCTCCTCTCCGGGATAATGGCCTCTGGTACAGGAGGTGATGGCTCAGGTGATGAGAGCTCTGGTGAAGGTAGATGAATCTCGGGTGAGGGTACTGGTGCTACTGGAATGGGTGCTGGCTCTACTGGCTCAGTCATATGTGCGATCTCAAAAACTGATGGTGGAACTATCTCAGGAGTAGCAGAAGACTCCTGTGCAACTGACGGCGAAGAAGAATGAAGCTCGGGTATCTCCATTGATATCTCTGGCAAGTCTACGAATATCTCAGGTGATCCCTCCTCTGGATCTGACAATACTGGTGTACTAGCCTCAGGGATAGGTAGATCTCCCTGGGCTGAGGAGGGTGATACTATCTCGAGTGTGCGCGCTATATCGTGTGGAGTGTCTACCTCCATACCCTGAGCGTCAGTAGGTGCCACAGACTCTGGTAAATATGTGGAAGGCGCTAATATGGCAGGACTCTCCACATCCATCGGTACAGCATCTGTCTGTGCCTCCTCCACTCTCTCAATCTCTGGTATAGTGGGAACATAAGCTGGGGGTGCTACTGGAGTCTCTCCACTCTCCACGACAGGTGATAGAGGGCGAGTGGTTCTCCTCCCCCAAATACTAGTGCCTCGACCGGTACGCTTCCTAGCGTACCGTCTGGCGATCCTCTGATCCCGACTCTCTGGCCTGTCGGCCGGCCTCTCTGAAGTAATCTCCAACTCTGGAGAACTAACAGGCTGTGGCTCTGCCATATGTGATGTGCTGGGTACTGAGGATGCACTCGGAGCCTCTAATGCCTATGCATGGGTCTCAGGCTCTGAGTCAGGATAAACTATCCTCTCAAAAGTGTCTGGTAACACTCCGGACACCATCCTATACATGTAACGTGGTTCCGGCCCAGGATATTTGCTCTTCATCACTGCCCCATAGGGCCTAGACCTCACAGATCTCTTCGGTGCCATAGTATCAAGCAGATCAACCCAAAATATGTAAACCTAACTCGAAAATCGTCGTACTACAGTAACCGTGGTATTTGGCCGTGAAGGTCGTGAGTGAAATCGTCCCAGAATTCGAACAAAATAACTCCAAATCGGTGCAAAAGGTATGTGATCCAAGTTCTACTGATGAATCACAAGTCAGAGTAAAGAAAACTCATGAATCTGTGCACAAATCAGGCTTGAATCGGCTGGAAGACGGGTTTTGGTGACTCGGCGGACGAGCGTCTATTCTTCACGAAATCTGATGGAAATCCGGCGAAGGGTCGTCAGAAAGCACTCTCTGGAAGTGGAGGAACATTGGTGGAAAGTTTTCGTCGCAGCTCGTAGGAAGAATCGTCGAAAATCGGTGAATTATGAGCGTAAACGTAAACCCTAAACCGCCCGTGAGGTTTAAACCGTAAGAACTTACGGCCCGTAAACATGTCACAGCTTGGGCCATAAACTCGCCTTAGCGTACAACGTCCTGTTAACTTAGTCATCTTTGTGTTCACGGCAACGCGATAATTACGGCTCGACCTGTAAATGTCGCGTTTTACCTTAGCTTTTCATCAGAAAAATCCACAAAAATCTCCGAAAAATTCCTGCACGGAAAACATCGAATTCAGAAGAATTTCAGTATGTAATAGTTCATCAAATGATATGGAGAAAGCTTAAAACAAAAATAAAAATTGAGAAAACGCTCCTATGGTTTATAAAGAAAAATTCAAAACTAAAATAGAAAGGTATGCTGAAATTAATGAAAATTCAGAGCTGCTGGGTTGCCTCCCAAGAACCGCTTGTTTATGGTCTTTAGCTTGACCAAGACAGTGTTCATGACTCTTCTGGTGGATACAAAGCGCAGTGGATAATTGGCAGTCGTTGCTCCTGACACCTTTCCGGTTCATTGTACAGATTTAACTTTATAGTTCTAGGTAATGTCCATGTCTCAGCTTTCTTTGATTCCCCCTTTTTATGCTTTTCCCAATTTTCTGAGAGACGTCTATCGACTTCAAAATCACTTCCTTTATCAAAGTTGTTCTCCTTCAACCCTGGAGATTTATCAGAATCTGCAAAATTAATTCGTTTAGCTTCGGATGAAAAATCAAGGATCAACTTACTATCATTCAAATTCAAAGTAAGTTTTTCATGCAACATGCCAATAACAGCTCCTGTGCTTGCTAAAAACTGTCTTCCTAGAATGACAGGGAACTTAACATTTTCCTTCATATCAACAACCATAAAGTCAGTAACGATAGAAAATTGATCAATTTTAACTGTTACATTCTCCAATATACCAGTTGGTTGCTGATCAAATCCATTAGCAAATTGAACATATGTGTTAGTGGGTTTAAGTCTTTCACTATCTATTTTCTCAATCAAGTGTGATGATATCAAGCTAATGCTAGCTCCTATGTCGCACAAAGCATTTTCAACAGATAACTTATCAATCTTGCATGGAATCAAAATACTCCCAGGGTCTTTTACCTTACTTATTTCAATGTTCTGACTTACTTGGTCCTTCTTTACCTCGGTTTTACCAGTCTCATGTCCCTTTTGTTTTGTTCTAAACAACCTCTGGGGAAAAGGAATTGGAGGGACATATGCAGGTGGGCCTACATATTTCTCTTCATCCCTTACTTCCTTGCAATATTCTACTTCTAGAACAATGCTTATATACTGATCTACAGACTCCTCAACAAGTTCCTCAAGTATTTCCTTATTTTCAGCATTCATTACAAATGATTGCATTGATGTGCTCCCTGGGATTCATCTCAGGTTGTCCTGGTAATCTCCCTGGAGGTCTAATGGCAATGCTTGCTTGCTGTGCAATCTGATTTTCCAACATCTTGTTGTGAGTAGTGAAAGCTTGCACACAAGATGTCAGCTGCTTGATCTGATCAGCGAGATCATCAGTCCTTTGCTGTTGTTTCATAACAACTTCCAGCATGGAATCAAAGCTCGACTTTTGGGGCTGCCCATACTGTCTTGGCTGGAAACCTGGTGGTGGCTTATTATTCTGCTGTGAATATTGAGGAGGAACTTGCCCTTGATTTTGCTTGTAAGACAAGTTGGGGTGGTTCCTCCATCCTGGGTTGTAAGTAGCAGAGTAAGGGTCATTTGCAGGTCTCTGATTATAATTCCCCATAGCGTTCACTTGCTCTTGATCTGATTCCTCCTGTGAAGAAGTTATGATCCGGCATTCATATGCATTGTGCTCTGTTACACCACATACCTCACAAGAAACCATGTTAACTGAACTAGGTGAAAGAGAAAAGGAATCAATCTTCTGAACTAGAGAATCTACCTTAGCTGCCAGTGATGTCAAGGAATCAACGTGAAACTTACCAAATCCTGTGGAAGTAGTGCTCCGCTCACTTGACCATTGGTTATGGTTCATGGCCATATCCTCTAGAAGAGCAGTTGCTTCTTCCACGTTCTTGCTCATGATCGTTCCTCCAGCCGCAGCGTCCACCATCATTTTGGTGTTATAGTCCAAACCGTTGTAAAAGATTTGAACTAAAATCCAGTCTTGAAGTCCATGATGTGGGCACATGCGCTGGAGCTCCTTGAAACGCTCCCAAGCCTCATAAAGAGATTCTCCCTCTTGCTGTGTAAAGCACGTGATCTTGTTGCGCAGCTGAACAATTTTGCTCGGTGGGAAATATTTGTTCAGGAATGCTCTGGACAACTGTTCCCAGGTGGTGAATGATCCTGCTGACATCGAGTACAACCAAGTTCTGGCACGGTCCCTGAGAGAAAACGGGAATAGTCTCAGTCTTATGGCATCAGATGAAACTCCGTTAATTTTAACTTTATCGCAATATTCAAGAAAAATAGCTAAATGAAGATTCGGATCCGAATTTGGGGAACCCCCAAATTGGTTTTGCTGAATCATCGTCATTAGCACTGACTTTAACTCGAAATTGTTCGCCTCTACGTTGGGTCGAACGACGCTTGGATTGAACCCTTGTACATTAGGTGCAGCGAAGTCCCTTAAAGATTGATGATGATTGTCCTCCTCCATCTCTCTTTTCTCATAATTCTTTCTAGCCACAAACTGCAGTCTCCTTCGAAGGCGGAATGTGCACTCAATTTCTGGGCCTTCTGGAAGCAAAGCACCTGCACGAGAAACTCTGGGCATACAACGTGTAAGTAAACAATAAAAATAAAAGAATAATAAAAACTAATGGCAAAAGAAAAGAAAAATGCCTAATCTCCTAACTTATCAATTAGTCAATATTAACTATCCGTAGTCCGCGGCAACGGCGCCAAAAACTTGATAGGTATCCGCAAGTGCACGGATTTATCGAAGTAATAAAAAAAATATCATTCCCAATGAGGATCTGGCGGTCAAATACCGATTACACGATTGATCTATATCTAGACGATTCAAATGATGTTTTTTTGTTTTGGAAACTTCTAATACAAGAAAACAAAAAGGTGGTTTTAGGGTTTTGGCTAAAATCAATTTGGATAAATTCAGGAATCGGGGTTTCACCACGTTGACAAATATGAATTTAATAAAAATAAATCCTTGAACAGAAAAATATAGTTTTGAAAGGGATTTTTCCTAAGGTACAGATTACCTCCTCCCGAAGCGTAATCCGGTATCTATTTATATTAATCCCCTACTCTCGTGACAATTAACATAAATAGACCCATTAAGTTCTATGAAAAACCATGGTAATCCTTTAAGCGAATCCGAACTACTCTCGTGATCGGATTCACAGGTTTGAAAAGAATAGATCCGACGTTGCGATTCACCTCCCGGTCCTTCTCGCAACGTCTAAGACGTACAATTGCTTGATCAGGGTAATTCACTAAATAAGCACAATTTTAATCAAATCAAATCTATAAAAGATCATGTCCAAGATTTAAAACTATGTATTTAATCCATAAATCGTCAACGGGCTTTCCCCATATCCCGAAATAAGGGTTTACACGTTCATGTTCATAACAAACAGCATGTTCATTGATGAAAATCGCATGGAAACTCAATAAAAATACAAGAAATCGCTAGACAGGATAGTAGAAAAGGCTTCCCCTCAATGTGGAGACGAAGATTAACCCTCTAATTCTTCCTTTGCGCGGCTTTCTTGTCGTTTTCTGCCCTGGAATCAATTCTCCGCCGTCGCCGCCGCCTCCTCTCATTTTCGTGCCTAAAAGCCCCCGAAACCCTTCCAAAACCTTTCATTTATAGTCTAATCAGTATAGAACCGGTCTAGGAAGATTTCTGGAGAGTTTGGTTCAATTTTGGTTCAGTTTAGAGTCGAATCGAGTGAGAAACACGAAGGGGCTGAAACTTTTACGGTCGGTGATGAGTTTACGGCTTCGGCCGTATTATTTCGGTGTATAATGCTTTTTGGTCACAGAAACTTTTACAGCCCGTGATGGAATTACGACCTTGCCCGTGAAAGTTTATGTTTATTCGTCCTCCGTTCGTCGTCGTTTTTACGGCCGAATCAGCAATTACGGCCAAGGCCGTAAATGTCTCGTTCTTCACCGTTTTCCGCACCCAATTGGACGTGTGAGCTCGTGATCTCCTCGGAAATCATGCTTTGGCTTCAAAACCTCAAAATCCATCATTTTTAGGCCATTTTACCTACATTTTCACAAAAACTAAGAAAAGTGAAGATTTCGTGCAAAGTAAGGATAAAAACACTAAAAGTAGCACAAAATCATGCAAATAAGCCCAAAATATGATCTAAAACATAGGCAAAAATATGGTGTAAAAATCACTTATCAATAAGCCTTAAAGGAGTGTAAAAATATTCAAATCAGCTCAAATTCATCATGAAATATCATTAAAAATCACTACTAAAATGTAAGGCATCAAATACTCCTCGACTTAAATCTTTGCTTGTCCTCAAGCAATAAAATAAGTTAAAATACATGCTTGATATAAGAATAATCTTTTGTGTTGAAGTTCGCACCCAAGTTCAGAAAAATACTCTCTTAGCAATCCACAGATCTAATCAGAAGAAATCAACTAAAGGAGTGTCTTAAACATTCACCAATTTGGTCCCACAGTTTTTAGATGTCAACCAATTTAGAAAGCAGTAAACATGAGATTCAATCAAAGTATACACAACATTCATCTCATTCCTATCCTTCCAATTCATAATGTTCGGGTTAACTCAAATGTTTTATTTAGGATACAAAACACTGATCATTGCATTAGACTTCAACTCATATCCTTAGGTACCATTGCCAATTTTTCGCAATGCCAAGTAGAGGAGCCCTTTTTTTTTTATTTCAAATCACATTCTTAGATTTCAACTCATATCCTTCGGTACCACTGCCAATTTTTTCGCAGTGCCCAGTAGAGGAAATCTAAGTGTGATTTTTTTTTAATCTAAACAGAAATCAACATATCCTGGCTTTTAACAAATGCAGTGTTTCCCCAATAATAGAAAGGAATTCAAAGTTTGAAAAGAGATTATGTAATCCTGATATGTATCGAATGTAAATTGCAAACCAAAATCAATTGAAGAATTATGAAAACGATTGACCCACTAAATGAACAACCTAAAATCATTCCAATTAAAAATTTCTAATTCATAGAATATATGGACATGACTATTGAGTAAATTTCCAACAAGTACTACATTCAACATGTCTTGATAAATTCCAACTAATCATGCATTTAACTTTAAGAGTTTTGCAAAGCTATCATTAGACAAGACTAGCGATATATGCCTTAAAACAACTTAATGACAACACATAGATCCACACATCATTAACATGTAAAGAGGGTTATAGCATAATACCAAAGTTGAAAAAAAAAAGCGATTCAAATATGTGTTATACACTGCAGAGGTGGGGCCTGTAGATGTGGACCAGGCCCACGAATAGTGGCATATAAGGTACAATGCCAATATCATAATAACATCCATCAGAAAGTATCATAACAAAAACCATGAAGAGAAAAGTAGAAAACAGACAACCACAACCAAACAGAAGCTGAGTCATGACAGCTCATCCGCTCTAAAATGTTGCATAGTCCTCTATGCAACATCGTATATGTGAGAGGAAAAGGTGGCAATGTCGGGTCAGGATGGAGCTAGTGCCTCCTGCGTGAATGGGAGCTAGAAGCTCGGGAGTTCTTGCCCTTACCGTGCGAAGTGTGACCTGGCTATGTTGTTCCTTCATTAAGCAAGGCGACCGGTCATCCATAGATACATAGTTGTTCTCCCCAAATCGAACCCACATCTTGTGCTGTCGCTGCGTCTCAGCCTCATTAGGCTTCCCAACGGAAGCCTTGCCTCCTGGCGTAGAAAGGGAGATGGAGGGAATCCATCTTGATCATTGAGCTCGTGCTCGCTGAGAGCAGCAGCTAGCTCCCCTCATCTCTATATCCAGAAGAATACCCATCATAGAGTCCCTGATGGAGGAGACCGCCAAGTGAAGTAACGACACCTAGGGCTGGGTGGTGTGGTGTCAACAGGGTCCAGGCTGAGGGTCAGCAATAGGCTTGATGCTCTACCCAGTTCTCATGAACACGCACAGTGGTGCGCTCTGGATTTGACAATGGCATGCAGAATTGGCTGTCTTTAAATGTCATGCAGTAGGCATCACCCCGGCGAACGATGAGTTTCATGGAAACACACGACTCGATCTCGAGCCGGTTGTTTCCACTGGCCTCAGTCGTACCGTAAGGAACGACCCCAAGAGAGACTACAAGAGGAGTGATGAGGCCGCCTATGACTATCGTGCCTTTGCGGCAATGCGCGATGCGTTATACCAATATATGTGGGGGAGGCGAGCCTCAGGAACTGCTCCCATCCAACATTTGAATACATCCATTCAACATCATCCAAGAGCCCTAGCATGACCAAGGTATTTTTGTCCAAGTATCGGGTGTTGAGCATCTGGCGATGGAGAAGATGTTCGTAGCTTTGTTCATGCTCCGCATTCCTGAACACTATGCCAAATTTATTCGGCGGAGATACATAGGCTTGAGGTTGCCGAGCAGAATGACGCACTGGGTTTCTGGAAGAGGAAGGCGGCGCCGGCTGGCTTGCAGGAGTAGCACGAGGTGGCGGAGGGTGTTCGTGTGGGACAAAGTCATTGTCATCTGTGGATGATTCCGATGCAGACTGTGGGTCACGGCGATAGAAGGCGAGCACTTTGCGCCTTGGTGCCATATGGTAAGAATGCCAGAAGCGGTGAAGAAAACCAGAAAACCAGAAAACCAGAGAGAAGTCGCCGAAGCACAGGAGCAGCAACAGAGTGAGGAGGCGGAGGCAGAGGAATCAGCGATCAAGGAAAACCGGAATACTAGCAGTGGAGAGCGGATCAAAGCCGTGCGAATCTCACCGGAGATGTAGATCGGGAAGAGGGAAGGTCCGTCGAAGATCTGAGAGCGAGACCTCGTTGGCTTGACCAGAGAACTAGTGCAGAAGAAGCAGCGGCGGCGCAAGGTCGCGAGATCAGGAGAAGAGGGGGCGGCGTGGGCATGAAATCGAGAAAACCCTACCCGTGGTGTAGGGCGAACACGGGCGGTGCTCCAAAGGGCATCAACAAAGGGAATGTTAATATATAGTTTTTTCAATATTTCCAAAAACTTACTGAATTGCTTATCTAGCTTGGCTTTGACAAGCCTCTGAGGGAAAGGTATCGGCGGCTTGTAGGCTAGCGGCCCAATACAGGGTCACTCTTCCTCTGTTCGCTCAGGTTCCGCCGGTGTTGAATCTGCGTGTGGCTCCTCAGGATTCGGTGTCACTTCATCCCTTGTTTCATCGGTCGGCATCTTAGGGTCTTCAAGTTGCTTGCTGCTCCGAGTGGAGATTGCATTGCACTGCTCCCTCGGGTTAACTTCTGGCTGTGATGGAAGCTTCCCTGGCGCTCTAGAGGATGAGCTAGCTTGCTGGGCAAGCTGGCTCTCCAACATTTTATTATGTGTTTCCAAGGAGTCCATCCTTGTCATCATCAGTTTCATCATGTCAGTTAGCCCTTCTATCTGCTTACTCAGTTGAGAGTCTTGGGCCGGTCTTGGAGGTAGATTGTAATTTTCTTGTTGAAGGGGAGGATTGTAGTTTCTCTGTTGGAACCCAGGTGGCTGCCTGTAATTTTCTTGTTGTGGCAGCCTGAAGTTCCCTTGCTGAGGTTGAACTTATGGTGGCGCTTGCCCTGGTTGTATAGGCTGCGTGGTCTGGTAGGAATAGTTGGAATAGGGGTTGTTCATGGAGTTTGTATTTCCAACTGCATTTAGATGTTCAGGCTGACCTTGGACTACTTGTCCATCTCCCACTCGGCACTCAGCACCTGCATGTCCTGTGATGCCACACAACTCACAAGACAATGAATTAGTGTCTAAAGAATTAACAGACCATGAATCAATTTTCTTAGTCAGATTGTCTACCTTTGCAGTGAGAGCGGTTAATGAATCAAGATCGAATTTACCTGCTCTCCTCGAAGGTGTACCTCGCTCTGGATTCCATTGATGATAGTTCAGTGCCATGTCTTCCAGGAGGCTTATAGCATCTTCAGGTATTTTGCTCATTAGTCCCGATCCTCCAGCAGCTGCATCGACTGTGAGTCTAGTATTGTATTCTAATCCCATGTAGAATGTGTGTACTATGACCCAAGTCTCAATCCCATGGTGCAGACATAATCTTTGAAGCTCTTTAAATCTTTCCCAGGCTTCGTACAAAGACTCTCCATCCTTTTGCATGAAGCTCGTTATCTGGTTTCTGAGGTGGATTGTCTTCGAAGGAGGGAAATACTTCGAGAGGAAAGCTTGAGACAGTTCATCCCATGTCCGTATTGAAGCTGAGGGGATCGTGTGGAGCCATGCCCTTGCTCTATCCCGCATAGAGAATGGGAACAAGCGTAACCTGATAGCATCAGAAGTAGCTCCATTAATCTTTAACATATCACAATATTCTAAAAATATAGACAAATGCATATTAGGATCCTCAAGAGTAAAGCCACCGAATTGATTCTGTTGTATCATGGAAAGTAAAGCAGGTTTAATTTTGAAATTATTGGCCTCGACATTAGGCCTAACTATTCCTGATTAAAACCCATGTGTAAAAGGTGCTGCGTATTCTCGCAGTGTTCTGGCATTGTTGTTGTTCACCGGTTGAGGCATTGGTTTGTTCTCCATGTCGATGTGAAGGTGTTCCATCTGTTCTTGATTCTCTTTTTTCATATCTTGCTTAAGCTTCCTTCTTTGTCTGAAGCTTCGTTCTATTTCGAGATCGATTTCCAAGAGTGCTTCTGCCCTGGAACTTCTTTGCATAAAACTTTGTCAGATTAAATTAAGAAGTTCAAAGCAATCAATACAAGCAAAAAGCAGCGTGAAACAAAATAAAGAAAGAAAAGAAAACTAACTAAAACTTAGTCTACCAGTCATTAGAAGTATAATGATATCAACAGTTGTTCCCCGGCAACGGCGCCAAAAACTTGACACTATCCGCAAGTGCACGGAAATGTCGAAGTAATACAAAAGATATCGAATCCCACAGGGAACAAGGTGAGTACCAGAAAATCTAATTCTTGGAATCTAAGCTGATCAATTCGTGGTTTTTGGAACTTAATAATTAAAACTAAGCGAAATCGTAAGCAAGAAATCAAACAACTACGGCAGGGAAAATATATGAGAGAGAATATCAGGGCAGCGGTTTCCACCACTTTGACGATTTCAATTGCGCTAAGAAATAAATATCTGTTACAAGGATTTACAAATATGCATAAGGAATCTACTCTATGGTACAAGGTGCCCTCTTTCAAGTGTACACCCTGGTATTTACCTAGAACGTCTCCTACTTTCGCGGTGGATCGTTCTAGACAAACCCAATGGGTTCCGTGGTAGATTATAGACCTTCGAGTGAAGAACAAGCACTTTCGTGTGAACCCCACCGGGTTCCGTCTAGACAAACCCAATGGGTTCACCTACCCATTGGGGCTTGATCGTTCTAGACAAACCCAATGGGTTCCGTCTGAGTTCCGACGCTCGAATCTCCAAAAATCACCCCAAAGTCGCCTGTTCGTCATGTCCATCTGCCCTAGCCACTTCGTCGCAAGATTCCCCCCTTTTAGGTCACGAAAATTGGGGCTTTTATACTCTATCTCTTCGCCTTCGAATAAGCTTTCCAAAAAGTCCTCACTTGCTAAATTTGGACTTGAATCAGGCTCGGAATCAATGAAAAACCGAGTGAAGGTCGGGCTGCTCCGATAGCTTCACGGGTGAACCCCACCGGGTTCACCAGGTGGTGAAGTGCACGGTGCAGTTCTGTTGTGAAATAATCACAGGTGAACCCCGCCGGGTTCACCTACCAGTGAAGTCCTCGGAATATTTCCATGCAGATTTCATCAGACAGAATCACGGGTGAACCCCATAGGGTTCACCTGCCAGTGAAATGCGCGGTGACTTTCGGATACCCTGACATCATCGGGTTGACCAGGCAGTGAAGCGCGCGGTGAATTCCGTCCTTCGGCAAGATCACCATGGGGTTCACCTGGCCGTGAAGTCCAGAAAAAGCTCCGATTAAGCCCAAATTTTATGGGCAGCTTCGTCTTCTCATAAGGAGTCACCGCATGCTCTTAAATTCTTCGAAATAACTTCAAAATTGGGTGATTTAATCTGAAATTCAATAAGACAGATGAAAAGTAAAGATTCTGAAGTTTTTAACTAAATAAGCCTTAAAAGAGTGTAAAAATATTCAAATCAGCCCAAATTCATCATGAAATATCATTAAAAATCACTACTGAAATATAAGACATCAAGCCCCTTGCTCTGGATAGGGGCGGCGGATGCTCACGCCGTTTGTCTCTGTTGGTGTGCCACCTGCACACCTGCTACCTACCAAGGTAGTGCCGTCATCTCCTCTATTTGGGGAACAACTCCTCGTTCCTCAATTCCGGTCATTGTTACCTCCCAAGCTCGATTCAGTCAGTCTCCTTGCGTCACCATGATCGCTGACAGAACCTTACCTTTGATACCACTGTCACACCCACTAATTTCAGCCCATCCATGTGAGATAAGTGCGTGGGATTGTGTGCCCTGAAACCTTAAATCCCCATTCGAAATTGAAATCCAATCCTAATTTTCACCAAGCCAGGTTGACCACCTTGAATCGAACACCAAGTGTTCAATCCCCTTTTTTGCCGCTGCTCGTCGTCTTCACACGGCTTCGATTGAATGCCGCCAACATTTGTTCGTCGGCCGCCATTGCCGGAAGATGTGGACGGGAAAGGCGTGCAGCAGGCTCGGACCACGTTCGTGCCTCAGCCTTCGTCGGCGCACCACCGGAAGCAACCGGAGATTGTGAAAGAGACAAGGGAGGTTTTGCCGGAAACTCAAAAGCTTGTCGAAGAAGACAACCAGAGATGTAAGAGAAATTTCCATTTAATTGATCAGACCGAACCTATCTAAACCCTTACAAACTTCACTCGCCGTCGACTTACAGTTTCACACTCCTCACCGGAAACTCGTCGTTGCGCGCCCGACAATAGCATTAGAGCCGCAGCTCTGAAAATAGGCCTCGTTGACCTCTCATCAGCGTCTAGTAGACGTTGGAATCTTCGTCGCCTGCCTGCGACAACATTAGAGTTCCGAAACTCTGGAACAGGGGAAGGTGGTGGCCAGCACCCACGCTGCCTGGAAGCTGCCGGACTCACATGGGGGAGGCGGTGGAAGCACGCCGCCGATGGTTCTAGTCCCGCCTCCCCCTTCTTCCCACTTGGCCAGAGCTAGAAGGAGAAGCTAAGTTCGACGAAGCTTCTGCGACTCACCGAACAGGGGAATCCTCGCTCCCCTTCTTCTTGCCGGAGGGATCCTCTCCTGGACCATGTTCCCCCTCCTTAGCTCGTCACCGGTTGGCTCTTAAGTTGGGAGAAGTGACCCCAGATCTGGCAGGTGGAATGGTCGCCAGCTGGCCTTCCATCTGGAGCCCCTGCCGATCACGCCCCTGTGTGATTTTGTCTTCGATCGCGTTCGTTGACGCAGTCGCTGAAGCCGCTCGCTAAGCTTGCGGATTCCATCTTTTCGGTGAGGAAGGCCCCGATACCGTTGTGGACGCCGTCGAGGATTCCGCTGCCATCAGTGCCGGCAGATCTCACCTCGTCAATGCCCGAATCGCCGTTCGACTTCGCTTCCGCCTGAGTGCAGAGCGGGTGGACATGGGCCTCAGCAGCAGATTGGGCCGCCGCCTAACCTGTCTTTCCCACTTTGGCCCAGTCCAAAAATCTGGATATCACACCTAGCGAGAGGACGACGGCTGTGCATCTTGAGCCAACTGGTGAATTTTATCGCGTTCAAAGTTGAAGGATGCTGGAAGGTAAATAGAGGCACTGTCTAGAAAAATTTCATGGCTCTTGCGCATGCCTGGAAATCCTGCAACTTGAAGCCACCCAAAATTCAAAGATATTAAACGGTGATAAATTTGGCTATTGATCAACTTTGCATAGTACTAGCAGACTGAAATGAGAACTAATTAGCAGTGTAAGTACTCAAACATGGATTTAGTTTGGAAATAAGCTAAACAAATTCAGCTTATTTTTGGAGTGCCTAGGAGTTGAGATATCTCAGAGTTCCAGTAAATAGATTAAATTTTGATGACTAATCTTACTCTCCAATATCCTCATTCGATGGAGAGTAACTGGCTTCATTACTGTGACAAACTGGCTTCAGAGTTCCGGTGTTAATACAGAAACTAGGCATAAAGCTCTACCAAATGCACCCTAAGATATATATATATATATATATATATATATATATATATATATATATATATATATATATAGTGTAATTTTAAGCAAAATTTGTTGGTAGCTCATTGAGGGAAAGTACTTTTGATGCAAAATCAGTCTTATAAATGGCTATATCTTTCTTAAAATGTGTTTAATTAAGATGGAATTCATTGGTTTAAATTAAACATTTTGTTAAGTATCTTAGGGTACATTTGGCATAGGCATGCTATTGCTATTGTGATAATGAGGAGTTTAGGAAGCTATTAACATAGTATTGCGACTAATGTTATTTTGAATTTTAAAAGTATAATTAAGTTAGCTACGGTCTCTCTTAGACTATAAAAAATATGTTCTTAAAATAATATAAAAAAATCTAATATTACACATATTTCACATATAAAGTTTCAACTATTTTTTATGGTACTATTAAACAACAACAATTTGATTACAAAACCTTTCTTTTATCTTTATTAAATTTATTGTATTATCTTTTAATAATTTATTTGCTTTAATCTAAATGTATATGAGTGATGCTAAGGATGACAAGAACATTAAAAGGTTACAACCTTAAAAATAAGGTTCTAGCCTACTTCTAGGGCATCTTTGGCCTGCTGCCAACTTGTTTAAAAGTAGCTTTTTAATATAAAGTTCATAAAAAGTTTTTAGTTTTTAAAAGTAAAACATGCAAAAAGTAACACTAAAAATATGAAAAAAAAAGAGAGAGAAAAAATTAGAAGTTGAAAAGGTTAGAATACTATGAAATGTTTTAAAAACCCTTTATAATTTTTAATATTTATAAAAATTATCATAATATAAACAAAAAAAATGTTAAATGGCTTAAAATTTAAAATCCTAGATTTGCTTCAAATCAATAATTAAATATATTATTTTAAATATTAGATATTTATTTTTACTATTAGTAAGTTGATAATAGATGACTATATAAAAATAAAAAAAATTAAAATTTATTATTATTTTAAATATTACAAGTACAAAATTA
Source organism: Costus lasius (assembly GCA_027563935.2). NCBI lineage: Eukaryota > Viridiplantae > Streptophyta > Magnoliopsida > Zingiberales > Costaceae > Costus > Costus lasius. Next base: position 8,510,334 of record CM050452.1, on the reverse strand, counting down.
TATATATATATATATATATATATATATATATATATGCATGGTAATTTTAATTTTAATATTTTATAGAAAAAATAAAAAGTTTCTAAACATTTTTAAAATATGACAATAGGTAATAACAATAGTCAAAGAGTTATACACTAGATTTAAAATTTTGACAACTCAATACCATATAGTTTATCATAATTATAAAAACAAGTAATTATAATATCAAACAGGTTTTTGGTAATAATACCTATCAAACTAAGAACTTATTTGGCTTTAACTTTATAACTGTACTAAATCGTGATGTATTGTACTATGCTGCACTATCAAAATTTATAAGATGTTTAGATAATTTTTTAACTGTTGTCAAAATTTAAAATAATAAATAAATATATTATTTAAAATTATTTAAAATAATAAATATATTCATTATTTAAAATTATTTAAAATAATAATATATTTTATTTTTTTAAATATTAAAATTTTAAATTATTTAAAATAATAATACTTAAAATTTTAAACGAAATCATATGAATTTTTTTTTTGGGAAAACAGCTGCTACTAAAATATTAAATTGTAATTTTCCTAATTTTTACTTTTTTTACTGCTTTTTTCTGCTTCTACTTTTCACCAAACATTCTTCTAACTATTTTTTACTTTAAAAGTAACTTAAAAACGGAACCAAACAAATCCTAAAAGCATTGGCTAGCGCAACCAAAAGCACATAATTGTTAAGAACAACCTGCCATACATTAATTATTATTATATATATATATATATATATATATATATATAATAAAAATAGTTATATTATAATATTAAAAATAAATAATTTTTATAATTAAATAAATAAGAATATTCATTAATATAAAATTAATTAATAATTAGCATATTATATTAATAATAGCAATCACATAATGCAAACTTTATATTAATTACATAAATATATTATTTAATTACTATACTAATTGTTACTCTACCTAATGTGAGAAATATATATATATATTATATGAGCAAATTTATGAAGACATTAATCAATCTCAAAATCTTATTATCAACAAGAAAGATATTTACCAATTAAATTAAATATATATGTTTTTATATGGGCAAAAATGTTGGTGCCACTAAACAACAAAACTCTCTGTATGCTTACACTCATCACAACAATCCAAACCTACCATCTTATGAGTACATTGTTGATGATAGTTTTTTCCTTCATAAATAATCTTCTTATGACTTATGTAGCAATGCTACTAGGAAGATTCCTTAAAGATCATCACTCTACAAGTGAATTTGTAGTCCATTTCAGTAAATATATTGTGTAACACAACTCTAATAAACAACTAATCATCTCAAAATCTATCACTTATGTGGAATGAAAAGCCATATCTCAAAGGCATAATTCTTCATGCATTTTTACTACATTGTCAATGATGTAGTAAGATATATGTTTATAGTGATATTAATCGGATAGGCTCCTCTAAGGATCAATAGTTAAGTATTGACTTTGTCCTTGGTAAAGACCTTATCTCATGGATCATTAAGAAGTAATTAACTATTTTGCGCTCCAACATCAAAAGAAAAATACAAAGCTCTTGTCAATAAGAATCTAACTATAGTATTTCTTGCCATATAAGTAAGCAATTATGTCGAATTTATTCGATACCATGTACTCGGATTGCAATACCATAAAGGAGCAACAAAGCTTCAATTTTTTTTTTTCCAATCTTCATTTGTTCCCTCTTTCGGATCTATGTCATTAGTTGACGCAACTATAGTGTCGTTGATCAAGGCCATGATAATTGAGTTAGTTTCGACTATCGCTAATTCATGTTATTGTTTCTCAACTAGGGAGGTCTCACCCCATGTACTCTGAAGAACATGATGAGCACCTCACATTCAAAAATATCACTACCAACACTAAATATAATATCATCTATATAAATTTAAATTAGTAATAAGTTATTATTTTTATATTTAAGAAAATGAAAATATCTATTTTTCTAATATTAAAACCTTGATTGATTAAAAACATAGAAAGTCAAGTTTGTTTTAGACCATAGAAGATATTTTTTACTTTGTCTACAATACTGAAAGCTTTTAAAGTCTAAGTGCCTGCTCAACATAAACTTCTTTATTATGAACTATGAAGCCATTCAAAAACGCATTTTTGTTAAATGTTTTAAAAAATATATAGCAAAAAAAATAGCAAATTCTTTTTACTAGCGGTTTTCATGTAATGCTTTGTTCTTCCTTTCTATTATCCCATTTTATTGTGGGTCCTGGGATAAGTAAAACTATGCAACATATTTAAATCATCCAATATTTTGAGAATACATTATTTTCATATATCACTATAAATTTTTTAAAATCATGTGTCATTCTTCATTATAAACTCCTTTAGCAAATTTTTTTGAACAACTCAAAGGCTTCATTTTTCTTAGCAAGGAAATAAATTCATGTATATCTAAAAGAATTGTCAATAATGAAATAAGAGTTTCCCATCAAATAAGTTCATACGAACTAATTTAGAGGTAATACCTTGTTAATAAAATAAAAAAGCCTTTATTTACTTTTTTTTTTTTACAATTATCACACAACTTATGTTTTTAAAATTTGATCTAGAATTTCTTTCATTAGCTTTTTCTTGAACATTTTGAATCAGATCTATATAAGTATATTTCTGACAATTCAAGACTGAGGGCACTCATCTCACTTTTTCCAATTACATTGATATGCAAAGAATAGTTGTGTCAGTATAACAATGAGGATGACAGCTTGGAAGTGAACTGAAGCAAATTGGTCATGCATCCACCTCTTGCTTTCTTTAATCAAAATTTTGAAGACTTCCTAGTCTCTCTTGATGTCGACACAGATGAGCAATTCCTCGTTGGCTCGTTGTCTTTTGAGAGTTGGAGTTATGTTCTACTTGGTCCTTTCTGAGCAAGAGTTTCTTCAAGCTATTGTTTCTAATTGATTTGGCTTGTGATTTTTGTTGTAGTTTATTAGAACTTGAATGACTATAGTTGTTTGGGATTCAAATTGATTTGATCTTCACCTAATTAACCAATACTACATAACAGGGGTGAGCAAATGGGAGTTCGGGACTGGTATCGATATCGAACTCTGAGTCTCGAACTCCCAAATTTCAAATCATAGGTATTGATACCGATATCAAACTCGCAAAAATATTTTTGGGAAATTCCCTAAATTTTAAAATTATAATTTTTTAAATATTTAAGTGTTTAAATTAATAAATAATGTATAAATAAATATAAAATATTTTTAGAAAATTCTCAAAATTTTAAAATTTTAAACTCATATATTCTTTTTCATGTATTTAAGTGTCTAAATTAGTAAATAATATATATAAATAAATATATTAATTTATTAATAATATATAATATTCGGTACTTTGGGACCATCAAAAAATCCCAAAATTTTTTTCAGGTACGGATACCAGTACCGAAATCCCAATCTAAAATTTGGTACCGATCTCAAAATCCTGAAATCTCGAAGTAACAGTACCAAAGTACCGAATACCAAAAAATTCGGTACGGTACTTGGTACCGGTAATTTATGCTCACCCCTATAAGGCATTCCTAACTCCAACTCAGAGCATAAAAGCTATTAGTGTGTATGTCATCCACAGTCAATAATATGTGACTTTAACTTCTCACTTCTACTGTCTGAATGATTCTAGCTCATTATACGAGAGTATAACAAAACAACATTGCTACATGTTACGCCCAACAAAATAAAAAGAAGTAAAAACAAATATAAATGAAATTGACTATAATTGTTTTTGTTGTGTACTTCTTGTGGTATGCTATAAAAAATTCCTACGCATAATGTGATGGGGAATATGATTTCAGCAAAGTTAAAAACTATATTCTTTGGCTTTGATGCAGCAGTGCTTGCTTCCGGTGCAATTTTGGTACTTGCTTATGGTGTAAGTTTCTTACTTATTTTTGATGCAGTTATAGGGCTTATTTCTAGCGACGGGTAAGAGATTCAGGATCTTGCAGTGTAGAACTTTGAGATTCTCATAGATGGTGATATTTATAAAGATGCTTAAATCAAGTTTGCTATGGAGGATATATATTTGGTTTTTTTCTCCTCAGTGGATTAACCATCTCGCCCTAAATTTTTTAAGCACCAACCGTCATGCACTCATTCTCTCATCTAACTATCTTTTTTTTGCTTCGCTTATCTTTTTATGTGGCATAGTAAGTTTTTTTATAATTAATTTAAATTTTTTAAAAATAATTTATTTAAAATTTTCAGGCGCCAACCTTCTGAAATACATTTTATCATCGCCGCTTCTTGCACTCATTCTCTCGTCTAACTATCCCGTGTTTTTTTTACTTCATTTGCACTCCATACTTTTTCTAAGTTAGATATTGTTATTATATTTAAAATTCAATAATTAAATTTATTTTTTTCAGGTGATATTTCTAAAGATTTTGCTATGAAAGAGATATATTTGGTTTTTTTCTCCTTGGTGACTGAAGAGACTAACCTTCTACAAGAATCTCAAAGTTCTACACCGCAAGATCCTAAATCTCTTACCCTGTCGCCAGAAATAAGCCCTATAATTGCATCAAAAATAAGTACGAAACTTACACCAAAAGTGTCACATCCCTAGATGAGAATTCGATTTATGAAATAATAATAATATAAAAAAAAATTTGCTATATGTACCCAGAATCAACTCATAAAAAAAACCCGCTCAACATGAATATCAAAACTTGATTTATATAGCATAGTCACCTAGGAGTAACAACTAACAATCTAAACTTTCATTTACAGAAGGAAATCTTTCTCATCTCATAAAAACTTAAGTTCATCGTTCAATACCAGAACATCTTTTGAACATTCATATACAAACTATGATATAAAACATACTTTGTACAATAGCCTTTACATAATACATACATAATGCATTTCCAAAATACTCAAAAGTTTTCCCCATCAATTATCCATTATCTTCCACAAAACATATAGCCCATAAGTCAACCTGAAAAAAGGTTAGAAATACAAAGGTTGAGCATGAAAGCCCAACAAGTAAAGAAGATGTCAAACATAAGATGGGTCATACCAAGTTATATAGAATAGATCTTTACATGGTTCCATAGGTAACATCAAATAGAGACATGATAGTGACATGGTAAGCATAATGAACATAAAGAAGAAATCAATCCAAAGAGACATATCATACACAACATAGTGGGAAATCATAAATAACATAGATCTTCCACGTCTGGAAGCATATTCCACCCTCGTCAAGGTGAAACTCAAACATATGCCAGCTGGAGCTGTCATGGCTCCCCATATCAGAGATAGTGGGATTCAAGAGGTGGCCCCCATTATTGCTAATGTGACACTTTGTTCCATGTAGCACTTTGTTCCACAACTATCAATCTCTTCCCATTTCTGGGCTCATAGTCTTTTTCCTTTCGGGCTCATAATGTTATTCCCACTAGCATTCATACATTAATAAATGGAAACATACCAAAAATGGGTTTATTGATATATGTATCAAACCCTCAAACATGTGAACCTTAAAGTCCATACATGAGATACATGACAAAATAGAACATACTTTCATTCATGGTGAAATGGGCTTCTTGATATGTATCAGCCCTCAAAGAGGTGAATCATAAAGTTTATACAAGTGACAGGTGTTGATATATTCAATTCCAAATGGAAGCCAAATGGAAGAGACATATCTATCCATAGAGTGCAAATAAAAGACCATTTGGTACATAGTGTAGGGTCAAGTAACCCAAAATCCAAAATCTGGAGCTTGTTTACCATGGACATCAAGTTCTTCATATGATACCATTTGATATGATATTTATGTCAAAACAAAGGATTTTGAATCTAGTTTCTGAGAAAACAAGTTTTACTTAAAATGGAGCTCAACACAATAAGTTATGACCTATGAAATAGCAATAGGTCAAAATCAGGATAATGAGATTTCCAGATTTTTAGGGTTAAGTGTAAATTCGAGCATAATTTCATTTCGTATCCAAATCATGCAAATAAAGGCTCCAAGAGTAGGTTATGAAGTGTACTTGATATAAAACTAAAAATTTGGTATCGTTACCATCACATAACTTGGACATATAGCACTCACTAGATAAAGGTCCAAACTGTACAAATAGATTTACTGGATCGGTTTGAACTGATGTTACACACTCGATAATCTGTTCCAAAGTACTCAATATCCAACTCAAATGAAAGATGTTTGAGTCATCTTTACAACGAATCTAATTTCACACGATTTGGGCCTGGGAATCAAAAGTTATGATAAGTTGAATGGGTAAAGGTCAGGTTTACTGCACATAAGGATTCCTTGTTGGGTAACATAGCATAGCTCATTTTTCCAAGGGCCGAATTTACCAAAATCATAAATATCAGAAACAAATTGAATTCATAAAGGAAATAAAAGATAAGTTCTCATCCATTGGAATCAATAGGCAAAATAAGACAAAGAAAGAAGAAGAACTTGCCTAAGAAACCACAATTCACTCTTCACTTGAGTTTCCTCCATTTCTTCTTCTTCTCTTTCCTTAGCTATTCTTCTCTTCAGGTCATGCATGAAGAATCAAGCTACCTTTTACTTTTTTTTCTACATTTCTCTCTAATTAATCCTATAGCATGAGGTGTAGGCTTAAAGAGCATGAGGTGTAGGCTTAAGATGAATCAAATGGCATGAGGTGGCATAGGCATGGTCAACAATTGTAGGTGAACTTTACCCATTATTTTCTTGTTTTCTTCTTTCTCATTTTCATCTTATTTATTCCATAAGATTACTCATTTCCTTTAGGTTTTCATCCTTTAGTATTCAAGACCCACAAATCCGCAAGTACCATTAGAATAATAGCACTACAAGTTTGCATGCTACAATCTCATATCTTATTTTTTCAAAAACATGTAAGACATTTTTTTTTGTTCTAGAGTATTACAAGAAGAAAGTACCAAAATTGCACCAAAAAGCAAGCCCTGTTGCATCAAAGCCAGAGAATATAGTTTTGAACTTTGTTGAAATCATATTCCCCATCAGATTATGTGTAGGGATTTTTTATAGCATACCACAAGAAGTACACAATAAAAACAATTATAGTCAATTTCGTTTATGTTTGTTTTTACTTCTTTTCATTCTGTTGGGAGTAACATGTAGCATTGTTGTTTTGTTATACTCCCATATAATGCTAGAGTCACTCAGATAGTAGAAGTGAGAAGTTAAAGTCACTTATTATTGACTGAGGATGACATACACACTAATAGCTTTTATCTTCCAAGTTGGAGTTAGGAATGCTGTATAGGGATGAGCATAAGTTACTGGTACCAAAGTACCATACCGAATTTTTTGGTATTTGATACTTTGGTACTGGTACTTCAGGATTTCGGGACTAGTACCAAATTTTAAATTGAGATTTCGGTATCGGTACTAGTACCTAAAAAATTTTTAGGATTTTTTGATGATCCCGAAATATCAAATATTATATATTATTAATTAATTAATATATTTATTTATATATATTATTTACTAATTTAGACACTTAATACATGAAAAAGAATATATGAGTTTAAAATTTTAAAATTTTGAGAATTTTATAAAAATATTTTATATTTATTCATATATTATTTACTAATTTAAACACTTAAATAATTAAAAAAATTAGAAATTTAAATTTTTAAGAATTTGGGAATTTCCCAAAAAAATTTTCGGGAGTTTGGTACCGGTGTCGCACCGTCCGATGCCCGTTGTCGCGCCGTCTGACTCCCATCACACCGTCCGACGACTGTCGTCGCGCTGTCCCAAATCCCTCCCAATCCCTTCGCGTGGCGACGCTGAAGGGATTAGGGATTTTTTTTATTTTACTTTTTTTAAATTTGTTTAGCAGGTATAAGATTAGAGTAAAAATAATAAAAAATAAATATAAGATTAGATTTATTAATTATGATTTTTAAAATCAAAATAATAAAAAATTTTAAAAATATATAATATAATTATTGTTAGCTAAATTTTAAGATACGAGTTGGAATAAATAATATAATATACGAATTTATATATAGGATTTTATACTTAGAGAATTTTTTCAAGAATAAATTTTAAGATTAGTCTCACATATATGTCATAGTTAAAAAAATATATTTATTATTATATTAAATAATTTTAAATTTATATATATATGCATATTAAAAAAATTTATTTCTATTATAAATTATAAATTTATATATATTTATAAATTTTTTATTTAATAAAATATAACAGCACAGTACAACATTTCTAAACTGCTATCTTGACCAGCTATTTTATCCAAACAGCCTTAGCTTTTCTAACCAGCTCTAGTCAAATCAGCCAAGCCAGAAGTTCCAGCTACCCTAAATTGGCTATTTGTAAAGTCGTAGGTTCAATTCAATTCCGCTTTCCCATTTGTTGCATTTCTTTTCATTTTGAGTCCTTTGAGACGTGTTTTAAAAATATTTTCAAATGACACATAAATCTGTATTTTCCTTTCAAACGGGCATGATATACAAAATAAATAAAAATTAAATAAAAGTTGCTGACCAACGTAATTAAATTAAAATTGATTCATAAAAAAAATACAATTCTTATTTTTATTATTTTTATTTTTCTTCAAGTAAATAAATCCTAATATAATTTTACTGGGAAAGCTCCAAACTGTTTGGCTTAATTACGAGCCCTTTGCGTTGGGGCTCAGTGCGGCCTGTGTCTTACACGAACTTAACGCATCGACTCAAATTTCCTTTAACTGCTCCTCTGTTCTCGAAACCCTAGCGAGCGCCCGTGCCCATGGCGGACTACGACCTCACCTCCCGCATCGCGCCTCACCTCGATCGCCACCTCGTGTTCCCGCTCCTAGAGTTCTTGCAGGAGCGAGATCTCTACGCTGACGATGAGATCCTCAAGGCTAAGATCCAGCTCCTCTCGCATACTAACATGGTCGACTACGCTATGGACATCCACAAGGCACTCTACCACACCGAGGACCTGCCTCAAGGTCCTCCTTAGATCTCTTTACTTGTCGTTCAGCTTTTTAGTTTTTTCACAGTATTTTGGTGTGGGTGGGTTTCTGTTTTCTCAGATATGGTTGATAGGAGAGTGGACGTTGTTGCGAGGTTGAAGTCGCTCGAGGAGTCGGCGGCGCCGCTTATATCGTTCCTGCAAAATGCCGCCTTGGTCCAGGAGTTGAGGCCTGACAAACAATACAATATTCATATGCTTCACGATCGCTTTCAGGTTGGTTTTTTTATAATTATATCCTTTTCTTGTTGCAGTGGTTTTTTTTGTCATTATAGTCAGTAAAATTAACTGAATACTATGCACTTGTTTGTAAATTTGTTGATAGGGCAGTGAAAATTTGCATTTCTTGTAGTCGTTGACGATGATTGTATTTTGTTGTTGTTATCATGTAGATTGGTCCAGATCAGATTGAAGCACTGTATCAATATGCAAAGTTCCAGTTCGAGTGTGGTAACTACTCGGGCGCGGCTGATTATTTGTATCAATATCGAGCCCTGTGCACTAATAGCGAGAGAAGCCTGAGTGCACTGTGGGGAAAGCTTGCTGCAGAGATTTTAATGCAGAATTGGGATATCGCACTTGAAGAGCTCAACCGTCTGAAAGAGATAATTGATTCAAAGGTGCTATATCTTATTTAACATATACAGTTTGGTGGAAGAATTGCTATCTTCCATTTGTCGATGTGTATAATTTAAAAGTTTTCTTTGCCTTGTGAGCAGAGCTTTGCTTCTCCCTTAAATCAGCTGCAGAATAGAATCTGGTTGATGCATTGGAGCCTATTTATCTTCTTTAACCATGAAAATGGAAGAAACGGGATTATTGACCTATTTTTTCAAGACAGGTTTGGGAAAAGCTGTATTATGTTATCTTTTCTTTTTATATACTCATAGATATATGTAGATAAAATTTGGTAGTAAACGTCTTTTCTTGTTTGCTTTTCTTTTGATAGCAAACCTTGTAGATGATCCTGTTCATGTAAGGTATTAGTAAGAAAAATATTCATTTCTCTGCAATGGACCACTTATTTCCATGTTCAATCATTTGTATTCTTTGATACTCTATCGTTGTTCATTACCATACTACTGTTGTCAATCATGCTTGAATAATGGCAATTGTTCGAGCACATTGATATATGCAATCTCCTTTGATTTAGTTGATTAAACACGTTTGGGTATTGTATGGTTGATTTTTATACCCATAGCCATTGTTCAGAGTCAAGCACAAATAGGTTGCACTTGATTGGCTAGGCTAGGCACTTGTGGCATTGGCAAGATTTAGATATGTGAAAGGCATTTATAGTGAGGATGAAATAAATTCCTTTGAAATGCCCTGTTCAATATACCCATTTCCCTTAACTCCAAGAGATCAACTGATTGCAATGACCTCTTGAATGGGTTAGTTAGAAAAAAAAACTTGGGTATTGCTTGGTGCTAGAATAAATTTATACGATGACCAATTGGCTAATAGATGAAGACCACAAAGCTCATTAGAAATTTACTCAGCTGTACCCTAATGTAGCTATGGCACCCTCTTCTGCGCTCTCTTGAACTGGAAGTGTGATTGCATTCAGGACTTGACAAGGACTGCAGTCAATTTACTTTATAAAATATAGATGGATTGAGAATGCTATAATATCCATTTTTTTTTTAGATGAAGAAAGCAAATAGTGCTTGTGAAGACAGGGTTTAATCCCATGACCTTAATATCAACTAATAAAATTTTTACAAGTTGAGATATTGGCCCTTTAATTATGTGCATTTTGATTGGCAAGTCTTTGGAACAATATTAAAGCCTCTAAAAGTGATGACAAAATGGGAGAAGAAAGAAGAAAAATGACTGGTTACATGGTTATCAAGGTTAAGAACAAAACGAATCATGATCCCTAGAATCACACACATGAGAAATGGCGTTCCTAATGAAGTTATATTATTTTGTCCTTATTAAGCCCGATCAAAATCAATCATGGAATTGTATTCCTTCTGAGAAACCTGCATCAGGTAATGTTCTGTTTGAGTTTGACATTGAGATGTTGCTGCAGTTACTATGAATTTCTCAAACAAAATTTATACCAGAATTTAGGCTCTGGTTTTCAACTACTGGGTTGTTGCAGCATACGGATTCAATAATCAGATAAACTGCAAGCATTCAATTTTGGTTACTATTTGTATGCTCCGTCTTCTTAGCATAGTAACTTAGTTCTTAGTCAACTAAAAAAGTACCCAAGTCTATATGGACAGGTACGTGAATATAAGTGTTATCTCATTAACTATGGATGTGGATCCAACTTGCACGTAGTATGGTAACTATTGCAACTCATATCAATATTTAAACCTATTACTGAACTGCCATAAAACGGGGTTTTATCTGATCTTAATTGATAAAGATATTGGAGCAGTTATGAGCAAAATAACATTTATGACAGCATGTATGCCAAATTATTTACTTGAGCTTTGGGCAATTATTTTACACACAAGTTTCACAATGATTATGAACAAAAAAGAACCTTCCATTTTCAAATATGTAAGATTTTCTAATCATTGTGATGTATAGTCTTTAAGTCTAGCTATTTAGTTATCTCTTGAAAATTTTCCTTTCCTTTTGTCTAGGTACCTCAATGCAATTCAAACAAATGCACATCATCTCCTTCGTTACGTTGCAACTGCTGTCATTGTTAACAAAAGAAGAAGAAATATGCTGAAAGAATTGGTCAAAGTTATCCAACAGGAGCAGCATTGTTACAAGGATCCTATAACAGAGTTCTTGGAATGCTTGTATGTAAATTATGATTTTGATGGTGCACAAAAGAAACTCAAGGAGTGTGAGCAAGTAAGCTTCCTGACACAATGAAGTTTTTAAAAATCTTGTCTTTTTTGGAGTGTTTGATGTACTGATTCACCTTTACATATTGCTAACTCTGCTGCCATGTTATAGCTTCTTAAGTACACCTTCTGGTTTGATTAGTCCTCTCAAGCCATTACCTATCTCTATGTAACACAATCATGTATGGAAGCTCTATTCTGACTAGAATAATTAAAGCTTTGCAAGATGCTCCTGAGCATGAACAGTTGATGACTGTTTGCTTTAAGTAATCAATCGTATTACTAGTTTAAAAAATGGAGCATCGATAAATTGCAAAAGATCTGATAATGGAAGGTTGTTATTTTGAATTGATTTATACGGATTTTGATACTAACAGTATCTTTTGGAAACTGTCTTGCCAACACTATCTAGACAGGGGCATGTGAAAAATTTTGAGAGGTGATTGATGGCTTGTATATTGAACATATTGTTATGAACTACTCATTAATTGAGGGAATAGTCATTTGAGGATCTGTATAAATGTTTTAACATGGATCTGTATAAATTTGATAATTGGACAATCATTTGAGGATCTTGAGCACTAATCGGTAGATGGAGAAAGTGGCCTTCCTATTGAGGGAAGGTGTAATAAACCAGACAGAATCCTTTGAAGAAACTGGTTTGTGGAATTTTCAGCTGATTAATGATGTGATAATTAAAACCCTTAGTGGCTGCAAAGGTCGGTGAGGAAAAATCAGGTAGGAATGATTGAATGAGCAATAACATTGCATATGCTGTTTGGATGAATATAGTGCAGGAAGTTGTGGGTGGATGAACTTCTCTATTATGCACCTCTCTTTGCCTTTTAGGCCATTATAAGGGCGTTTGAGGAATCTCTTGAACTACATTTGTACCTTGTTGGATGAGTGCACTGCGGCTCCCTATGCCTTGACCAACTCGAAGTTTCACTTTTTTACTTTAAGGCATCTTATAAAGTCAAGAAAGCATATATATATTGTAGGTATTAAAAATTATTAGAATACCCTCCAAGCCTAAGGGCCTTAAACCTTAATCCTTAGGACTTAGCCTCACGAGCTTAGCATCCTTACAACCTACACCTTTGATATTAAAAAATTGCCATGTGTTGATAAATAATACTATTTATGGGAACATGACCATTTGACCCGTAAACATACTCAATAATATTCCACACAAACTTACAATTTAACGTGTCAAGAATCCAACCTCATTTATAAATTTAATAAATCAATATGATAAAAAATAATATTGTATTATATTTTCATAAACTCAAACTATATGGTCCATATTGCAATAAGTTTATAATAACTACACTAAAAATCCATTTATCAAAAATACCCACAATTTCTCAAGTGATACTATAAGAACCATAACAATATGTCCAATTGTCAAATAATAAAAATAGAAGAGATGGTAAAGCCTTTCATGTCCATGTGCTGACAATAAGAAAATACAAGATGTTTATATAAGATTGATCATTCTTTGTAGGGAGACTTTTTGTTTATCTCACTATCTTTAGATTGTATATATATGCAACACTAAAAACATTGGCTAACTCTCATGTCTTGTGTTTCCGGTGCTGAACATGTTTCTAGTGTTGAGCAGATGCAATCTAGAGATGGTTGGATAGACTAGTGGTCTTCTTGTGAAGAGTGTTTAGTTTTGTATAAATATCTTGTATTTTTCTTATTGCTAGTACATGTACATGGGAGACTTTACAGTTTCTTTTATCTTTATTATTTGATAGTTGGACTAGTTTGGTTCTTATAGTATCATGTAGTTGAGTAATGTTATTTATTATTAATGTCACTTGAGAAATTAACTGTGTATTTTTGATAAATAGATTTTTGGTGTACTTGTTACAAAATTATTGTGCTTTGGACCTTATGGTTTGGATTTATAAAAATATAATGAAATGTTTTTGATTGGACTGAGTTATTGAATTTATGAATGAGGTTGGATTCTTGGCGTGCTAAATTATAAGTTTGTGCATGGAATACTGATTAGTATGTTTACCGGTAAAATTGTCATGTCTCCACTAATGGTATTATTTATTGGGGTATGACAACGTTTTGGTATCAGAGGTGGAGGTTAAGCCCTTAGATTAAGATTTAAGGCCCTCAGGTGTTCTAATAATTTTTTTATTGTGCTTATGCCATATATACTTTTTTGACATTGTAGGTTGCCTTTTAGAGTACAAGGTGGAACTTTTGATGGGACAAGGTGTGGGGGATGAAGCATACACGTCTCCCATGGCTTAAATTTGGTTTAAGAGGTTTTTAAATGCCCTTGGCCTAAAAGGGTTTGAAAGGCAAAGAGAGGTTCATGATAGAGAAGATGAACGGCCCCTTGGAAGTTTAGCCCCCACCTAATCAAGGAGTCACACATTCCCCAAAGCATCTCTACTTAATTCTCTCGTTTTTCCTAAGCACCACATCTCTTTGCCTTCCTAGTACATATTTGATGTGAACCTTGAACACAATAGTAAATATGTGTGCACGTACACATTTACTATGATTTCCAACTTCGTAGCTGTCTAGCTGCCAGCGCATGCACGAATGGGTTGGATAGGGTCGTTGCCATCTTGCTTCACGTGAGGCTAGATTCCCAATGCAGTTGGAGTTGTTTAACATTGAACTTGTCAGATATCCTTTGCACCATAGGAAGAGGGAGAGGTGCTAACTCTTCCTCTTGAAACTAAGCCGAGCTATGGTAGCACAAGCAAGAAGGAAAAGAACGAAATTGCATAACCCTTTCAGGAATGGGTTTTGTGTTTTATTTTTTTGGCACTTTTGCTGAAAAACCCAGTAAGTTTTCACTATTACAAATAGTCTCCTGTATGGTGTTATTATTATTATTATTATTATTATTATTATTTTATAGTTATAACAAATGGACTTAAGCTGATCGAGTTGGTAGTGTTTAAAACCGTGAAGGGGCAGCAAAGAAACGAAAGTTTACCTTCACGTGCGTGCAATCATGGCTTTATGTTTGGAGATGAAATGAAATTTTAAGCTGATCGAGTAGGACATGTTTAAACCCACAATAGGCAACAAAGAAGCAATTGGGAAAAATCAGCCAGCAACAATAAAATAATCAATTACACTGCAGATGCTGTGGGATGAAAAATTATTCCTAAGAAGCGCCATCAATAAGCAAAAGTTTACCTTCTCTAGCGTGCCAAGCAGCAATTTGGCTTCATGTTTAAAGATGAAGCGAGTGTGTGCCGTGGAATAATTGAAAGAAAATGTTATTTGTCTGCATCATTTCCATTTGTAGTTCATTGCAGCCTTTTCGTCAACTATTTGAGTTTACACTCCGTCAAATTTTATCCAATATGGGGATTGTTATAAAATACCTGAGTTGATACATGATGCTTTTAGTTTTAGTAATATGTATAATTTGCCGTACTCCCACCACATGCTCGCTCTTATGCATGGGTTTGTATCTAGTTGATGTGCGAGAGAGTAAAATTATCTGCATGAGTCAATACTCTGTTAGAGGGTTACTATATGAAGTTTCAGTTGGGAGCTCATTTGTGGTGAAAGAGACTGGAAATCAGATTTACTACTTTCATCCAAAACTAATGTTCATTGTCATGTTCTGTTTTGAAAAATTTGAAGTATTACTTTTCAGCTTCTTAGATCTTGTATTATACTTGATATGGTTCTTATTTGTTATTCTGAACTTCTCTAATTTTCCATTTGTGATGTTTGTTTAATTTGATTATGAAATTTCGTTTTGAACTGGATATTTTCCTAGATTTATTGCTAATTCTGAAGTTCAACTTAAATCAATATAGTATCTCTGAAATTTATTGATATATTTATTTGGTATTGGCTCCATATTTCAGTGTTCATTTTCTGAACCTTACGAAGTTATCCTCATATTGTTAAGGTGATATTGAATGATCCCTTCCTTGGCAAGAGGGTTGAAGATTCTACTTTCACCACCGTTCCTGTAAGGGATGAATTCCTGGAAAATGCTCGGCTCTTCATTTTTGAAACCTATTGCCGTATTCACCGGTGCATTGATATCAGGTAGGCAACATGCACTATTCCTCGAGATTTTGAATCACATTTGTGGCTGCAAATGATACTGTTCATGCCTAGGGTATCAATGTCATAAGAGTTATATATTCAGTTTTTGGTTACTTTGCGTTCAGAATTTTCACTGGAAAAATCTTCCAATCATCTACTCGTAATGAAAATCATGATATTCACATTTCTGTTACATCAAGGCTATGATCTTCCCTTGTGAGGATGGATATAATGAACATAATTTCATTACAAATTGGTCTGCTGCGCATGAAGATCTATACTATCTTCCACCTAAACTATTAGGACTACCTGGAGAACTTCTAACACATGGATGAAGAAATATGTAAGGTAAAACTTGTTTGAAGTTCTGGTGAGGAAGTTAATCTGCTGGTTGTGTTGGAATATCCTTCCAAGCTTAAAATGTACCGATTGTGAAAAGAAAGCCAGCACACAGATAATGGATGATAATGGCTAAAAGTCATTCAGTTTCTAGAGGGATCTACCTTTGCTAATTCTAATGGAAAACTAAGGAAAACCTAGTCACTGAATGGCTTTGGACAAGGCATTTATTTAATTTCAAGTTTGCTGTGTTTTCATATTACATGCTTACATTAAAAGTCCTTTTTGGATTACTCGTCTTTTTTTCAATTAGGACATCTACAATATTGATCATGTTATAAATCACGCGGATATTGATCAACAAAAGTTAGTAAAGAAGCATATGATTGATGTGCAGGCGATATCAAAGTTGTGATAGGTCTACAGCTTGTTCTTTTTTCAGTTAATGTATTTTTATTTCAACGTCATTTAACTATTAAATAGCATGAAACATACAACATACTAGTCTACCAAATGCAGTGAAATCAGTTATTTCGGTTGTCATTTGTTTGAAGATATTTGTCTATCTGCACTCTAAAATCGTTGTTAGTGAGTGGCACAAGACAATTTCCAAGTTTATGTATAAAATATATGTTTGTCATGTTGGAATTCAGTCTTTCAACCATCAATTGTCGCAAGGATTCTTTTTTTTTTTCTTGGTTCCATTTTCGAGAGTACTTTTGGATTATTGTTTCCGGAGATCATGAATTCTGATTAGTACACTGACCTTTGCTGCCAGTGTGCTGGCTGAAAAGCTGAACTTGAACATGTCGTATGATGAAGCACTGGTTTGGATAACGAATCTCATCCGCAATTCGAAACTTGAAGCTAAAATCGATGCTGTTTTAGGGACTGTTACTATGCCAACCATTCATCAAAATGTGTAAGTATACACATTTTTACTGGAGATCTATATTTGGTTCAATTATGTTGCTCTGAACTGACATGTTTTCCATAATGATGCCCATGCGGCTACCTCAGGCATGAACATATAATAGACAACATGAAGAATCTTAACATGCGGACATATTTGCTGGCTAAGAATACTGTAGAACTAGCACAAGCTGCACAAGCTACTCGGTAGAACGAAATTATAACGTCTATACTCTGATATTGCAAATCTCAAGTATTTTCATTATTGTAGAGTTGCTTCGAGTTTTGCCAAAAATTATGTAAGGTTTTTTCCCAAGCCGTAAGAATTGTACCCGTTAAGATTGTATTCATTTATCCTTCATTTAGTTTTGTTGCTAATTACTTACTGTGAAGCTTCTCAGTTTACGGTGTAGTTTGTGCCGTTACTAAATTCTATGTATGCATTATAGGCGTTCGAGCTCGAGTGCATGGCTGTACTACAGGGAATCAGGGATGATAGCGTGTACAGTACTATGTTATTTTTACTCCGCTCATTTTCGAACTCTGACTATTTTTTTTCTATTTATACCTGATTAACTATCTGCTATTCTTCTAAACTCTTTGCCTAAACCCGTCCTTATTAAAATTTCAAAACTTGATTACTACCTAAACTTGACAACTACTTAGATTAATTACTTACCCTAATACCTTATTGCCCTTATCTAAACTCTCTGCCTGAACCCAACCTTACTAAATTTTCAAAACCTGATTGCTATACAAACCTGATGACTACTTAGATTAATTACTTACCCTAATACCTTATTGCCTTTATTGGCCGCCCCTTCCCCTCTCACTGGCACACCCTTGCTGGTGGCAGTTCTCTCCCTCTCTTTGTTGACTCTACGTAGCCCTTGTTGCTAGTATCTTACGAAAGGAGTTGACGAGGGAGGCTGGTGATGACGGTGACAAGGAGGCATAGTAGTGGCGAGGAGGGTTGGCGATGAGGATTGACATAGAAGTAGTGGTGACTATGGATTAGGAACTAGGGTTTTTCTCAAGCTTCAACTATGGTTTTTCTTACTAAGCCTTGCTGGAGAGGATGAGAGTTGATGAAATTAGGAAAAAATTAAATGCTGATGGGTTATGTTTAATGAGTTTTAATTCTATTGGTTATTTGGTGAGTGGGTTATATGGTTCGTAACTTAGTAGTTATATTTTTTATTATATATATATATATATATATATATATATATATATATATATATATATATATATATATTATAATCGAGTTCGGGTAGTGGGTATTCATTTTACGCTATCTCAAATTCAATTCGGGTAATATTTATACTATTTATATCCGAATCGAATCAGATTAATATGTATCCGATTACTTGTAAACATGTTCGAGTAGGGTGGGCTCTCATTAAAATAGTATCAGGTAAACATCTATAGTTTTCCGCTCAGGCTTAAGGGTAGTTTTTTTTTAAAAAAATAAGGCTAGATGCTTAAAGAAGTGTCACATAGGACTCAAGCAAATGTTGTCCCACGTAGGGGATGAACAAAACACACGGAAAGCAAAAGAAGCAGATCTGGCTGGCAGGGCGTGATCGACAAGTGAGACGAACCTCACCTTAGCCTAACAACACGAAATAAGAAATAAACACTACATGCAGGTAGTGATACACACACAAAACAAAATCAGATGAAGGGGAGAGAAGGAGGCTGAATGTAGGTAGCCGAAGACAACAAGCATTGCAGACAATACAGATGATGAAGAGACACATCCTGTGCACCCGCACGCAGGTGGAGGACAAGGGTGAGGAAAACATAAAACAGGGGACAGTTCGACGTAATGTTACTGGAAAACGTAGGTCACCGAGGAAACCGTTGGATGCGACTTCGCCGGAAGCTATAGAGATGCAAGATGAAGGCAAGCTCTTGGCCGGAAAACAGACAATAGTCGAGAACCGCACATTGCCAGAAAATTTCCCAGGCGCAACTCAACGGAAGCAGAGGGAGCGAAAGCTGACGAGAACAAGGGAGAGAATGCTGAAAAAATGCAGGCCAAGGGAGAAGGTTGCCTTGGCTGAGCGCGACCACCATCGTTTGATGCGTCGGAGAAAATGACGCCAAGCGCCGCTGCTGTGCTGAACTGGAGAGGAAGGCGGGAGGAGGCCCTTGATGTTGAACCTCCCACGACCACACCACCAGCGTCAAAGAAGAATCATCGGAATCGCCGCCAACTCCGGAGTCGAGGGGAGGAGGAAGAATTCGCCAGACGAGAGCAGAGCGAGGACAAGTGAAACACTGGCTAGAGTTGTCGGATGAATGAGGGAGGTAGGCCAAAAAATCACCGAGAGAGCAGGCAAGAGCTAGGCTCACAAGCGGCAATGGAGCGAGAGCCGAATGGAGTGAAACACTGGCTAGAGTTGTCGGATGGATGAGAAATTTTGTACATCGGTTTTCCCTACTTTGCCGCAACACCTGGTGATCTAAAATGTCACTTATCCTCTGATGAAACTCTGTCCAAACTGTTGGTGGGTCTCGGTAAGACTGTGACCGAGAAGGATCATCTGAATCTGGATGAAACTTCCTCAAGAAGCTCACATGGAATGTATGGTGCTTCTGTTTCCTCTTAGGAAGTTTCAATCGGTGTACTACTGAGCCCACTTGACTCAGGATCTCAAACGAACTGTCATATCTTTGGATAAAACCTCGATGAGCCTCTCTTGCTGAGCTCTTCCTCCAGATCTATGGGTAAGTCAGAGAAGAACTAAATCACCCATGGTGAATTCTTCATCTCGACGTCGATGGTTGGCATACATTTGCATATGTTGTATAGCCAACTTAAAGCTATCTTGAGTCTCTCAAAGTAAATCATTTCGTTCCCGAGCTTTCTAGTGAGTCGCAGGGCACTTCCTCTCGAAATCTTTTTGCACCATGTCAATGGGGATTAGGGGCTGCCTCCCTGACACTAGCTCAAATGGGCTATGACTAGTGGAGAATGACTTCTACAAGTTATAGACATATTGTGCCACATTCATCCACTCCACCCAGTCTCTCTAACTGGCGGTCACAAAATGATGGTCGTAATTTTCCTTAAGAGCATTTACTCGCTCTGTTTGCTATTTGAGGATAATTAGTTGTGGAGAAGTTTAACTTCGACCTCAACTTATTGAACAACGTGGTCCAAAATTGTCTAGTAAAATGAGCATCCTTATCATTTATGATATCTACTGGGATGCCAAAATATTTCACCATATTTTGGAAGAAAAGTTTAGCAGCACTCGACTTTCTCATGGTCTTTCTTGTTTTCTCGGTACTTCTGAACCGCCTCTTAGTTTTCCAATGGTTTCTGCGACTTCTTCGATTCCTCTTCACCAATTCTATCCTCCTTGCCGATAGCAAACACATGAGTGTGAGTAGGGGTGGCAATTTGACCCGTCGGGTTCGGATACCCGACCCATTTACATTGGATTTGGGTACTCATTTACCTAAATGGGACAAGTTCGGGTTATAATCGGGTTCAGGTTTAGGGATGCAGGTACTTGATGCGTTGCATTTATATAGTGTTTTTGCCTATGTTTTAGATCATATTTTGGGCTTGTTCGCATGATTTTGTGTTACTTTTAGTGTTTTTTTTATCTTACTTTGCACAGATCTTTACTTTTTCTGGTTTTATTTAAAATGTAGGTAAAAAATGATGTATTTTGGGAGATTTGAAGCCATAATGAGATTCCCGAGGAGATCACGAGCCCACACGTTAAATTTGGAGCAAAAGGGTAAAAAACGAGACATTTACGGCCTTGGCCGTAATTGTGGATTCGGCTGTAAACACGACGACGAGCGGGAGATGAAAATCGGATAAGTCTAAAAGTCCACCGAAACTTACACGGGTGAAGCCGTAACTCCATCACGGACCGTAAAAGTTTCTGTAACCAAAAGCATTATACGCCGAGAGAATTACGGCGGAAGCCATAAACACATCACAGGCCATAAAAGTTTTCGCCCGACGAGTTTTTCGCTCGATTCTCACTCGTTTTGAACTGGATTTGGACCAAACTTTGGAGAATCGTTCCTTGATGGGTTCTAAACCGGTCTAGCTATAAAAGGTGGGATTTTGATCGATTTAGAGGGGGCTTGAACGGACGAGGACGAACGGCGGCGGCGACAAGGGCGAAAACCTGGTTTCAAGCATTTTTCCGGCGAGATTTCTCCTGGAGACAAAGATAGATCAGCCAATCCTCATCCTCAGATCAAGGAGAAGGCGGTTCTGTAGTCTTTTTGGCGATTTCTTGCAATCTTTTATGCGTTCTCTTGTTCATCACTACACCATGTATTTCTATACAAACATGAGCGAGTAGAAACCTTTGTCGGGATGATTGGGCGTAGCCCAATGACCTTTATGAGTTAATACATGCTTTCACTATTTTCTTAGAATTTATCTGCATGATTTAGTTGAAGTTTTACCTATCCCGTAATTTACCTTGGCCAAGTATTTTTACGTCTTAGACGTTGCGAGAAGGACCGGGAGGTGAATCGCAATGTCCGATCTATTTTAACTAGACTTACGAATCCAATCACGGAGGTAGTTTGGATTTGTCTGAAGGGTTAAACAACGCTTCATAGAGCTTAAAGGATTTAACTAGGTTAACTATCACGGAAGTAGTTAGTTAATCTAGTTGAATACCGTACTACGCTTCGGGAGGAGGTAGTATGTATCTTAGGAAGAGTTCCTTTCATGATGGATGATTTCTGTGAATTAGTTACTCTTTAAATAACTCATAATTGTCATTGTGGTGAACCCATGAATTCCTGACTTTTCGAAACCTGAACTTTTTAAAAGCTGTTTCCGAGTTTGCATGTCCGTATAAGTTAGAAAAAAAAACCATTTATTTTGTCCGCCTGAATTCAAACAAGTCGAGAAGTCAGTACTTAGCTTCGTAGTCCTCGTGGGATCGATAACTTTTATTACTTCGATAAATCCGTGCACTTGCGGATTCATATCAAGTTTTTGGCGCCGTTGTCGGGGAATACGGATAGTTAATATTGACCGATTGATAAGTTTGGAGATTAGTTTTTTTTTCTTTTGCTTTATTTTAGTTTTGCTAATTTCCTATTTATTTGAGACTTACATGTTGTATGCCCAGAAATTATTGTGCAAGTGCTTTATTTCCAGAAGACCCAGAAATTGAACGTACATTCCGCCTTCGAAGGAGACTGCAGTTTGAGACTAGAAAGAATTCTGAGAAAAGAGAGATGGCGGAGAACAATCATCATCAATCTTTGAGGGACTTCGCTGCACCTAATGTACAAGGGTTCAATTCAAGCGTCGTTCGACCCAACGTAGAGGCGAACAATTTCGAGTTAAAGCCAGCGCTAATGACGATGGTTCAGCAAAACCAATTTGCGGGTTCCCCAAATTCGGATCCGAATCTTCATTTAGCTATTTTTCTTGAATACTGCGATATAGTTAAAATTAACGGAGTTTCATCTGATGTCATAAGACTGAGACTATTCCCGTTTTCTCTGAGGGACCGTGCCAGAGCCTGGTTGTACTCGATGCCAGCAGGATCATTCACCACCTGGGAACAGTTGTCCAGAGCATTCCTGAACAAATATTTCCCACCGAGCAAAACTGTTCAACTGCGCAACAAGATCACGTGCTTTACACAGCAAGAGGGAGAATCACTTTATGAGGCTTGGGAGCGTTTCAAGGAGCTCCAGCACATGTGCCCACATCATGTGACTTCAAGACTGGATTTTAGTCCAAATCTTTTACAACGGTTTGGACTATAACACCAAAATGATGGTGGACGCTGCGGCTGGAGGAACGATCATGAGCAAGAACGTGGAAGAAGCAACTGCACTTCTAGAGGATATGGCCATGAACCATAACCAATAGTCAGGTGAGCGGAGCACTACTTCCACGGGATTTGATAAGTTTCACATTGATTCCTTGACATCACTAGCAGCTAAGGTAGATTCTCTAGTTCAGAAGATTGATTCCTTATCTTTTTCACCTAGTTCAGTTAACATGGTTTCTTGTGAGGTATGTGGTGTAACAGGGCACAATGCATCTGAATGCCGGATCATAACTTCTTCACAGGAGGAATCAGATCAAGAGCAAGTGAACGCTGTGGGGAATTATAATCAGAGACCTGCAAATGACCCTTACTCTGCTACTTACAACCCAGGATGGAGGAACCAACCCAACTTGTCTTACAAGCAAAATCAAGGGCAAGTTCCTCCCCAATATTCACAGCAGAATAATAAGCCACCACCAGGTTTCCAGCCAAGACAGTATGGGCAGCCCCAAAAGTCGAGCTTTGATTCTATGCTGGAAGTTGTTATGAAACAACAGCAAAGAACTGACGATCTCGCTGATCAGATCAAGCAGCTGACATCTTGTGTGCAAGCATTGACTACTCATAACAAGATGTTGGAAAATCAGATTGCACAGTAAGCAAGCACTGCCATTAGACCTCAGGAGAGATTACTTGGACAACTTGAATTAAGTCCAAGAGAAAATTGCAGCGCAATAACTACAAGGAGTGAGAAGCAGTTGGAAGAACCCCAGATACCTGCAGAAGAGGTTACACCGGTAGTCGATAAGGAACAGCCTGAAGAACCGCATCCAGATAAAGAAAAGGCCGCTGTGGAGGAGAAAGAGAGATATGTAGGACCACTTGAGTACGTTCCACCCATTCCCTTTCCTCAGAGACTGGCCAAGGCAAAATTGGATAAGCAGTTTGGCAAATTCCTGGAGGTATTGAAAAAGTTGTACATCAGTATACCCTTCACTGATGCGTTGTCACAGATGCCTACCTATGCAAAATTCTTAAAGGATATACTTTCTAATAAGCGGAAGATTGAAGAAACTGGTACTGTGGCACTTACAAAGAAATGTAGTGCAATAATACAGAATAAAACTCTTCAGAAGTTGAAGGATCCAAGAAGCTTCACCATTCCATGTCAGATTGGCAATATGTCATTTGAAGGAGCTCTGTGCGACCTGGGCGCAAGTGTCAGCTTGATGCCCCTATCGATCTATAGAAAACTTGACATGGGTGACATGAAACCTACTGCAATTACTTTACAGTTGGCAGATCGATCGGTCCGACGACCCGTTGGAATATTGGAAGATGTTCCTATAAAAGTTAGACAGTTCATTGTGCCTGCAGACTACGTAGTGTTGGAAATGGAGGAAGACTTGAGATTGCCGATTATTTTGGGAAGGCCCTTCTTGGCCACTGCGAGCGCTATCATTGATGTAAAGAATGGAAGGTTAACTTTGAACATTGGTGTAAATAATATTGAATTTGATCTCTCATCTTCTCTTAAGAAACCCTCCTTTACAGATTCTTGCCTTACTTTCGACACTCTAGAACTGGAACCGAAGATGGAAAATCTCAAAGAGGACTTAGACCCGTTGGAAGTTTGTCTGATCGAAGTTGGAGATGATGAGAACACGAAGAAAGAAGCTCAGACCTACGCTAGGATGATGGATTCGGCCCGGATGCTTGAGCCACAGAGAGAGAAAATTGAGAAGCTTATCCTGATAAGACCCGAACTAGTAAAAACAGATAAAGTAGAGCTCAAGATGCTCCCACCGAGTTTAAGATACGAATTCCTAGGGGAGAATGCCACGTATCCAGTAATAGTAAGTGCAGATTTGGATAAAGTTCAAACAGGAAGACTGCTTGAGGAACTCCGACGTTATAGAAAGGTGATTGGATATTCATTGGATGACATACCCGGAATTAAGCCATCTTTGTGTATGCACCGAATCTACATGGAAGAAAACTGCTATCCCTCTATTGAGTATCAACGTCGTCTAAATCCGGTCATGAAAGATGTGGTAAAGAAGGAAGTTCTCAAGTTGCTCGATGCAGGTGTGATCTACCCAATTTCTGATAGTAAATGGGTCGAAGCAACAGCTAAGGCCACTAATGATTCACGTGTTGTAGCCAGGATGTTTAAAAAGATAATTTTTCCCAGATTTGGCGTCCCCAGAGTTCTGATTAGTGACGGAGGTTCTCATTTCATTGAGAATAAATTTGAAGCATTGCTAAAGAAATATGGGGTACGCCATAAAGTTGCTACACCGTACCACCCGCAGACTAGTGGACAAGCTGAGGTGTCAAATCGAGAAATCAAGAGGATACTTGAGAAAACTGTATCAGGAGCAAGGAAGGATTGGGCGATGAAATTGGATGATGCTCTTTGGGCCTATAGGACAGCTTTCAAAACCCCCTTGGGTATGTCTCCGTTTCAGTTAGTTTATGGAAAATCTTGTCATTTGCCAGTGGAGCTTGAGCACAAGGCTTATTGGGCGGTAAAGAAGTAAAACTATGATTTGAAGTGTGCTGGAGAAAGAAGAAAGTTTCAATTAAATGAATTAGATGAAATCAGAAATTCTGCTTATGAAAGCTCTCGTATATATAAAGAACGTGCCAAGAGGTGGCATGATCAGCGGATCTCTAGGAAGGAATTCTTTGAAGGAGATAAAGTTCTGTTGTACAATTCGCGTCTTAGGTTATTCCCTGGAAAACTGAGGAGCCGATGGATAGGGCCCTTTGTAGTTGAGAAAGTATTTCCATATGGCACCGTTGAGATATCAAAAGAAGGACAAGAAGGTTTCAAGGTGAATGGGCAGCGGTTAAAGCATTATTTCGAAGAAGAGAAGGCTGAAGAGGATGAGTACTTAATTCTCTCTAATTCCCCAGGAGAAACTTGAACATGAAGCTATGGCCAAGCTAATGACCTTAAACAAGCGCTTTTTGGGAGGCAACCCAAATTTTTAAAACTTTTTCTATTCTTAGTTTTGTTTTTTTTTTTTTCATTTTCTTAAAGTTTTAATGAATTTTTACAGCATGTTTTGATGAATTTTTATTCGCAGGAAAAGTGTTCAACAAGATAATCATGGGCGTAGGCGCGAAACAATTATGAACCGTGATGATGACATTTTCTGGGGTCTCGCTAACAAATACAAAGGGAACTCTTGCAAAAAATTTTCTGAAATTCTTTATTGGTTTAATAGTTACATATATGCAACAATTTAAGTCTAGGGTGATCTTCATGATAGGCTTACTCTTCAAGGCTTTATGAGTATGTATCTTGAATGTTTATAATTGTTAAGGATGATCAAATTTGTTTTACCCTTGATTTTGGACTTAGGAAACATTTTGAGTGATTGATTTGATGACTTATGGAATTTTTGGAATTTCATGTAGACTTAAATTGTTGAGTAAATTCAATTCTGGTATTGATAAAATGCATTTGTGAATTATTATGAGTTCATATGACACGCGCATAATATCTTGTTACTTGAAGTTTAATTTATCTATTTGTACTTGATGGAAATTTTTATGAATAGAAAATTGGTGATATATCTTTGATTTGAGATTTGCTCCAACTCCTCTAGTTGGGTGATCTGGGGTCATGAGTTATATTATACCACGATGTGGTATACTTTAAATCTATTGCGATCAAGTATTGACAACGACTGGAGTACCATGCCACTGATCAGCTTTCTCAAAAAAAAAAATGGAGAAAAAGAGAAAGCTGTAGGTTATGTGGACAACTCCGTTGACTTTCATGATTGAAACTATGAGTTATATTATACTGCTTTGTGGTATACTTTAAACTTGTTATGATGCTCACAATAAACAGCATATGACAGTTTAAAAACCAAATTGCTTTAAAAATCTCTTATTCTTAACATCACTGAAATTCTTGAAGTAGAAATTATATCTGTTGAGTAAGATAGATTTATTAAATTAAAAGTATCTGATATTTAGTGTGTGGAGAATGAATATTATGACATGAATTATGACTTTTATCTTTCTTGGATTGTAACCTCTTGAGAGTTTATTTCTATTATGATTTTTCTTTAACTACTTGAGTTTGAAATATTGATTGCTTAATTTGTGGACCAAGGATATCATTGAGGGCAAAAACCAAGATGAGAAATCCTTATCTTTACATTCATCATACATATTCTGGAATTGCTTGAGGACAAGCAAAATTCTAAGTCTAGAGTATTTTGATGCGTTGCATTTATATAATATTTTTGCCTATGTTTTAGATCATATTTTGGGCTTGTTCGCATGATTTTGTATTACTTTTAGTGTTTTTTATCTTACTTTGCACAGAATCTTCACTTTTTTTGGTTTTATTAAAAATGTAGGTAAAAAGGCATAAAAATGATGAATTTTGGGAGATTTGAAGCCATAATGAGATTCCCGAGGAGATCACGAGCACACACGTCAAATTTGGAGCAAAAACGGTGAAAAACGAGACATTTACGGCCTTGGCCGTAATTGTGGATTCGGCCGTAAACACGACGATGAGCGGGAGATGAAAATCGGCTAAGTCTAAAAGTCCACCGAAACTTTCACGGGTGAAGCCGTAACTCCATCACGGGCCGTAAAAGTTTCTGTGACCAAATGCATTATACGCCGAGAGAATTACGGCGGAAGGTGTAAACACATCACAAGCCGTAAAAGTTTTCGCCCGATGAGTTTTTCGCTCGATTTTCACTCGTTTTGAACCGGATTTGG
The DNA here is from genome assembly GCA_027563935.2 of Costus lasius. Classification (NCBI taxonomy): domain Eukaryota; kingdom Viridiplantae; phylum Streptophyta; class Magnoliopsida; order Zingiberales; family Costaceae; genus Costus; species Costus lasius. The sequence goes on along the minus strand of CM050452.1, from coordinate 8,482,618 downwards.
ACCAAACTTTGGAGAACCGTTCCTTGATGGGTTCTAAACTGGTCTAGCTATAAAAGGTGGGATTTTGATCGGTTTATAGGGGGCTTGAACGGATGAAGACGAACAGCGGCGGCGACAAGGGCGAAAACCTGGTTTCAAGCATTTTTCCGGCGAGATTTCTCCTGGAGACAAAGATAGATCAGTCAATCCTCATCCTCAGATCAAGGAGAAGGCGATTTTATAGTCTTTTTGCCGATTTCTTGCAATCTTTTATGCGTTCTCTTGTTCATCATAACACCATGTATTTCTATACAAACATGAGCGAGTAGAAACCTTTGTCGGGATGATTGGGCGTAACCCAATGGCCTTTATGAGTTAATACATGCTTTCACTATTTTCTTAGAATTTATCTGCATGATTTAGTTGAAGTTTTACCTATTTTGTAATTTACCTTGGCCAAGTATTTTTACGTCTTAGACGTTGCGAGAAGGAACGGGAGGTGAATTGCAACGTCCGATCTATTTCAACTAGACTTACGAATCCAATCACGAGGGTAGTTTGGATTTGTCTGAAGGGTTAAACAACGCTTCATAGAGCTTAAAGGATTTAACTAGGTTAACTATCACGGGAGTAGTTAGTTAATCTAGTTGAATACCGTACTACGCTTCGGGAGGAGGTAGTATTTATCTTAGGAAGAGTTCCTTTCATGATGGATGATTTCTGTGAATTAGTTACTCTTTAAATAACTCATAATTGTCATTGTAGTGAACCCATGAATTCCCGACTTTTCGAAACCTGAACTTTTTAAAAGCTGTTTCCGAGTTTGCATATCCGTATAAGTTAGAAAAAAAAAACCATTTATTTTGTCCGCCTGAATTCAAACAAGTCGAGAAGTCAGTACTTAGCTTCGTTGTCCTCGTGGGATCGATAACTTTTATTACTTTGATAAATACGTGCACTTGCGGATTTATATCAGTACTCGGTATGTGATACCCGATTTGAATAATAAATATAAATATATTTTTATTATTAAAATATAAATAATATTAAAATAACTATTATATAAATATTTATTATTAGTAAAAATATAAAATAATAATAAATAGTTATTATATAAATATATTTATTATTATTTTAATTTTTAAAATTATATTTTATAAAATATATATTATATATAATTGGGTACCCACGGGTACCCATTTAAATATCCGGCACGGGTTTAGGTCGGGTGCAAATAGTGGGTTTTCCTAATCGGGTCAGGTTCGGATTTTTGGTGGCAAGGCGGGTACCTGACTCGTTGCCACTCCTAAGTGTGGTTGTGGAAGCATGTGTGAGTGTGTGTTGCAGTGGCGAGGCCTAGAGGGTTACAGGTGTGGGTGTGGGTGCATGTTGTGGTCGTGCTCTTTTAGAGTTCATCAAAGCTCTGATCCATTTCTGGATTTGGCAAAAGATAGTGGGTGGAAAGATCTACTTCTCCATCATCTATGCTTATTTCAACAAACCAATTATCCACCACACCTACTTTTCACAATATGTTTGCTAAGAAGGTTTTTAGGAGGGAAGGGATGAGGATCAAAAAAATCTGTCGTATATCAAGATGGACGGATCAACATAAGGGAAATTTGGACGTATGGATAAGGGCAAAATCCCTTGTTTCTAATCCGTCCAAATCGGATAGATTGAAGAAACACATGAAGCTTCCGCCGTTCTCCCCTCCCCGCCTCAGTCGCACTCGACCTCCCCTCCCTCCACGTTGCCGCTCGCAGTAGCCACCACTCGTCCTCCCCTCCTTGCCTCTGTTGACGCTTGACCTCCCCTCCCTCAATGTTGTCGCTTGCAGTAGAAGCAGACATCGCAGCAACCACAGCTCGGCCTCCCATCCCTCAACGCTGCCGCTCACAGCTACAACAGCCGCCGCTAGTGGTGGTCAAATATGTCCAACAATCCCTTCCCTTCCAAAATCCCTTCCATCCAAAATCTCCTCTAGCATACAGAGCCAATGTTATCAAACACTCAATGTGCAGGAACGCGAGCCTGGGCTTGTATGAATAAGAACGTCCAACAAGAAGCTATTGGTTCCTTCCATTATTACAAAATTGTATGAACTCAAGCTAAAGCCCAACAAGGAAGCATCGAAGTAAAAAAGCCCGATCGCGATCAGACCATTTGCAACACAAACACAAAAATTCGAGCACACAGTGAAGAGAGTTACATTACATCACCAAGAACATAACCCTAATCTCCGAACAGGGTCCCGTCCCTATTCCAACAGCAAGGCATGCAAGACTGGAGTTTTCGTGCTTGACTAGAGTACGACGGAACAAAGGAATCAATCCCTAAACAACATCAAAAGACAAGCTTGACGCGAAAAGAAACAAAGCGGTGGCCATAGGGAGCATTGAAACTTCAAAATTAGAGAGCAATAATAACAACGGCTCCATTAGGCCGCACCAGACCATGGACAATTTCATTATTTTGAACCCAATTCTGAGCCCTTTCTACCGTTGGGACTTGCAGTGCGGCCCGTGTCCTTCGAGATATATAAACGAACTTCACTCACCGACTCGAATCTCCTGTAACTGCTCTTGTCCTCGAACCCTAGCGTGTGCCCTTGCCATGGTGGACTACGACCTCACCTCCCGCATCGCGCCTCACCTCGATCGCCACCTCGTATTCCCGCTCAGAGTTCTTACAGGAGCAAGATCTCTATGCTAACGATGAGATTCTCAAGGCTAAAATCCAGCTCCTCTCGCATACTAACATGGTCGACTACACTATGGACATCCACAAGGCACTATACCACACCGAGGACGTGCCTCAAGGTCCTCCTTAGATCTTTTTACTTGTCATTCAGCTTTTTAGTTTTTTCACAGTACTTTGGTGTGGGTTTCTGTTTTCTCATATATGGCTGATAGGAGGGTGGAGGTTGTTGAGAGTTTGAAGTCGCTCAAGGAATCGGCGGCGCTGCTTATATCATTCCTGCAAAATGCCGCCTTTGTCCAGGAGTTGACTCCTGACAAATAATACAATATTCATATGCTTCACGATCGCTTTCAGGTTGGGTTTTTTATAATTGTATTCTTTTCTTGTTGCAGTGGGTTTTTTTTGTCATTATAGTTGGTAAGATTAACTAGGTACTAGTGCACTTGTTTGTAAATTTGTTGATAGGGTTGATGGATTACTACTTCACTGATTTGTAAATTTGTTGAAGGATAGAGGAAAGTGACATTTTTTGTAGTTGTTGACAATGATTGTATTTTGTTTTTGTTATCATGTAGATTGGTCTAGATCAGATTGAAGCACTGTACAGGGTAAAGTAGAATCTGTATAGGTTATAGTAGAATTTGAAATGTATCACGCCAGAACCGTGATAGAATCTGTAACTTTACCATATATAACCACGGATGTGAAATATATCACGCCACACCCGTGATTCTTTTTGTAACTTTACCATATAGAACCATGGGTGTGAAATATATCACACCAGAACCGTCTCAGGAATCTATAACTTTACCATATATAACCATAGGTGTGAAATATATCACGCCACACCTATGATTCTTTTTGTAACTTTACCATATAGAACCAGGGGTGTGCAATATATCACGCTAGAATCGTCCCAGGAATCTGTAACTTAACCATATATAACCATGGGTGTGAAATATATCACGCCACACATATGATTCTTTCTGTAACTTTCCCATATAGAACCACGAGTGTGAAATATATCACGCCAGAACCATGATAGAATCTGTAACTTTACCATATATAACCTCGGGTGTGAAATATATCACGCCACACCCATGATTCTTTCTATAACTTTACCATATAGAACCACGGGTGTGAAATATATCACGCCAGAACCGTGATTCTTTCTATAACTTTACCATATAGAACCATAGGTGTACAAAACACTTATATAGAATCACGGGTGTGAAATATATTATGACCAACCCGTGGTTATTTCATGTTCATACAATTCATCTCATTTTCGTAGAATTTGCCTACATTTAGTACACTTTACAAGTATGCCAATAATGTATAAATTCAAACAGAATCCAATACACATCTGTTCACATTTGTATAAACAATATAAACACAAATTGCCTAAACATTGTACAAACAACATCACAGATATGAATACAAATAGTTTAATCAGCATTAACTCAACCTCTATAAACAAATGGTGTAAACGTCAATTACAAATTTGCATAAAATTAAATTACAAGAATGGTACACATTGTCTAATAATAGAATCAGTAGCTACTATAAATTCTGTTGGTTTGGCAAATTGGGATCAAACTGCGACGGAGCATTGCGAGACCCTGCATCGGAACACTTCAGGATGGAAAATGAGTTTAGTACCAACTTAAAATTATATCATTACTGTGTAAACATACTTATGTAATAAGAAGTTGTTCCCATCATCCTGGCAGTATACGAGAATTGGATTTCTGAAGAATTTTATTGACTTGGTGCAGGTGTCTGTGTTACAGTAGTAGAACATTAGTATTGGTCAAAACCACAAGCCAAATTTGACATTATGTGCAATAGCATACATATCCGGTAGATGCAAATGGATGTGGAAGTGTAGATGGCATGTGAACATAACCCTGAACACAAATTACAAATACAACATTATTATTGTTAAACATCTATAAAATTTCATATTATTGACAATGTAAATACATATCCAGTAGCAGCAAATGGATGTGTAGGAGGCATGGGCACAGTAGCCTATTAACATATTACAAGTAGAACATTAGTATTGCTAAAAATCTATAAAAATGTAATATAAGAAACAAGTGTATACATGTGTAGCAGAAAATGGATGTCTAGGAGGAATGGGAACACGAGCCTGAATAAAAATTACAAGTACAACATTAGTATTGTTAAAATAGTATAAAAGTTAAGATTATTAACAATGTAAGTACATATTGTGAAGCAGCATATGGATGCGTAGGAGGCATGGGAACAGGAGGCTGTGTAAATCTCCCACTGCTTGTGTTTGCCTTTGATGCACCATTCTTTTTGGGTCATTTTTCTAGGACACTTATCTTCCTTTTCTCCCTTGGACCTTTCTTGACAGCCGGGGTCTTTATGGTGATATTTCTGTCTGGACCAAGATCGTTGTTATCATTATCCACGTCCTCACCTTGCTGATCAACATGCAGTATGTTCTGCACATCTACCCTCAATTTATCAACAGCTATTTCAATCTTCTCAAGGCTTGCCTGGAATGTTGAATTAGTGTTGCAAGATATTATTGTTTCTGGCATATGCGCTTATACATGGAAGTTAAGATCATTGCTATCATTATCCACGTCCTCACCTTGCTGATCAACATGCAGTATGTTCTGCACATCTACCCTCAATTTATCAATAGCTATTTCAATCTTCTCAAGGGCTTGCCTGAAATGTTGACTTAGTGTTGCAAGATAGTATTGTTTCGGGCATATGCACTTATACATGGAAGTTAACATCTCTTTTCCATTCTCATCAGTAGTAAGTGGACAAATATTCGAACCATTGTCATCTCTTGCATACTTTGTCCACCTTTTCAGTATATAATGTTGAGGTAATGAACACACATTGTTAACAGTCAATACCTTGAACGCATGCGTACATAAAATTCCTGTTCACTCAAATAATTTGCATGTGCAATTCACAATAATGGAAGAAGAGTTGTAAGTCACTGATTCAGATCTAGGCATGCTAGCAGATATTAATGTATATATCTTTAGATTAGAATCACAATCAACACTCATTGAATCTATACACCAATCTACATGATTCATAAATTGGTCAGCCACCTCCTCATAGATTACTCTGGTATACACCGTAGCAGCTTCCTTTAAAATATTTCCAAAAACCGCTATGGGTGTACTATTCCTACTCTTGATGTCAGATTTGGTTTCTTTCTCACGGAAAAAATTAAGAGCCTTATCATATTGATCCAAGAATTCAAACAAAGATAGTTTTTTTCTGAAAAAAATCTCTTAAAGTGAGCATTCATGCTCTCACTACGTTGTGTGGTGGTCATATCAGTAGAGAATGTCTCCGCCCAATAACATGCGGCCCATTTGTCACGAAGATGGTAAAAATTAATAATCCACGAATTATCACATAGATTATATTTATGTAATAGATCTTCTCATAGTTTTTCAAATATTTCAACGATGCAATTCTCATAAATACAGTGTTTGAAATCTTAGACAAATTTAGGAAACGTGTGAATCACCTGAGATAGGTGCATAGTTGCATTTTGAAATATGTGTCATAGGCAAAGTCGATGGGCTGTAGTTGGCATTATAATTTGTATAGCTTTTGTAATAGTAGCTAAATGATCTGTGAATATGGTGAGAGGAGGCTGCCCAGAATTGCTTGTAAGAAGGTCTCAAATAACCAAATAAAAGAATCAGCAAACTCGTCATATAATAAAGCAGCACCAAGAATAATTGTTTGCTGATGGTGATTCAAGCCAACAATAGGAGCAAATGACATATCATACTCATTTGTCTGAAATGTGGTATCAAAACATATTACATCACCAAAATATGCATAATCTATAATAGATTTATCATCTGCCCAAAAAAAGTTTGCAATCTCTCCTGTTTCGTGAGTTTCAATAGCATAAAAAAATGAAGGATCAGCTAGTCGTCATTCCTTCAAATACTTAAGTATATTACGCATTTCTTTACCATCCAATGTTTTCTTTCTACATTTTTTTAATATAGTTTGTGCTATCGTCTCTTATAAACCCAACTTCATTGTTGTTTGTCCCAGACTAAAAATAATTAAAAAAATGATGGGCTTTTATACCAGACTCTGTCATTTGATCTATAAGAGCACACTGAAAAGGTAGAATCTTTCTGTGCGATCTAAGCATGTGGACCTTATTTGGTGATGTCATCGGATGGTTATGATTAATCTCTACTTTTGATAAGGTTCAAACCGTATTCAAGTCAATTTTGAATTCAACCCGAGCCATACAGCTGGTTCTTGTCTCAGGTTGAGGTTTCTTGATTTTTTGGGTTTCACGCATTTGCCACAACCCTTGTTTACTACAAACAAATCTACGAAATCTTAAACTCCCATCTTTCCTACGTTCCACGTGATATTTCTTAATACTAAAACCCAATCTTTTCGCATATTCATTATAAAAATTATATGCTTCGATTTCACCATAAAAAGTCATACCGACTGTTGGGACAATAGATGAAATTTCAGTATTCTCATTTCTTGTAGAATCCTCCTCGGTGTTCTCAACTTTCACTGATACATATGTTGTAGTGTCATCATCTTCCTGTTAACATTTCACATATTCATCATATAGGTTTTACATAAATTGAAACATTGAATATTGATTTTATATGCTCGTTCATATATATACTTACCAATTTTACTTCATTCAGGACATATTTAGATTGAGATACCATATCTTCTTCTTTTTCTGACTCTTCTGATGACTCTGATCCAAGTAGCTCATTACATGTCTTTAGCTCCTCACTCTTCTCCATATCCTTCTCTATATTGTCTAAGAGTCTTCTTAGCCACAATAGTATTATAATATCTAGAAATTCAGATTAAGGCAAATAACTAACATAATCAAGAACAACAATGCTAACACAAAGAAATTTAATAAACCTTCATATTCTACGCAATCAAATTTTGACTTCTCATCTACAACATAAAATTAGGAATAACTACTAACTTTCACATGCATAGGAAAATTTCAAGAAAAGAGAGAACAAAATTGAAGAAGATTGCGTATACAATGGGAAACACATATTTTGCTATCTAAACGCATAAATGTTTATTGCCGACACAAAGAGGGTGGGGGAGGCCGTTACCTGGACATGGAGGCCGTGTCTACGAAGCTTGGGAGGAGGAGCGCTAGTCGCCGATGGGAGAAGACGAAAGAGTGCCCTTTCCTAGCGATAGAGATGAAAACTTCGACGATGAGTTTTGTGATTTCGACGATGCTCTCGTTTGTGCTGGCGGGAAGTGGAGATGAGGAAAGGGAAAGAAGGGTTTTAGGATGTTGCGTTTCGGCGGGAAGACGAAGAGACGAGCATTTTCTTAACCCTAGATGCGAGTAACCCGAGTTAAGCTTTCTTCAAGATTTGCATGCTCTATGATGCTTTAAGATCCGTGAAAGGGTGATGGTTGACCCCTTTCTTTGATTGGAATGCAGGGTCCTGCAGGCCCTCATATATATATATTCTCAAACAAACATTCTAATAAAATTGACTTAGGAAAGTAATTCTCACTTTTCTTTTTCACTAGAGTGGATTGACAAAAATAAAATTAACTATAGGTTGGTCAACAAAATAAAATTATAATTTAGGCACGCGAGGCGACGATACATCTGGCGGTGATGTCCCCTCATCTGGGGCATCCGATTGCGTGCCCACAGAAGCACACGGAGCTAGCCTAACGATCCATCACGATTGTGTGATGCAAATGCGATCGACAACCGCACGTGAGAGCGGTAGAAGGCGAGGTGGCTATGTTCGGTCTAGTAGACCGAAAGGTGGAGCTGGGCAATGGCATTGTTGTGCAGCGTGGGAGGTATGGGCAAAGCGTCCAATGCGGCATGGGCAAGGGATTCAGGATGGACGTGCTGCCGTCCAGTCACTATCGCATGGAGCGAGTGGCCCGCATGCGCCCGGAAGAGCAGTAGGAAAACGAGGCTAGGTTGGCTATAAAAAGGGCTAGTGAGCTCGAGAGAAGGGGATTGATGAGGAACAAGGAGGTTGGACTGAGGTACCAATGGGCGGAAAATCCGGTGGATGGCGAGGTTGAGAACGAACCTCAACTAGTACTTTGCTCCCGCCCCTCCTTTCGACTATGATTCGGCAACTCCGGCGAAGGTGAGTGGCAGCCCCCGTTCGGTGGCTCTGGTGGTGTGGGTGGCGAGGTTCGGAACCCTGTCGGCGCCGAATCCTCTCTGTAGATTCTCATCTCCTCTCCCCGTCGCCCTGCTCTTCTCGGTGATCTTGGCGAGTCTAGTTTGCCAACTATGGGCAAAGAAACCTAAGAGGAGGCACTGTTTGACGAGAGGAGGTCTCTCATCGGGGAAGCAAGCCCCAGTTGCCACATTGGAAGACGGCTGGACCCTTTTCCTGCGTTCTGATGTGAACGCGACGGTGAGCGTGGGCTTTGGTTCGAACTCGGGAATGTGATCGCAGCATCGACTTCCACCTTGGGGAGCGTGCGCACGCTAATGAGTGCAGGCGGGCATTGATCAAAATCGAGTGTGGACTTGAAATTAGTCTCGGTTGCAAACGTGGATTTTAGTTTGGATTCGGGTCTAAGGATCCGATCTAATTAAGGTATAAATCTCTTTATTCTATTTGTTTATTACTTATGTGGTTTTTCTCTCTTCTCTCTCTTCTAGGGTGGATAAAGGTTGGAACCCTGATTGAACTGCTTAACTAATCTCCAACGTGGGACTTTAATAAATTTGGGCTCTACATGACTATTAAAATTATTGTAATTAAATTACTTCGTTATATTATTGTAAAACAAAACGTGACATGTAGCATGAAGCACATATTAATAGGGCCGAACAAACAGGTGACAAGGGAGAGGCTCAACGATCAAAACCACATCTAAAAAATTTCCTAGGGACCTGTTCAGGAATCTTAAACAGTAATTCAACCCATTCATATTTTCTTTTCAACCCGTGCCGGTCCACCACCACCGAACCACAAATGGCCAAATTTTCTTCCACAAGAGACATCCGAGTCCTCAATTTAGGCGAGACCGAACCACAGATGGCCAAATTTTCTTCCACAAGAGACATCCGAGCCCTCAATTTAGGCTCGCCCTTGGAAAGCTGAGTCTAAATTTTCAACGTGTGGAATTGGACATGAATCATACAATTAAAATAGAAGGAAAAATATATATAAAGTTGTAGTTGAAGAGAATTTTTAAAAAACTTAATTATTAGAGTAGAAGATTATTTGACTATTTGTTATATTAAATTAAGTCAAACTTATGGAACCAGAGGAAAAAGTCAAACCATCCCTAATCAATCAAGAATTCCAAATTTGATGAAAAATATCTTTCGACCTTTCCACGTCTTCAAAATTATTCTTCCTCGCCGACACATGAAATTCTATCAGCATATTGTTCCTTCTCGCAAGGACGTACAAATAGTCAAAACACATTTTGCAGATTCCTTCATTTCTTTTTATTAATTTATTTTAGCCCTTGCAAATAGTATGAAAATACACTTGAACCGTCAACCGTCAAGTAAAATGATAATCAATTTTGATATATTTAGGGATAGATAGTTGAAAAAGCTATAATTTCATAATAGAATAAAAGTGTTCTTGCTATTATATTAAGTAGAAATTTATAATATAAATAAATATTTTGCCAATAAAGCATATCTCTAATTATAAATTATCTCATACAATATAAATATTATTTCACACATACAAAATAATATTTAGGTATAATATCATATTAAATACAATAGGAATTTAACCAAATCATATATCACTACACATATGATGTGGTCAAACTTAACGCAATCTAATTACATAGCATATTTGTCTTAGTAGGCTCTACTTGATCTTTGTTAGTCTCTTCATTTTCTTTAAAATCCTCTTCAACAACCAAATTTTATGTAGCATTAACTTCTTAAAAGATGATATCTAAGTTTGTTGTTTGTCTAATATAATTATATAGTGCTATTATTGTATCTATAATTTTTTACTTTGTGTTTCATATGCAAACGAAGGCATATCATGCAATATACCACATCTCTTCTTTTATACTCCAGAATATCATTCAACTCAACTTCTAAGGAAGGAATGTGTCTTATTAAATTGTGGTGAATACTTTTGTTGGTATTATTGAATATCTTATCTTACTCCTCGATAAGAGGAAAGGTACCCATACATCTATGTATAATCAGTATCAACTAAGTAGTATTTTCCTATAAATTTTATGTAGCATTCTAGTTAGTAAAATATCTAACTTAATAAAAAAATTATACTTATGAAAATTAATATTGTGCTTGGAAGAGGTTTTGAACTTTTAAATTTGGTAAATTTATTGCTCTTGAAAGAACACGAGTATCATAAGCTAAACCATCATATCTATCTAGTATATATATACAAATCTCATGTCAAATGATATAGCTAAGATATTTTGAGTTGGTTAGCCTTTTCTTCCTATAAATGACACTTGACTTTTAAGTAGTATAACTGCATATATGTATATCATCAATAGCTCCAATGCAATCCTATAAAATTATAATAAAGGGATTAGAATAAAATGATACATAGAATTTTGTGTTGTAATAAATAATAAATACTTACCTTGAAATGAGAGATATAATGGTTATCGCATAATATTTATTTTGAAATATTTCCAAAATATGCCATCTGGCTCTTACATACTAATTTAAATACTTCATAGAAGATTCTGCTTACAACCTCACTAAAATGTTGAAATCTTTCTTAGACTTATATATATGATTCACCTTGGGCTGAGGTATAAATGAAAAGGCCAAAGTTTTTAATAGTTTAAGTATTTCTTAAGGGCATTAACTCATATAAGTTATATAAACTATTACACAATTGTACGAAATTATTTCGTTCCATCCTCATCGCTATCCTACACCTTTCAGGGTATCCTTCTAATATATCTTTCATCCATATCATTCTTGTATACTCAAATATATATGGATTCTTGTATACTCAAATATCACGCAATGTGACTTGTGCAAATAATTTTTATAATATTCTTCTATGACCATATGCAAATAGTGAATCACTACTCATCTGTGAAGCATCATTATTATCAGAAAAAATAATAATATTATAAATAAATAATAATAATAATTAATCAAATAATAATTTAATTCATAACTTTATACACAAATAACATACAAATGGTCAAGAATAACATATTCATATGTTTAAACATAACATCATAAGTTTATATTGTTCAAACATAATGTCCCAATAGTAATACAATATTCTTATCTACAAACTGATACTTCAACCAACCAAACATAGTAATAACACAAATTTTATTTTTTTTGCATTTTCAAAATAATATATCAACCATCCTAATTTTTCTTTTATAGTATAAAGTAAAGTAAAAACAAAATAATATAATGAATAACCACATTGAATATTTAGAAGAGATTTGACTTCTACCATATAATAAAAAAAAGTGCATCTTAGAAGGTCCACTCTTCATTTAGCAGCTATCACTAATCTACATATATCAGGCCTTAAATCGACTATGGATGTACTCTTATCTCTTTTTTTTACTACCTGCCTTACTAGTGCTTGGAAGAGAGGATAGTGAAAGGTTCATCTATTGGTTCTTCTTCTGGTACATCAATTCCATTCATCTCATCTACCTTTGCAAGTGTGAAATAGAAATTTCTAATATTAATTATTTGTCCAAACATGATATCATTTTTCTCTTGATGTTGCGGGTGAAGATCTTTCTTTCGAAACTTAGCATAATATTTGTTAATCTATAAAGAGCATACGAAATATAAATCATATAATTAGTTAAAAATAATAATAATAGTTAAAAGTGACATGAAATATAAATCATACTGCAATTTTGGCTGCCTACCAATCTGGGGTGACATCCACAATTTCCAATCTTACAACCCAACCTAAGTTAGTTTTCTTTCCTTTAATTTCTTTTCATAACTTCCCCTCTTTTAGTTGATCCTATTTATTCTATTAACTTATCATAATTCAATTGGTAAATTCATAAAAATTCTCAAGTACAAATTTTTAGCCTTGGGAATTGAAATAGTTCCAAGCCTCAAAATTTTTTCAATTGCAATAAGACATATATTATAAAATATCAATATTATTTGCATATTCCATACAACCTTATTTTAGATGTTCACGGTGCCATAGATGCTTGAAATACTAGGTATGAACAAAAAATAACCATAAAATTTTCAATAAAATATTTCCATCTATAGATTGGAAATGTTTTGGCTACAGCGAACGCGACTGAGGCAGGGAGGCCGTGCATCAACGGAGGCAAGGAGGGGAGGTCGAGTTGTGGCTACAGCGAGTGGCAATGTGGAGGGAGGGGAGGTCGAGCGCGACTGAGGCGGGGAGGGGAGGACGGCGGAAGCTTCATGTGTTTCTTCAATCTATTCGACTTGGACGGATTAGAAACAAGGGATTTTGCCCTTATCCATACGTCCAAATTTCCCTTATGTTGATCCGTAACCACGAGAGGAGCTGGATTTTAGCCTTGAGGAACTCATCGTCAGCGTAGAGATCTCGCTCCTGCAAGAACTCTAAGAGCGGGAATACAAGGTGGCGATCGAGGTGACGCGTGATGCGGGAGGTGAGGTCGTAGTCCGCCATGGCAAGGGAGCACGCTAGGGTTTCAAGGACAGGAGCAGTTACCGGAGATTCGAGTCGGCGCGTGAAGTTCGTTTATATATCTCGAAGGACACAGGCCGCACTGCAAGTCCCAACGCCAGAAAGGGCTCGGAATTGGGTTCAAAATAATGAAATTGTCCATGCTCTGGTGCAGCCTAATGGAGCCGTTGTTATTATTACTCTCTAATTTTGAAGTTTCAATGCTCCCTATGGCCACCGCTTTGTTTCTTTTCGCGTCAAGCTTGTCTTTTGATGTTGTTTATGGATTGATTCCTTTGTTCGGTCGTACTCTAGTCAAGCACAAAAGCTCCAGTCTTGCATACCTTGCTGTTGGAATAGGGACGGGACCCTGTTCAGAGATTAGGGTTATGTTCTTGGTGATGTAATGTAACTCTCTTCACTGTGTGCTTGAATTTTTGTGTTTGTGCTGCAAATGGTCTGATCGCGATCGGGCTGTTTTACTTCGATGCTTCCTTGTTGGTCTTTAGCTTGAGTTCATATGATTTTGTAATAATGGAAGGAATCGATAGCTTCTTGTTGGACGTTCTAGTTCATACAAGCCCCAGCTCGTGTTCCTGCACACTGAGTGTTTGATAACATTGGCTCTGTATGCTAGTGGAGATTTTGGATGGAAAGGATTTTGGAAGGGAAGGGATTGTTGGACATGTTTGACAACTTCTAGTGGCGGCTGTTGTAGCTATGAGCGGCAGCGTTGAGGGAGGGGACGCCGAGCGGTAGCTGCTGCGATGTTTACGTCTACTGCATGTGGCAGCATTGAGGGAGGGGAGGCCGAGCGTCAACGGAGCCAAGGAGGGGAGGACAAGTGTTGGCTACTACGAGTGGCAATGTGGAGGGAGGGGAGGTCGAGCGCGACTGAGGCGGGGAGGGGAGGACGGCGAAAGTTTCATGTGCTTCTTCAATCGATTCGACTTGGACGGATTAGAAACAAGGGATTTTGCCCTTATCCATACGTCCAAATTTCCCTTATGTTGATCCGTAACCACGAGAGGAGCTGGATTTTAGCCTTGAGGATCTCATCGTCAGCGTAGAGATCTCGCTCCTGCAAGAACTCTAAGAGCGAGAATACGAGGTGGCGATCGAGGTGACGCGTGATGCGGGAGGTGAGGTCGTAGTCCTCCATGGCAAGGATGCACGCTAGGATTTCAAGGACAGGAGCAGTTACCGGAGATTCGAGTCGGCGCGTGAAGTTCGTTTATATATCTCGAAGGATACGGACCGCACTGCAAGTCCCAACGCTAGAAAGGGCTCGAAATTGGGTTCAAAATAATGAAATTGTCCATGGTCTGGTGCGGCCCAATGGAGCCGTTGTTATTATTTCTCTCCAATTTTTAAGTTTCATTGCTCCCTATGGCCACCACTTTGTTTCTTTCCGCGTCAAGCTTGTCTTTTGATGATGTTTATGGATTGATTCCTTTGTTCGGTCATACTCTAGTCAAGCATGAAAGCTCCAGTCTTGCATGCCTTGCGGTTGGAATAGGGACGGGACCCTGTACAGAGATTAGGGTTATGTTCTTGGTGATGTAATGTAACTCTCTTCATTGTGTGCTCGAATTTTTGTGTTTGTGCTGCAAATGGTCTGATCACGATCGGGCTGTTTTACTTCGATACTTTCTTGTTGGGCTTTAGCTTGATTTCATACGATTTTGTAATAATGGAAGGAATCGATAGCTTCTTGTTGGATGTTCTTGTTCATACAAGCCCAGGTTCGCGTTCCTGCACACTGAGTGTTTGATAACATTGGCTCTGTATGCTAGAGGAGTGTAACCCTCCACACCTGTAACCCTCCAGGCCCCGCCGCTGCGACACACACTCACACATGCTTCCACAACCACACTTAGGAGTGGCAACGAGTCAGGCACCCGCCTTGCCACCAAAAATCCGAACCTGACCCAATAAGGAAAACCCACTATTTGCACCCGACCTAAACCCGTGCCGGATATTTAAATGGGTACCCATGGGTACCCAAGTATATAAAATATATATTTTATAAAATATAATTTTAAAAATTAAAATAATAATAAATATATTTATATAATAACTATTTATTATTATTTTATATTTTTACTAATAATCAATATTTATATAATAGTTATTTTAATATTATTTATATTTTAATAATAAAAATATATTTATATTTATTATTCAAATCAGGTATCACGTACCGAGTTCCTGCATCCCTAAACCTGAACCCGATTATAACCCGACCCATCAAACCCGAACTTGTCCCATTTAGGTAAATGAGTACCCAAATCCAGTGTAAACGGGTCGGGTATCAGAACCCGACGGGTCAAATTGCCACCCCTACTCACACTCATGTGTTTGCTACCGGCAAAGAGGATAGAATTGGTGAAGAGGAATCGAAGAAGTCGCAGAAACCATTGGAAAACTAAGAGACGGTTCAGAAGTACCGAGAAAACAAGAAAGACCATGAGAAAGTCGGGTGCTGCTAAACTGTTCTTCCAAAATATGGTGAAATATTTTGGCATCCCAGTAGATATCACAAGCGATAAGGATGCTCATTTTACTGGACGATTTTGGACCACGTTGTTTAATAAGTTGAGGTCGAAGTTAAACTTCTCCACAACTAATTATCCTCAAATAGCAAACAGAGCGAGTAAATGCTCTCAAGGAAAATTACGACCATCATTTTGTGACCGCCAGTCAGAGAGACTGGGTGGAGTGGATAAATGTGGCACAATATGCCTATAACTTGTAGAAGTCATTCTCCACTAGTCATAGCCCATTTGAGCTAGTGTTAGGGAGGCAGCCCCTAATCCCCATTGACATGGTGCAAAAAGATTTCGAGAGGAAGTGCCCTGCGACTCACTAGAAAGCTCGGGAACGAAATGATTTATTTTGAGAGACTCAAGATAGCTTTGAGTTGGCTATACAACATATGCAAATGTATGCTAACCATCGACGTCGAGATGAAGAATTCACCATGGGTGATTTAGTTCTTCTCTGACTTACCCATAGATCTGGAGGAAGAGCTCAGCAAGAGAGGCTCATCGAGGTTTTATCCAAAGATATGACAGTTCGTTTGAGATCCTGAGTCAAGTGGGCTCAGTAGTACACCGATTGAAACTTCCTAAGAGGAAACAGAAGCACCATACATTCCATGTGAGCTTCTTGAGGAAGTTTCATCCAGATTCGGATGATCCTTCTCGGTCACAGTCTTACCGAGACCCACCAACAGTTTGGAGAGAGTTTCATTAGAGGATAAGTGACATTTTAGATCACCAGGTGATGTCTTCCATTTTAGTAGTGATTTTTACTGATATTCCATGATGAATTTAGGCCTATTTGAATGTTTTTATACTCCTTTAAGGCTTATTTAGTTAAAAACTTCAGAATCTTCACTTTTCGTCTATCTTATTGAATTTCAGGTAAAATCACTCAATTTTGAAGTCTTTTTGAAGAATCTAAAAGCATGGGGTGATTCCTTATGAGAAGACGAAACTGTCCGTAAAATTTGGGCTCAATCGGAGCCTTCTCTGGACTTCACGGCCAGGTGAACCCCACGGGGTTCACCCGTGATCTTGCCGAAGGAAGGATTTCAGCGCGCGCGTCACTACCTGGTGAACCCGACGGGGTTCACCGATGATGTCAAAGTTTTTGAAAGCTGTCGCACACTTCACTAGTAGGTGAACCCCATAGGGTTCACTCGTGATCTCATCTGGAGATATCTGCACAGAAATACGTCGAGGCTTTCACCGGTAGGTGAACCCCACGGGGTTCACCTGTGATTATTTCGCAACAAAAGAGCTCCGAGCACTTCACCACCTGGTGAACCCCGTGGGGTTCACCCGTGAAGGCGTCGGAATAGCACGACCCCCACTCAATCTTTCGCTGATTCCCGGTCCGATTCAACTCCAAATTCAGCAAGTGAGATTTTTTTGGAAAGCTGACTCGAAGACGAATAGATAGAATATAAAAGCCATAATTTCAGTGCCCTAATCATCGAGCAATCGGGCGACGAAGCGGCTAGGGCGGAAGTCGACAGCGAACATGCGACTTTGGGGCGATTTTCGGAGATTCGAGCGTCAGAACTCAACAATACTTGGTTATTCCGTTCTGTCTATCGTCTCTTCCCTCTTAGAAACCTTTTCCAGTGATTTTCCTATGATTAAAGAGAGAATTTTGAGCGTTGTGACGATGGTTGTAGCGTAAATCTATTTTCAGGGCTAGGTTAAAGCCCTCTGACGATCTTTATATGCAACTCTTGTATTAACTTTGCTATTTAGATCATATCTTTAGCATATTTCACTTGATGCACTTATTTCTTGATTTGTACTCTGGCCAAGTATTATCATGTTATAGTGGTTACGGTTCAGAACGAGAGTAGGACCGTAACGATCGAACCTCTATGTGAATCTTGTGAAGGCTTGACGCGAAAGTGCTTGCCCTTCGCTCGAGGATCCATAATCAACCACGGAACCCATTGGGTTTGTCGAAAACGGTCCACCGCGAAAGTAGGAGACGTTTTAGGCAAACGTCGGAGTGTTCACTCGAAAGAGGGCACCTTCGTACAATAGGGTAGATTCCTTATGCAGACCTGTAAATCCAAATAACCGTTATTTATTTCATAGCGCATATAAGATCGTCAGAGTGGTGGAAACCTTTGCCCTGATATTCTCTCTCATATATTTTCCCTGCCTAGTTGTTTGATTTCTTGCTTACGATTTCGCTTAATTTTAGTTTTTAAAGTTCTAAAAACCACGATTCGATTAGCTTGGATTCCGAAAAATTAGGCTTTCTAGTACTCACCTTGCTCCCTGTGGGATCAATATCTTTTGTATTACTTCGATAACACCGTGCACTTGCGATGCGTATCAAGTTTTTGGCGCCGTTGCCGGGGAGCAACGGTTGATATTAGTACACTTCTGAGTTTTTGGGAGACCAAACTTAGTTAGTTTTTCTTTTTCTTTTTTATTCTGATTTACACTGCCTCCTGCTCTTTACTTGCTTCGAACTTCATTTTTGGATCTGACAAACTTTTATGCAAAGAAGTTCCAGGGCAGGAGCACTCTTCGAAGTCGATCTTGAGATAGAACGAACCTTCAAACAAAGAAGGAAGCTTGCCCAAATCCAAAAAAAGGAGAATCGGGAACAGATGGAACATCTTCACAACTACATGGAGAACGAACCAGCACCTCAACCTCTTAACCACAACAATGCCAGAACACTGCGAGACTATGCAGCACCTTTCACACATGGGTTTCAATCAGGAATAGTCAGGCCTAGTGTCGAGGCCAATAATTTTGAAATAAAACCTGCATTACTTTCCATGATACAACAGAATCAATTCGGTGGTTCTCCTCTTGAGGACCCAAATATGCACTTGTCCATATTTTTAGAATATTGTGATATGTTAAAGATTAATGGAGCTACCTCTGATGCTATCAGGTTACGCCTGTTTCCCTTCTCTCTGCGGGATAGAGCAAGGGCATGGCTCCACACGATCCCCCCAGCTTCAATACGGACATGGGATGAATTGTCTCAAGCTTTCCTCTCGAAGTATTTCCTTCCTTCGAAGACGATCCACCTCAGAAACCAGATAACAAGCTTCATGCAGAAGGATGAGGAGTCTTTGTACGAAGTCTGAGAAAGATTTAAAGAGCTTCAAAGACTGTGTCCCCATCATGGGATCGAGACTTGGGTTCTAGTACACACGTTCTACACGGGATTGCAATACAATACTAGACTCACAGTCGATGCAGCTGCTGGAGGATCGGGACTGATGAGCAAAGTACTTGAAGATGCTATAAGCCTCCTGGAGGACATGACACTGAACTATCATCAATGGAATCCAGAGCGAGGTACACCTTCGAGGAGAGCAGGTAAATTCGATCTTGATTCATTAACTGCTCTGACTACGAAGGTAGATAATCTTACTAAGAAAATTGATTCATGGTCTGTTAATTCTTTAGACTCTAATTCAGTATCTTGTGAGCTTTGTGGTGTTGCAGGACACGCAACTACTGAGTGCCGAGTGGGAGATGGACAAGTGGTCCCAAGTCAGCCTGAACAGCTTAATGCAGTTGGAAATATGAATTCCATGAACAACCCTTATTCCAACTATTATAACCCTGGCTGGCGCAACCACCCTAACTTCTCCTACCGGACCACGTAGCCACTTCAACTAGGGCAACTGCCACAACAAGCACAACCTCAACATGGGAGCTTCAGGCCGCCACAACAAGAGAATTTTAGGCAGCCACCCGGGTTCCAACAGAGAAATTACAACCCTCCACCTCAGCAAGGAAATTACAATCCTCCTCAAAGACCGGCCCAAGACTCTCAGCTAAGTAAGCAATTAGAAGGGCTAACTGACATGATGAAATTGATGATGACCAGGATGGATTCCTTGGAGACGCACAACAAGATGTTGGAGAGCCAGCTTGCGCAACAGGCTAGCTCGTCAGCAAGAGCGCCAGGGAAGCTTCCATCACAGCCAGAAGTTAACCCGATGGAGCATTGCAATGCAATCTCCACTCGGAGCGGAAAGCAACTCGAAGATCCACCAATGCCGACCAATGAAACAAGGGATGATGAGACACTGAACCCTGAGGAGCCGTACATAGACTCAACACCGGCGGAGCCTGAGAGTCAAGAAGAAGAGCGACCCTATGTTGGGCCGCCAGCCTACAAGCCGCCGATACCTTTCCCTCAGAGGCTTGTCAAAGCCAAGCTTGACAAGCAATTCAGTAAGTTTTTGGAAATATTGAAAAAATTATATATTAACATTCCCTTTGTTGATGCCCTTTCGCAAATGCCAAGCTACGCGAAGTTTCTGAAAGACATTCTCTCAAACAAAAGGAAGTTGGAAGATCAAGGCATTGTGGCACTTACTGAGGAGTGCAGTGCGATTCTACAAACAAGCTTCTACGAAAACTCAAAGATCCTGGCAGCTTTTCCATACCGTGCCAGATAGGAGAGATGACCTTCCAGAGAGCACTGTGCGATTTAGGGGCGAGTGTCAGCATCATGCCGCTGTCACTATGTAAAAAACTGGATCTGGGCGACTTAAAGCCGACCAACATTTCACTACAGTTGGCTGATAGATCAGTTAGGAGTCCTGTGGGCATCTTAGAAGATGTCCCCATTAAAGTTGGGGATTATTTTATCCCTGCTGACTTTGTTGTACTAGACATTGATGAGGATGACAGGCTTCCTATTATCTTAGGAAGACCTTTTCTTGCCACGGCAGGTGTTGTCATCGATGTTAAAAACGGGAAACTGGATTTAAACATCGGTGGCAACGTTATTCAATATGACTTGTCTAATTCTCTCAAAGAACCTTCTTTTGCAGGTAGATGCTACAATGTTGATTTAGTTGAATGCATTGGAAATTCTGTAGTGGATGGACATCGCCTTGAACACCGATTTGAGGATGAGCTTGTTAAACAAAGGGGAGTTCTCGACCTCATTGATCCTCCCTGATTTGATTTCTTAATAACTCTATGGTCGAGCTATTGACCAAAAACTAGCGCTCTTGGGAGGCAACCCAAGTTTTCTTTTTTTTTTTTATTTGCTTTTTGCTACATTAGTTGTCGTTAGTTTTTCTTTACTTTACCATCGTTGAAAACTCTACTCTCTTGCTTATTTAGTTTGCTATAGGAAGTTTTGATATTGAAATACACTGATAGAGCTTTATTTTTGGGTGACGCAACTACGCTATGTGAACAGGAGGATTTTGCTGGACTTTTACCGAAGCTTAGTGCGCTTCACGGCTAGGTGAACCTGGCAGGGTTCACCCGTGAAGTACACGTTGCATCTTGACGAGCAGCTTTGCGAAGGATATTTCTGTCAAATTAGAGCGGGACCGGAAATTTTGAGATGTGCATAATGTTTCTGGATTTTCTGTGACTTGACTTGCTTTTCACTGCTAGGTGAACCAGGCGGGGTTCACCCGTGAAGACATCCAAGTCAGAAGGGGGCCTTTCCGCCGTGCTCTTCATGACCAGGTGAACCCGGTTGGGTTCACCCGTGTTCCTATTGGTGCATTGGCCGTGTTTGCTCCAGACCTCAGCTAGGGTTAGCAACGCCACGCCGCGCCGCCGCTCTCATCCATTCTAGATCTCTGCTTGCCCAGCGATCTCCTGCCTCCGGATCCTCAAGGAACCTCACTTCTTCAAGACCAGCATCTCCGGTGAGATCCGCACAGGCTCATTCCGTTTCTAGTCTTTAGTACTCTTGTCTTTCCCATCCGCCGAACTGCCTGCTCCTACCTCCTTGTTCGACTGCCGTTTTTGTGTTCGGACGAAATCTTCTGTGGTGGTTTTCTGGTTTCCTCAGTTTCTCCCGGCATTTAGATTTAATGGCTCCTAGGCGCAAGGCTCTCGTCTCTCGTCGCCATGTTCCCCAGCCTGTGTCCGACTCTTCCACGGACGACGACGACTTCGTCCTGCATAAACAGCCGACGCCGCCTTCCTCTTCCAGAGACCTGCCACGCTCATCTGCTCGGCAGCCCCAAGCTTATGTTTCCCCACCAAACGAATTCGGCATTGTCTTCAGAAATGCCGAACACCAACTAAACTTCGAGCAGCTCCTCCATCGCCAGATACTCAACACTCGTTATTTGGATAGGAACACTCTTATCATTCTAGGGCTCTTGGACGATGTTGAGTGGATGTATTCGAATATAGGATGGGAGCAGTTCCTACGGCTTGCCTCACCCACGTACATCGGAGTTACCTTGGAATTCCTCAGTTCTTTGGATGTGAAAGCAGCTGCAGCAGTTGATGAAGACCCAGGACACATCTCCTTCCGGATGGGGAATATCGAGCGCAGCCTATCTCTTTCCCAGCTTCGCCAGATATATGGCTTCCCGAAGCCCTGCACGCGCAATGTCCCAGGTGAATTCAATGAGCAATCTTTCTGGGCATCAATCACGAATGAACACTTCTACTCAGCCAGAGTGGCCAGAGCTTCTAGCATTTGCAACCCGACAATCAGATACGTCCATAGAGTGCTTGCCCATACCATCTTCGGACGTGGGGAGAGCGATGGCATGGTACGCCAGTCTGAGCTATTTTATTTATGGTGCATGTTGCATTCTTTCAGGGTCGATTCGGGTTTCTACTTGGCAAAGCAGTTCAGCCGCATCGCGCACTGCCGCAAGGGCGCGATAGTCATTGGCGGCCTCATCACACCACTTGCTGTCGCTTTGGGAGTCATCCCCTATGGAACACCAGAGGCTCATGCAAACAACCGGCTCGAGATCGAGTCATGTGTTTCCATGAAACTTATCATCCGCCGGGGTGATTCTTACTGTATGACATTTAAGGACAGCCAGTTCTGAATGCCACTGCCAAATCCGGAGCATACCACCGTGCGAGTGCGAGATAACTGGCGCATTAAGCCTGTTGCTGACCCCCAGCTAGACCCTGTCGACACCGCGCCACCGGCCCCTGGCTCGTTTTTCTTTGGTGGCGGCTCCTCCTCAGATTCCATGATGAGTATCCTCCAGGAGATGAGGGAGGAGCAGCTCCAACAGCATGAGCTCATTGACCAGATTGACTCCTCCATCTCATTTATACGCCAGGAACAATCTTCCAAGTGGGAAGCTAACGAGGCTGGGATGCAGCGACAACACAAGATGCTGGGCTCAATCTGGGAGAAATTATGTATCATGGATGACCGGTTTGCCCTGCTTAATGAAGAAAATATTAGAAACATACCGGTCTCTTCTGATGAGGAGGAAGCGCCAGGTCACACCTCACGCGGTAAGGGGAAGAGCTCTAGAGCTTCTGGCTCGCAGTCATGCAAGAGGCGCTAGCATCATCATCACTCGACAGCGCCATCCGTCTCCTCTCACGTATATGATGTTGCATAAAGGACTATGCAAAAATCTAAGAGCGGGTGAGCTGTCTTGACTCCAGCTTCTTCTTGGTTGTTTGGTTGTAGTTGTCGTGACTTTCTGTTTTCTTTGATGGATTTGTTATGCTACTCTATGATGGATATTTTGATATTGGCATTATATCATATATGCCACTATTCGTGGGCCTGGTCCACATCTTCAGGCCCCACTCTCTGCAGTGTATAAGATATATTTGAGCCACTTGCTTTCCATTCTGATATTATATTTTTCATGCTAAATGATGTGTGAATTTATAAGCTTGCATGTAACTGTTCTGAAGGATATATTGCATAACTTGTGATGAAAAACTTTATTGACTTGTCATGATTGTCTTGTCTGATGATAGCCATGCAAATTTTTGTCTAAAAAATTGAATGCGTGATTGGTTGGAATTTATCAAGACATGTTGAATGTAGTACTTGTTGGAAATTTACTCAATAGTCATGTTCATATATTCTATGAATTAGAAATTCTCTAAGTGGATTGATTTTAGGTAGTTCATTAAGTGAGTCAAACATCTTCATGATTATTCAATTGATTTTGGCTTGCAATTTACATGTCGATTCATACCATGTAACTAATATCCTCTTTTCAAACTTTGAATTCTGTTCTAGTATTGGGGAAACACTGCATCTGTTAAAATGCAAGGATATGTTGATCTTTGATATCTAGCATTAAAAAAAAATTCTCACACTTAGGTTCCTCTACTTGGCAATGCGAAAAATTGCCAGTGGTACCGAAGGACATGAGTTGAAATCTAAGAAATGTGAATTGAAAATTCAATAAAAAGACTCCTCTACTTGGCATTGCGAAAAATTGGCAATGGTACCTAAGGATATGAGTTGAAATCTAGTGCAATAATCAGTATCTTATATCCTGAATGAGACATTTGAGTTAACCCCAATATTATGAATTGGAAGGATAAGAATGAAATGAGTGTTGTGTTTGCTTGATTGAATCTCATGTTTACTGCTTTCTGAATCGTTTGATATCTAGAAACTATGGGACCAAACTGGTGAATGCTTAAAACACTCCTTCTAGTTGATTTCTTTTGATTAGATCTTGGATTGCTAAAAAGAATTTTTCTAAACTTGGGTGCGAACTTCAATACAAAAGATTATTCTTATACCAAGCATGTATTTCAACTTATTTTATTGCTTGAGGACAAGCAAAGATTTAAGTCGATGAGTATTTGATGCCTTGCATTTTAGTAGTGATTTTTACTGATATTCCATGATGAATTTAGGCCTATTTGAATGTTTTTATACTCCTTTAAGGTTTATTTAGTATAAAAACTTCAGAATCTTCACTTTTAGTCTGTCTTATTGAATTTCAGGTAAAATCACCCAATTTTGAAGTCTTTTTGAAGAATCTAAAAGCATGGGGTGATTCCTTATGAGAAGACAAAGTTGCCCGTAAAATTTGGGCTCAATCGGAGCCTTCTCTGGACTTCACGGCCAGGTGAACCCCACGGGGTTCACTCGTGATCTTGCCGAAGGAAGGATTTCAGCGCGCGCATCATTGCCTGGTGAACCCGACGGGGTTCACCGATGATGTCAAAGTTTTTGAAAGCTGCCGCACACTTCACTGGTAAGTGAACCCCATGGGGTTCACCCGTGATCTCATCTGGAGATATCTGCACAGAAATACGTCGAGGCTTTCACCGGTAGGTGAACCCCACGGGGTTCACCTGTGATTATTTCGCAACAAAAGAGCTCCGAGCACTTCACCACCTGGTGAACCCCGTGGGGTTCACCCGTGAAGGCGTCGGAACAGCACGACCCTCACTCGGTCTTTCGCTAATTCCCGGTCCGATTCAACTCCAAATTCAGCAAGTGAGATTTTTTTGGATAGCTGACTCGAAGACGAACAGATAGAATATAAAAGCCCTAATTTCAGTGCCCTAATCATCGAGCAATCGGACGACGAAGCGGCTAGGGTGGAAGTCAACAGCGAACAGGCGACTTTGGGGCGATTTTCAAAGATTCGAGCGTCAGAACTCAACAATACTTGGTTATTCCGTTCGGTCTATCATCTCTTCCCTCTTAGAAACCTTTTCCAGTGATTTTCCTATGATTAAAGAGAGAATTTTGAGCGTTGTGACGATGGTTATAGCGTAAATCTATTTTCAGGGCTAGGTTAAAGCCCTCTGACGATCTTTATATGCAACTCTTGTATTAACTTTGTTATTTAGATCATATCTTTAGCATATTTCACTTGATGCACTTATTTCTTGATTTGTACTCTGGCCAAGTATTATCATGCTATAGTGGTTACGGTTCATAACGAGAGTAGGACCGTAACGACCGAACCTCTATGTGAATCTTGTGAAGGCTTGACGCGAAAGTGCTTGCCCTTCGCTCGAGGATCCATAATCAACCACGGAACCCATTGGGTTTGTCGAAAATGGTCCACCGCGAAAGTAGGAGACGTTTTAGGCAAACACCGGGGTGTTCACTCGAAAGAGGGCACCTTCGTACAATAGGGTAGATTCCTTATGCAGACCTGTAAATCCAAATAACCATTATTTATTTCATAGCGCATATAAGATCGTCAAAGTGGTGGAAACCTTTGCCCTGATATTCTCTCTCATATATTTTCCCTGCCTAGTTGTTTGATTTCTTGTTTACGATTTCGCTTAATTTTAGTTTTTAAAGTTCTAAAAACCACGATTCGATTAGCTTGGATTCCGAAAAATTAGACTTTCTAGTACTCACCTTGCTCCCTATGGGATCGATATCTTTTGTATTACTTCGATAACACCGTGCACTTGCGGTGTGTATCACCAGGTGTTGCGGCAAAGTAGGGGAAACCGATGTACGAAATTTCTCATTCGATGGGATGGATCCCCTATATAGGAAGCAACCTAGCACAAGGCTTCCAAATAATGGTAGTTAGAGGGTGAGCTCAAAGGCTATCTCGAGTCGCTGAGGATGGCGAACACCTTAGGTGGGGGAGGATGTTAGGCCCAAATATTATGGGCTAATTTTGACCAAGTCAACTAAATCGTTGCCTGGGTCAAAATTGGTCTAAATTCGGAGCCTAATTCGAATTAGGGCTCATGAGAATTTGGGGGCGACTATGCGGTGATCAACGGCATCGTTCGACTAGAAAGCTGGCAGTCACGATAGCAAACAACATTCAGTGGCGAACAACATTCGCTCGAGCAAGTGGTGGTCGACGTTAGGCGAGGCAGACGGTCAGCGATGGGATCGATGCATGGAGTATGCGAAGAGGAGAGGAGACGATGCCGCGTGGTGCATCGATAGTGGGCATGTCCTCCAGGTGGCTTGGGCATGGCAGACGACAGCTTCGAGCAACGAAACATCGTCCTTGGGAGCGGCCGAGCGAGTGTCGCACAACTTCTCGAGCGAAGGGGCGGTGGCCGCATGGCAAGAGCCGGCTAGCGACGACTAGCGGCAATCACATGGCGTGTCTCGATAGGTGGTTGTGTGGCGCGTGGTTTCCAGCGAGCGGTGGTCGTGTGGCATGTCTTGACAGGCGACGGTGGTCGACAATAGATGACATGGCTGCAAGGTTGGCACCGCATGCTATTGTTTCATCGACGTGGAACTAGGCGGCAAAGGCGGGTTCAACCACCTGGCAGTGGAGCTAGCAAACGGGAGATGAGGTGTCATGATGTGGAGGAAAAGGGGAGGCTGTGGCTGAGGAGGTACTCATGCTCTCACTCCATTCGGCTCTCACTCCATTGCCGCTTGTGAGCCTAGCTCTTGCCTGCTCTCTCGGTGATTTTTTGGCCTACCTCCCTCATTCATCCGACAACTCTAGCCAGTGTTTCACTTGTCCTCGCTCTGCTCTCGTCTGGCGAATTCTTCCTCCTCCTCTCGACTCCGTAGTTGGCGGCGATTCCGATGATTCTTCTTTGACGCTGGTGGTGTGGTCGTGGGAGGTTCAACATCGAGGGCCTCCTCCCGCCTTCCTCTCCAGTTCAACATAGCAGCGCGCGCTTGGCTTCGGCTGCCTGCATTCAGCCTCCTTCTCTCCCCTTCATCTGATTTTGTTTTGTGTGTGTATCACTACCTGCATGTAGTGTTTATTTCTCATTTCGTGTTGTTAGGCTAAGGTGAGGTTCGTCTCACCTGTCGATCACGCCTCGCCAGCCAGATCTGCTCCTTTTGCTTTCCGTGTGTTTTGTTCATCCCCTATGTGGGACAACATTTGCTTGAGTCCTATGTGACACTTCTTTAGGCATCTAGCCTTATGTTTTAAAAAAAAACTACCCTTAAGCCTAAGCGTGAAACTATGGATGTTTACCTTATACTATTTTAATGAGAGTCCACCCTACTCGAACATGTTTACAAGTAATTGGATACATATTAATCTGATTCGATTCGGATATAAATAGTATAAATACTACCCGAATTGAATTTGAGGTAGCATAAAATGAATACCCACTACCCGAACTGGATTATATATATATATATATATATATATATATATATATATATATATATATAATAAAAAATATAACAACTAAGTTACGAACCCTATAACCCACTCACCAAATAACCAATAGAATTAAAACTCATTAAACATAACCCATCAGCATTTAATTTTTTCCTAATTTCATCAACTCTCATCCTCTCCAGCAAGGCTTAGTAAGAAAAACCATAGTTGAGGCTTGAGAAAAACCCTAGCTCCTAATCCATAGTCACCACTACTTCTATGTCAATCCTTACTTCTATGTCAATCCTCATCGCCAACCCTCCTCGCCACTACTATGCCTCCTTGTCACCGTCATCACCAGCCTCCCTCGTCAACTCCTTTCGTAAGATACTAGCAACAAGGGCTACGTAGAGTCAACAAAGAGAGGGAGAGAACTGCCACCAGCAAGGGTGTGCCAGTGAGAGGGGAAGGGGCGGCCAATAAAGGCAATAAGGTATTAGGGTAAGTAATTAATCTAAGTAGTCATCAGGTTTGTATAGCAATCAGGTTTTGAAAATTTAGTAAGGTTGGGTTCAGGCAGAGAGTTTAGATAAGGGCAATAAGGTATTAGGGTAAGTAATTAATCTAAGTAGTTGTCAAGTTTGGGTAGTAATCAAGTTTTGAAATTTTAATAAGGACGGGTTTAGGCAAAGAGTTTAGAAGAATAGCAGATAGTTAATCAGGTATAAATAGAAAAAAAATAGTCAGAGTTCGAAAATGAGCGGAGTAAAAATAACATAGTACTGTACACGCTATCATCCCTGATTCCCTGTAGTACAGCCATGCACTCGAGCTCGAACGCCTATAATGCATACATAGAATTTAGTAACGGCACAAACTACACCGTAAACTGAGAAGCTTCACAGTAAGTAATTAGCAACAAAACTAAATGAAGGATAAATGAATACAATCTTAACGGGTACAATTCTTACGGCTTGGGAAAAAACCTTACATAATTTTTGGCAAAACTCGAAGCAACTCTACAATAATGAAAATACTTGAGATTTGCAATATCAGAGTATAGACGTTATAATTTCGTTCTACCGAGTAGCTTGTGCAGCTTGTGCTAGTTCTACAGTATTCTTAGCCAGCAAATATGTCCGCATGTTAAGATTCTTCATGTTGTCTATCATCTGTTCATGCCTGAGGTAGCCGCATGGGCATCATTATGGAAAACATGTCAGTTCAGAGCAACATAATTGAACCAAATATAGATCTCCAGTAAAAATGTGTATACTTACACATTTTGATGAATGGTTGGCATAGTAACAGTCCCTAAAACAGCATCGATTTTAGCTTCAAGTTTCGAATTGCGGATGAGATTCGTTATCCAAACCAGTGCTTCATCATACGACGACATGTTCAAGTTCAGCTTTTCAGCCAGCACACTGGCAGCAAAGGTCAGTGTACTAATCAGAATTCATGATCTCCGGAAACAATAATCCAAAAGTACTCTCGAAAATGGAACCAAGAAAAAAAAAAGAATCCTTGCGACAATTGATGGTTGAAAGACTGAATTCCAACATGACAAACATATATTTTATACATAAACTTGGAAATTGTCTTGTGCCACTCACTAACAACGATTTTAGAGTGCAGATAGACAAATATCTTCAAACAAATGACAACCGAAATAACTGATTTCACTGCATTTGGTAGACTAGTATTTTGTATGTTTCATGCTATTTAATAGTTAAATGACGTTGAAATAAAAATACATTAACTGAAAAAAGAACAAGCTGTAGACCTATCACAACTTTGATATCGCCTGCACATCAATCATATGCTTCTTTACTAACTTTTGTTGATCAATATCCGCGTGATTTATAACATGATCAATATTGTAGATGTCCTAATTGAAAAAAAGACGAGTAATTCAAAAAGGACTTTTAATGTAAGCATGTAATATGAAAACACAGCAAACTTGAAATTAAATAAATGCCTTGTCCAAAGCCATTCAGTGACTGTAGGTTTTCCTTATTTTTCCATTAGAATTAGCAAAGGTAGATCCCTCTAGAAACTGAATGACTTTTAGCCATTATCATCCATTATCTGTGTGCTGGCTTTCTTTTCACAATCGGTACATTTTAAGCTTGGAAGGATATTCCAACACAACCAGCAGATTAACTTCCTCACCAGAACTTCAAACAAGTTTTACCTTACATATTTCTTCATCCATGTGTTAGAAGTTCTCCAGGTAGTCCTAATAGTTTAGGTGGAAGATAGTATAGATCTTCATGCGCAGCTGACCAATTTGTAATGAAATTATGTTCATTATATCCATCCTCACAAGGGAAGATCATAGCCTTGATGTAACAGAAATGTGAATATCGTGATTTTCATTACGAGTAGATGATTGGTAGATTTTTCCAGTGAGAATTCTGAACGCAAAGTAACCAAAAACTGAATATATAACTCTTATGACATTGATGGAAAACCCTAGGCATGAACAGTATCATTTGCAGCCACAAATGTGATTCAAAATCTCGAGGAATAGTGCATGTTGCCTACCTGATATCAATGCACCGGTGAATACGGCAATAGGTTTCAAAAATGAAGAGCCGAGCATTTTCCAGGAATTCATCCCTTACAGGAACGGCGGTGAAAGTAGAATCTTCAACCCTCTTGCCAAGGAAGGGATCATTCAATATCACCTTAACAATATGAGGATAACTTCGTAAGGTTCAGAAAATGAACACTGAAATATGGAGCCAATACCAAATAAATATATCAATAAATTTCAGAGATACTATATTGATTTAAGTTGAACTTCAGAATTAGCAATAAATCTAGGAAAATATCCAGTTCAAAACGAAATTTCATAATCAAATTAAACAAACAACACAAATGGAAAATTAGAGAAGTTCAGGATAACAAATAAGAACCATATCAAGTATAATACAAGATCTAAGAAGCTGAAAAGTAATACTTCAAATTTTTCAAAACAAAACATGACAATGAACATTAGTTTTGGATGAAAGTAGTAAATCTGATTTCCAGTATCTTTCACCACAAATGAGCTCCCAACTGAAACTTCATATAGTAACCCTCTAACAGAGTATTGACTCAGGCAGATAATTTTACTCTCTCGCACATCAACTAGATACATACCCATGCATAAGAGCAAGCATGTGGTGAGAGTACGGCAAATTATACATATTACTAAAACTAAAAGCATCATGTATCAACTCAGGTATTTTATAACAATCCCCATATTGCATAAAATTTGACGGAGTGTAAACTCAAATAGGTGACGAAAAGGCTGCAATGAACTACAAATGGAAATGATGCAGACAAATAACATTTTCTTTCAATTATTCCACGGCACACACTCGCTTCATCTTTAAACATGAAGCCAAATTGCTGCTTGGCACGCTAGAGAAGGTAAACTTTTGCTTATTGATGGCGCTTCTTAGGAATAATTGTTCATCCCACAGCATCTGCAGTGTAATTGATTATTTTATTGTTGCTGGCTGATTTTTCCCAATTGCTTCTTTGTTGCCTATTGAGGGTTTAAACATGTCCTACTCGATCAGCTTAAAATTTCATTTCATCTCCAAACATAAAGCCAAGATTGCACGCACGTGAAGGTAAACTTTCGTTTCTTTGCTGCCCCTTCACGGTTTTAAACACTACCAACTCGATCAGCTTAAGTCCATTTGTTATAACTATAAAATAATAATAATAATAACACCATACAGGAGACTATTTGTAATAGTGAAAACTTACTGGGTTTTTCTGCAAAAGTGCCAAAAAAAATAAAACAATAAACCCTTTCCTGAAACAGTTATGCAATTTCGTTCTTTTCCTTCTTGCCTGTGCTGCCATAGCTCGGCTTAGTTTCAGGAGGAAGAGTTAGCACCTCTCCCTCTTCCTATGGTGCATAGGATATCTCACAAGTTCATTGTTAAACAACTCCAACTGCATTGCGAATCTGGCCTCGCATGAAGCACGATGGCAACGACCCTATCCAACCCATGCGCTGGCAGCTAGACAGCTACGAAGTTGGAAATCATAGTAAATGTGTACGTGCACACATATTTACTAGTGTTCAAGGTTCACATCAAATATGTACTAGGAAGGCAAAGAGATGTGGTGCTTAGGAAAAACGAGAGAATTAAGTAGAGATGCTTTGGGGAATGTGTGATTCCTTGATTAGGTGGGGGCTAAACTTCCAAGGGGCCGTTCATCTTCTCTATCATGAACCTCTCTTTGCCTTTCAAACCCTTTTAGGCCAAGGGCATTTAAAAACCTCTTAAACCAAATTTAAGCCATGGGAGACGTGTATGCTTCATCCCCCATACCTTGTCCCATCAAAAGTTCCACCTTGTACTCTAAAAGGCAACCTACAATGTCAAAAAAGTATATATGGCATAAGCACAATAAAAAAATTATTAGAACACCTGAGGGCCTTAAATCTTAATCTAAGGGCTTAACCTCCACCTCTGATACCAAAAAGTTGTCATACCCCAATAAATAATACCATTAGTGGAGACATGACAATTTTACCAGTAAACATACTAATCAGTATTCCATGCACAAACTTATAATTTAGCACGCCAAGAATCCAACCTCATTCATAAATTCAATAACTCAGTCCAATCAAAAACATTTCATTATATTTTTATAAATCCAAACCATAAGGTCCAAAGCACAATAATTTTGTAACAAGTACACCAAAAATCTATTTATCAAAAATACACAGATAATTTCTCAAGTGACATTAATAATAAATAACATTACTCAACTACATGATACTATAAGAACCAAACTAGTCCAACTATCAAATAATAAAGATAAAAGAAACTGTAAAGTCTCCCACATACATGTACTAGCAATAAGAAAAATACAAGATATTTATACAAAACTAATCACTCTTCACAAGAAGACCATTAGTCTATCCAACCATCTCTAGATTGCATCTGCTCAACACTAGAAACATGTTCAGCACCGAAAACACAAGACATGAGAGTTAGCCAATGTTTTTAGTGTTGCATATATATACAATCTAAAGATAGTGAGATAAACAAAAAGTCTCCCTACAAAGAATGATCAATCTTATATAAACATCTTGTATTTTCTTATTGTCAGCACATGGACATGAAAGGCTTTACCATCTCTTCTATTTTTATTATTTGACAATTGGACATATTGTTATGGTTCTTATAGTATCACCTGAGAAATTGTGGGTATTTTTGATAAATGGATTTTTAGTGTAGTTATTATAAACTTATTGTGATATGGACCATATAGTTTGAGTTTATGAAAATATAATAAAATATTATTTTTTATCATATTGATTTATTAAATTTATAAATGAGGTTGGATTCTTGACACGTTAAATTGTAAGTTTGTGTGGAATATTATTGAGTATGTATACGGGTCAAATGGTCATGTTCCCATAAATAGTATTATTTTTCAACACATGGCAATTTTTTAATATCAAAGGTGTAGGTTGTAAGGATGCTAAGCTCGTGAGGCTAAGTCCTAAGGATTAAGGTTTAAGGCCCTTAGGCTTGGAGGGTATTCTAATAATTTTTAATACCTACAATATATATATGCTTTCTTGACTTTATAAGATGCCTAAAAGTAAAAAAGTGAAACTTCGAGTTGGTCAAGGCATAGGGAGCCGCAGTGCACTCATCCAACAAGGTACAAATGTAGTTCAAGAGATTCCTCAAACGCCCTTATAATGGCCTAAAAGGCAAAGAGAGGTGCATAATAGAGAAGTTCATCCACCCACAAGCCCATTACCCCCACCTGATCCACCTCTATAATCAAGGAGTCATACATTCCTTGAAGCATCTCTACTTAATTCTCTTAGTAAATACATGTGCACATACACGTATACTAAGGTTTCCAGCACCTTACCTATCTAGCTGCTAACAAAGAAGGCTGCCACCCATGCACTTCACAAGTCATCTAATTTCCAAGTATGGTCAAACTCAGTGCCAAACAATGGGCGAGCTGTTGGACACGTGAACAATGGGATCGTTAGGAGGTCGTGCATCGCAAGAAAAAGAGGTCAACAACACTTCCTCCCACCACGAGCGAAAACCCATGCAAAAACAAGAGGGAAAAGAACAAAACTGCAAAGCTGTTTGGAGAAAGGATTTTGTGTTTTATTTTTATTTTTTAGCACTTATCACAGAGAAACCCAATAAGTTTTCCATCAGGCCCCCGAATAGAATTTATTTTTTTAGAGTTATTACACAATTAACTAGTTTCTTTCAAGCATTATGTTTAGTAAATCACTACAAATTCCTGCACTATATTCAACCAAACAGCATATGCAATGTTATTGCTCATTCAATCATTCCTACCTGATTTTTCCTCACCGACCTTTGCAGCCACTAAGGGTTTTAATTATCACATCATTAATCAGCTTAAAATTCCACAAACCAGTTTCTTCAAAGGATTCTGTCTGGTTTATTACACCTTCCCTCAATAGGAAGGCCACTTTCTCCATCTACCGATTAGTGCTCAAGATCCTCAAATGATTGTCCAATTATCAAATTTATACAGATCCATGTTAAAACATTTAATTAAGTACTTTTGTCAGTTTTCCTCTAATGAAATTCTCATAATCCCAAGAAACATTACATTGACTATTCCCTCAATTAATGAGTAGTTCATAACAATATGTTCAATATACAAGCCATCAATCACCTCTCAAAATTTTTCACATGCCCCTTTCTAGATAGTGTTGGCAAGACAGTTTCCAAAAGATACTGTTAGTACCAAAATCCGTATAAATCAATTCAAAATAACAACCTTCCATTATCAGATCTTTTGCAATTTATCGATGCTCCATTTTTTAAACTAGTAATACGATTGATTACTTAAAGCAAACAGTCATCAACTGTTCATGCTCAGGAGCATCTTGCAAAGCTTTAATTATTCTAGTCAGAATAGAGCTTCCATACATGATTGTGCTAAATAGAGATAGGTAATGGCTTGAGAGGACTAATCAAACCAGAAGGTGTACTTAAGAAGCTATAGCATGGCAGCAGAGTTAGCAATATGTAAAGGTGAATCAGGACATCAAACACTCCAAAAAAGACAAGATTTTTAAAAACTTCATTGTGTCAGGAAGCTTACTTGCTCACACTCCTTGAGTTTCTTTTGTGCACCATCAAAATCATAATTTACATACAAGCATTCCAAGAACTCTGTTATAGGATCCTTGTAACAATGCTGCTCCTGTTGGATAACTTTGACCAATTCTTTCAGCATATTTCTTCTTCTTTTGTTAACAATGACAGCAGTTGCAACGTAACGAAGGAGATGATGTGCATTTGTTTGAATTGCATTGAGGTACCTAGACAAAAGGAAAGGAAAATTTTCAAGAGATAACTAAATAGCTAGACTTAAAGACCATACATCACAATGATTCGAAAATCTTACATATTTGAAAATGGAAGGTTCTTTTTTGTTCATAATCATTGTGAAACTTGTGTGTAAAATAATTGCCCAAAGCTCAAGTAAATAATTTGGCATACATGCTGTCATAAATGTTATTTTGCTCATAACTGCTCCAATATCTTTATCAATTAAGATCAGATAAAACCCAGTTTTATGGAAGTTCAGTAATAGGTTTAAATATTGATATGAGTTGCAATAGTTACCATACTACGTGCAAGTTGGATCCACATCCATAGTTAATGAGATAACACTTATATTCACGTACCTGTCCATATAGACTTGGGTACTTTTTTAGTTGACTAAGAACTAAGTTACTATGCTAAGAAGACGGAGCATACAAATAGTAACCAAAATTGAATGCTTGCAGTTTATCTGATTATTGAATCCGTATGCTGCAACAACCCAGTAGTTGAAAGCCAGAGCCTAAATTCTGGTAGAAATTTTGTTTGAGAAATTCATAGTAACTGCAGCAACATCTCAATGTCAAACTCAAACAGAACATTACCTGATGCAGGTTTCTCAGAAGGAATACAATTCCATGGTTGCTTTTGATCGGGCTTAATAAGGACAAAATAATATAACTTCATTAGGAACGTCATTTCTCATGTGTGTGATTCTAGGGATCATGATTCGTTTTGTTCTTAACCTTGATAGCCATGTAACCAGTCATTTTTCTTCTTTCTTCTCCCATTTTGTCATCACTTTTAGAGGCTTTAATATTGTTCCAAAGACTTGCCAATCAAAATGCACATAATTAAAGGGCCAATTATCTCAACTTGTAAAAAATTTAGTAGTTGATATTAAGGTCATGGGATTAAACCCTGTCTTCGCAAGCACTATTTGCTTTCTTCATCTAAAAAAAAAATGGATATTATAGCATTCTCAATCCATCTATATTTTATAAAATAAATTGACTGCAGTCCTTGTCAAGTCCTGAATGCAATCACACTTCCAGTTCAAGAGAGCCCAGAAGAGGGTGCCATAGCTACATTAGGGTACAGCTGAGTAAATTTCTAATGAGCTTTGTGGTCTTCATCTATTAGCCAATTGGTCATCGTATAAATTTATTTTAGCAACATGCAATACCCAAGTTTTTTTTTTCTAAATAACCCATTCATGAGGTCATTGCAATCAGTTGATCTCTTGGAGTTAAGGGAAATGGGTATATTGAACAGGGCATTTCAAAGGAATTTATTTCATCCTCACTATAAATGCCTTTCACATATCTAAATCTTGCCAATGCCACAAGTGCCTAGCCTAGCTAGCCTAGCCAATCAAGTGCATCCTATTTGTGCTTGACTCTGAACAATGGCCATGGGTATAAAAATCAACCATACAATACCCAAACGTGTTTAATCAACTAAATCAAAGGAGATTGCATATATCAATGTGCTCGAACAATTGCCATTATTCAAGCATGATTGACAACAGTAGTATGGTAATGAACAACGATAGAGTATCAAAGAATACAAATGATTGAACATGGAAATAAGTGGTCCATTGCAGAGAAATGAATATTTTTTCTTACTAATACCTTACATGAACAGGATCATCTACAAGGTTTGATACCAAAAGGAAAGCAAACAAGAAAAGACGTTTACTACCAAATTTTATCTACATATATCTATGAGTATATAAAAAGAAAAGATAACATAATACAGCTTTTCCCAGACCTGTCTTGAAAAAATAGGTCAATAATCCCGTTTCTTCCATTTTCATGGTTAAAGAAGATAAATAGGCTCCAATGCATCAACCAGATTCTATTCTGCAGCTGATTTAAGGGAGAAGCAAAGCTCTGCTCACAAGGCAAAGAAAACTTTTAAATTATACACATCGACAAATGGAAGATAGCAATTCTTCCACCAAACTGTATATGTTAAATAAGATATAGCACCTTTGAATCAATTATCTCTTTCAGACGGTTGAGCTCTTCAAGTGCGATATCCCAATTCTGCATTAAAATCTCTGCAGCAAGCTTTCCCCACAGTGCACTCAGGCTTCTCTCGCTATTAGTGCACAGGGCTCGATATTGATACAAATAATCAGCCGCGCCCGAGTAGTTACCACACTCGAACTGGAACTTTGCATATTGATACAGTGCTTCAATCTGATCTGGACCAATCTACATGATAACAACAACAAAATACAATCATCGTCAACGACTACAAGAAATGCAACTTTCCACTACCCTATCAACAAATTTACAAACAAGTGCATAGTATTCAGTTAATTTTACTGACTATAATGACAAAAAAACCACCGCAACAAGAAAAGAATATAATTATAAAAAAACCAACCTGAAAGCGATCGTGAAGCATATGAATATTGTATTGTTTGTCAGGCCTCAACTCCTGGACCAAGGCGGCATTTTGCAGGAACGATATAAGCGGCGCCGCCGACTCCTCGAGCGACTTCAACCTCGCAACAACGTCCACTCTCCTATCAACCATATCTGAGAAAACAGAAACCCACCCACATCAAAATACTGTGAAAAACTAAAAAGCTGAACGACAAGTAAAGAGATCTAAGGAGGACCTTGAGGCACGTCCTCGGTGTGGTAGAGTGCCTTGTGGATGTCCATAGCGTAGTCGACCATGTTAGTATGCGAGAGGAGCTGGATCTTAGCCTTGAGGATCTCATCGTCAGCGTAGAGATCTCGCTCCTGCAAGAACTCTAGGAGCGGGAACACGAGGTGGCGATCGAGGTGAGGCGCGATGCGGGAGGTGAGGTCGTAGTCCGCCATGGGCACGGGCGCTCGCTAGGGTTTCGAGAACAGAGGAGCAGTTAAAAGGAAATTTGAGTCGATGCGTTAAGTTCGTGTAAGACACAGGCCGCACTGCAAGCCCCAACGCAAAGGGCTCGTAGCTGGGTTCAAAATAATAAAATTATCCATGGTTTGGTGCACATAACCGGGTCAAAACTATGTCGGTTTGAATCAGTTGGCTTGGGTAATTAAGCCTAAACAGTTTGTAGCTTTCTCAGTAAATTTATGTTAGGATTTATTTATTTGAA
Organism: Costus lasius; assembly: GCA_027563935.2. Classification (NCBI taxonomy): domain Eukaryota; kingdom Viridiplantae; phylum Streptophyta; class Magnoliopsida; order Zingiberales; family Costaceae; genus Costus; species Costus lasius. The sequence goes on along the minus strand of CM050452.1, from coordinate 8,444,476 downwards.
GAAAAATAAAAATAATAAAAATAGGAATTGTATTTTTTTTTATGAATCAATTTTAATTTAATTTCGTTGGTCAGCAACTTTTATTTAATTTTTATTTATTTTGTATCATGCCCGTTTGAAAGGAAAATACAGATTTATGTGCCATTCGAAAATATTTTTAAAACATGTCTCAAAAGACTCAAAATGAAAAGAAACGCAACAAATGGGAAAGCAGAATTGAAATGAACCTACGACTTTACAAATAGTGGGCCAGTTTAGGGTAGCTGTAGCTTCTGGCTTTTGGCTGATTTGACTAGAGCCCGTTAGAAAAATTAAGGCTGTTTGGATAAAATAGCTGGTCTAGATAGCAGTTTAGAAATGTTGTACTATGCTATTATATTTTATTAAGTAAAAAATTTATAAATATATATAAAAATTTATAATTTATAATAGAAATAAATTTTTTTAATATCCATATATATATATATTTAAAATTATTTAATATAATAATAAATATTTTTTTTTAACTATTACATATATATATGAGACTAATCTTAAAATTTATTTTTTGCAAAAATTCTATAAGTATAAAATCCTATATATAAATTCGTATATTATATATTTATTCCAACTCATATCTTAAAATTTAGCTAACAATAATTATATTATTTGTTTTTTAAAAAAAATTATTATTTTGATTTTAACAATCATAATTAATAAATCTAATATTATATTTAATTTTTATTATTTTTACTCTAATCTTATACTTGCTAAAAAATTTAAAAAAAGTAAAATAAAAAATCCCTAATCCCTTCGTCATCGCCACGCGAAGGGATTGGGAGGGATTTGGGACGGCGCTACGACAGCCGTCGGATGGTGCGACGGGTGTCGGACGGCGCGACGACGGGCATCGGACGGTGCGACACCGGTACCAAACTCCCGAAAAATTTTTTTAGAAATTTCTAAATTCTTAAAATTTTAAATTTCTAATTTTTTTAATTATTTAAGTGTTTAAATTAGTATATAATATATAAATAAATATAAAATATTTTTATAAAATTCTCAAAATTTTAAAATTTTAAACTCATATATTCTTTTTCATGTATTAAGTGTCTAAATTAGTAAATAATATATACAAATAAATATATTAATTAATTAATAATATATAATATTTGACACTTCGGGACCATCAAAAAATCCTAAAAAGTTTTTTAGGTACCGGTACCGATACCGAAATCCCAATTTAAAATTTGGTACTAGTCCCGAAATCCTGAAGTACCAGTACCAAAGTATCAAATACCAAAAAATTCGGTATGGTACTTTGGTACTAGTAACTTATGCTCATCCCTATACAGCATCCCTAACTCCAACTTGGAGGATAAAAGCTATTAGTGTGTATGTCATCCTCAGTCAATAATAAGTGACTTTAACTTCTCACTTCTACTATCTGAGCGACTCTAGCATTATACGGGAGTATAACAAAATAACAATGCTACATGTTACTCCCAACAAAATGAAAAGAAGTAAAAAACAAACATAAACAAAATTGACTATAATTGTTTTTATTGTGTACTTCTTGTGGTATGCTATAAAAAATCCCTACACATAATCTGATAGGTAATATGATTTCAATAAAGTTCAAAACTATATTCTCTGGCTTTGATGCAACAGGGCTTGCTTTCTGGTGCAATTTTGGTACTTTCTTCTTTGTAAGTTTCGTACTTATTTTTGATGCAGTTATAGGGCTTATTTCTGGCGACAGGGTAAGAGATTTAGGATCTTGCGGTGTAGAACTTTGAGATTCTCGTAGAAGGTTAGTCTCTTCAATCACCAAGGAGAAAAAAAAACCAAATATATCTCCTCCATAGCAAAATCTTTAGAAATATCACCTGAAAAAAAATAAATTTAATTATAAAATTTTAAATATAATAACAATATCTAACTTAGAAAAAGTATGGAGTGCAAATGAAGTAAAAAAAAACACGGGATAGTTAGATGAGAGAATGAGTGCAGGAAGCGGCGATGATAAAATGTATTTCAGAAGGTTGGCGCCTGAAAATTTTAAATAAATTATTTTTTAAAAAAAATTAAATTAATTATAGAAAAACTTACTATGCCACATAAAAAGATAAGCGAAGCAAAAAAAGATAGTTAGATGAGAGAATGAGTGCATGACGGTTGGTGCTTAAAAAATTCAGGGCGAGATGGTTAATCCACCGAGGAGAAAAAAACCAAATATATATCCTCCATAGCAAACTTGATTTAAGCATCTTTAGAAATATTACCATCTATGAGAATCTCAAAGTTCTACACTGCAAGATCCTGAATCTCTTACCCGTCGCTAGAAAATAAGCCCTATAACTGCATCAAAAATAAGTAAGAAACTTACACCATAAGCAAGTACCAAAATTGCATCGGAAGCAAGCACTGCTGCATCAAAGCCAAAGAATATAGTTTTGAACTTTGCTGAAATCATATTCCCCACCACATTATGCGTAGGAATTTTTTATAGCATACCACAAGAAGTACACAACAAAAACAATTATAGTCAATTTCATTTTATTTGTTTTTACTTCTTTTTATTTTGTTGGGAATAACATGTAGCAATGTTGTTTTGTTATACTCTCGTATAATGAGCTAGAGTCACTCAGATAGTAGAAGTGAGAAGTTAAAGTCACATATTATTGACTGTGGATGACATACACACTAATAGCTTTTATGCCCTGAGTTGGAGTTAGGAATGCTTTATAGGGGTGAGCATAAATTACCGGTACCAAGTACCATACCGAATTTTTTGATATTCGGTACTTTGGTACTGTTACTTCGAGATTTCAGGATTTTGAGACCGGTACCAAATTTTAGATTGGGATTTCGGTACCAGTATCAGTACCTGGAAAAAATTTTGGGATTTTTTGATGGTCCCGAAGTACCGAATATTATATATTATTAATAAATTAATATATTTATTTATATATATTATTTACTAATTTAGACACTTAAATACATGAAAAAGAATATATGAGTTTAAAATTTTAAAATTTTGAGAATTTTCTAAAAATATTTTATATTTATTTATACATTATTTATTAATTTAAACACTTAAATATTTAAAAAATTATAATTTTAAAATTTAGGGAATTTCCCAAAAATATTTTTGCGAGTTTGATATCGGTATCAATACCTATGATTTGAAATTTGGGAGTTCGAGACTCGGAGTTCGATATCGATACCAGTCCCGAACTCCCATTTGCTCACCCCTGTTATGTAGTATTGGTTAATTAGGTAAAGATCAAATCAATTTGAATCCCAAACAACTATAGTCATTCAAGTTCTAATAAACTACAACAAAAATCACAACCCAGATCAATTAGAAACAATAGCTTGAAGAAACTCTTGCTCAGAAAGGACCAAGTAAAACATAACTCCAACTCTCAAAAGACAACGAGCCAACGAGGAATTGCTCATCTGTGTCGACATCAAGAGAGACTAAGAAGTCTTCAAAATTTTGATTAAAGAAAGCAAGAGGTGGATGCATGACCAGTTCGCTTCAGTTCACCTCTAAGCTGTCATCCTCATTGTTATACTGACACTACTATTCTTTGCATATCAATGTAATTGGAAAAAGTGAGATGAGTGCCCTCAGTTTTGAATTGTGAGAAATATACTTATATAGATCTGATTCAAAATGTTCAAGAAAAAGCTAATGAAAGAAATTCTAGATCAAATTTTAAAAACATAAGTTGTGTGATAATTGTAAAAAAAAAGTAAATAAAGGCTTTTTTATTTTATTAACAAGGTATTACCTCTAAATTAGTTCGTAAGAACTTATTTGATGGGAAACTCTTATTTCATTATTGACTTGAATAAGGTTTTTTTTGTAGTAAACAAGGGTTAAGGCAAATGCGTGAAACCCAAAGAATCAAGAAACCTTAACCTGAGACAAGAACCAACTGTATGGCTCGGGTTGAATTCAAAATTGACTTGAATAAGGTTTGGACCTTATCAAAAGTAGAGATTAATCATAACCATCCGATGACATCACCAAATAAGGTCCACATGCTTATCAGCGTGCTCTTATAGATCAAATGACAGAGTTTGGTATAAAAGCCCATCATGTTTTTAATTATTTTTAGTCTGAGGCAAACAACAATGAAGTTGGGTTTATAAGAGATGATAGCACAAACTATATTAAAAAACGTAGAAAGAAAATATTGGATAGTAAAGAAATGCGTAGTATACTTAAGTATTTGAACGAACGACGACTAGTTGATCCTTCGTTTTTTTATGCTATTAAAGATCACGAATTAGGAGAGATTGCAAACTTTTTTTGGGCAGATGATAAATCTATTATAGATTATGCATATTTTAGTGATGTAATATGTTTTGATATCACATTTTAGACAAATGAGTATGATATACCATTTGCTCCTATTGTTGGCTTGAATCACCATAAGCAAATAATTATTCTTGGTGTTGCTTTATTATATGACGAGTCTGCTGATTCTTTTATTTGGTTATTTGAGACCTTCTTACAAGCAATGTCTGGGCAGCCTCCTCTCACCATATTCATAGATCAATCAGCTGCTATTACAAAGCTATACAAATTGTGATGCCAACTACAGCCCATCGACTTTGCCTATGGCACATATTTCAAAAAGTAGCTACGCACCTATCTCAAGTGATTCACACGTTTCCTAGATTTGTCCAAGATTTCAAACACTGTATTTATGAGAATTGCACCATTGAAACATTTGAAAAACTATGAGAAGATCTATTACATAAATATAATCTATGTGATAATTCATGGATCATTAATTTTTACCATCTTCATGACAAATGGGCCGCATGCTATCGGGCGGAGACATTCTCTGCTGATATGACCACCACACAATGTAGTGAGAGCATGAATGCTCACTTTAAGAGATTTTTTCAGAAAAAACTATCTTTGTTTGAATTATTGGATCAATATGATAAGGCTCTTAATTTTTTCTGTGAGAAAGAAACCAAATTTGACTTCAAGAGCAGGAATAGTACACCGATAGCGATTTTTGAAAATATTTTAAAGAAAGCTGCTGCGGTGTACACCAGAGTAATCTATGAGGAGGTGGCTGACCAATTTCTGAATCATGTAGATTGGTGTATATATTCAATGAGTGTTGATTGTGATTCTAATCTAAAGATATATACATTAGTATCTGCTAGCATGCCTAGATCTGAATCAGTGACTTACAACTCTTCTTCCATTATTGTGAATTGCACATGCAAATTATTTGAGTGAACATGAATTTTGTGTAGGCATGCGTACAAGGTATTGACTGTTAACAATGTGTGTTCATTATCCCAACATTATATACTGAAAAGGTGGACAAAGTATGCAAGAGATGGCAATGGTTCGAATATTTGTCCACCTGCTACTGATGGGAATGGAAAAGAGATCTTAACTTCCATGTATAAGCGCATATGCCAGAAACAATATTATCTTGTAACACTAAGTCAACATTCCAGGCAAGCCCTTAAGCAGATTGAAATAGCTGTTGATAAATTGAGGGTAGATGTGCAGAACATACTGCATGTTGATCAGCAAGGTGAGGACGTGGATAATGACAGCAATGATCTTGGTCCAGACAGAAATATCACCATAAAGACCCTGGCTGTTAAGAAAGGTCCAAGGGAGAAAAGGAAAAAAAAAAGTGTCCTAGAAAAATGACCCAAAAAGAATGGTGCATCAAAGGCAAACACAAGCAGTGGGAGATTTACACAGCCTCCTGTTCCCATGCCTCCTACGCATCCATATGCTGCTTCACAATATGTACTTGCATTGTCAATAATCTTAACTTTTATACTATTTTAACAATACTAATGTTGTACTTATAATTTTTATTCAGGCTCGTGTTCCCATTCCTCCTAGACATCCATTTTCTGCTACACATGTATACACTTATTCCTTATATTACATTTTTGTAGATTTTTAGCAATACTAATGTTCTACTTGTAATATGTTAACAGGCTACTGTGCCCATGCCTCCAACACATCCATTTGGTGCTACTGGATATGTACTTACATTGTCAATAATATGAAATTTTATAGATGTTTAACAATAGTAATGTTGTATTTGTAATTTGTGTTCAGGGTCATGTTCCTATGCCATCTACACTTCCACATTCATTTGTATCTACCGGATATGTATGCTATTGTACATAATATCAAATTTGGCTTGTGGTTTTGACCAATACTAATGTTCTACTACTGTAACACAGACACCTGCACTAAGTCAATAGATTTCTTCAGAAATTCAATTCCTGTATACTGTCATGATGATGGGAACAACTTCTTATTACGTAAGTATGTTTACATAGTAATGATATGATTTTAAGTTGGTACTAAACTCATTTTCCATCCTGAAGTGTTCCGATGCAGGGTCTCGCAATGCTCCGTCGCAGTTTGATCCCAATTTGCCAAACCAACAGAATTTATAGTAGCTAATGATTCTATTATTAGACAATGTGTACCATTATTGTAATTTGATTTTATGCAAATTTGTAATTGACGTTTACACCATTTGTTTATAGAGGTTGAGTTAATGCTGATTAAACTATTTGTATTCATATCTGTGATGTTGTTTGTATAATGTTTAGGCAATTTGTGTTTATATTATTTGTACAAATGTGAACAGATGTGTATTGGATTCTGTTTGGATTTGTACATTATTGGAATACTTGTAAAGTGTATTGAATGTAGGCAAATTCTACGAAAATGAGATGAATTGTATGAACATGAAATAACCACGGGTTGGTCGTGATATATTTCACACCCGTGATTCTATATAAGTGTTATGTACACCTGTGGTTCTATATGGTAAAGTTACAGAAAGAATCACGGTTCTTGCGTGATATATTTCACACTCGTGGTTCTATATGGTAAAGTTACAGAAAGAATCACAGGTGTGGTGTGATATATTTCACACCCGTGGTTATATACAGTAAAGTTACAGATTCTATCACGGTTCTGGCGTGATATATTTGACACCTGTGGTTCTATATGGTAAAGTTACGAAAAGAATCACAGGTGTGGTGTGATATATTTCACACCCGTGGTTATATATGGTAAAGTTACAGATTCTATCACGGTTTTGGCGTGATATATTTCAGATTCTACTATAACCTATATAGATTCTACTTTACCCTGTACAGTGCTTCAATCTGATCTGGCCCAATCTACATGAGAACAACAACAAAATACAATCATCATGAACGACTACAAAAAATGCCACTTTCCTCTATCCTTCAACAAATTTACAAATCAGTGAAGTAGTAATCCATCAACCCTATCAACAAATTTACAAACAAGTGCACTAGTACCCAGTTAATATGTGATTTAGTCCGAAGTTCACATTTTCTTAAAAATGATTTTATAGGAATATCTTCTCCGTGAAAATAGAGTGAAAAATAAGAAGGGATAGAAACGTATACCTATGTAGCCAACAAAGTCTTCTCGTAGGGTTTTTCTCAACGTCAGCGTCTCGACGTTGTGATCTGTGTGTCCTTTTTCTTTAAAGCCAGACACCCCTTTTATGCAAATCACTTTGCTATTTTTTACTGCAATAAACAAATATATTTATTTGCTACCACGACCACCATGTTACATTGCCTCGTCTCCC